>OZ038512.1:81069209-81211709 GCA_964036315.1 Acanthosepion esculentum
AGGATGAGGAAAAAAATAGGAAAGAATGCAATAACTGAAATTATGGAAGATAAGAAACATTTTTCACATCTCAACAAATTTTAACAATTACTGTTGTTCAATATGTTGTGAAATTGATATGAGAAAAGTTAAATGCTTTCATATGTTATCTAAAAATTTGCTGATTTCTATTTATTAAATAAAGGGTGTTCCAATAACGTCTAATGATTTTTTTCTTTTTCTTTCAGATTTAACAATCAAGCAACATGTTAAAGTGTCAAGAGTGCAAGTGGTAAAAAAAGCTGAAAACATTGCTGCAGTGCACGAAAATGTGGTCGAAAATCCAGGCACCTCTATTCTTCATCGCTCATAGGAATTGGACCTCCGCACAACATTACATTGTTTCCAATTGCACTCTTGGTTGGTTGATTATGTTGGTCAAAAAAGTGCACGAAATGCATTTTTGTTTGAATGTCCATTTTCATAATAGGCTTCGATAACTTTAACACATTGTTTGATTCTTAATCTTTCCCGGGTTGAAATTGCCAAAGACTTAAGTTGTTAAATCCGAAATAAAAATTCATTAGATGCTTAAAGTTAATTCATATTTAAAAAATCAGTCCAAGTTATTGGAACACCCTTTAGTGTCTTGTTCTTTGATTAAACAGGAAAATCCTTCGTTGTATACTGTTAACTTTTTGGTTCAATAGTGAATTTCCTCGTCTATTATTTATCTCTCAAATATTTAATATTTAGCAACAACAATTAAAAAAATGTTCTCATGTATTTAATGATAATTTTATAATTTTATTCTTTTATTTATTGATAAGATATCTGATATTTATTTCTATTGATAATAGATTACAGTCATTTAAGTAATAAGTCAAAGTCCTACATTTGAAAACTATTCACTCCAACACCCACAGTAAAATAAATTTTATATATATATATATATATATATATATATATATATGGACGTTCCTTGTAATGGTTATTTGTACCAATGGTCTCAAGAGCGAAGTCGTCTGGTGTTCCAACTCCTGTAGGGTCACTCATGGCAGTAAAGGCGAAGAGGAAGCACCAGACAGAATGTGACCAAGCCCCAAAGGCCGCAATGGCGGAATAAGCAAAGATTTACATGATCGTAACAGACAAACCATTGGAAGAGGGTAGTGACAGTCGGGCTGACAGACCAAGCATCCAACAGCCCCCGATGCAGCCAGGTTTGCTAGATCTTGTCCATCCCAATTCCGTTTGAGCTGCAAGACAGGTGCTTCAGGCCAAGGGTGTGGGCTTTTCTGTCTACCAAAATCTAATTCACATGAACAGCCTTGTCAAACTGATTCACCGCCACCAGGGGTGAGAGAGGATGACAATGCAAGTGGGTGCCGACAACATATGTGCATTAGGGTTATGATATTTTTCTAACCCTATGTTCCTGTGTCATTCGATGAACTTTTGTCCAAAAGTAATGAAAAAGACATTCATTTCTTTTAGTTCTTCAAAAAGGTCACCCCAAACTGAAAATGTGATTTTACCATATATGCAATAAGGGTAAAAATCAAAATAGTTCACAAGCTTTAATTTTTCAATTTGCTAACAATATAATTGCAGTGTACTTGTGTATTCTTAATGCATTTAATATAATTGCAGTGTACTTGTGTATTCTTAATGCATTTAATATAATTGCAGTGTACTTGTGTATTCTTAATGCATTTAATATAATTGCAGTGTACTTGTGTATTCTTAATGCATTTAATATAATTGCAGTGTACTTGTGTATTCTTAATGCATTTAATATAATTGCAGTGTACTTGTGTATTCTTAATGCATTTAATATAATTGCAGTGTACTTGTGTATTCTTAATGCATTTAATATAATTGCAGTGTACTTGTGTATTCTTAATGCATTTAATATAATTGCAGTGTACTTGTGTATTCTTAATGCATTTAATATAATTGCAGTGTACTTGTGTATTCTTAATGCATTTAATATAATTGCAGTGTACTTGTGTATTCTTAATGCATTTAATATAATTGCAGTGTACTTGTGTATTCTTAATGCATTTAATATAATTGCAGTGTACTTGTGTATTCTTAATGCATTTAATATAATTGCAGTGTACTTGTGTATTCTTAATGCATTTAATATAATTGCAGTGTACTTGTGTATTCTTAATGCATTTAATATAATTGCAGTGTACTTGTGTATTCTTAATGCATTTAATATAATTGCAGTGTACTTGTGTATTCTTAATGCATTTAATATAATTGCAGTGTACTTGTGTATTCTTAATGCATTTAATATAATTGCAGTGTACTTGTGTATTCTTAATGCATTTAATATAATTGCAGTGTACTTGTGTATTCTTAATGCATTTAATATAATTGCAGTGTACTTGTGTATTCTTAATGCATTTAATATAATTGCAGTGTACTTGTGTATTCTTAATGCATTTAATATAATTGCAGTGTACTTGTCTATTCTTAATGCATTTAATATAATTGCAGTGTACTTGTCTATTCTTAATGCATTTAATATAATTGCAGTGTACTTGTCTATTTTTAATGCATTTAACAGTTTATGATCAGTATAATAACATAAAACCTTACAAATAAACAAAATTAAATTCTAAAAGGTTTCAGAAAGTCATAACACTATTTTACTTATATAAGATTTCAGAAATTTCATGTTCAGGCAGTTTAAAAAAAAAAAAAAAAACTGAATTAAGCCGTTCATTATTTTTTTAAAACAAAAGTTCATTGAATTATGATACAGGAAATCAATTTAGAAAAAGTCTTAACCCGAACGCGCCTGTAAGTTTTGATTCGATTCCCTAATCAAGGAAGTCGTAAATATGTGCCTTTGGTCAGTTTTTTCACCGACTGGTCAGCTTCTCCATCAGATTCTCTTCACTGCAGATTTACAGTATTATTAATAGTGATAAGAAAAAATAAAAGGAGGGAGATGCATGATCCCCCAACATCTGACTAAAATTGTAGCTTTCAGTCAGCAAACAGGACCAACCAGACAATATTGAAAGGTGTGGCTGCTTCGAAGGAGAGCAAGAACAGCACTTACCTGAGACAACAACAAGCTTAATTTCCCTTGTAATCGAGTTAACTTTGTAAACATTGCCATCCGAGCGTCAAGAAGTTGATAAAGGGAACTTAAGGTATCCATTAAATCTGGAAACTGAAATATATTTAAAGATAATATTAAAAAAAAAAAAAAAAGCATTTGATTCTGGCATATTTACAAAAGTGATGTAGGTTTATAATGATAGAAATGGTCTATAGTGGCATCATGTGTAAACAATACACACTTTGTTCAAAAATTGAATAAAAATACAGTAGAAAAATTAAACTGACAGATCATGTTAGTTTTGATTAAATGTGTTTTTTTTTATATATATATATATATATATATATATATATATATATATATATAAAATTTTAATATATTTTATTGTTATACATTATTTATATAGACAAATATTGAAGTAAATGCTTTGTTTATAATAAACAGTATTAACAACATTTACTGGCCTGAATGCCCAAGAAATTTCATAGAAAATATGTGTCTGCCAACGGGAACGGAACCTGTACCCTACACACGACCATCCTATACCCCAACGTGCTATACCAGTTTAGCTACGAAGGCAGCGTCTGGTTAGCAAGGTCAAATTACTGCTTTTGTTTACGTTAAAATACGCTTCAAGCAGATATGAACATTTGAGGAAAATCATAGGAAACTTGTAGTTTAAAAGCAGTAATTTGACCTCTCATATTATGAGTCAATTCAGTTAAAACATTTCCCAACTAATACTTATAAAAAAATATATATATATATATATATACTGGTTTAGAATTCTATTTTAAATTAAGTTCTATATTTCTTGTAACATGTAAAAATTTGAATTATATGCAAGTACAAGTTTGAAATATTTTTTTTTACTTATTTGAAAGAGCAAAATTGTAAATACACTCAGCAGAACAGATAACACACCCAGCAGAACAGATAACACACCCAGCAGAACAGATAACACACCCAGCAGAACAGATAACACACCCAGCAGAACAGATAACACACCCAGCAGAACAGATAACACACCCAGCAGAACAGATAACACACCCAGCAGAACAGATAACACACCCAGCAGAACAGATAACACACCCAGCAGAAGAGAGAAAACACAAAGCAGGTCGATTGCTCATAATTATTTACAAAAGGTATTTTCATATGTTGACAATATGTTTTCCTCTCCATTTTTATTTTTATAGTTTGTTAATACATAGAAATGTAAAAAAGTCACATCAAACAGAAAAGTATGAGATTAATTCATTATTTTTGGGCAACGTTTAATCTTTGTGTTTAAAAAAAAAAATAAAAAATTCTGAACCCCACTTTTTACTGTATACACTCATGACTCCATTGACAATGTATGTTGTTTTAAAAAGCAGTGATTAAAATTATATAAAAGCCAAACATATCAAGATGGATTTATACATTTTCTTTATTCTTGAAAAGTGGCAAGAAAAATACTAAATACTAATTTGTTTATTAATTGCTAATTTACAAGCAAATAAAAACACGTGGGAGGAGGAGGAGCAAATGAAAGAAACGCCTGGATTTTTCAAAATTTATAATTAGGTATGCATTATGCGTTTATTGAAATTTTTTTTGTTCAGACACTTTTATAAATTTATGATGAATTTTTTTTTTTATATTTATTTACAAAATGGAAAATAATAAATATCTCGTAGTTGGACCACATATTTTTATATTCTTGCAAATATAAAATTATTCTTGTAAATAATCAATCTAATAAATAAAGTGTTTAACATGTTTGTTGTCATTCTCAAGAATAAAGAAAATATATAAATCCACTTTCACGTGTGGGTTTTATAGACGTCCGAATCATCACCAAGAGAATGAAAAGCAGATACAGCAATAGCAGTGTCTGTCCTTTCGACATTGTTTTTTTGGACACAAGGGTTAAACATTGCCAATATTTGTATCTTGTAACATTGACAACAATGATAGACAAAATTGTAACAAAAGACAAATACATTTTCCATGTGGATAATCCACTCAAACATCTAAAAAAGATACACACTCCATTCTATTATCTTTATAAAAAATATATACAATTATTAAAAGCATCAATATTACAATTTCTATCTGCAAAGTCAAACTTTTACAAGTTCGGAATTTGTTTTCAATTTAAGATTTAAATAAGAAAAATAAAATTAATAAAACTCATTGCATTTGAAAAGCAAACAGATCTTATATAGTGTGCATAGCAGAAATACCCCCCCACTTAATGGTAAGATATTACTGCCAATGGTGTTTACATTTAGCTGATACCTTGCCATTATGTGGGGAGTATTTCTGTGTGTGTGTGTGTGTGTATATATTACGGTCAAATCACGCTGAACACACCGGTTCCCGTTCGATCACCGAAGTTAAGCATCGTAGAGCCAGGTCAGTACTTAGATGGGGGACCGCTTGGGAACACCTGGTACTGTAAGCAGTGTGGCTGTGTGGTCTAAGGCGTTACTTTAGAATCACGAGGCACCGAGTTCGAATCCTGGCTGGAATTAATTTCAGCAGCTATCGGACTCCAAGCACAGGGCACCTTTGGCAAGTGTCTGTTCCATAGCCACGGGTCCACCAAAACCATGTGAGTGAATTTGGGAGAGGAAACTGTGTGGAAGACCTCGTTGGCCAAAGCTAGCACGATATCACAAAAACACCGTGATTGCGAGTTGAGGTGGCCAGCCTTGTTCATTTATGATCACGCTGGGTTCGCACCAACGCTCTAAAACTGTTAATTGGCTCTGCACACGCCAATAACAGTATAAACTGCAGGTGGGCTCTGTGGGCATTTCCCAGGTGGGAAATTGCAAAAATGCCTGTGCAAATGTTGCAATATGCGCTAGCTAGCTGTGCATTGCAACGGGTGTCCTCGATATCGAGTGGCCAATTATTATTATTATTATATATATATATATATATATATATATATATATATATATATATATATATATATATTAAACATTTTTAAATTCTAACAAATTTCAAGTTCTAATTCTCTGGATTATATTTTTGACACTTCTTAAATCAATCTGAATTTATTGCACCAATCTGGTCAGGTTTTGTTTTCAAAGAGTCAAGATTTGGGATTTTGTAAATGGCAATTGTTTACCTATGTATACTTACTGATATCAGGTAAGAAGTATGGATAGAAAGAGTCACTTTGATCCACTGGGCATATTTATGAAGGCTATAAAGAAAGAGAAAAAACAAAACAAATTAATACCATGCAACCTGTCCCCCTCCCACACACACACTATTTTGCAGCCTGCAAGACTTATTAGGCTGAGCTAAGTTCGCAGAATTTCATTTTTATTTATATTTTGACAAAATGTGTTATTGTTATCCTGTCACCAATTTCTTGTATTTTTTATGAGCTTACACTTTCAGTTAAATTGTGCTTCCTATCGTTAAAAAATGAAAATTATAATTTTATAATTTACTCAGATGAATGAATTATATATTTTACACACACACACATATATATATATATATATATATATATATATACACACACACACATATGATAGATAATTCTATGTATATATAAATAAAAAGAAAGAACAGTAAGATATATAATCCGGTGTTCTTATTGATATTTTTTATTTTTACAAAACAGTGCTCAATGTAAATTTACAGAGCATAAATATTATAAATTAACTGATTTAGCATGTTTTTTTTTTCGCTACACTAATAACCATATTTCAAAAATGGAAGCTAAAAACTTCAAATTTAATTATGTAATTAAATTAAAAGCATTAGTTCCGTTTTATCTACAAGTGAATACTGGAATAACTTTTTAAACACATATATAAATTCATAATTTCCTGTTTCCAAGGATACAGAGAAATCCAATCATTCAGACAAGGGGTGGTAGCGTGTTCATTTTTATTAACTATTGTTGTATCAATTATGAGTTACGTTTGAAAAAGAGGCTAAGTTTTTTTTTTTTGGGGGGGGGTATTTTTCAACGAACTTTGACACCCGTTAAACGCATGTCGTCTGTTGTTTTTTTTATTAACAGCAAAAAGTTTTTCGGCATTTTTTTTCGTACTTGTATACTCAAAGATTCTTTCTAGGGGAATTTGGGTTAGAATACTTTTTATTTAACTACAATTTTAAAATATTTTTACTCTTTATTCCGAATAGACTATATTTCTTTTTAAAACAAGTAAATGTAATAGAATTACTTAAATTATTTAAAATTATTTTTTTATTCAAATATAAGTATGTATATTACCAGCTCCCATTTAATTTTATTTTTAAATATTATTTAATGACGGCAAAAAATAGCTATTTCATTTCTTTGATTCAGTAATTTTTTTATAAACTTAGTAATATATAGTTTCTCATGTATACACAAAGGGCATGGGTCATTTAATGACCTACATATTCTAGCTTTTCTTATTAATTTCCATTTTACTGTAGTTGTTTTATTGGATTCTTTTAAGTGCCAGAAATACTTTGAAAGCGATGTCTGATTTCTGTACTTATTTATCCTAAATGAAGTTTGATGTTGATTGAACCGCTTTTTAAACTCATGGCTTGTGCAAGCTATATCGATTTTTATGTTTTCGGGATTCTCAATAGATGAAATATTGCATTGGTATACTAAAGATTCCGTGCGACATTTATTTTGTAGAGGACAGCTATGAGGGTTTCTACAGTTACATAATTTTTATCTTTTTTATTTTTAATTTATATGTGCATTTAAAACTCAGTAAATTTAAAAATAAGTTATACCAATATTCGTTTGAAGATGAAACGGAACTAATGCTTTTAATTTAATTATATAATTAGAAGTTTTTACCTTCCATATTTGAAACATCGTTATTACTGTGAATCGAAAAAACCATATTTTAAATCAGTTAATTTATAATTTTTATATATATATATATATATATTTGCAATCGCCAGACAAACTATATATATATATATTTGGTTGGATTGATGCGAGTTTGTGACCTTGGGTTTCACACTCTTGCGATCGCCAGACAAACTATATATATATATGTGTGTGTGTGTGTGTGTGTGTGCAAATATATAGAAAAATAGGAAAGAACCGTTAGGTAAATAATCCGCAGCTCTTTTAGTATTTTTGTCTTTATTTTTAAAAAACAGTGCTCAATACACAAGTAGAGCCTAAATTATAATTATTTCTTTTAAAAATAGGATTCCATCGCAGAGAGTTATTGGCGTTTTTGTTACACTGTTAAATTCGTATTTGTATACATAAAGATACAAAAATAGACCAGACGATATGTGTTGAAAGGATGTCATCATTCGCTTGAAAATAGGCACCCTGACCCTACCTAGACTTAACCTCTTTCCGAATGTAACTAATATTTTGATACAATAGTTGTCAGTGAAAAGTATAATTCCTTATTAAAATAATTGGTCCCGCCATTTTCTTTTCGGATGTATATGCTTATAAAGCTCTGAATTTCAAGATTAGTTATTCCAAAATTCGCTTGAGGATGAAACAGAGCTGGCCACATTAATTCAATTTCTATAATTAAGTTGAAGTTTTTAGCTTCTGATTTTGAAACACAAGAACTTTTATGTAGCGATGGAATCATAGCCAATTGCATTTAGACTTTTTGTTTCCATCTCTTTTGTTATTAGATATCCCACATTATGAAGTTCTGCCAGGAATGGTGGAATGAGAGGTGGGTGCAAATTTGTGGATGATGACCTTGTGATAGAACATCAATCGCAAGGTCATCCACAGTGAAGTTGCACTCAGGCTCCTACATTTCACCATTCCTGGCAGAACCTCTATTACATTATGGGATACCTACTAACAAAAGTGATGGAAATAAAAACAAAAAATTTAAATGAAATCATTATATTTGTTTACATTTGTAAAAACAATACGCTAGATTTAGTTGTGTAACTCTACCGAGTGAAGATAGCTCTGGCTGACACCAAATTAGTTGTGTTTCAATCCTGCCTTGAGGCATTCAAAAGTCTACTCACACCGAGGAGCTGTGATACAGGGAAACAGTACTGTCTGTGAATGACACACATACACACACACACATATATATATATATATATATATGTGTGTGTGTGTGTGTGTGTAATTTGGCAGCAACTTTTCTTTTAAACATGTAGTATTGAATGTTAAAGACAACAAAGTCTTGCATATTTTCTTTTGAATTTTCTCATATTCTCTAATGAGACTTTTTATTTCGAAATATGTATTGTCCATACGATGACCTAGCGCTTTCGAACATCATTTTCATCTTCAGGGTCAATATTTTTAGTCAAAATTTTTTTAAACAAACATTTGCCAATTATCTTGTAGCATAGTCATGTTGCTACGTTTTTACAAACTAAATAAACGTTAAAATCCTTTTAAATTCAAAAGACGCGATGATGTTATCACGTGCAGGTCAAAGATTTTTAATCATGTGACAGCGTGAAAAAGATTTCCACTACACAAGCCAAAAGATCGAAGAATACGTTATAAAATTTAAATATATTATAAACATTGTAAGATGTTTCCAGAAATATTGTAATCTATACGATTAATAAAAGGTCTTCCGCTTTTAATATGTAATGCTTCTAAGATTTTAAGGCGTCTAATGTCTGTATGTTTATCTAAGTATTTTACGTATCAGATTGCATAAGGGAAACGGTATGTGACTTAATATGTCGTTTAATGGAGCTAGAATTATATATATATATATATATATATATATATATATATATATAAGTTTTTGTGATGCATTTCATCCGTTTGAACTTCAGACTATTTTGTTGTGACTACACAGGCACACAACAAACGAAAGACACTGGGAGATTCAAAGTTTAGAATTTTTTTTTTTTTTTTTTGCAATTTAGCCAAATCAGACTATATTCTTTTTGTTTCCACCACCTTAGAAAATCTACCCAGAATGGTGAAATGTAAGAATTCTTTCTTCAGAGTTGCTAAATCAATGATTAAAAGTTCTTGGGAAAATAAAAGAAATAAGAAAATGCACAATGTCTTTCTTACTCAGTTTTGTATGAACACTAAGAAATTGATCCGTGATTATGAGAGGATTAAAATTAAAATAAGTAGACATAGTATACCCACAGTATTCAAATAACATGCTTGAATGAAGATATGCTGCCTACATTATATATATATATATATATATATATATATATATATATATATATATTATATACACACATACACATATATATATATATATATATATATAAATAAAACAAGTGCTATGATTGATGAGTTCCATACAATTAATGTGTGACCAGGCCCCCATTCCAGTTCATCTCAATTATGTGAGATGCATAAGCTTTTGGAGGGAAAAAATTTATAAATTATATAAAATTAAAATTTTTTTTGTTGAAACTCATTAAAATCTAATTTTTAGAATGGTAGCAAGGATCAAATGTTTGTAAGTTTGACACGATTCAGGTTTTGCCTCGTTAACAGATTTTCTCCTTGCAAAATTTCTTTTCTGATGATGACAGTTCATCAGCAAAACATGTCAGAGTACAAAGCTTCCAGATTGTCTTATCTATAACCGAAATGTGCCGCCACGAGTTTGGTCATGGGAATTGTGACCCCCATTTAAGGAAAAGGCATATATTTCTCATTGACTTCTACGAATCTCATGTATTATGGAATTTTTACATATTTTTGGATTTTATGGACTTCGGAATTTTTATGTCATGGGTGTTTTGTAGGTCTGCAGTGAATATGCGGTATTTTGGTATATATAGTTGATGGATAAGTTCTTGTGGTGAATGAGTGAATTGTAATGAATGAATGGGTCGTGATTCAGATTAACTACGATTAAGATAGCTAAAGATGACCAACCTTTCCCTTTCCCCCCTTTTCGGCCATGTGCCAAAATTTCTGTATAATCAGAAATAAATATACCGACATCTATATCAGCTAGATTCAGTTTTATCCCAAAACATAACTAATTTTTGAATAGATTTTTTTTTTTTTAATTAGACATTATTTCTTATTAATATAATTATTATTTTTAGTGAATACACATTTGATGTATAATCCATATTTTGTTTTTTTCTTCTTTACTAAGATCACTTGATCTAGACTGATGGGCATTAATTTCACTGATTAAGAAAATAAAATAAATTAAAAAAAAAAAAAACAACTCAAACACAGTACCCACTAAAAACAACATTTGCAGTAATAGGATATGCCAGATTAAAAAAGCCATCAAAAAATTTTTCTATTAACTCAAATCCAAAAATTTGACCAAACAAGAATTTTGAGAGGGAGAATTCCTTATTGGTCAAAATAACTCTGAAATAGCCATTTCTGCCTGGAAACAAAAATAGCAAACGATAAAAGAACAGTATACTTACACAGAACTTGGGCCACTCATTCTCTGAGTCAATTCTTTGATTAAAGGAACAATTGCTTGAATATCCAATTTCCTTACTGTATTCTGAATAACAGACTCGTTTTGATTCTTCAAAAGGACCTCCTGAAAGATTTTAAAAAAAAAAAAGTTACGACTTTGGAAAAAAGGCAAAATCTTTTTTTTACAGCTATATTTATTTTTGTTATGTGGACAACACTAACTACCGAATAAAAAGGACCAAAGCAGAAGAAATCCTCAACAATTGCATATATCTGCTGCTACACACAATCAGCACGTATTATTGCAGACAACATTATTATTATTCACTATTCAAACAAGTAGCTGTATCGTAGTCGTTATAGTCAAAATATTTCTAGCTATCATTCCCCTCGGAACATTTGCTGATGCCCGTCATATTTGTTGGTTGAGGTTGGTCATTGAAGGAAGCCATGGCAAAGGACAAAAAACAAACAAACAAACTTGGAGATGTGTCAACAACCACAAAAAACTGAAGTGAAATAAAACATGGCTTTAGATCAGGCATGTCAAATTGATGGTCCCATGAGGGCCACATATGTGCTGTCACGAGGGCCGCACACACAACAACCAATTGTGCACAAGACAACTAATAAAATTTATTGCAGAATATTTTTGTTACTTAAATTTAGAAACACACAATGTTCGTAGAAATGTTTTAGCAGGATTCATGTATACAAAGTAATGAAGTAATTTGATAAAAACAATTAAATTTTAAACAACAACAACATATAATTGCAGTTTGCAACAGCAACAAATACATTTGTAGAAAAATGACAACAGTTCAAAACTGAACATTTAGTTTCCACTATTCAATCAGTTTTAATTTTTTGCCCTGAGGGTGACACCTCTTTTTGCCGACAATTTTCAGTATGTCCGGCTGAAATATCTGTTCAGTTTCGACTTTGATCAGAGATAACAAATGTTGATTTATTTGCTTTTTGTTCTCCGAGAAGTTTGTCTTGATTTCATGAAGGAAAATAACTGTTCACACACATAGAATCAAACATTGCCATAATCTTTGTGAAAAACTTTCTGATGTTTGTAAACTTTTCAGGACGGTATGAAAAGAACCCAGGTATTCCGACTTCAAGATACTTTTCTCTGAGCGTAGAATCTGACTGCATTTCTAATAGTTCCATCTGCAGGCTTTCTTCAGTCTTCACAACAAAGGTGAATGGTGCTGAGAAAAATCCAAACTGAGGTTCAAAAGATAAGAAATCACTGAATCTTTTCTGAAATTCCTTGGACAACAATTCCAAGTGACAGTCATATTGGCAAAGCTAAGTATAATCTTGGTATTGACAGTGTTTTTCAAAACTTTCATTTGACAACTGTGACTTCCATAAGCTTAGTTTTGTAATGAAGCATTTGATGTCATCATACAACTGAGTGATTGGTTTTACTTTGTACTTTCAAATTAAGACCAGTATTACCCACAGCAAAAGCCAGATCTTGGAGCGAACTTTCATCTTTTATTTCATCTGTGTTTTCAGCAATTTGTGACATGACAACCAGCATACTTCTGTGTAGAATGGCGCACATCGGTGCACTGATTATTCCTATCTTCCAACAACTGACTGAACTGACAGCGGTTGAGAGCAGCTTCTGATAAAGTTCACTCTTTGTAACGGAGCTAATCACATGATCCAATTTTAAAATGTTTGAACACAAATTTGGCTGATAAATAATACAGTGAAAATGTGCAAATGATGAATCTGGATGTGAATTTTCTAGTTTTCTTTGTAACTTGGCAGCAACACCATTATGTTTGCCAACCATATTTGCAGCACTGTCAATAGATAAGCATGGAAGTTTACTCAAATCAAAACTATATTCATGCAGAACCTGCTCAACTCAAAGATGTCTTTGCTTGTTGTAATGTCATGCATGGGGACCAGATCAATCTGTTCTTCATAAATATTAAATTCACTGTCACAGGCCCTGATGAAGATTGCAAGCAATAGAAAAATGTTCAGATCTTGATGATACAGCCTTCAACTGTTGTTTCAAATCACCTGACATCTCATCAATCCATTCAGCAACAGTGTTCCTGGATAATGAAATGTCTTTGAATAAGTGTACTTTCTCTGAACATTACAATTTCAGATGTTTTTACAAGGCATTGCTTTACAAAATCTCCTTCACTAAGATTTCCCACTCATGACTATCATTCAGCTGACTGCAGTAACAGAAGCGACATTGTTTCTGAATTTTTGTAAAAAAAAGGTCTGTTGCTGTGCCAAGTTAGCTTTCAGTTTTGAAACACACACTGGGCCTTCAAGATAAATCATTCGTTTCATAATGTATTTTCACGTCATACTCTTTTGGCGTGGTGATGGAACTGCTGCAAATTAAACATCTTTTTATTCACCATTGTGCAAAAAATACCATAATTCCCACTTTTCTTGAAACACTCGCCCTTCTTCATTCAATTTTCTTTTCCTCTTAACTGGAGGGGCACTAGCAATTTTAGGGTTGAAATAGAAGGAAAAACTAATTTTCAAAATTGATGATGCCGAATCTGGAAAATTACTGCTACATTTAACCTACAGCTTACAGTCAAAAGTGATAAAGCATTTTTGGCTAACATTTCACCTTTAAAAGCAAAAACTTTTCAAATTTTGAAAGAAAGTTTTCTGTTTACAACTGTTAATGAGCTGACATATCGTTTTTGTGGTGTCATGGCTACTAAAGAGAATTTGTTCCCGGGCTATTTTCTCAGCTACCAAAAATATTGAATATTTGCTACAATTTTTAAAATAAGTTTTCTACTAACTTAAAGTTTGTCGATAATATTAAAATTTGAAATAAATTTATGCAGTAAATGGTATCCTTATCTTGTATTCTATTAAAATAAATCAAAATTTAAAAAACGTGTGATTTATTTTCTTAAATATTGTAATTTCCAAATTATAAAAACTGCAATTTTAGCTGTTAAATGACCAAACTAGTCACCTTTGTGTGGGCCATAGGTGTGCATATAAAAGGTTGCATGTTTGACATAACTGCACTAGATCGCCTGGGAAAGAACTTTTCCGAAATGTCTAACCCTCATATTAAGGAAAGAAGAAAAATTGGATAGGGTGAGCAATAACATCGAAGATTCTTGCTCGGAATTCCATAACTTTTCTTCCTAGCATAGAATTAACTTGACCCAATAATCTTGCCAAATGACATGGATATTGTTAAAAATCTTAGCTATTTTTCCATAATGCGACTTTATCAACAGCTAGCCAGCATTACAAAAGTTCCAAAATCTATGTTGAGTCAGTCAAAACTAAGGTATGCTATATTTGTGTAAATATAAAATGGACATTGATGTCAAAACCCAGCAGCAACAGTCAAATGCAATCATCAAGCCATGTGCATTCCATTTTTGTTAGGCTATTCACACATTTCTCCCAGTGATCCTGCCACTACTGGTAATACCTCTGGACTGTTATGGAGCTCCGCTATTACTTTTCTCGCAATTTCTTCTCCAGATTCAAATCACCCTCCTTTCAACATGATTTTTAGATAGGGGAAGGGCTAGGAATTACATAGGGTCAAGTCAGGAGAGTAGAGAGGCTGTCAAACAAGTGGTGTGTTGTTCTTGACCAGGAAAGCTTGGATTATGTGGGTGGAATGAGAGGGTGCATTGTTGCGGTGAGGTTGCCAATTCTTCACCTCCCACATGTCAGTCTCGGTGCACAGCATCACAAAAACAATGTATAACTTCCAAATGGTATTCCTCATAGTTTTGCCTTTTGTAGTGCATATTTATGATGCAGAATATCATAGGAGTCGAGGAAACAGGTTAACATTACTTTTTGGGCTTTGACGATGAGGGGGGGGGGGCTTCCATCGAGTGGACTGGAAGTTAGTCTGAAGGTCATAACCATAAACCCATGTCTCATCACCAGTGATGGTCTTCATGAAGTGTGGGTCATAATTTGCACAGTCCAGCATATCCTAAATGATTTCTATGCAAAGTTACTTCTGCTGCTCCACCAGCATCTTGATGGTGAATTTTGCCGACACATTCCCACATGAACAAATCCTGTTAAAATGGAATGCAATGACCCCCGGGGTTATTCCCATTTTATGAGCAATTTTTTTGAATTGTTACAGGATGATCTTCCCTGACCCCTCACCAAACCTCCTCATGGATGTACTGTTAGAGCACAAGTTGCTCTCCACTGAGGTGCGGCCATGTTTGAACTCTTCCTTCGTAAGAGTTTTGCCCACAGCATCATCACCAAACTTTTTGAAAAACTTAATGCAATATCTCTGCTCAATGCGTTCAGTCATCTTGCATGAAAAGAAAATCTGACGTACGTACACTACACATCTGTACTCTAGGCATAACGGCCAGGAATTGACGCAGGATACCAATGCAAAAATTCTCACACATGCGCAGGAATGGTAGTGTCACATCCCACCCAAAGGATTTTGTCTATGTGGCATTATTTTGAGCAGGAAAAAATAAATTTTTCTTAGATGCTCTCCTCAGTTCAGTTGTTACAGCCCCCACCACCTCTTGATGACTCCACACCTTGAAAATGGGTCCCCCTTAAAATTGGGGGGAAAAGTCCCACGGAGAAAGATCAGGAGAATAAGAAGCTTGTTCCAGTATGGTGATGTTCTTCTCAGCCTGGCTGCTCAGGGAATTGTGAGCAGATGCATTGTTGTGGTGAATCAGCCATGATTTATCCTGCCACAACTCTCGCCTCTTCTCTTACACTGAGCAAAGCAGATGCTGCAGGATCTCTTTGTAAACTTGTTGATTGATCACCTGGCCCTGTGGCAAGAACGCACTGGGGATGATGCCCATAGCTTACACAGAACACCTTGTCCCCTTACTCTTCAGTCAGACTTCATATATTTCCACCTCATGACTAGCGAAGGGGGAAACCTATGTTTTAGTTTCAATATTCTAAACAGGCCACCGGCATTCATTTGACCAACCAATAGTAGTTCCTTCATTAACCTAAATGCTGCTACTATGACCGGCTTGTAAAATCTATGTCTCCATAATGATCCAGTAACTGCCAAACTAATCCAGAGTTTTCATTAAAGGCAATATCCGACCAAAATCCATGGAGTCTGAGCACTATCAAGAAATTACGGAAAAGTAAAAATGCCAGAAAATGAAGTCAGCAACCATAATTGGTAGAATTGCAGAGAAAAGTCAATAAACAATGTTGATGATGTTTTGTAGATATGATGTTGTATTACCCAAATTTCTATGACCCCTGCTCTCCTTGGGGGGCAGCTCTGCTGGGAAGTGTCTGTAAAGTATTTGATCAATGTATTTTTGATCTATTAGCATTATGCAGCAGCACTGAAATATCTCGTGTTATAATACGTATCAATTAAAACAGTTAATCGAGTTCAATCTGTTTATAGCTTAAAAGATAATATTCAATAAATACTTTCATGGTAATTGTTTTGATGAACTTTCCTCTATGGTGCCTAGACTTTATGAATTTAAGTGCAGTACCAGATTGGCAGCTAGGTCTCATCATTTTACAGTCGAAATTCCTAGATGTGACCTTAAGTTCTATGCTAATAGTTTCTTCTATCGCACTTCTTGCTCGTGGAACTCTCAAGCTTCTTGCTTTCCAGTCAACAATGATCTTCAAAAATTTAAATGAATTGTTAATTTCTATCTTGTTTTCTTAATTCTTATTCTTTTATTGTCCTCTCTTTAATAGTAGTTTTTCTCATTCTCTAACACTCAGTAACTTCTTGCACCCCAGTGGCTTTATTGCCTTGCTCGAGGTGAAAGGATCTGAAAAATAATAATGTATGTGGAAATTCTAATTAAACCGACATTATAGATGTGCCCGACATTGAGAAGGGCTTAGCTGATTAACCATAAATCTATAACATTCTACAAAGAGTGCTAATAAGTTTTTACTTACATTCAAGATGTCCTTGTCTGAACTCATAAGTCCTTGCATAAGTAAAACAGCCATAGAATCTGCAACTGGTGTGTTCTGTGTTGGAGGTCCTTCAATGGTGCTGTCAAAGCTGATGGCATTTAAACGTTCTTGCATTGTGAACTGTGAGAATTAAAATAACCAAATTAAAAAAAGTTTGCAGAATAGGTGGTTGTTTGAAAGCAACAAAGCTTATTGGCCATCTTTTTAATACAAATCATTGCACCTGAAAAGAATTTTATTATGCAAATTATACCAGACTAATTAACACTTACAGTGATGTAAATGTGACTTATTTTTTTTTTTTTATTGTGTTGGGGTGTTTAGTCGATTCTGTACTGTAGATTATCAAAATCAAAATAGCAACACCCATGTGAAATTGCTGACAGCATTTTTTTGTTCATTTATTTCCAGTAAATTACAATTTCCTACACCCCCACCAAATGGGCCACCACAGCCAGGCAACAATGTAATAACAATGCATTTTATTCTGTAACTTGTATTCATGCACAAAATTGGAGGAGAAATATTAAAATTGAGAATTCTCTAATATATTCTTCAAACAAACTGTGTAAGGAAAGAAACTACTAAGTGACGTAACATATAAGCTAATAAACGAAAGTAAATGTGGTTGAATTTGTATTTTTAATTATTTTTTATGTATTTATTTATTTTAAATATTTAAGTCTTGGAGGTAACCATTTTCTTTTAATTTTAAAATATTTTTTTTTTATAAAATGAGTATCTTTGAAAAAAAATCCTGGCGTTGGTTAGATCCAGTAACAGGACCCAAAGAGTTCAATACCCAGTTAAGGCAGTGGAGAACTTTCGGAGGGAAAAATTAACAGGAGATAACTGATAACCATTAGACATGGCACGTGGAACTAGAACAGTCTAACCCAGCGAGCGAAATAAAGGGTTCAGTTCGACATTCCAACCACCTGAAGAAGGCCGGAGCGTACAACGGCCGAAACGTAATAAATATGGCGACAAAGATGAGGACAATTGTCCGAATAATGTAAAATCCAGGGTGTAAATTAACATTTTGGCAAGAATTGATAATTGCACTCTCAAGAACTTTTTCTTTTTTTACAGTAAGGTTCACCCTGTACAAGGCCTGAGAACCACTCAAGGTGAAGGACTACAGAGCAAGAGACAATTTATGCAAATAGGTTGCAAAGATAACAGTTAAGACCAGAACAAGATTGTAGTGATTGGGGAAACATCCTCTTCAGAGTCGATTCCACAGAATTGGAACTTACTTTTAACCATTGGAATGAGGATTGAATGAGGGTGATTCACTACAATGTGTGCAGAATTAGGGCAGGCCAATTTTAGAACCAGGTTCTGGGTTTTGACATGATAAATAATGACAAAAACGTTTTTTTTTTCCAAAATCTTTAGAGGAAATGAGTTTAAGATTACGTTTAGGTTCAAAATTGGAGTGTTGAAATTTCATTTCAGTGAAAGATTTAACTGTGAAAAACCACTTATTGAATACAAATGTGTAAGTTGTTTAATGTTTTCCAATTGCAACATTTACCTGTTCTCAATAAACAGAATTATAAACGATATAAAAATATTCACTTTACAAAGTCAAAAATGGAGATTAAATTCAATATGGCAGTCAATGAAAATAGATTTTTTTTTACTAAGAGAATTTAGGTTTTGTTATTTTTTAGTGAGAAAAAATTAGACTAATTCTCAAAAAAAAAAAAAAATCATCATTAGTAGTCAAATAAATATATTTTACTAACGAATCTTGTACTAAAATTTTTTTTTTTATGGGTATTATCTAAGTTCTCACCATTATAAACATTTTATTTGTCACCATGTAAAATTAATTAGTTCTTTTGTATTTTAGACAACAGATTTAATTATTTGAAAAAGAAAAACATTTTATTTAATCTACATAATTTCATATTTTTGAAGTGAATGGAGTTTATTTAACATAACGTATTTGTTTTTGTAGAAGAAACTATATTTCCATTAAAGTCTGTAATACTGTTTCATTCTGTTTTTCTTATTTCAAAATTACCTTAGATATTTTATTAAAAATAAGGTAATGTTTGCACTTGTCCTCCTCACAAGGAGTTAATATTAATTCTGTTCTTGCTTTTCTTTTTTCTTGGATTTAAATGAGTTCATGTCCCGATTTTCAAAATTTAAATTTGATAATCTTCCCGTATCTGGTAAATAATATTGTGATATTTTCCTTCATTTTTATCATGCATGTTAGATCTGTTTTAAAACTTTGAAATTGAAATTTCAGGTTTCTATTGAAGAAAGGGAATATTTAAAAGCTGAGACAGAGAAACCTGGACCAAAAAAGCATTTTCCGGTTTGGAACTATTGACAAAGATGCTGTCAAAAAAATATCAAAAACCTGCAACTGAAGCAAAAAGATTAGACAGATCGAAAGATAGCAACAACAGAATTCTACATATTGCCTCTACATCAGATATTTTCCCACCACCATGTCTTCCCATGAAGAAATAACCAATGACAGTTTTGATCCCGGGAGATAGTATAAAGGAACTTACAGTCGCTAGATATGCCAGGGATATTATTAAGGGTGATGTATCTTCCAATCTTGGGGTTATGGCTTGCTAATAACTTTTTTATTAGACTCACAATGGGATTTCTTTGTTGAAGTCTTAACGCAAAGGACATTATCATTGATGAGTCAAAAATAGTCAGGGAAAAGGTTAGAGTAAAAGTAACCTCCCATGAGAAGTATGTTCAGAAACATGAAAATATTATTTGCATTGCTACTAATTGCAGCGTTGATAAGAACACTTTGCTATACAAAGAGATTACAGAGGGAAATAGCGAAAAACAAAATTAAGAAAACCAAAGGAAAGACTGCCACTTGACTTTCATCAGAGACGGACACAGAAAGGAGATATCTCATCCAGAAAGTTTATCCTGAACATTGGTGCAACTGATTTTCTTCTAGCAGATATTGCTTCTGTTTTAGAAGAATTCAATGTCTTTGTAGATATAAAAGTAAACACTGTAGGGTAAATGCCTTATGCAATCATCAGACCCTAGCATGAGGCTGGCAGTCACCATGCAGTGGTTGATTTCTATGTCTACACTTTAAGTCACATTCATCCGGTTCACACTCCTCTCCCCAGTCTTTTGAACAGAAGTTTATCCCAGATTTCTTGTTTAGGACTGAGTTTCTGGTTCCTTCTAAAGTCTTCTCATTCTCTTTCACTCCCAGTAGACTCCCTTGTGTCTTAGTGGCATTATTACTTTGCTTGGAATGAATTCATGCCAAGTGAATGGGTGAGGCGGCACTCAGCTCACACTCCTTGATTAAAACACAGTAAATAAATTTCAGATAAACTTTTTCGTTGTCTGCTTCTTTTCAGAAAAGAACAGGTGGATATTGAATAAATTGAACCAAAATCAAAAAGTGCCATTTCTTGTAGCAGACTATTCCGACTTTGATCAACCCAAAATACATTTCTAGTCAATTTCTTTGATGAATAGTATATCTTTCAATTTAATTTCAGTTGCTCTTTTTTTAAAATCACAACTCTTGGACCATACCCATTAAATGATAGAGAGAGAAATAAAGATCTCAACAAAAGGATTGTCTAAAGGTTATCACGAATTAAATTTTGGCTGAACACAAAGAAAAAAAAACAAAGAAAAGGAAAAAGTGTTATAAAATCATTGAGGTGGTATTTCTACACAGAAGAAAGAAGCTTTTTTTTCTTGTCAAAGAAATCTTTATTGTTAAATATTTTATGATAAGTAAAAATAAGACAGTAAAAGAGATAAATACCTCAGTTTTCTTCTTTTTTTTACCAGAAGATGACGTATTTGGTGCTGGGCCACTGGAAATTGTTAAACTGGGTGTCAGGACTGTTAAATCTTTAGATAGCTCACCAGATATCACCTGAAAACAAGTTTATCACATGTAATAGACAATCATATATGTTCCTTATTATTAATTCAGAATTCTGAGGGAGATGCAGAGTATGTTATAAAGAAAATGAGTGACACAAACAATCAGGTACCCAAGACAATAATAAATGTCAATTTCTATTATTATTATTTTTTTTATTTTCCCCACCCTGATGGTGTGCCGTCTTGATGTGGTAGGATGGCTTGCATGCCTCAATGAGTTCCAGACCCATGTAGGCGGGGGCTTTAGCCCACAGCAGGTCCAACCAGGCTCAACAGGTCTGTGGGGTAGGTGCCAAACGAAAGACACACCCTGGTCCTCCAGGTTGGGGATTGTGCAGTAAGCTAACAACCTACTTACTAAAAAAAAAAAAAAAAACCTAGCCTGTTACAGAAACCTCAATGGTATCTTCAAACGACAACATGGCCGAGAAAGAGTCCTCCAAAGTGGAGCATATGATGCATGCTGGTGAAAATCACCCAGGAAGGCAGCCGGTACGACATGGGCCAAGTCAAAGAGGATAGACCAGAATCACGCCCGTTCAAGAGGTGCTGTTGCGGCCCTTTTTGCTCGTCAAAGTATCAAGAGGCATAATGATGATTATTATTTTCAAGTTAAAAAATAAAAAAAGTTTCCAAGTCCCTCCTGGGCTTTCCTTTTCCTTTTCCTCCATCTGCCAAGATTTGCCTCTACAATTGATTAATTACAACTTAAAAATATATAAACATCATGGAAACAGGAAATGGTTTACACATATCGCAGTTCTGAAGCCGTGTGCAATATCACCATTTTGATTACATTCTCTTCAAGATACATGTTATATCCATTGCAGCTGTTGAAAGTCCTCATGTGATATGCTTTTTGTTATTTGGTATAATTCTGTTCACATAAGAGTTATTACGTTTGTGCAAATGAATGAAGAAAATATTATAAATATGAAAAAAGATCACAAAAAAAAAAAAAAGTATCTCCCCAAGAGCAACAAAAGACAAATCACAGTGAGGGAGTGACAGAACTAATCCATAGACCTGAGATTTGACATTCTTGAATTGATTTTTGTATATTTTATATATTGAGAGTGCACTTTTGCCCTGAGGTAATAGGAGCCGGCCTAAACTACTATGAGAATCTGGATGTTGAAGTAGCATCAATCAGCTAAGTGACAAAACCTTTACTTACTTATACGTGTCTGTGTGTGCGCGTGCACATATGCATTACTGTGTGTGTGCATGCACATATGCATCACTTGCACAACCTGATAGAATCATTAAAAAGAGACTCCCTAATGTTATGATACTCAAACCTGTCAACCCCCAGCTAGTCTGGGTTTAAATCTAAATTGTATTCCCTGTCAAATTTATAATAGGACTGAATTAATCCAGTTGCATTAAAAAAAAAAAAAAAAAAAAAAAAAAAAAATGACTCACCCTTTGTACATTCCCTTCTTCAACAATCGATAATGCAGTTTCTGAATGTTCTAAACAAATTTCTGCCGGTGCTCCTTTGGATACCTGGATTCCAAGTAGAAAAAAAAAAAAAAAAAAAAAAAAGATGAAAATTTGATAATAAATAATAATAATGTAAATAAAAAGCATAACAAAACATTAAATCTCTACATCAGCCCTAATTCCTGACCCATGACAATCCCTTTTTGATTTCCTACACGCAATGTACGGATCAAGAGCAAAATTTTGATGTATGATTATTAAATATTTCCCAAAATACCAGGAACATCTATGGCATTTTAGGAACGGGGGATTGATCATTGGGAGGTCAAAATAAATTTTATGAATGGGGAATTAAAGAGATGTGCAGTAAAGTTCATAGCAATGATGAAAAATGCTTACAGCTTTTGTTGCCAGTTAAAATGCATTCAATAGTAAATTAATTATTTTTCTGCAACATCAGAATTTGTCGTCATGTTCTGTTCATTAGAGTGAATATTTAAGAAATACCCCTTGCGACATCAACTAGGATTTGTGGAGGAGTTCAAAATTTTGCACAAGACTACCTAAATGAAGCAGTTACTTGGAATGTAATATGAAGAAGAAAAAAAGAAAAACAAACTTCCTTGTAATAATAAAAAGTTTCTCAACTCTGTTATATTGCAAGCTATATAAATAAATGACGATTAACAAAATGAAATAAAAAGAGAACTTTAAATTAAAATTATCTTGTAGAACACATCACGCACATTATGAAAATTTATTCACGCTGATATCTAGTATTATATATTTAGTGCCACGGCATCTATACTGAGAGTGAAATAAAAACAATCACTGTTTTTGTTATAAAATGCACCTAACACTCATAGTTGCCGGTTAGTAAGACTATAAAGAAAACACTGGAAACAAAAGGTTGTGTGGAGAAGGATTTAATCACACAAAATAATTGAGAATACAGTAGTTCAATATGACAAAGTACTACACTTTAGCAACCCACTTTTTGTCACTGTTCCCTGACCAAACATTTTCCTCATAGCAGATGGAAGAGTTTCAATAATAGTCAAGAGAAGATTAGACAATCTTTCAACACAACTGTTTTAGTAAATAAATATAGTCTTGCCCTTTTCGGCATTTTTACAGGATCAAAACAGTATTTATTCTCCTCATTACAGATGCAAGGAGGAGCCTGGTCTCAGGGGTTCCAATCCAGTGACAGCACCTTCCTCATTGCACTAGAGGGGTAGGGTTAGGGTAATATAAATAACAGTAGTTGTGGGGACTGGGTAATTTTGTCCTTGGCCCACATACTCATGTATGAGCTCCCCACATAAAAAAAATTACCTCATGTCACATCCTACTTTGCAGGGGAGAAAGGGAGCCGGGTAAATGAACTCATGGTCTTACTAAATGTACTACGGCCCTCATAATTATAGTTTTAGTCAAATTTTCATTTTGGTTTTATTATTTTTTTAATATAGTTGAACTTATTTAATATAGCAATGTAAGTCATTCATTGCCGAGACTCAAACCTGCAATGATGGAAAAAGTCCCATCCCCTAACGTCAACGTGTTAATTCAGTGATTCCCAACAGCCATACTGCAGTACACTAGCATGCTACTAAATAACACCAAAAATAAAAAGCAAGAAAGACTATACTAAATTAAAGAGGAAATAAGGGTCTCCTTGTCACACATTCAACCAAACATTGATGAAATCAAAAAAAAAAAATATACCAGGATTCACACTAAATAAGCTGCACAAATGGTTGAATAGAAACATTGAAATAAAGTTTCCGTGTGTATCTTTTTAAAAATACATGGTTTTGTTTCATAACATTTAAATGTATACCTTTTAAAAGTTTTGCTAAGTGTGCTGTGATATTTTGATTTGCTCCTAGATGCGTTGCTGCTTCAAAAGGTTAAGAAAAACTGGGTTAATTTAATGATGCAAGTTATAACGAAAGCATAAAAAGAAAATGAGGCTGTACAAGAGAGAAGTCTGTAATCACGACAGATTATTATTAGCTGAATTTTTATCTAAAATATTCACTGTTTAATGCTCACTATTTAGTAATCATCACTAAATGATGTCATCAAATAAGGAAGTAGACATTTTGGTTTGTCAATGTAAAACGAAAGAATCATTTTTACAGAGTCTAGGAGGAAAACTTGTCTTTTCATTAAAATTTCCTTCATATTAGCAACAACAGCACATTTTTATACAAGTCAAGGTCAATATACCTGTTCTACGATATATTTTATATAGTAATATATACTTTAGTATATATTAAAAATGAAACAGCTAAATATCTGTGTTGTAGTAGTTATTGGTTCGGACTTCATGTCATTTGCAGCTGCGTGCTATTGGAAATTGTTTGTAGGGGTGCCGACTCCTGGGTTAGATTATCAACTTCTAAGGGAGATAATATAGGAAGCAAGTATTTCACAAGAGATTACGTCAAATCATAAATATCAATATAAATTTACAGATTATAAAATATAAATACTAAATTTGACTGTATACATTAATATTAATAAATGCTCTGTAATTCTTTAGAATTATAGAAAAAAAAAGTCTTATGTAAATTTTTTTTCTTCTTGATTACCCTACCCCCACCAACCATTTAAAAAAAAAAACAAAAAAAAAACCTGTTTCCAGTAAAACAGACTAAATAAAAATGTTGCAGAAGATTTTGCCAATTCATTGGTAGGAGAAAGAAAAAAAAAAAAGTGTAAAAAAAACAATAATGCTTACCACTCGTTCAAATACCGGCCTAAGAAAAGAGCCATGGGCAATGATAATCGTATGATCATTATCATCAACGAGGTATGAGGCTAAAATAGGAAATGCTTTGCCTGTAGGGCTGCTAACCCTGATAGTTAGCTTTGAACGCAGTGGTTTCTTCATATTCCTGAAATAAGAAAAAAAATGCATTTCTTATAGAAAAGGATACATTGTCACTGTTCATGTTTTTACTGTGTATACACAAGATTTGATAAACACATTCTGAATCCTTTTGCACAGGTTATGATGGATGACATTAACAACCATACATTAAGGAAAACAAAAAGCCAAGAGAAACAAAGATGCCTTGAAAGCAAATCTTCAAGGTCTACAAATCAGCCTAGCTAATCATTATATCAGGTCATCCCATAAGTTCTGTCCGAATTTTGAATAAAGAAAACAAGTGACCAAATGTTACATTTAATTACAGATTCAATCAACAATTATTTTCCCTGATTATCTATGACTTCCTTCCATCTATTAACAAGCTTACCAATTCCATTACTGTAAAATTCTTTTGGCTTTGATTCGAAGAACTCACAAATGTCAGTTTTAACCTCTTCCTGTGTTACAAAAGCTGTTTCTTCCAAATGATTCTGCAAGCTACGAAACAAATGGTAGTCTGAAGGAGCAAGGTCGGGAGAATAAGGTGGATGAGAAATTTTCTCCCAACCAAGCTCTTCGATCTTTTGTGACGTGAATCTTGCTGTGTGTGGTCGTGCATTGTCCTGATTAAACATCACCCGTTTTCGATTCACTAGAGCAGGTCTTATTTTCCTCAAAGCTTGGTTCAAACGCTCTAATAGCTGACAGTACATTTGAGCATTAATTGTTACATTAGGTGGTAAGAATTCAAAGTGGATTATTCCTTGGCAATCCCACCAGATTGAAAGAACCTTTTGTCCATGAAGTTCCCTTCTCGGCTGTGACCGGGGTCCTTCCCCCTTTACCAAGCCACTGTCTACGACGCTTAACATTTCGATTTTTCATCACCAGTCACAAGTCTATCCAAAAAAAGGTGAAACAAGTTGCCGATAATTGAGAGAAGAGCAGATGTCAACTCGGGATTTGAGGTTGTTTTCAAACAATTCATGAGGCACCCATTTTCCAAGTTTAGGATCTTCTCCAAGTTGTTGAAGATGACGATGAACAGTTGTATGGTTTGAACTGAGAACCGCTGCCAATTCCTTAACTGATAAAGCAGGATTTTCTTCAAGGGCTGCTTCAAGAAGCTTTTCATCAAACTCAACTGGATGTCCGGTTCGATCTTCATCTTCAAGGGTGAAATCTCCACCTTTGAATTTTGCAAACCATCTTCTGCAAGTTCTTTCATTCACACATTCCTCTCCATAAACCGAGTGAATGTTACTAGCCGCTTCGGCTGCTGAGTTTCCTTTCTTGAATTCATAAAGCATTATGTGCCTCAAATGATTCTTGGGTACTTCCATGTTAGCAGGATTTTAATCGAACAAAATTTAATTTTATTGTTCTCTGAAATAAAATTTGATCAGTTTAAATGCATCCAAACATAAAAATAATGTTCAGCTCCATTAGACATTATAAAATACTCTTTAAATTTCGTTCATTTTAACAAAAAGTTAAAATTCGGACAGAACTTATGGGATGACCTAATAAATATAATCACTGACATTATCAAGATATATTGGAACAAAGTTTAATCTTTCATCATCAGTAAGAATAAAATACTCTTTTTCTTATGAAAATAGATTTTAAAACATTTACTACATTCATTTGTTCAAACTCATAAACATTGATAAATGTTTATAGTTAAAAACCTTTACATTAGGAAAAAGTCTATTATTTAAACTGCTTTAAACTTAACTTTAAACTTTGGCAATGTTTATTTATAAGATTATATAAATATATGAACTAAGTACAATGCAATATTTTTTTTTGTCATTTCACTCTAAGCAAGTCAACAAAGCCACTAGGATGCAAGGGGTTACTGAGTGTTAGAGAATATGAAAAAAAAACTACAAATTAAGGAGATAGAACAAGAATTGACAGAAGATAATGATTGACATTGCATTTAAATTTTTGAAGAGCAAAATTGACTGAGAAGCAAAAATCCAATTGAAGTTTAAAATACAATACTGAACTGCCAATTCAGAAATCTAAAATTAAAATCTTTATACGTAATAAAAAGAAAATAAAAAAGGCCATTTTGCTTAGTAAGTTTTTGTTACCTAATTTTTAAGTTACCAATTAAAAAAAAAAAAGAAAAAAAAGTGTTTTCTAAATGAAGGCAGATGCAATTTGAAAGGTTCCAAATCAACTTACCCATTTAATACATGTTCAAAATATAAAACCTGCCCACCTTTTGTTACAACAGATAAATGAATTGGCTGGAAAAAAAAAAGAATAAAAATTACTTTTCAAAGACTTCATTTACTTTTTTCGTGCAAGAATAAAAAAAAAATGAAAGCCTAATTAAGAAAATCTTTCGTTTTTTTTTTCTGAATTTTTTTTTGCAAAAAAAACAACAAAAAAAAAAAAACAAACAAACAACGTAAGGAACAAAGAAAGATTATCCCAATTAATTTAATCATAATGTATTAAAGTTTTAGTTTTTAATTAAAATGTATTAGCAAAAGTCAAATAGAAAAATGGTAATATACAGGCCCACCACACCACTGGCTGAAAAAGATTGTCTTTCTTTTGACATTACAATATACAATGTTGGGATTTTTTTTTATTGCTTCAAAAATCTACTTTTACAATTTTAAACATATGAAATCAATCATACATTTACATTCTCAAGAACTGTCAGCAAAAATATTTCTTTATTAGAAATTTTTTTATCTGAACCAACTTTATTATTTACCAAGAATAAAAAAAAAAAGTAACTGCCCTTTTATCATGTAAATATAATAAGTATTTGCCCCCCCTTCAACAAATCAACCGTTGATGCTTCAAGGTCAGAATATTAACATTCTAACCCTGCACCAGACATCCATTAAAAATCACACAAATTCAAATTGCAAAGAACCAGATTTTTTTTTCTTCTTTTGAGAATTGGGAGCAGAGACTAATGTTTTTATTCTAACCAAAATTTCATTTTAGTCAATTGATAAAAATATTGTCCGCCAGGAAATGTATTCAAGATTCAAAATATGCAAAACTGAAGTGAAATGGTAAATAACAGAAGAGTTAAATTTAAATAATAGGGATGAGTCATTTATATAAATGTCCACCTTTATGCAAAGACCATTGCTTCGGTATCATTTTCCATATTATCTACTGTATGGATTTTATAAGACAAATGCAACAAAGAAAATTAAGAATTTTTACTACATGTAATGACTACAAAAATGGTTTAAGCTTACTGAGAAAAAAAAAAAAAACTTCGGTTTATGACCTGTCAAAGTAATGTCTTGGAACCACCATATGATGCATAATGTTTAACTATACAAGAATTTCTTAAACAAAAATGACAAGAAATCTAAGGAAGGAATAATGGTTCATCATGAATTCTCACCAAATAATTTAGTACACCGTTCAATTGTTTGCAATAGACTTAAGCAGTGTTTCTCAACACCCCTTTTATTATTATAATTCAGGACACACTTGTAGAATTAAAAACTCTGAGGCACACTTTAAATTTTAATAAGGAAAAATTAGTCACAAAATTTGAAAAAAGAAAAGCTTGGTTCAGCATTCTTAAAGATTAGTCACACAATTTTCATTTAAGAGGGATTTATGAAGAATTTATTTTTTTGATGGATTTAAATCCCTTGAGAAAGTCAAAAAAGAAAGGATTATCCACTCTTTAAAGATTAAGGAATTTATCATCCAGTTTAAAATATGAAATGAGAAAGGCTTAACGTAGACATGGAAGGCATGTGCTTGGTTTTTTTAAATATAAAATTCATAAAATTATTCTTTTGTTAACATGGTTACCATTCAGGACATATTAGTGTGCCTGAATGCACTAGTTGAGAAATGCTGGTCCAATGACTAGCAAAAAAATCATTCCTTTTCTTCTAATTCTTAGAGTAACTGAAATATAGGTAGATTATGTTAGAAAGTAATGTAAAAAGAAGTGGTTATCGCCCTTGGTTAAACAAATTCCAACAGGGAAGTAAGACTTTCTCTGAGAAAGGCGTTGCTGTGCATCCAACTGATCATGACAGCTCGGGTCTACTGGTGGGGTTTCAAGAGAAATCACCACAGAACCTTTGTCTCCAACTTCCTCAGTTCAATAATGAATTGGTGTAAAAATGCTGGCTTTGGTGAATATAAATGGGACTTGTCTTAGAGCAAAAAAAAAAAAAAAAACCCTCAATAAAACAAAGCCTAAAAAGTTTCACCATATCAAACCCTCTTCATGCAACACTTCATTTCAAACAAGAATATTTCCTTAATTCTGGGGGATTCCAATTTTTTTTTTTTTTTTTTTTTTTTTTTAAGAAAACATGGGATAAAAGGACCTTAAATCCATAAACATTTTGATGCAAACAAAAGCGATTCTGTAAATAATGTCATTCTTTCCTTTAATAAGAAGGAATTAGAAATTAATAACTTTCCTGCCTTAAAAATAAAAATGGCTGGTTATTCCCTTGACACACTATTTGTGTAGACATTTGACTCCGCTGGCAAAATGTTTATTGATAAGATTATATAAATATATGAACGAAGTACAATGCAATATTCTTTTTTTAATCATTTCACTCTAAGCAAGGCAACAAAGCCACTAGGATGCAAAGGGTTACTGAGTGTTAGAGAATGAGAAAAACTACAAATTAAGGAGATAAAACAAGAATTAACAGAAGATAATGATTGACATTACATTTAAATTTTTGAAAAGCAAAAGGCCAGAAAGAAGAGAGTCCCATAAGCAAAAGTTTGAGAGAAGAAACTGCACAGAATTTATCTAGACATTTTAACTGTGCAATAAACTTGCCACCAATCTAGTACTGCACTTAAATTCATAAAGTCTAGGTACCGTAGAGGTTCTAAATGGAAAGTCAGGCAAAGATACTCCAAGAGTAGAATTTAAAGAGAATTTATGAGCAAAACATTTTGCTTCATCACCAGCAGATGTTAACAACTCAGAGTGAAGAGCAGATGGATAGAAGACAATCTTATTTAAGATACTATTACAGAGCTGTCAGTAGTCACAAGAATCAAACTTGTTAGAATGAAACACCCTACAGCCTCTATCAGCAAAAACAGTCTCTTTAAGAAACATTACAATTACTTTGAGTACTCATAAATAGTCATCTGTTGTGATTGGAATTATCACACTAGTACAACTAGAAAAAGTAATTCCTATGAGCTGGTGTGAACCAAGAAAAAGACTATGGTTTCATTTAATATTTGCAAGAAAATACAAAAGCATCAATGTCAGCTTTAACCCAAGAAGAAATCATTTTCAATAGGAAGGTTAAGAATATCAATCCAAAGGGCATCTCGAATAAAGTCATGTAATGAATCCCAATCAGTATGCTAGCAACAGAAATAAGTCTGGCAAATAAGAGGTTCCTTTCTAATAGGTGACTCAAAAGGAATATCAACAGATACCACAGAGTGATTCAAATTGCAAAGAGGACAAAGTTGTGATCTAGGAGGGAACGTAAAGAACAAATAAGAGAGAGAATGTTGATCAGGTTTATTAGGGAAACGTGTAGGGAAATCCACTATTTCGTTGAGAGACCAAGAAATGGAAAAACTGAAAGTCTGAATATTGGCAACATCAGTAACGTTAGAATGTTTAAGCCACTTGACAAGATGAGCATTTAAAAAAAAAAAAAAAAATCACCAAACACAAAAATATTCATAGATGGATGTAGAGAAAGCCATTTCTATATTATCATAAACTTTGTTTAATATCTGTTTATATTTCTGAGATGAGGTATTATGTACACTATTTACATTATTAGGACTATTGTCCTCATCTTTGACACCATATTTTTTTAATTGATATCAGTTATCAGCTATCTTCTGTTAATTCCCCTCTCCAAGTTCTCCACCGCCTTAACCAGGTATTGAACTCACACTTTTTGGGTCCTGTCACTGGATCTAACTAACGCCTTTATCCACTGTGCCATGTGTCCTTGAGGACATGGCACATGTAACTAGAACAGTCTACCCCAGCGAGCGAAATAAAGGGTTCAGTTCGATATTCCAACCACTTGAAGGCCGAAATGTTGTCATAAATATGGCGACAAAGATGAGAACAATAGTCTGAATAATGTAAATAGTGAATTTCGTGTAATATATTAGTCTCGAAACGGAGGAGAGTGATAAACGAAAAAGTAACAAGTAACAGAGTGCAGCAGTGTTGCAAGCGAGGCTGGAGACTCAAGTGGGGAATTCCCTTGCAATTGGGAAATTCTCCCCAAATATAAACACTGCCTATGTATGCTAGAATCTTTTCAGCAAAGAGGAAGACAGCCTGGGACATGAAATTCATTGGTAGAATTTAAATTATTTTCACAAAGTGTGAACACATCTGCAGACCATTTCAAGAGAAAAGATTCAAACACTATAGAAATCAGAACGAATGCCATGAATATCGGAGAAAGAAAGCTTGAGGGGTGGTATTTCTTTTTATTTTATGTCATTTGTTTTAAGAAAAAGTCCAAAATAATTATCACTATCGTCTACAGCAATAGAAACTGGCTAGAAAATGGCCAAAACTAAAGTATAATGTAGTCTCCGGGTTGCCCAATGGAAATACACACAGGGACACCTTCCCATGCACCACGACATGGCACTACAAATACCCCAATGTTGTGCAACTGCTGATCAGAGCAGTCCGAGTTTATTATGTACCTTTTACATAAAAATTTATTATTTACTATTTTATAAGAGAAATAAAATAGAAAAGTCTATCGAAAATTACAAAATAAGCAATACTTATTATCATTTTTATAAGTAACTATAAAAACAAGGTTTTATTCAGTTAAAATCTAAAATTAAAAGACTGCTTAGTTCAACGGAAGAGACCCTTTTAAGCTCTTTTAGTGAATTTATGAGGTAAGATAAAATGAAAGAAATGCTGAGAAAATGTATTCTTTCAAAATTTATAATTACAATTAGTCATTATGTTTATCTACATTATTTGGACCGTTATCCTCATCTTCACTGCCATATTCACAATGCTCTGGCCATCTTCAGGTAACTGGAATTATGAACCGAACACTTTATTTCATCTGCTGAAGGCAGATTGTTCTAGTTCCACGTGCCATGCCTCTTTTGGATGTCTCAGTTATTTCCCTTCAACTCAAATCTGCAAGTTTTGGTTCACATTGAACTCACGGCTCTTTGGGTCTAGTCACCTGTTCTAACCAACATCTTTATTCACTGGGCCATGTGTCCTTGACGACATCTGTGTATGAACTTTTGGAACTTATAAACCCAATACTTCAGAAACCAGTTTTTACCAGCGAAATTTCTGATATTATTATGATTATTTTATTTATTTATTTTTTTTAAAACCAGAGCTCATATTGCAATTTTTGTTGTTATTCATTGCTTTTTCTTTAGCACTCCTTATTACTGGTTCCCATATTGTATTTATTTCTATGCCTGGTTGGTTCGGGAGATTTTTGTGGCCTAGCAGACATATAGAGACAGTCATTATGTATTTAAATTTTCCTCTTCAAACATTTTTATAAATTTATGAATAAAACTGTTTTTTATATATATATATATATATATATATATATATATATATATATATATAAAATTATTTATTCAAAAATTATAACAAACATATTATAAAATCACTAGAAAAATAGCCATTTTGTTTCAACGTCTTATCAAGTGATGGTGTCATCCACCACCATCAATTGATAAGACACTAGAAGTGTTGAAAGAAAATGGTTATTTTTATAGTGATTTATAACATGTTTATGTTATAATTTTTGAATAAATAATTATATTTGCTCTACTCTGTATTGAGCACTCCTTTAAGAATAGTATCTTTTGGTTATTGGAATTTATTCCGTATACACCAATCCTATACTTGGGGGATATATATATGAAGAAATATAGTCTTAAAGTGTGCTATATTTATGGGATAAAGTGCTCAATATCAGAGAGAGCGTGTGTAAATATAAAAGTGGACATGGAAGTCAGCACTTAGAGGCGACAGTCTGTTTCATGCTAGTGCAATGACGATTGAAACAGACTGTCGCCTCTAAGTGCTGACTTCCATGTCCATTTTATATATATATATATATAAATAAATAAATAAATAAATGGTAAATATATTATTATATTTTGATAATATTTTGATAATCTTATAAACTTATTCTAGTAAACAAGTAAACTAATCAAGTGTTTAATATTTTTTTCAATTTTCAAGAAAAAAAATTACATAGATACGCTTTCACATGTTTGGATTTTTTTTTAAAACAAAATTTTCAAGGGAGTTAAAAGTGAATACAATAATAGTGGTGGCAAGGGAATAACCATCTTTTTGACACAATGCTATTTTTGCAGTCGCAAAGATTAAACATTGCCAAATGATCTATTATATGTTTTAGAAATTTAATAAAAACAAACTAAAAATACCATCAGGCAATAACAAGAAACTTCGAAAACCTTAATCTCAAAGGCTTTTCTCTTGAAACAAATTTAGAAGTTGTTTTTCTAAAAATTATGCTGAGAAAACCGAGAGATGTGAAAGCCAATTAAGACTAAAAGAGAATATTACAAAACCAAAAGACAGCTTACCTGGTCTTTGATATTTAAAAGTGACAATTTTAATGGTTCTTCCGGTAAAGAAAAAGATGCCACAGCATTCTTTTCTCCTTTATTAGTATTTACAGACCTGAAAGGAAAAGAGAGAAGAGTTAACTAAATCTAGCATGAATTAACCAATTAATAGTCGTTTCCTTTCAGGACGTAGGTGATCATGGCTCTCCACCTTCCTCTATTCCTTGTAGCTCTCAATAAGTTTTGTGCCTTTGCCAACTCCCCAAACCACGTTCTGTCAACCACTTGCTTAAGCCTGCCGGGTAGGTCATACATTACTTTCCTTCATCTCTTTTCCCCCCTATTGATTCTCTAGGCCCTACTTTCTCATTGTGTTCCAGAAATTTCATCTGTCTATTCCTTATGTTAAGTATTAGCCCCCTCGTTTGCATCCTCTCCAAGACCTCATCGTTGCTTACACTCACTCCATGATATCCTTAGTATTCTTCTGTAGAACCACATCTCTGCTACCTCGAGTCTCTTCTTTATCTTTGAGGAGACCTTCCAACATTCGCTGCCATATAGGAGGACAGATGTCACGTAGCAACTCAGTACTCTTTTCTTTGACACCAAAGAAATCCTTCTGTCTCGCAGTACTCTGACCAGCTTTTGGCATCCCCGGCCACCCTAATTCGGAGCTCAGCATCACACCTACCATCCTCTGTCAACACACTTCCCACAAAGTTCCGCACATATGCTGTGACTATAAATGGCTCAGAAGTAGAAACTTAGATTTCATACCAGTTTCAGAAATTAAAGACTAATTTGTCTTTTAAACATACACCGTTATGCAAATTAACTGAAACAAAATGAATTCCATTTTTTTCAATGAAATATGACCCAGTGCACATGTTAGTATTTCATATGTTCATTCCACAAAGTCGTTACTTGCAGACTGACCTCAGATTCTTGATTGGAACTAAATCAGGAGAGTCTCCAAGCCATAGTTTATAGTACTTTGATTTGCTCACTGGTAAGACTTGCCAGTGTGTTTGTGCAACATTACAATTTTTGTACGCTTCCTTGTCTATCGAGGACAATGGCCGTAGGACAACTAATCGACAGTCGAGACAATAGTGTCTGGGCGTGATGTAAATCTGATGCAATCCCAGATAACGCAATATTTTTAAAAACCAAACAAATTTCATCATATACCTTGAAAATAGATTCATATTACAGCACACCACCATAAATGACCTAACCTGAGGAAAAAATAGAAACCGATTACACCCTCTCACCCCAGTGAGTCTAAAACTGACCGTATGGTGAAAGAAAGGAAACTAAAGCAGTTGTTTCAATTAATTTGCGCATGGGTGTATAACTATATGTTTATTTTTTAAAAACCCCTAATACTAGATGATTATTTTTTTTAAAACTTATAATCCTAAATTTTTTTTTTTTAAGTCCTATAATTAATACCAGATTTTTATGTTGGGAAATAAATGGATTATAAAGTAAAACAAGTTTCTGCATCTTGTCGATTATCCCACTGCACCTAACTTTGGAATTTTGTTGTCAAAAGCAGAAAGCAGCAAAGAGAGAAAGGAACTCACCAGGCACTGACAAGTCGGTCATTAACAGCAGCTGATAAGAAATAGGATGATTCAAAAGTCTGAAAATTCTTAATAACAGGTAACAATTGTAGAACTTCTGTTGTGTGACCACTGTATTTCTGGTAAGAAAGAAAAAAATGTCAGTAAAAGACCAAAAGAGTCACAACGGTCTTTTCATTAGTCACCAAAAAGTTGTTTATTCTTATGACAATAGTGTTCTTAATATAACTTATTTACAAAAGCAGTTAAAAATTAAATTTTCTAATTAAATAATGGTCTTAGTTTTATTGCATTTTTACTTTACAATTCAATGCAGGTTTTCAGTAAATGATGATTCTGTTTGACAAAGAAAAAAAAAATGATTTAAGTCTCTCCCAAGGAGTCCTGCTTTGAACTAAAATAAATATGAATACCTACGAACTTTAATTTCTCAAAATTAAGGCGGGGAGGGGGTTAACAAATGTAAAAAGAAAGAAAATATTTTCAATTTAATAAATTTGCAAATAAGTCCTGAAAATTTCATTAAATTCCAAAAATTATTTGATTTTGTAAGAATTTCCAAATCAATGTTTTTTTTGCCAAAAAAAAAAAAAAAAAAAAAAAAGCTAAAGTTTCCTGTACTAATCTTTAGTCCACCTGCTGGCAAGATTTAACAAAAATTTAAATAAGTAGCATATTTTCCAGCTTACAAGATGCACTTTTTTCCCTAAAAGACATGTGCACGTCTTCCAAGGTGAATGTAAGTCAATGTTGGCTATTTATCTAATTCAGCCTTTTATATGATGTAACCTCAGTACTAAGCTGTGACAAGTATTTCCAAGCCTATAAGCCTTCCTGGTGCTGAGCCACAAGCTTAAACTCCAATTTGACCCTGCTAACCAGATGCTTCCTTTGTAGTTAAATGGTATAGCATGTCAGGTGACATGACGTTTCCATGTAGGATACAGGTTTAATACCTGTCATAGGACACATATTTTCTATGAAATTTCTTGGACATTCAGGCTGGTAAATGTAGTTAATACTGTTTATTAAAAACAGAGCATTTACTTAAATATTTGTACATTATTTACATTATTCGGACTATTGTCCTCATCTTTGTCGCCATATTTATTATGTTTTGGCCGTTGTATGCTCCGGCCTTCTCCAGGTGGTTGGAATGTCAAACTGAACCCTTTATTTCGCTCACTGGGGTAGACTGTTCTAGTTCCACGTGCCATGTTTAATGGATGTCAGTTATCGGTTATCTCCTATTAATTTCCATCTGGAAGTTCTCCACTGGCTGAACCAGGTATTGAACTCGCACTCTTTGTGTCCTGTCACTGGATCTAACACCTTTATGCACTGTGCCACATGTCCTTGAGGCCGAAACGTTGTAATAAGTATGGCGACAAAGGTGAGTACAATAGCCCGAATAATGTAAATAATGTACATAATACCTCATCTCAGAAATATAGACAGATTTTATTCAAATTTGCTAGACTTATAGACCTTCATGATGGGAACTGAATGATATATATTTGACAGCTCTTGGCCAATGAGTTCCAGAGACATCACCCTTTGACTTTTGCCAAAAAAGTAAATTTTGGAAAATAGTCACAAAGTTTTAATATCAATTAATAACAATTAATTTATTTACAATGTAAAAGCAATTGTGTTGGAGAAACATTACAAAATCTAATAGCCTGTAACTACACACATAAAAGATTTGTTTAGCCAATCGTACAAATTGTTGTTTTTTCTCACACACACACACACACACAAAAAAAAATATATATATATATATATATATATATATATATATATATATATATATATATAAGTCCTTGGATAAATCTAAACGGTGATCTAATTATTCTTTTGTTTAGAGGTTAGGGAAGATAATTTGACCAAGAACATAACCTTTAATTTTTTTTTTAAAATCATTTCTTTAAATTTTTCTTTTTTTAAATTTGACAAATTTGTCTACCTTATGCCACGATGTATACAAAATTTTGCGGTGGGCTTTTGACTGTGGCCTGAATTACAAGGGTTTAGTTGGGTTAAATTCAAAATGGCGGATTTTGGTATTTACCACTGTATGCTAACATTTTCATATCAAAGTTGAGAAGTGCAGTGTTGGTTTTAATCATAAAAGGGGTATGATTGCAAAATAGCTTTCACTCCCAAATTTATAGACAAAAACCACACAGATGCATGCTAAGATTTCCTCCTCAGCAATAAGAGAGGCCACGTCTCGGTTTCATCTGACTCAGTTCTGGTCTGTCTGGAAGTCAGAATGTTACATTTGTTAATCCAAATCCACTCTTGTACGTCAACACCAATTCTTAGTTTGTGAACCTTTTTACCTTATTACTGTTGCTAGTCTTGCAGATATTGTTTGCTTGCTCACTTATTTTTTCTTTTTTGCCCTGTTCTTTTCTTGTTATTGTTTATTATAAACTTTGTCAATCCTGTTTGTTTGGGCAGTTCTGCCAGTTAACCATGGCCACTTACTCTATAATGACAGTCAAAATGATGATGATGAGTTCTAGGCAGGAAAATGTTAACAGAATTTAGATTATAAAGAATAAAAACACTAACCGAAATGACTTCGTATTTTTCAAGGTCCCACAATTTAATAAGATTCCCAGCTGAGATTAATCTGTTTTTCGACACCAAGCAGATGCTGTAAAGGGCACTTTTGCTCGCCTTCCATTTACTGGACAAAGAGAAAAAAAACATTCATTTAATCACACCACTGATCAAAATTAAGAAGAAAAAAAAAACAAATAAAAACTCAACACAAATAAAATAATGAAAAGTAATGGGCCAATGGCAGGAAAGAATTTTTACAACTTCCATAAGGTCAACAGAGAAAGAAAAAAAACTTTAAATGATCATTTTAATAAAAACCTATATTAATCCATAAATTAGTTATTTTATTAAAATCATAATTAACCACAGTTGTCAACAATCTGCAAATTGAAAATTGGTTTGTATTTGAGAAAGGTGAGCAAGGGATTTTCCGTTGGCATCTGTATTGTTTCAATTACATCTGTCCGTCTTGGTTACTTGACCAAGGATAGCTGCGTAAGAAAGATGGATTCATGCCTTTTCATAATAATAATAATTAAATTTAACTACCTCAGGCAGAATTTGAACTCCGCTTATTCACATTTTTATGTCCATAACTGATTCAATCAGTATTGCCTACTGAAAAATTCAAATATATCCATTTCTGGGTGACGACGATTGATGCTAAACATGTTTCCATTCTTTATAACAGAATTCTTATTTAATTTTTACTTACAATTAATCAAAATTTCATATCATAATAAAATGGTGCTTATTCCCTATAAGTAGCATCAAGCAAGCTTAGTGTTAGCATAGATTTTCTTATTCAATAGTAATAAGACCAGATTTCTGTTAATACAAGATCAGATACAGAAATATGAGAAGTTCAATGTCATGTTTAAAAGAGAAACAAGCATTTCTTAAATCAGGGCTTCCCAGAAATGAAATATTCTGAGCAAATTTAATTACGCCCACATCTCATTTAAGAAGCAAAAACTGAGAATGGACTAAGTGCCTCCATTTTCCTGGTCATAAAACAGCTATCTTCTTTGGATGCTGTTTTTACAACATTCAAGTCCCTCCACCCCGTAACCCAGTGTTTTTTCACCTTGCTTTTTGTAACACACATATACTTATAAAATCTCAGGTCTCTAAATATAGGAATCAAAGTGAATTTAAATAAGAAACATTTGCTTGATACAAGTTTTCAGAAAATAAATGTGACTGCATGTATTCCTCAGAACTCTTCAGTATTCCTCAGAACTCTTCAGTATTCCTCAGAACTCTTCAGTATTCCTCAGAACTCTTCAGTATTCCTCAGAACTCTTCAGTATTCCTCAGAACTCTTCAGTATTCCTCAGAACTCTTCAGTATTCCTCAGAACTCTTCAGTATTCCTCAGAACTCTTCAGTATTCCTCAGAACTCTTCAGTATTCCTCAGAACTCTTCAGTATTCCTCAGAACTCTTCAGTATTCCTCAGAACTCTTCAGTATTCCTCAGAACTCTTCAGTATTCCTCAGAACTCTTCAGTATTCCTCAGAACTCTTCAGTATTCCTCAGAACTCTTCAGTATTCCTCAGAACTCTTCAGTATTCCTCAGAACTCTTCAGTATTCCTCAGAACTCTTCAGTATTCCTCAGAACTCTTCAGTATTCCTCAGAACTCTTCAGTATTCCTCAGAACTCTTCAGTATTCCTCAGAACTCTTCAGTATTCCTCAGAACTCTTCAGTATTCCTCAGAACTCTTCAGTATTCCTCAGAACTCTTCAGTATTCCTCAGAACTCTTCAGTATTCCTCAGAACTCTTCAGTATTCCTCAGAACTCTTCAGTATTCCTCAGAACTCTTCAGTATTCCTCAGAACTCTTCAGTATTCCTCAGAACTCTTCAGTATTCCTCAGAACTCTTCAGTATTCCTCAGAACTCTTCAGTATTCCTCAGAACTCTTCAGTATTCCTCAGAACTCTTCAGTATTCCTCAGAACTCTTCAGTATTCCTCAGAACTCTTCAGTATTCCTCAGAACTCTTCAGTATTCCTCAGAACTCTTCAGTATTCCTCAGAACTCTTCAGTATTCCTCAGAACTCTTCAGTATTCCTCAGAACTCTTCAGTATTCCTCAGAACTCTTCAGTATTCCTCAGAACTCTTCAGTATTCCTCAGAACTCTTCAGTATTCCTCAGAACTCTTCAGTATTCCTCAGAACTCTTCAGTATTCCTCAGAACTCTTCAGTATTCCTCAGAACTCTTCAGTATTCCTCAGAACTCTTCAGTATTCCTCAGAACTCTTCAGTATTCCTCAGAACTCTTCAGTATTCCTCAGAACTCTTCAGTATTCCTCAGAACTCTTCAGTATTCCTCAGAACTCTTCAGTATTCCTCAGAACTCTTCAGTATTCCTCAGAACTCTTCAGTATTCCTCAGAACTCTTCAGTATTCCTCAGAACTCTTCAGTATTCCTCAGAACTCTTCAGTATTCCTCAGAACTCTTCAGTATTCCTCAGAACTCTTCAGTATTCCTCAGAACTCTTCAGTATTCCTCAGAACTCTTCAGTATTCCTCAGAACTCTTCAGTATTCCTCAGAACTCTTCAGTATTCCTCAGAACTCTTCAGTATTCCTCAGAACTCTTCAGTATTCCTCAGAACTCTTCAGTATTCCTCAGAACTCTTCAGTATTCCTCAGAACTCTTCAGTATTCCTCAGAACTCTTCAGTATTCCTCAGAACTCTTCAGTATTCCTCAGAACTCTTCAGTATTCCTCAGAACTCTTCAGTATTCCTCAGAACTCTTCAGTATTCCTCAGAACTCTTCAGTATTCCTCAGAACTCTTCAGTATTCCTCAGAACTCTTCAGTATTCCTCAGAACTCTTCAGTATTCCTCAGAACTCTTCAGTATTCCTCAGAACTCTTCAGTATTCCTCAGAACTCTTCAGTATTCCTCAGAACTCTTCAGTATTCCTCAGAACTCTTCAGTATTCCTCAGAACTCTTCAGTATTCCTCAGAACTCTTCAGTATTCCTCAGAACTCTTCAGTATTCCTCAGAACTCTTCAGTATTCCTCAGAACTCTTCAGTATTCCTCAGAACTCTTCAGTATTCCTCAGAACTCTTCAGTATTCCTCAGAACTCTTCAGTATTCCTCAGAACTCTTCAGTATTCCTCAGAACTCTTCAGTATTCCTCAGAACTCTTCAGTATTCCTCAGAACTCTTCAGTATTCCTCAGAACTCTTCAGTATTCCTCAGAACTCTTCAGTATTCCTCAGAACTCTTCAGTATTCCTCAGAACTCTTCAGTATTCCTCAGAACTCTTCAGTATTCCTCAGAACTCTTCAGTATTCTTAAAAAAAAAAAAAAAAAAAAAGGGGGGGGAGAAAAGTTGTCATTAATACTTACTATTTCACTTTGCCAAGTGATAAATCCCACTCTGCCAAATGTTTGTCACTGGAACATGTGTACAAGATATTCTTTTGAGAGTGCCAACAGATATCGTTGATAACATCACCGTGGCCATTTTCCTGTAGGAACAAAAACAGTATAAGGTAAAAAAATTTAAAAAAATAAAAGACTAACATCAGAAGAACAGCATTAAAACGTGTCATTTTTTTTGCAGCATCATCAATGTTTCCCTGGCACATCAACACCAATGTGCCTTATGTAACACAAGATTAGAGTTAGGGGAAGATCCTAAATTAGACAATGGGCCCCAAACTTCAATTCTTTTCCACATGGATTCCATTGCCGCCTACGCCTTAGTCGTAATAAAAATCAACACACTTCAGTTTGATTGTAAATGTTATCAATATGGCATGGTAGCGAATCCTTAGTAAGAAATGGTATGAGAACAGGCCTACAAAATTAAAATGTTTCATGGGCTGCATTGCCCACAGAAAATTAGCCACAAGAATAAAGTTGCTTAGCGGAGAGGGAAAAAGGGGGGGGGGGGTCAAATGCACCCCAAACAAGGTATATCTTAATCAAAACCGAATATACTTCTAACGTCTCCACCTGAACTCTGAAAATTTAATTTACTAATTATCAAAACGATAGATTAGATTATCATCCAGTTTTCCCTAGTCTTTTGGACAGGGGTAGATTGACTGATTGATTGTTTATTTGTTTTACCAGCATATCAACCCCTATGGGTCATTTAATGCTGAAACTGGATTTTTTTGTATTTAAGAGTGTTTTAAATCATAATAATATTTTTTCAAAAACGTAGAGCCGGCAATAATATTTTTTCCAAAAACGTAGAGCTGGCAATAATATTTTTCATTTTCATTCTGGTTTTTCAAAAACGTATAGCCGGCAATAACATTTTTCCAAAAACGTAGAGCTGGTAATAATATTTTTTCAAAAAACGTAGAGCTGGTAATAATATTTTTTTCAAAAACGTATAGCTGGCAATAATATTTTTTTCATTTTCATTCTGGTCTTTTGTGATCTTTTTCAAAAAAGTAGTTTGGTTCACTTTGTTTTGTGACATATCAACCTCAATGGGCTATTCAATGCTGACATACTGTAGGTATGATCTTTTTGTCAAAAAGATATTGCTGATACTGTTTTCTCTCCACAAAGCGATTCTGGCACTAAAATCCATCTTTACACTTTCATAGTCAGGTTGTGGGGCCAAGTATTTGCCCATAGATGGGACAACAACAGGTGCCACAACCCCGGGTCAGGGCGGACCCGGGAACACCAGCAACCAAGAGGCGGCGTCACGATCCGCAAAACCTCCCGATCAGAGGCCCTGCTGCCAAACGCAGTCCATCGTCCCACCCAGGACGGGGGTGCAGTTTATCGTCCCACCCAGGACCAGGATGCAGTTTATTGCCTTACCCAGGACGGTGGACAGGGGTAGAGGTTTACTATCTATAAGACAATGCTTCCTAGCAACTTAAACCAACCCCCCCCCTCCTGCCATGCAAAAGTGCACATCACTTAAACTGTACACACCACCATGCCTCACTTTTCCTCGCTCACCTACAGCCAGCCCTTATGAGAAGATTGCAACTGGTGCAATTTCGGCTCAGTTTTTTTAATTGGGTATGAAGCAGGCCAAAGAATTATTTTCCTTGTATTAACCCCCAAGTGCTAGACTAGAAGAAGCTGCAAACTGGGTGCCTGGTCTCAGCTGCAATGCCTTCACTACTCCAACACTATACTTCTAAAATCTCTGCCCGAACTCTGAAATTTTATTTACTAATTATTTTTTTCTTAATGTTTGATAGGTTGACCTATTATACTGTTCACACTCCTCCCCAGATTTTTAACAGGTGTTTATCCCATGTTTCCAGCTTAGGATTTGCTTCCCAGTTGCTTCTAAAGTCTTAATTTTATTTCACTCCCAGTAGTCCCTTGTACCTTAGTGGTATTATCACCTTGCTTGGGGTGAATTGATTAAAAAGAGAATATTGGCTAAAATAAAATCAGGCTTCAACAAAACTGAACATTTTTGTATGTCATTAAAATTTATCCTAATGATTGTACAAAAAATTAACTCTTTTTGCTTTAGCATTCTACATGGTGAGAGTTCCAAAGTTTTAAGAAGGTAACATTCCCCCCCCCCCCAAACTTTACTTTTCAATGCCTTCCTTGACATCAATGAATTGTCTTGAATCATTATCAACTTCACTAACAAGATCCAAAACAAAGAATTCTCTTGAAAGATACCCACCATCCTCATGTGGGATATGAAAAGATAAAAAGAAAATGTTTATAAATCTAACATGTTTCACTTTCATTAAAGCTTCATTAGAGAATGAGATATGGTCAAAAAGAAAGAAATTCTGCTATTTTTACCACCCCCTCACTATTTTCAAGAGGGTTTTGTTTTAATGTCGTTAGTTTCTTTCCTTAACCATTTCCAAGGGAAGGTTGTGTTGTTAGTTTCTTTTCAGATTTTGACTGTGTGAGATGCATTATTTGTGTGGCCTTTGAATACAATTAGGAGCCTTCATTTCGAGCTTTTGCGCGTTGGGCATGACTGGATTTTTGAGTGAGCGACTTTTTATTATAGAAAAACACACACACACACACATAAGATAAAGGAAATAAATAGGAAAGGTTTACCAATTTAACATGTTTCACTTTTATTAAAGCTTCACTGAAGAATGAATGACAAAAAAAATAATGAAACTCTGATATTTTTATTTTTGTGTTGATTTACATTTGGTTAAGCAGTACATTGGATTTGTTAAACATTTGTATAATTTGTGGCATTCCAAATTCAAGGAGAGATGACGTGCCGATTCAAAGTCCCAAGAAATTAATGGATTACAAGCTTAACTAGAAAAAGAAAAAAAATAAATGCTTTTTGTATGTAAGTGTATAATAATTCTAGTTTGTCTATGTGGGATTCAGATGATAATAAATATTCGTAATTGTGTACGTGTGTGTCTAATAGACATGAATTAAGTTTTTATTTGCATGTTGATTTGGGAATGTTTTTACATACACATCCATTTTAGATAAACATAGATTCTTGAAGAACAAACAATAAAACTTGGTGATCTAATATATTTTTCACATGTGTTTAGAGTTGTAACATACTTATTAGTAGGCTCTCAAAGTGATTTTGACAAAGAATTATGTTCTTTTTAAATTAGGTGGCATTTGTAAAAATCAAAGTTATGGCCAGTTTTGTTCCAGTGTATAAGTGAGTTTGTACGATTGGCTAAACAAATCTTTTATGTGTATAGTTACAGGCTATTAGATTTTGTAACGTTTCTCCAACACAATTGCTTTTACATTGTAAATAAATTAATTTGATAAGTACCTGAACCTGGATTGTAGTTGGATTTATTTTTCTTCCAATTCTCCGAATGTCTTGAATGTGATGATAAAGATCCTAGTATTAGGGATAATCCAATTTATTTACAAGTTGTGTAGAGAAAGAGTGTTAGAAGGATTATAAAGTTTATGTTGTTAGAAGTGTTATTGGTAGTGTCTAGTTTCTTGGATTTGTGGATTTTGTAAGCTTGTTTTCTAGCATTAAAGATGAAATGGTGTGAGTAGTGAAGAAGTCAATGTTTTCTCAATATATTTTTTTTCTTCACCTAGGTATTCTGGGCTACATATCCTAAGGGCTCTGAGGTAGAATCCTATGACTAATCTTGATTTATGAAGATAGATTATCACCGGAATCCCCTAGACAAACTTAGAATTATTATACAAAAGAAAGTTTTTGTGACACATTTCACCGTTTGGGACTTCAGACTAAATGAAGTACATGTGTAGTCAAACTAACGTAACAAATAAAGCCATAAAGGATGAAATGTGTTACACAAAAACCTTTTGCACTTTGTCATACATTTCTCCCAAATTCATAGATAAAAATTTACATATCATTATCTCACACTTACATATGGAATCTATTGATTTCTTGAAACTTCAAAAAGAACGGGCATTCGACTTGAATTCAGAATGCCACAAATATTTAACAAGTCAATTGCACATGAAACATGACTGACCAATGGAAATCAAACAAAAGCAAAAATACCAGAATTTCTTTATTCCTTTTCTCCTTACCTCATTCTCTGATAAAGATTTAATAAAAATGAAAATGTTTCCCATCTGTTCTTTTATCTACAGTGTAACCCGGATATAAGAGATTTTCTCTGGTCCCAAATTAGAGCCACACTTACCTAAACAAAATAGACCAAACCTGGATATAAGATAAACCCGGTCCCGGCAACTCTCTTATATCCGGGTTACACTGTATTTTGTTAGATTCCAATGTATACTTGATCCTAACTTGTGTGGGTGTGTGTATTATTGAAAAGCATAGATATTTTATGTCCATCAAGTCCAACCATTTTTTATTCTAAATTGAGAATGATCTTTCACAAATCTGGTTGCTTTAGAGGTTTTATTGACTGATTTGTTTAACGGCTCATCAACTCCATATGGGTCATTTAATGCTGAAATTTCATTTTCTTGAGCTTTGAAGCTAATTTTATAATTTTACTATAAATACGTATTGTCGGTCATTTCACTATAAATAGTTATTGTTTTAGATAAAATCTACTGCTGGGATTTTTTACTATAAAAATGTAATTTTTATACTTTCATAGGGTTTCCTTTTTGTTTTGGGTGTCCACTATTTGTCCATAGCTGGAACCCTAACATGTGCTACCACCCCAGGTCATGGTAGACATGGGAGCAAAAGCAATTAAGAAGGGAGTCCCCTGCGCCTTAAATCCTCCAATCCCCTGATCAAGAGGCCTTGCTACCAGATGCAGTTTATCATCATACCCAGGACTTCAGAGGTACAAAATTTCCAAAATCAATATTATTATAATAATGATTAAAAAAAAAAAAAAAAAAAAAAAAAAAAAAAAGTTAAAACTAATACACATAAAATATAAAATGTATTCTTTTCAGCAACATGTTTAAACACTATATATATATATATATATATATATATATATATATATATATATATAGAGAGAGAGAGAGAGAGACATAATCTGAAGCTCACAACACAAAGACATGGAACTGATAGACACTATGCAGTGCTATTTCCTATATACACTGTCTATATTTATAAACACACAAATATAGAAGAATATTCCCCAATATAAATTACATAAATTTAATAAATACAGTTTTAAACTGTGAGTGAGAGTTTTAAGGGAGGGCAGCAAAGAGATACATGAAAAATCCAGGTTCACTGCTTGATTCCACCATCACGCCCCCCCCCCCAAAAAACAATACCTAATGAAAGAACCCCCACCTACAAAAGAGATGAGACTTTTCCAACTTACCAGACGACTGTGAAGTTCTCCCTTAACCACACTGTACAATAAAACACTTCCTGCAGTTGTTCCAAGAGCAACCAAACCAGAGTCTTCAGCAGCAGAAGGGCAATCATCACCTGCTTTCTTTCTTTTCTTCCTCTTTGGAGTATCCTGCATGGAAACACAAACAGTTAATTATATTTTTAAATAAAACAGCTTTTTTTTTGTAAAGTTACATTCTTATTTCTTTTCTGAAAGTCAATATATTCTTCTCATTGCATTGCTTAGGAAAAGTCTTACCACTTGTTTTGATATTTTGGTCATTGTACACTGATGGCCTTCCTCAGGTGTCTGGTACTTTTTTTGTTTAAAGTTGACACTAATTGTAGATTCCTTAACCAATACATCACCTCCAATGCCCTGAACCGCAAGGTGACAAGGCTTAAATCCCCATCAATTTTTCAACTATTCTTCAGCAGATCACCCCAGCTCACAAGAGCACCTACTTGACTACTGTCCACAGCAAAATTGAACAATTAATCATCTCCACAGTCGAAAAGGGGAGAAATGCTTTATTTTATTGATTAAAGCGAGAGAGAGATTATTCACTCATTTGAAAACTTTTTGGCAATTATTTGTTGTAACATTTCCAATCATACCTGTCAGAACATTTTGCACATTGTATGCAGTTTAAGGTTTTGTTTTTATCACATAGCTGCACACGTTAAAAGGTATTTTTTTTGTTGCATTTGGCAAATAAAAGGCAGATGCCCCTTTTTAAGATTGTTATTAGTATAAATTATTCAGTACTTTTGCAATCTTTCAGTTTCAGATTAAGATTTACATGTGAGCAATTTCTACTGAAGTTATTAACATCTTCATGGATTCGCCAGTTATATACAAACAGCAGACAAACTGTAAACAAAGATTTTGTTATTAATTGCATTCATCCTGTTTTGCAGACACCTGCTTCTGATGCAAAGATAATTGTTTTGCTTTGATAACATTTTTGTTTCAGAAGTATTTTTGAAATAATTTTTATATTAAGTTAAATGGCTTAAGTTTTGTAGTTTGTGGATAATAGAGGATGCAATGGATAAGTTGACTAAATTATGCAAAAATGGAAACAACACGGACATCTCATTTTAACAGATATATTTACCAAAATTACACAATAATATCTTTGGAATCTCCTGCAACCCTTCTGGGTGATCTTCTTGTTTAAGTTGCTGAATGCTGCCACAATCCTAGCCTTCTGTTCATCTTTGGTGTTACAGGGAGTTTTGTTGGGCTCTCGCTTAACTGCGCCCCACACATAATCTGTTGTAATATGAGGAGTTAGGTGGCCAGGTGTAAGGAGTGATATGGTCACAGAAATTGTCTGACAGCCCTGACTGGGTTCTCCTGCTAGTGTGGCATGGAGCAGAGTCTTGTTGCCAGACATAGGGTCTTCCAGCAGCCACCCTCCTGGCCCAGGGAGCAGCACTTGATGCAGGCCCCTCTGCATTTGGTCCAAAGCCCTCACCAACAAATTCAGGAGTTCTTTTCTTATCAGAATGAATAGAGTGACTTTTCCAAGCTGCCGTACCTTTGCAACCACCATTAGACTCCTATAACTCTTTCCAAATCCCCTCCACTGCCACCAGATTGACACCCAAACACTGATGTTCATATTGGAGCTCCCAGTGCAAATGCCAAACAGTAAAGCATGCTGTTCCTAAATTTCTGGCCGAGTGAATTGCATCAGGTATTCTCACAGGCTGTGCCCAACTGAACCTACTATTCTGTGCAGTCGCCAACAAACGTACGTGCAAAATTAAAAATATGAAAAGGCAACAATTTACCCTTTGCACCTGGTTTTGGGGTTTATACATTATTTTTTAGTTTTGATTTTGTACACATTATATTGGCTGACACACACACAATGAAATAATAGTAGTGGATGATTTTAAAAATGCCTTCAATATATTTATTTTCATGCAGACTATAGGTGGAGTAATGGTTAGCTACTCAGATTGAGGAATCAGAGAGCCAAGTTCAAATTCCTGTAGAGTTCATTACATTTACTTATGTGCCAATGCCCCAGGGAAAGGCATGAATCCATTTCTTCTCCCCGCACCCAGTTATGGATAAAACAGCATGAGTGACTGTGTCCGATAGCCTTGAGTGGCAACTGATCTAGAAGGACAACTCTGAATTCAAAACTTCCAACTATGTATAGGTTAAATAGCCTCACCGATCTGCAATTGACCATGCATATCAAAAACGTGGTCAGCCGGGGGGGGGGGGGGGGTCATTTCAAGGACTGAGAAGGCATGGAACCGAGCCTGTTCTAATCAGCTTCTATCTCTGGTATCTCTCCACCCCCCGGATGGACATCTATTCTCTACACCTTTGTTTTTATCACAACTTTTAAGCAACCGAGTCCTCCAGAATTCATCAGGTGTAAGCCGATCAAGACAATTCTGAATTGAACCCTTTAATTCATGTGGGTAGATTATTCTCGTTTCGCTGCCTATGTCTAATCATCACATCTAGTTTCTTATTTTAGTAATGGAATGGAAACACACGCCCATAAATTAAATGAAATTGTTCAATTCAGAATTACCTGTAGGTTACCCAGATCAACATACCCCAGATGAAGGCCAGATGGTCCAATGACAGAAAACATTATGATAACATATCATCCCAGAAATGCAGACAGAAAGCTTTCTTTGTCAGGTAGATATTTCTAACAACATGTAAAAAAAAAAAAAAAAAAAAAAAAAAAAGGTTATGCCAGATTTTGGTCTAGTGTTCAGATGCAAGTAAAAATTTATGAAGCAGTTTTTATTTGACTTATGGCAAACATTTTAAATTGGTATCCGTTCAGATACCAGAATATTAAGAAAAAAATAAAGCATAACTTATTCTTTCCCCTATATTTTGCACCAATTGATCAGCCAAATATGTTAAGAGGGTCACAAACCATCTTCCAAATTTAAATAAAATAAAATTTTTTTTTTAAAAAGGCAATGGTAGTTAAATTAAAACAAGTAGAATTTAATCTTTTTCCATCATGCAAGGTTTGGTTTGTTTTATGGCATATCAACCTCAATGGGTTATTTAATGCCAACAATTTTTATTACTGGTAATATATTTCTTTCAAAAATGTATAGCTGGTAATTTTTCCCTTTACAAAAATGTATTGTTGGTAATATTTTTTTTGTCAAAATATGTATTAAAAGGGCTTAACTATTTGCCCATAGTTGGGACCCCAACAGGTGCTACCACCCCAGGTCAGTGGACCTGGGAACACCAGCAATTAAGAGGTGGTTCCATGCTCGTCAAAATCTCCTAATCAGGCCTTGCTGTTGGATGTAGTCTATTATCTTACCCTGGACGCGGGTGGAGTTTATCACCATACCGAAGACAGCCATCATGCAAGGATTCACTCAATTTAAGAGGTGAGGAAAAGTTAAGTAATGTCAGTTGATAAACAGAATTCAAGGAGAGACAAGATGAGAATTGACATTTAATTTTTTTGAACATCATAGTTAAGAGAAAAGCAACTCAAAGTGGTTCCAAAGGTGAAATGTGTGAGAGAAGAAACTATAAAACTAGTAGATCTTATGGTTACATGTAGCAATTTCAAAAGTAAACTTACAAAACCAAAGTACCAATAGCCATGAAGTCAAGAAGAAAGTACATCAAAGTACCAGATATGTCAGCAATATTCAATGCATGGATGAATGGTAGACTTATAAATATGCAAGATAGATTCTTCTTTGGATTTTATCAAGAATTTCTAAATACATAGCATAAGCACCAGACCAGATGTGACAGCAATATTCAATGCATGAAAAGTGAAAGATTTGTAAAGGTGCAAGATAGATACTGGTGAGAAAAATTGTGTAGCACAATACCATGAACCAACTTTTTGAGCAAGATTTAGCAACTGATTATCAATATAAGAGGACAAACTAATCCTTTTTCCAGATAAAACCAAAATAAGTACAAAATATCCAAAGATTTTTCTTTCTTTTATGCCCATTAAATCACAGATTATGAAAACATCCAACATTTATTCAAATTACTATAATTTATCCTTTAAATCACTCATATGATTAAAATTTTCCTGGACAAAATTTGCTGCTTTAACTAGGGAACACATTTTTAAAGATGACTGGTTGCAATGTATACTTTTAGGAAGATCAGGGAAGCCACTAGTTGAAATGCAATTATCAAAATAAAACCAAGAATGTCAGTTTAAATCGTTTGTCATGGGTAATAAACTTTTTAGCATCACCTCGCCACAAACTGGTTTAGGGAAAGGTGTTTAAAAATGTGCATACATTAAAATCAGTAACTGACATACTTGAAGCAGTCATTCTAACTTTTGCTTGTTAAGGGTCTATTTAATGGCTCTAACAGTTTTTATAGTCTACTTACTCCCATGACACTATCTTTAAAAGAACACCGTCAAGAATTTATACAGTGACAGATTTGTTGGTAATGCATGTAAAGTCATGCATTTAGATAAATAAAATTATACCTGCTTTGATTTTACCTATAAAATAAATCCCTGTTTTACTATCATATATGGCCTAAAAGTGTGATAAAAATGCAAAAGGATATAACTAGGTTTTATATATTATGCAAAAGTGTTTGATAAAAATAATTGGGTACGTCCCAAAATCCAGAACCTATACTGGCAGCAAATCGCATGCATATGGACGAAAAATGGATTCAGAAAATATATGAAAACAGAAAAGAGTGCAAGACAAAGATGTCGTCTCACCAGACTTATGAGGTGATTCTCAAAGTCCTCTCAGGATACATTATTGGCAGTCCACAATCTTAACGAGATATGCAGATGACAGAGTTGATTAAAAATCTTACAGAAGGTAGTGAAGGAAAGGGAGAAGAAAGAGCTAAAATTCAATTGCAAAATGGAATGCATAGCTCTCAGCAAACAGCCCAACATGCAAATTACAAATTGGAGATACCAAAATCAGGTAAGTACAACAATTTTAAAAAAGTACAGGAAGTGTCTTGACAGAGGGCAGAAAATCTGAAGGCCCATTGGAATAGCAAAAGATGCCTTCCATAAAAGAAAAAAAAAGAAGAAAGAGTACTGGACGGTTATGTAATATCAGTACTCCTATATACAGTAGTGAATGCTAAACAATCTCCCTACAAACGAAGCAAGAGAAATGTGGTTCTACAAAAAGATGCCGAGGGAACTATGGATCAAACATGTGAGCAACAACAAAGTTTTAGAGAAAATGTAAAGAAACTTATACTTAGCACCAAAAAGAGACCGTTGAAATTTTCTAGAGTACATGAGGAAAGAAGACTTGGAAAATTTGATAGTCACAAGAAGACAGATTGAATACTAGATGGTCATATCAAAACAAAGCTCACTCTATTTAGCGACCTTGTGTATATGGATGACAGAATAGGGGTTAGTTAGCAAAAGGACAAATTTTATTAAGAACTAGAAGAAAAAAAAAAAAAAGTTATTGTAGAGACCAGTCAACACAACAATTAATGTCCTGAAGACAAATTTGTTTATGATGCCTAAATTCACCCTAAACTATTACGCCGTACGGGTGACGATTAAGCATCCTCCCCTAAAAACTGTTTCAGAAGGAGATGTTTAGGTGCAAGGTAAGCATAGGATACTTTTTTTTTATCAAACGTTTCAGGTTTTTTCATTTCTTTACAGCGAAAAAGAAAAGAAATTCTTATTCATACAAAGGGAGAAAACTTCTGATTCGTATTATAAAAAAAAAAAGAGAGAAAAAATGCAAAATTTAAATTTTAAATCAATAAAAAAAAAACTTTATTTATTAGAATTGACAAATGTTCTACAAAAAGCTTTGCCGTAAAATTGAAGTCTTAAATGATATTTCTCGGATATTTATTTATTCAAAGTTCAGAGGTTTTCAATTTACCGTACGTAAAAAAAAAAAAAAAGTTTCCTTATATCAAACAAAAAAAGTTATTTGCATTATTTAGTAAATTAAATTTTAATATTTTTGAAGATAAATATTTTTTTTATATAATACTACTGCCAAAACAAATAAGTACGAGTACATTAAATGATTTTTTAAAAATATCTACCGTTGATTTCTTAAAAATAAATAAAGTACCAAAAATACCCAAGTTCTTTTTGGCACATCGACCAGGAGGGAAATAATTTCTAGAAAATAACCATTAATGTTTTTTATTTAATTTAAATTAAATTCTGAATAACCAAATATTAAAATGTTATTTTGGTTTTAAAGTCATTCTCTAAAATTGCAACTCGACAAACAAAATTAGATGTTATTATTACATAACGAGAACCTGTTCTTATTCTTTTACAACTTTTTCAAAACAATTAGGAAATCGACTTATTAATTAAATTATTATTTTATTGCGCGTGAATCAGCTGGAATTTTATGTGACATCCAATTCCAAGAAATATTTTAATTTAAACAAAATTTATTAATTGTTCTTAAAGTAATGCTAAAAAGAATAATTGTAAATTACTTTTCGGTGGGAGGAATGCTTTTTGGGTTTGACAAACTTTGAATATATTTTTTTAAATTGTTGATTTTATTTACATCAAGTATCCAATTTCAGAAAGTATGATAACAGAATGCAAAGTAAACAGCGCGGTAAATATAACCAGGTTTTTAAAAACAACAAACTTCAATTTAACAAATATAATTAATATGAGTGTTGAAAGCAATAAGTCAAAAATACAACACAAACAACGAACTGTTGAATGAGGTAAAAAAAAAAAGTTAAAAAGTTTAAAAAAATAAAATCAATATCACAATTAAAATAAACAATGAAAGAAAATTGGAAAAGTAGTATTTTTAAATTTAAAATAAGATATTACTTAAAAAAAAAAATAGAAATTCAAAATTGCGATTCCTTAAAGACTGATAAAAAAAGTTTGTAAATTGATCTTGGCCTTGCTTACGTTTTACAAAAAAAATGTTTCTATTTAAAAGGAGCAAATTGAATTTAATAATCTATATGAATATACTAAGATATCAACCTAAATTGTTATGTATGATTTCTTTAAAAACAATACGTTTAAATAAATTAGCAAGTGGGGTGAAAAAAAAAACCCCAGCGAGACAAGCTTTTTAAAGAGAATCAACTGCCACATGGTGCAATCCTGTCTGGGAGAGAAAGCAAGAAGTTTGAACGTTAGCGGTTAAAAAGTAACATCTACACAAAATATTTTAATTGCATCATAATTACCAGTATTCTCGCGTGTAATAGACATTTTTTTATTTATTATTTAAACAGAAAAATATCAACAATGTGTAAAAACAATTTAGGGAGAAGAGAGTACTTTAAAAGAAAAAAAATCCCTTACCGAGAACCTGTTTGCAGGACACCAACAAAGACATTTACAAGTTGCTGTTAAATGTGAACTAGGTACAAATTCTGTCTTTAAGGAACCAGTGCGCGTATCCCAAACTTTTAAAATTCCATCAACTGAACAGTGCATTAAATAATCGCCTTTCGGAGAGAAAGCAGCAACGTCTCGAGGCGCCGCCATCATTTCTCTATCGTATACACACGTGGGGGAAAGACAAGATACTCGGCGCATGCGCCAGAAACATACTTCCGTTCTATTACTTCCGGTAAAGTTAGCCTCGTTTCTATTTTTCAGCAGCCGGAAAAGGATAACTCCACTTCCGGTATGGGATATTGTTATTGGCAGTCATGTTGCTGATGAAACGCTTTTAGTAAATCATTTAGCGATTTTTACGATAATTCAATATTTTAAATGAATTAAATTGATATTATTTTATTTAAATTTTTACTATTAATCTTAGGTTTTAACCTTAAATTATTTTTAAATTTTCATCTTTTTTTGAAGCCAGAGACACGGACGGGCGATATACGACTTTATTAATTGTTTACAAACATTTTTAATTGAAGTTGATTTCATTCATTTCTTCATGGTCTGTCTTCTTTTTTTTTTAAAGCGAAACAAGTGTGAAAGATTCTCTAAATCTCTCCACAATCAACTGATTTCGTTCTCATTTATTTAAAAAAAAACAACCAAAGAACAATCAATTTATTTGGATATTAAGCGTAAATCTGACACAACAAAGAAAAATCATAAATAAAGTCATCAGCTGATGCCTTAAAAAAAAAGACGATTTAAAAAGAAAAATCGAAAAAAAAGGTAAATAATCTGATTTATTTTTATATTTCCTTCTATTTCCCCTTTCATCACTGTTTTTTTTTATCCATATTCACACCTTTTTCCCCCATTCAGTCTCTCTATTTTTTAATTTTTATGATTTATTTAAGATCACCTTTAAATTCTTCGTCAATTACTTTGACATTTTTTTTCTCAGTTTGTAACAAAAAAAATCTAAAATTTACCAGACCTCGTTGACCTTTTCTTTCAAAGTTTCTGTTTCTTTATTCATTCATTTTTTTTTTCAATATTGCCTTAAGATTGCTAATAATTTCAATCATCATTTTATTTTGCATTCTACCAGAGAAGACATTTTTAGGTCAGAAGCGCGCCCTGATGTTTGCGGTTGGTTTAACGAATCAGAGAATTAAAAAAACAAAAAAAACGTAAAAACCCTGTGTCACATTTTGCATTTAAAAATCAAATTTAATAATACCTCGTAGTCCTTTGGGAGGTTTTTTCCCGTTGTTGTAGTTTGTTTTTTATTTTATTTATTTATTTTTTTGTCTTACTTACTTGCTACACATGAATGGATTTCTTATGCTTCTTCTTCGGGTTACAAACCAGATATGTAGGGAGAACTGGTCAAGAAGAGTGCTCATGTGCACAACGACCGTCTACCACCAACACGGTGTGTCACGAGATGAGACTGGTGATTGCAAATATTGGTCTTATTTGCTTCCTAAACTTTCGTTTTTTTAGAAAGTAGCAAACATAAAAAGATCATTTTCAAATGCAAGACAAACTAGAGATCATATTTTATATTTAACTTAGCAATATAGCTCTTTTTAATTAATAATGTATTTATTTCTACAATAATTAAAAAAAATGTTAGTTATCAAAACAAAATTTATAAACAACCTTTTTTTTACCATGATAACGTTAAAAAATCGATCATAAATTAACGCTTTCACTTCTTTGGAAACCCTTATTACGTTTTTTTTAGTGATTTTCCAAGCGTAGCTTAGATGTGGCACAAGGCCGAAAGTATGGGGCACGCAGTGAGGATCGAACCCACAACTCAATCGTAATTGTTCAATCAAGCGAGACAAGCTTGCTAATCATTACACAACGTCAAAGTACCCAAAAGGGGATTTTCTAAGCGTACCTTGATGTGGCACAAGGCCGAAAATATTAGGTACCCAATGAGGATCGAATTCACTACTCAGTCATAATTGTTCTAGCGAGAGAAGCTTGTTAACCATTACACCACCTCAAGGTGCCTCACCCTTAGTTTTTTTAGAGACTGACATTGCCTGCTGTCGATTTATACCTTTTTAAATGCCAGTCCCTAATGTTTGTAGCAAAAACTAACTAGCACTTAGTGTTATTTCAAAACCAATGTAGATATGTAGTAGTGTATAGTGCGACTTGTTTTGTGGCATGTTTTTTGTGTTGGGAGGGGGTGTTGATTAGCTTCCTTGGTTTCAACTGCAGGGTATCTGATCAAAATAGAAATTGGTGACACCCATGAGAAATCACTGTTTTATAATCATTTATTTCTAGTAAATGGCAATTTCCTATTTTTCTTATACTTCTTCGGTTTACAAACCAGATATGTAGCAAGAAGTGGTCAAGAAGAGTGCTCATCTACTAACCCTAATCAGTTGGGTGTGTCCCCTGGGAACTGATAGACATATTGTACATCTTTTTTTATGAGTGGGAATAATGCAGTAGCATCATGGCTGGTTGTAGAGAGGGTTGTTTGAAAGATGTAGCCATGGCAACTTGGGAGTCATAAGTAGAGACTTGGGAACGCACTCAATCAAAGAGCATTTGAGCAAACTGGATTACCTGACCTGGTCGTATTTCTGATCTTCTTCCATTGTGAACTGGATCAAAGATCTTATTGCATTCGCCAAGTCCAGCAGTATTTGTACAGCTTCCTGGTGTGGCCACAATATGAAAGTGTTTCTGGGATGAGGAGTTATCATTATTTACACTATTTATATTTGGACTATTGTCCTCATCTTTGTTGTTATTATCACCTGATTGCCTTCTATTTGAATTTCTGGGATGAGGAGTTATCATTATTTACACTATTTATATTCAGACTATTGTCCTCATCTTTGTTGTTATTATCACCTGAATTTCTGGGATGAGGAGTTATCATTATTTACAATTTTTATATTCAGATTATTGTCCTCATCTTTGTTGTTATTATCACCTGAATTTCTGGGATAGGGAGTTATCATTATTTATACTATTTATATTCAGACTATCATTTTTTTTTATTACGTTTCAGCTGTTGTGCTCTTCGGCGGTTCTCACATATCAATCTGCGTAACCTACAGGGAATTCCAAACTGAAACCTTTATTTTAATCTATGGGTGTAGACCGTTTTTGTTCCACTGCTCATGTCCAGGGATATCTCGTCTAGTTCTTTAGTTCTGCTCAGTTATTGTTCGCCTGTTTCTACTGAGAGTAAGTACACGCTGCCTGACCCAGACAAAAATTATGCTGATTTTCAAAATCTTTTTAGTTATTGAGATATCAAGAAATTTCTACTCTACTACCTGTGTTTTATATGAGCCAACAAAAGGACAAAGCAAAAAATGTTCCCAGCCTGAAACTTTTCCCTAATTTAGTATTTTAATGAACAAATTTTGGAATCTTAATTTTTAGGAAATTGGTCACTTTTTTCAGCACTCTCTCATAGATGGTTGGTTGGTTGATTTTTTTTAGCGGCATATTAACCTCTATGTGCTATTTAATGCTGAAATCTAAATATTTTGAACGCAATTATATGCCTTCAACTATAGATAAAATGTATTGTTGGTCATTCTACTATAAAATTACTGGCCATGTTGATTTTAAAAAGTATTGTTGGTAATTTTACTATAAATAGGTATTGTTGATAACTTTATGTAAGATTGTATTGTTAGTATTTTTACTATAAAAATGTATTCTTATACTTAGTATTTGGGGGGGGGGGGCACTATTTACCCATAACTGGGACCATGACAGGTGTTACCACCCAGGTCAAGGTGGGACTGGGAACAATAGTAATTAAGAGGTGGTTCCACACTCCTCAAAATTTCCAATCTCCTGATCAGAGGCCTTGCTGCCAGATGTATCATCATACCCAAGACTACTCTCTCATAGAAGGTCTCAAACTCTGTAAAGTATTTTCAGTTCAAGTGTTGCCATTTGATGTTTTTCTGGAATTTAAAAGGTTGTATTTTGATGTCTATTTTAGGTGGAGGTATATGTTCATATGTAAACAATTAAGAAAAAGCATACAAAAACTTGGGTTTCTACCATGGACTGTTTATTCTGTTTTTTTTTTATATATATATAAATGGTAATGGCACAATTCTCTCAAGCAAAGTTTTCATTTTGGTCCAGGTGTTAGGGTAAGTAAGTATAAGCATTATTGTAACAGGACAGTCTTGCGCAGAGTTGGAACAACCAAAAAAGTTTATACTTACTTCATCATCAGAGGATTAAGCATGGTTATAATGGTTGAGCTCAAGTCAGCCTTTTACTGAGTTGGAACGACCAAAGAAAATGTTGATTTACTTCATAGATGGAGGTTTTGGAAAACATGTCCAAATGCCATATGTTTGAAAATAGAGTTCAATCAACCGAGGAAAAGAGACGTTCCCAAGTGAGGACATAATTTCCACATGATGCTACATCTTAGAGCAACGGGAAGAAACAGAGTGAGTAGGTAAAATGTGAATTTTTTTTATAGACTTCAACAGCGCTATCTAATGGTATTTGACAAAGCCAAGTGGTATAATAAAATTTATGCTTCCTTCGTTACTATCATCATGGGAAAATGTATTTATTTTTATCATTATTATTATTATGATTTTATTCATTGATTTTATTTCATTTTCCCACAATTTCCTTGGATTATCATTTTCACTGAGTTTCACCATTTCAGCTAATCAGTTCAACCATCTTACACAAGTGTAGGGCTTATCTTGTTATTTTAAAATATTTTTCTCTCTAACCTCTGTATCTTTAATCATCAAGTGACATTGGTCAGTATGTCAAACAAATCTTTATCATTTGACTATTGAGAAAATCTTCTTTTAGAGATGTGAGCAATCATGATTCTTCCTGTCTCTTTTTGCTCAAAGCAACATTTGACTTGTTACCATCCCTCTTTCTCTCCACTCTGATATCCATTCACACACATTCATTAGGGAGGTTACTTACTGTTTCCTGCTTCCACTCAGTATGTCTTGTGAGTGTTAAATTTTCCAAACACTCTTTCCTCATAATGTTTCACAAAAACATTGAAGGGTCTCTATCTGATTTTAACTATAACTGTCTTTCTAATTCCTATTATCCTTAGAACTTCCTCCTTGCTTACATGTTCTATCTATAGTATTCTCAGCATCTGTCAGTAGAACATCTCTGTTGCTTCAAGTTTCTTCATCTGTAAGAAAGTTATCCAGAATTCACTGCCATACAGAAGGTATAGATATAACATATCAATTCAGTACTCTCTTCTTTATTTTTTCTATATCTTAATACATCGCTTAGTTTCTGAAAAGCATCTTTCATTTTCCTGCTGTACCTTCAGATTTCCATGTCACACTATCATCTGCTACTACTACATTGCCCAGATAGTTAAATGTCTGTACTTGTTTGATTTTGACATCTCTAATTTGTAGCTCATACCTTTTGTCATCTCTTTTGCTGACAACCATAAATTCTGTCTTTTTACAGTTAATAGTCCTTTCTTCTTGCTTTCCTTTGCTACCTTGTCAAGGAGTTTTTGCAGTTTTCCTTCTGAGTGCTTCCATCAGCACTCATCTGTGTATTGGAAAAATACAAAGATTAGCAGATGTGACCAGAGGAAGACTCAAGCCAAAAAATCATAATCAATACAAAAAAGCTATCTTTGATCTCTTGTTAAAAGCATGAGATCAATAGAACAGAAAATCTCAACTCGGTGTTAAAAACACTAAACTCGTGTGTGTGTGTGTGTTTTTTGTGTTTTTTTTAATGAAATTTCTGTTTTGGTTCTTTAAATTTCTTTTTCCTTAGAACTGAGTAAAGCATTTTGTATTCTCTTATAAGATTCTAAAAACACAAGTAAATATGTTACAACTATAAGATCTTTTTTTCTACCCTTCCTCCCACCATTGGAGCTTGAACTAATCACCTTTATTGACACTTGCTGAATGCTTACAGAGACTAAACAATGGATGTAATCACAATTAGGTAGTTGGTAATGCATTTCACCCACGAAAAAACAGAATGTGACAAAACACTTTAATGAATGTGGCATCTGTTTATTGCTGGCAAAAATACATAAGCAACAATGGTGATTATGCAAAAAGAATTTATTTTTCGCTGAAAACTTGCTCTATCTGCCAAGGTTCCCCATTTCTGTTGAGGTTTTCATATAAATAAGTAGGGGGATTTTACTTTCGGAGCACCCATTGTAATTCTTTACAAAACATAAAGTGTTACTTCCCTTGTTATGGGTCTTCGCAATCAATAGCAACTTAAGAAATTAAAGCTTTTTATGAAGCTTGTTCTGGTCTTCTTTATATGCCATGTCCTCTCAGGACATAGGCGATCATGGCTCTCTACAACTTCCTGTCCCTTGTAGCTCTTAATAAACTTTGTCTTTCTGTTATTTCTAAACCCTGTTCCACCATCCATTTATTACTTAAACTCACTAAGAGTATGTTATGTGCTATTTTCCTCAGCCCCTCTTGCCTTCTATCCATCCGTCCTGTGAGTATCAGATTTTCCAAGCCCTCCTTCCTCATTAGGTGCCTTACAAACCTCAATTGTCTCTTCCTGATGTTAAGTATTTGTTTCCATTTTCTCCAAAACTTTATTGTTGCTCATATGTCCAGTCCATGCAGGATTCTGTCGGACCACATTTCTGTTGCTTCAAGTCTCCTCATGCTTGAGTAGATTGTCCATCATTCACTGGAATTATAGGAAAACTTTTTTTTTTACCTGTGTAATAGTTCAGTCCTCTTTTCTATGATTCTTACCTCCCTTTGATTCTTACCTCCCTTAGATTTGCTTTAACTCGCTTGACATTCTTTCGGGTACGGCATGTGTATTTTCACATTATTCATTTTATCATAAAATTAAAAAAGTTTTAGATTTTGGTTAATAAAAGTTTGCGAGTTGATTGTTATATTTATTTACAACATTTAACTTATATTTACAATTTCAGCATTTCTCTTAATCTCTTTGCATCTGAAGTGCATGAGCATTTCATCAGCACTTCGCTTAAACTGTCCCACAAAGTCATAAGAACTTGACAAGATTTTGAGATATTTGAAGCAACGCTCTCCAACGTGGGCCATATCACAAAGTCCATAGCGCTTGATGCAGGCTTTAAATTAACAGAAATGTATTCACTGCTATTCACTTTCATTCCTTCAATGAACACCAAGGGTGATTTCAAATCATCAGAACCATGGCACCAGTTGGTTTCTGTTGCTTGAAATCTGTTCTGATGTCTTTCAGAGTGAAGTGACATAAACCCCTATCATTTTGATAGTTGACCACAGCCTCCACATTGAAAAACTTCTCATCCAACCAAACAAAGACTGTCTTTGGCATGCTGCATCTCCTCCATACTTGAGAGTAGCTGTTGTCATTGAATTATGTCAGGATCTAGGGCTAAATTTCACAATCTTCCTTGGCAAGCTATCCAAAATATCCAGCTCATTTGCTATCTTCTTCCTGGATTTCTCTTCTCGATGCCTTTAATGACTCTCTTCACACAAACTGAACGGTTTCTCTCTGGAACCAGATTTTGTGAGGTTACATGTTTCTCTTCAGACTCTTTCTATACATTAAAAAGTTTTTCTACAAACATTCTACTGTATGTGTCTATATTTCCTCAAGGACACATGGCACAGTGGATAAAGGCGTTGGTTAGATCCAGTGACAGGATCCAAAGAGTGTGAGTTCAATACCTGGTTAAGGCAGTGGAGAACTTGAAGAGGGGAATTAACAGGAGATAACCGATAACTGACATCCATTAGACATGGCACGTGGAACTAGAACAGTCTACTCCAGTGAACAAAATAAAGAGTTCAGTTCGACATTCCAACCACCTGAAGAAGGACAGAGCATACACCGACCGAAACGTTGTAATAAATATGGCGACAAAGATGAGGACAATAGTCTGAATAATGTAAATAGTAAACATTCAACTGTTTTATCCTCTCACAATTCTTCATACCAGTCATTTTCAATGTAATAATTTGATCATGCCTTCTTTGAACTGCCATATTTAATTAAACTGCTAACAATACAAGAAAAGAATCTTAGGAAGCCTTATGCAAAATTGGAAACTATTTTTATGAATAGGTATGTTTCAATAATAGGTAAATATTTATGTCACAATCAGTATATGATATATATGCTTAAAGCTTTTCATCATAAATAATCTATAATTATTGTGTCAGTTTATAACCTTTTGATATATGCATGATATATGGGAAAATGGCGCTCTCCAATAGGGGCCATATCGCAAAGTCTATAGGATTACTCATTAAGATCAGGGCCTGATGCAGGCTAAATTAACTTGTCAAAGATCCACAGAAATGCCCATTGTACCAGTTCTGTGTCAAATTAGCTGTGCGTACAGGAGCCCCATCTTGAGTGAAGACATAGGGGCTTCTAAATGTCGCTAAGAACAAGGGCAACACCTTTCTCACCAACATTTGCTTGTAAACTTTTCTATTCACTTTCATTCCTTTTTCAAGGGACACCAAGGGCAGTTTCAAACAATCAGAAGCAACAGCAGAGTCCAGACTATGACACTGGGGTTGGTTTTTGTCACTTGAAATGTGTTCTCACATCTGTGGGAATGTTTTCTGGGGAACTTTCGAAACCCTGTAGTTAGCCACAGCTTCCACAGGGAAGTCTCATCTGACCAAACAAAGAATTTATCTGTGGCAATATTTTCCTCTGTCAAGCTATTTTTGCTTGGAAGCACTGGAGAGTAGTAGCTGTCATCATTGAATCTTTTTCACAATCTTCCTTAGCGACCTGACCTATATCTGAAATATAACGGCTCTTTTGCCATCTTCCTCCTGCTTCTTCATGAATTCCTCTTCAGCCTCTATGACTCTCCTGTTAAGAACTGAACAGTATCTTTCTGGAATTTAGATTTGGAGTGGTTTTTGAAACTCTTTCCACATACTAAAAGGGTTTTCTGAAAATGTTTTATCATCTCACAAATCTTCATAACAACCATCACGTCTTTAATTAAACTGTAGACAATAAAGCATAAGAAAGTTATGAAATTTGAAACCATTTTTACGTATATGTATGTTTCAATTCATATTTAAATAATGGGTAAATTTTTATGCCGCAATGCTTGTCAATGAATTATCTCCCTTAGATTGCTTTGACTGGCTTTCATATTCTAAGCATGATCGGACTTGCTGAAAACCAATATGTGAATGATAGTTAATAGAATATAGATTAATTATATTGCATTTCAAACACTATCTTGTATTTTATTTCTGATGCAAAACTTTTCGACTTCAAAGGAGATAGGTCCAACTTGTTTCATTTTGTTGTTTACATTATTTACAGTAGGTACCTTAAAAAAAAGGTTTAAAATGAATTTTTAAAAATGAAAAATCTTTTTTGAATCTTTTATTTTAAATTTAATTTCAAGCTGATAGATTAAATTTAATATTTCCAATCAGCAAAATACTTTGCTGTATTCCAAACAAAATATAAATTAATGGGAATTATTTTTTTTTTTTTGTTTTGAAACACAACATAATTCTCTTTATTAAAAAATCTTTCAAAAATAAAATGTTTTTCTGGAACTTTATTTGAAGATGATTAACTGATTTAAAATTTAATTAATCTGGATTAAAACAAATATTTTCTTTTAGTTTAAAATATTGCAGAAAAGCATTTTTTAACATGGAGTTGGGTATTTTTATGAGGTTTTAACACATTTATCGATAACCTGATGTTTGCAAGATTTATGTAAGGGAGAAATACTTCACGTAAAATTACGTGACGGACATAAACTTAAGTGCCTTTCTTGATATAATTTTTAAAACTACCCAGTAATCTTAAAAATTTTAAATATTTTTAAACATTCTAATCTGGCACACATAATGAGGAAGGAGGGCCTAGAGAATCTGATACTCACAGGTCGAATAGAGAGAAAGAAGCAAAGGAAAACAATGCATGATATACCTGGTGGGCTTAAGCTAGTGGATGATAGAACGTGCTCTGGGGGAGGAAGCAGAAGGAAGGAACTTGTTGAGAGCTGCAAGGGATAGGGGGAGGTAAAGAGCCAGGATCGCCCATGTCCTGAAAGGACATGGCATATAAAAAGAAAAGAAAGAATATTTCATTGAATTTTAGGTACTTTGGCTTTATAGTCTTACTTACAAAGACACTTGTTGAGAACATGTTAGAAAATTACCATTACATTTTAGATTTACTATAATTACAGTATTATTTTCTGATAATGTTGTGTACGGAAGTCTTTATTTACAAAATTCGTCATTTTTATACACACACACACACACACACACACACACACACACAAATTATTTTTTAAAAACTGGGGTGTTGCTAAATTGTAGTAAGCTATGATTATGATTAGTAATTATAGTTTTTATTTAATAAAAATATCACTTGACTGCTATAAATTAATGAAGAATTTTAAAACATTTGAAAAATTTATAAATTATTTAAATAAAAATTCTAAAAAAATGTAAACAATTCTTGTAACTATTCATTAATCGTTGAAAAAAATTTTTTTCTTAAGGCAATCATGTCCATAGTTTATTGACAAAAGCAATTAAAAGCATTTCTAATTAAATAATGTCTTAGTTTTGTTGCATTTTTTTATTTTACAATTCAGAGCAGACTTTCTGTAACTGGATGTTCTGTTTAACTAAAAAAAATTCATAATTTAAATTCTCTGAGGACTTGACCTCATAACGTTAAGCGCTAAACAAAGAATTTCCCAAAATTTCATAAAATTAAATAAGCGTGGGGTGACAAATGTAAAAAAATATTTTTACCAAGATTTTCTAAAAAAGAAATATTTCAGAAAGTTTCACTAAAATCCAACAATTACCTCATGTTTTCAAGAATTTAAAAATCTATGTTTTTCACCACAAAAAGATGCTCAAATTTCCCAGACTAATTTATAGTCCCCTGTTGATGTCAGAGAAACAAGATTTTTAACTAAAATTTTGAATGTTTGAAAACAGATTTAAAAAATTTTCACATCAAAAAATCCATTGGTTTTTCCTCTTAATAATAACACGAATATTTTGACAATAAAATTGTTTTTATCAAGTTTTGAGCAATTCTTTCATCACGGATGCTCATTTTTCAGTGAATCTTTGGCAGTACCTAATTTACAGTTGGACTAATGCTTCAATCACAATATTTGAGCCATTGTATTCTCCAACCTTCTTCATTTGTTGATCCAGGTAACCTTGAAAGAATTTCCAACTGAACCCCCTCCATATTCATTCTATTCAGGTGAAGGTTGTTCTCATCCCACTGCTCATGTCTTGGGCTATCTTGTTGATTAATTGTCCAGTTATTTCTATTCCTGTTTCCAGTTTGTCTGATTATATGTGTATATTACCTGTGAACTGACAATTACTGTGCCACCAAATTCAATAATCAATATTTTAATCCTCTTGACAATTGTCCCATGGAACAATCCTAAGAATAGAATTTAGAGAATTAAACCAAATCTTTTTGCCTCTGCTATTGGTACCTTGATGTCAAGCTTGGCTTCCTTTGCCACCACCACTTTACTTTCTGTTTGCATTGCCTTCCTTTTGTCACTGCAGACTTATTTTTATTCATTTTGCCATGCGCACCAATGTTACTCATTGCATGATATTCTTCATTTCTTAATTAGTAGTTGACGCTTATATTGCACTCATGCTAGGCCTACTAGGCCTTATAAGTTTCCTTTTTGTTTCCATTTTCTTCAAAACTTCATCATTGCTCACATGTTCGGTCCATGGTATCCTCATCATCTTTCTGTGAAACCACATTTCTGTTTCTTCAAGTCTTTTCTTCATCTTTGAGGAGATTGTCCAGCATTCACTGCCATACAAGTGGACAGATATAACATAACAGTTCAGTACTCTTTTCTTTACAATTAATTACTAATGTTTTTCACATAGTAAATTTATCTAAATTTAAGTCCGTCAATTTTCTTTTAAATTTCATTCATCAGTTTCATTGTAGAGTAGGACACTGTGTACTTCCTGCTCTTCCCTACTTCTGTGACACTGGACTGCTCCTATTATAATATGACAGGTAGCCACATTAGAGTAGGATTTGAGTAGGATTTGATTTACTCAAGTATTTCTGTTCTATGTATAATTATTTTAAAAACCTCTTCTTCTTTGTTTTCCCTACCTTGTCTTTTGCTCCTTCAATGCTCTCTCTAATTCTCAGCTATTTTGAACAAAGACAACGTTACAACAAGTTTTAAAAATCTTTTTATTTTATTATTTCTTTCATGTGTGTTTGTTTGTGCATACTTCATTTATGAAAAGCTTGTTGGGAGAAATTTTTTTTATTTTCTTAAGAAATTAGTTGCTTTTAGTATAAATACAACATAATTTGAATTTAAAATTTTGTATCGTCCTGGCATCACATCTCAAAGAACGTAAACCAGTCATCCCAAACTAATGTTCTATCTTTCCTGCAATGATCTTAATTTCAAGTCCTCTTACACAGAATGGTGGTACCAATATACCGACAGACATTGTTATATTAAATTTTAATATTTATATAATGCCATGATATTAAACATTATCCATCTCCAAGGGTTCGCTACAAGAAAGAACAAGTGTGTGCATGAGTAGACTTTTAGATGAGTAGAGGCATTAGACAAGGATGTGTCTTCTCGCCAGATTAATTCACCCTCTACAGCGGAGCTATTCTAGAGTGCTGGAGATGCTACCAGGATTTATTATCATCGGGTGTAATCTTAACAATATAAGATATGCTGATGACACTATGTCGACAGCTGACCCTGAAAGAAAACTATAGGTTCTTCTTGATAGGGTGATAGAAGAAAGTGAGAAAAAATAACTAATGATTAACTGCAAGAAGACAGAAAGTCTGGAAGACTGGTCATCTGCCAGAGAAAAAGGTCAAGATGTGAATTGTAGAGAGTCATGGTTGCCCATTACCCTGAAGAAGAAAGAGTTTTGCAGAGGTCCACACCCACCCTCATGATTCAATGACAAGATCCAGAATAATTGATACAGCAAAAGAAATTATTCACACACCCATCAATTTTGAATATTTTTATCCATTTCTCAGAATTTAATGCTCGTATGATGCTAAATAAATATTATCCTAATAAGCACAAATAAAGGAATATAAAACTCAATTTTCAGAACAATAGTTTAAATACAACAAATTTGACAGACAAATTACACAAAATAGGAAAGACAGAATTATTCGTACAGTATGAAAAATAGAAAAAATTGAAAATTTCCGCAATATTAATTGTTAATATGATGACTTCTCATCTTTATAACTTGCTGCAATTGTTTTTTAAAGTTTTTGATGAGATTTGAACAAAAGTCTTTTCTGGGATTGTCTTCCATTCTTCAATGGTTACATGTTCTAATTCCTGAAGGATTTTTGGTGCCCGACAATTTATTCAAACTTTCAATTCTTACCATAGATTTTCAATAGGATTCAAGTTGGAACTCCTTGAAGTCCATTGCAGAACTGTAATCTTCTTTTTCTGAAGCCACACAGTCACTGATTTAGACGTATGTTTGGAATCTTATCTTGCTGGAAAGTAAGTCACCAACCCAGATCAAGATTTTGTGCTGATTGTTGTAGATTTTCATCCAGAATTTTTATATAGTCTGAAGATTTCATTATTCCTCTTTTTGCAATTAATTGTCCAGTATCTCTTGAGCTAAAACAACCCCAAAACATCATTGAGCCGCCTCCATGCTTTAATGTTGCCACTGTGTTCTTTGGGAGGAAAGCCTCACCTTTCTTGCACCAAATCTCTACAATTTTTGTTTCATCGCTCCATAGTACTTGTTCCCAAAATCAATTTTCTTTGTCCAAGAACGTTTTGGCAAAATTAAACCAAGCAGCAATGTGAAATGATTTATGAAAAGGAGTTCGTCGTGGTCGGTTTCCATACAACCCATTTCTATTTAAACAACGCTGTATTGTGTGAGTACCCATTGTATCTAAAAGTTTTGGTGATATCTTTCTAAACAACCCTTGGGTTTATATTAATCTGGGGATACAGTTTCCATGCAATTTTTGGTGGCAATTTGTGTTTTTTTTTTTTCCCACGCCCAAACAGATTCTCTGTCGTGCCAAACTGTTTAAACTTCTTTATAACGGACTGTATTGTAGATCTAGGGATAGCTAATTAGTTTGAAATAGTGCCGTAACTATTTTCCAACTTGTGGAAGTTAATAATTCTGCATTTCCTTTGTCTTCCCCCAACGTGTTGTTAAGGTAAGAACAACAATGGTGATATTCTGTAAATAGTCTAGAAGGCTTCACCAATAAAATAATTACGTAAATTACTTACACGAATCAATCAATTTAAAACAATATTTTCTACTATACGGATAATTTTGTCTTTTCCTATTTTGCACAATTCGCCTGTCAAATTTGTCGTATTTAACAAATTGTTCTGAAGATCGAGTTTTATTTTCCTTTTTCTGTGCTTATTAACATATAAAAAACCTGGCATCATCCGGGCATTAGATCCTGGGAAATGGATAAAAATATTCAAAATTGATGGGTGTATAAATAATTTTGTCATTCACTGAATATGATCAATTTCAATCAATGACCAGACGAAACTTCAATACAACAAATGGCCTTCTCCCACTTCACAACACCAGTTTGAATGCAGAGTTTTCCTTCTCCTAGACTGGTTGCCACTACAAGGCAAGAGAACCACGTCTGCCTTGTTATTTAGCCCCAAACTGGAAGAAGATGAATTCATGCCTTTTCCAAGAGCATTAGTGTTAAGTGAACATGACAGACCTTAGTCAGAATTTGCTTTCTATGCTACTAATAGTTACACTACACATGCTTTCATGATCTTATATAAGTGCTTATCAATATATGTATTATGTATTGCCAATAAATGGCGGAAATACATATCTTTGTTTTGTCCACATTATTTACATTATTCGGACTGTTATCCTCATCTTCATTGTCATATTCACAACGTTTCGGTCGTTGTACACTCCGGCCATCTTCAGGTGATTGGAATTTCGAACTGAACCCTTTATTTCATCCACCAGAGTAGATTGTTCTACTTCCACATGCCATGCCTCTTCCAAATGTCTCAGTTATTTCCCTTTAACTCAACCCACCAAGTTTTTTGGTTCACCACTGCTGTGGCCTGGAATTGAACTCGCAACTCTTTGGGTTTAGTCACTGGGTGTAACCAATGTCTTTATCCACTTGGCCACGTATCCTTGAGGAAATTCCAATCACCTGAACGTACAACGGCCAAAATGTTGTGAATATGGCAATGAAGATGAAGATAACTATCCAAGTAATATAAATAATGTAAATAATCATAATACCTCATCTCAGAGATATAGACAGATATTTGTTTTGTTATCTTAAGTTTCTTTAAAATTATTGAATAAAGTGCATCTTTATTATGTTTTTGGCAAACCTGGAATTAATTGTGTTGTCCAAGTGTCCAACAGAGGGCTGAGTTTGAATTCCAGTCAGGTTTATTATATTCACTTACACACAAGAGTAAGAAAAGTATGACACCCCCCCCCCCAGCAAGCTAGTAGGACTTGTATCTGGTAAAATTATTGTGATTCTAAAAAAACTTGTTAATGCAGTATTCACTCAATAAAAATAATTATTCTTACAACCCAAAACATGTTTCGGCTTTAAATAAACCAGAAAGGGTTGATAAGTCATAAAAAAACAAATCAGTCAGTGTGTCCAAGATTGTGGCCAATAATAAAGTCATAGGAATAAAAATCACAATTTTTGGTAGGAAAAAAGTCACAATTAATTTATAGTATCTGGTAATAAAGTCATCTATTTTTGTTGGGTATTTCCCAAGTTTATGGGTCACTTTGTTTGCAACAGAAATTCATAGCAAACAGATCCAACTGCTATAAAAAATTTTCTAACAATGCTACAGTCACATATTCAATAAATTTCATAGTTAGGGAGTCCTAGTATTCCATAAGACTCGACTTTATATAAAGAAAGTCTCACTTTAATATTTGAATTTTCAATTTATTTATGAGACTTGGGTTTCATCTCCTTTTTGAATAAAAGGCTGGGTTTTTGTCTGTTAGCCATAACCAGCTTCTTTTCTTCTTATGACTTTTTCCCCGGATTCTCCAAAGATAGGTCAATTAAAAAGTGTCTTAAAATATTACTTATTTTATGACTAAAAAATTAAGTCCAGCTTTTTCCTGACTTGATTTCTGATCCCGTTCAGTTTGGGATTGGGTCACCTGTTTTAAATGTGATGCATATCGTTTGCATATTTAAATTTGTAAATGCATTTTTGTTTTGTTTTTTGGACGTTTTTTCTCAAATGCTTAATTTCCTACAAATTATCAGAATTAGTCCGTTTTGTTTTGTCTCTTCCTCAATAATTGTTACATGCCTTCAATCTTGAATCTAACTATTTTACCCCAGTTAACAACAGATGACAAACAATCTGTTGTTAACTAGAGCAAGAAATGGCTTGCTAATTTTAAGTCCTCCAAAATGAAATTGTTCTCATTTAATCCATCTGAAAGAACCTTATCAACAAGACTAATGCTAACCTGCAGGAGAGTGTGACTCATTGTACCTTCTCAGTTTAACATTTTCTGTTGACATGAAGTGGAAAGAGTATATTGAATCAATTGCTAGGAAAATTGGTTCACTGTGTCATGCTAGACTAGTTTTCTCATTAGAATCTCTCTTGCATATTTATAAGTCTACTATTCATCCATGCAATGAATGTTGTTGTCACATCTTGTCTGTTGCTTTGGCTATGTATTTCGAGATTCTTGATAAAATCCAGAGAAGAATCTGCAATATTATTGGTCCTGACCAGGCATCTCACTTTCAGTCACTTCTCCACTATCATAACATCCCTGTGCCTTTTTTATAAATATTTTCAATTTTCATGGTAATTGTTCTGATGAGCTTTCCTCTGTGTGAATTTAAGCACAATACTAGATTGGCAATTAGGTCTCATCATTTAACAGTTGAAATGGCTAGGATGCAACCATAAGTTTCTATGCTAACAGTTTCTTTTATTGCACTTCTCGCTTGTGGAATTCTCATCTGACTTCTTGCTTTCCAAGGTATAAATAAAATCAGGAAGACACATTTTTCAGATACATTTGGTACCACAACTACGAATTTAAGCACAGTACCACATTAGTAGCTTAGGTCTTATCATTTTATGGTTGTAATGACTATAGATGCAACTGTAACTTCTATGTCAACAATTTCTTTTCTCATACTTATTGCTTGCGGATCTCTCTTCCAGCCACTTGCTTTCCTGTCAACTTTGATTTTCAAAATTTAAATTCAATGCCAATCGTTATCTTCTGCTGTAAATCCTGTTTTTTTTTTTTTTTCTCTCTCTTTAATAATATTGTTACACTAAGTAAACCCTAGCACCTGACTGGCATTATTGCCTTGTTTGGGGGGGTGAAATGATCATAAAAAAATGGCTGAGCCTCAGGTCATTTTGAGCAGATTTTTACACTGGGGATAAATTTGATACTTTGACATTCTAGTATATATAGGTTAGCTGTTAAAATATGTTAGTTTCCTGCTATTCTTCACCAAGGAAGCAGCCTTTAACACTAACAAGGCAGAAGCTTTGTTTCATCAACTGGTGAGGGCAGGCATTTGTAGACATCCCATTATACAAACAAAACTGATTTTCTGCTTTGTTTATTTTATCATCACTTTCATTTGTAATTTTATATAGAAAAGGTTAAAAGCTGTGACTGTTCTTTTTGCAGAGAGAGATCAAAGGTCAGCTAAGAATTTTTCTTTAAACTCTTCATTCATTTCAAAGATAGACTCGGTCACTGATTCTTCTTACCACAAACCGGATTTCATTTTTTCATCAGCTGTTATTTATATTGAAAATGGCAAGTATTATCTTTGGTTTTTTGGGGTTTTTTTACATATTAAATCTTAAGTAACAACACTTGGAAATCATATTTCACACAAAACATCATACAGGCATATTTTACACCAGATTTATTTCTTTTAATAGCAACTTCTTGCACTACATTTTTTATTTTTTTTATTTTGAAGAGAAATACTTCAATTTTTTGATTGTCCCATAAAAAGAGCTTGCATTGAATTTTCTATTGTATTTTTTCTAAATTTCAAATAAGCTGTACATCCAATTTAAAATAGTAGATAAAGTGTTCATGTTTTTTTTCATTTTTTTTGTTTTCTTTTTTCATTTTTTTCATTTTTTTTGTTTTCTTTTTTTGTTTTCTTTTTTTGTTTTTTTGAGTACTTTTGTCAGTCTTGGTCATTATAGGAGTACTGGATGTTTTCAATATGATAGACAAGATTCTGTTGGCTACATCCTGCCATTTTTTAGACTGCTACATTTCAGGTTCAAATATATGTATTTTGTACAAGAGAGATCATATGTAGAAGAGATCACAGAGTTTGTTTAGTACAGGACTCACCCACCATCTGAAATGGCATTAAACACAGAACCAATTATTATTAATTTTATTGTGGTTGTGGGGAGGAGGCAGTCTCAAAATTCTTCTATGTCCGCCTGACTTGATGCCAAAGGTTGAGGTTTGATGTGGAAAGCCTAAAATATAACGACTTAACCTCTTATTTTTTTTCTCTCCAGCAATTCTTTGTCTGCACTCAAACACTTGACATATCTTGCCTAACCCTGTCTTTTTAAAATCTCATGCAGTGTTATTTTTAGGGCCTGGGGACGCTCAAAATCTTTTCCTATAAATAAATGGGAACTGTTTCTTCATTTTCAGATTGCAGAGGAAAAGTGTGTGTGTGTGTGTGTGTGTGTGTGTGTGTGAGGGAGGATGAATAAGTTGGTAACTTGATGCATATTTTTTACTTCTATTTTGATCTGAAATTTTCACAGTATAATGTTGAGTCTATATGATTAATATTCAGCATAAATGAAGTGCATTGACAAAGGAGATAACATTGAAAAGATATGTATTTGCTTTTTTCACTTTAAACTTTGAACTGATTGATTTTTCTGCATATCTTTTGATAATTGTCCAAATGTATTATTTATTTTTACCTTTTTATTTAGTTACTAGTTAGCCTATAAACCAACTTTGGGCGGACTTTAGGCTAGCTCCAGCCAAGAGCTTTCAAGCCTTCAGTCTTTTACCTCCAGCGTCCTATGTACATAAAAGTTATAAAAATTTAGAAATAATAAAATTATTTTATCTTTATTCGACACCTTAATTCGGCATAATCTTTCTTCGTATATGCAAATGATCTCCGTAATTTTACATGTATTTTGCACATAATTTTTATTTTCTTTTAAAAACATCATTCATGATGATCCCTTCACATAAAGTCACTCTTAAAAGACATTAGGGAACTCAAACTATGTAATATTTCGAATATTTCACAGTATGCATGTTAGAAAAAGAAAAAAAACACGAGCAATGTACTGTTCCCTGCTTAAGTTTTAATTACAGTTAGACAAATCTTTAATAAGTAATTGTTTTCTAAACCTTTCACTCTGTTCAATATTTAAATTTGATTTTAAATCAGTTATTTATTTAATTTTTAATCATGTGTAACTACAGGAGTTACTACCTGTTGCTCCAGGTTGTTTATGATTCGCTGAGGACAGATGGACGGACACTCTGCTCTTTATATGTATAGATATTTTCAAAACTTTCTCATCTTTCTTGTTTTTACAAACACAAGTACATTAACAAAAACACAATTCTTCACAAGCACAGCAGCTTCTTTTTCTTTTTAGATATTGGGGGGGGGGCTTTATAAATTTCCATTGTCCTTATTTCATTTGAAACATCTTTATTTACATTTGGTGAATGTCTGATCAAGTTTCATTAATCTATAAGCATTTTACAGCATTTACTAAAGTATAAATAAAATCACGGAGACACATTTTTAAGACATATTTTGAACTGCAACTTTACAAATTTAAGTGCAGTACCAGAATGGTAGCTGTTGAAATGGCTAGATGTAATCATAAGTTCTATGCTGATAGTTTCTTCTCTCGCACTTCTCGCTTGTGGAAATATCTTTCATGTTTTTGTTTTCCAGTCAACTTTGATCTTCAAAAATTTAAATGCAATGTCAATCATTATCTTCTGCCTTCTTAATTCTTGTTCTCCTTAATAATGTTTTTATTGTTCTCATATTCTTTCATGCTCAGTAACACATTTTAGTGGCTTTATTGCCTTGCTTAGCGTGAATGATTTTTAAAAAAAAAGAAAAAAAAAGAAAGTAATTAAGTTATAGTATATCATTTTATAATATATGTATTTTCAGTCTTTCTTCAACCATAAAAAAAAATAATTTCAGTCTGTCTGCATTATTAAACATCTTCAATCTTTAAAACCTCAAAATTCAGGAACTCTTTGGTCATGAAATTTTAAACTTGAGAGATTTTATTTCATTGAAATAAATTTCTTTATTTTATTTTTAATTAAACATTTAAATATGTTTAAATTCATGGCTGAAATTTTTCTATTATTGAACTGACTTTTGTCACTATGAAGTTTGAAATGAACATGTTTAGCCTTCTTAATAAGTGATTCATTATCCCTATTTTTGTTGTTTTTATCACAGAGTTTTGGCCAATCAAGTTTGTGCCATGCTTAAGTTACCTGTCAAATTCTAATCTTCAGGAAGTTCTGAATAGAATGATTTATATTCTTTATTCATGACCCTAACACCCAGTCATGTGATTCTGTTAGAGTTCAGATTATAAAGATGGACAGTTATGGGAAAGAGCTGAAAGCTTGTTAAACTGAAGAAATGAAGTCTAAAAATGTATAAGATAATCAAACTACTCCATTTCATAATTTAAGAAAATGGTAAGTTTGTGTGCTTATTTATAAAAGTATGCAACCATTCTTTTATCTATGCTTTTGCTTTGCAGTGAATCATTTTTTTTTGGAACCAGCCCCAGAAATAAAGAATTCATAAGTGCCATTTAATAATAGCCCCTAAAGCAAAGGTAGAGTAATCCTGGCAATTCAGATCGGGCAAAGAGAAACCATGGAGTGATTTCTTTAAATGAACAGCACATATTCTCGATAGGGTAAGAAAAAATTGTATTTTTTAAAAATCATTTCACCCCAAGCAAAGCAATAAAGCTACTAAGATGCAAGGAGTTACTGTGTGTTAGATATAAGAAAAATACTATGAAGGAAAGAGAGAATAATAAAATAACAAGAATTAAGAAGAGAGTAGATGATGATTGACATTACATTTAAATCTTTGAAAATTAAAGTTGACTGCAACGAAAGAAGTTGGAAGTGAGTTCTATAAATGAGAAATGCGACAGAAAAAACTGTTAGCATAGAACTTACAGTTACATTTAGCGATTTCAACTGTAAAATGAAGAGACCTTGCCACCAATCTAGTACTGCACTTAAATTCATAATATCTCAATACCATAGAGAGAATTTCATCAGAATAATTACCATGAAAGTATTTAGAGAAAAGATACAGTATAGCTACATTACGGTGGTGGAAAAGTGACTGAAGCTGAGATGCCAGGTCAAGACCAATAACATTGCAAATTCTACTTTGGATTTTCTAACGAATCTGTAAATGTATTGCATTTATGTAAATATATAGGAAAAGACATAGCGTATGTTATTTTGTGGGGCATTTTTTTATGAGGTAGGGTGGGGGTTTTAAGAAGAAATGGATTCATACCTTTTCCAAAGGGGACATTAGCAACAACAACAACCAAAATGAACAGTACATGTATTTATATTATTTACTTTTTCCATTTTCATGTTCTTTTTTTTGGCGGGGGGGGGGGGGGTTTACCTCGCCTGAGCTCTGATCAATGAACCCGTTTGTTCATTACAATATTTTTCTTTTTCTCTTCTTTTCTCTCTTCTCTCTCTCTCTTCTTTCTCTCTCTTCTTTCTCTTCTCTCTCTCCTTTCTCTTCTCTTCTCTCTCTCTCTCTTCTCTCTCTCTCTCTTCTCTCTCTCTCTCTTCTCTCTCTCTCTCTCTCTCTCTCTCTCTCTCTTCTCTCTCTTCTTTCTCTCTCTCTCTCTTCTTTCTCTCTCTCTCTCTCTCTTCTTTCTCTCTCTCTCTTCTTTCTCTCTCTCTCTCTCTTCTTTCTCTCTCTCTCTCTCTTCTTTCTCTTCTCTCTCTCGCCTCTGTGTGTTTCTATTTTTCACACCAGCTATGGTAGTTGTAATTTTTCTGTATTCAACTTTTTAATTGCGTCCATTTTTATTACCACAATGAAAATCCTGTCCTGTTAACAAAGATCTTTATACAGTCAAACCATTAATTTTTTTTCTACCTGACCAAAAACACAATTAGTCTTTTACTTCCTTGAATTTTCTGAATTGATTTCCTGACAAACTGTTTTAACACTTTAGTATTCAACCCCCACCCTATAAATATCGTCTCTCAATGTTCAACCCGCCGTAACCCACCCCCATGTATACTCTGCCATAATATATGACAACATCATCACAAATGATGCTAGAAGTCATGAAAACAGTGAGACGTTGAGAGCCAATATTTACAGAGTGGGTTTAAACGTGTTGACTGCTGAAGGGCCAAGAGAGATTTTTTTTTTTTAAATTTCAACTCGTAGTTACACTGTTTGGTCAATGAATGCCAAATGTCTATGGAAATGGTTATAATTTTACTGTGACTATTATCATAACTCAGACTAACACTACAGACTAGTCAAGAACTTGAATTTGGCTCACTGATTCGTTTTGCTCACAGATGAAGAAGAGATTTAAAGCAACAGAAATGTGGTTCTGCAGAAGGATGATGAGGATATCATTAACTGAACGTGTGAGCCGTTTTAGAGAAAATAGAAACAAACAAGACACTTATACTTAACATCAGAAAGAGACAATTGAAATTTCTAAGGCATAAAATGAGAAAGGAGGGCTCCAAAAATTGGACACTCACAGGGCATATTGAAGGCAAGAGTGGGCTGAGGAAATCAGCACATCACCTACGTAACGAGCTTGTGTAAATGGATGGCAAAGCCGGGTTGAGGAGAGATAGAAAAAAGACAAAATTTATTAAGAGCTGCAAAGGATAGGAAATTGCAGAGAGCCATGATCGCCAATGACCTGAAGGGACATGGCATATAGGAGAAGAATTCGCTTTCTGTGCTCTTAATATTTGCACTACCTGTTTCTTCTTCCGTTTACCACGTGCCCTCATGACATGGTTGATCATGGCTCTTGACATCTTTCTATCCTTTGTAGCCCTTAATAAGGTTTGTCTTTTCAATATCCCTCTTACTTCATGTTCTGCTATCCATTTATACAATCTCATTACTCTGTTTCCCCTCTTACTTTCAAAATGCCTTGTGCGTGTCAAATTCTCCAAGCCCCCTTTCCTCAATGTGTATTTCAGAAATATAAACTGTCTTTTTATGATTCTAAGTATAAGTAACCATTTTATTTCCATTATCCTTAAAAATTCCTCGTTACTTACATGCTCTGTCCAGTATTCTCAGCATTCTTTTCGTCGAACTACGTCTCTGCTACCTAAAGCCTTCATCTGTGAGGTGATTGTCCAGCAATCATATAAGAAGACTGACATTACATATCAGTTGAGACTCCTTTTTTTCTGTTCCTAATGTTGTTTTCCTATTTCTTAGTACTTTGCTTAGATTTTGGAAGGCATCATTTCCTATTTCGATATGTCTTCGGAATTTGGGGTCACATGTGAAACACTTCCCAGATATTAAAGCTTCAGTAGTTGCTTGATTTTGATATCTCCAAATTTTAGCTCACATCTTGGTCAGTTCCTCTTGCTTACGTCCATACATAATGTCGTCTTACAATTGATGCTTAGTCCTTTCTTCTCTCTTTCCTTTACTACATTCTCTAGGAGTTCCTGCCGTTTTCTTTCTGTGTCTTCTATCAAAACTGTTTCATCGGCATATTATATGAAGACTGTGTCCGCCAGTAAGAAATCCTAGCCTGGTAGGTCTTCTGAATCTCTCAGGATTGTCTCACTGTAAAGGTTGAATAAATCTGATCAGAAGATGTATCCTTGTCTTACACCTCTTTCAAGTTTTACCGTGCAGAAGAGAAAAGAGATCTGAAATTTGCTTATCTCGAATAACCTTTCTTTGCCCCCTTTGGTGCTGAGAACTGATCTTGAACCTTGAGCGTTCAGGCCTTCACTCCACTGGTTAGTCTTTTTGACTGTGATACTTTTAGCTTCTCGATATATTTAACTATTTCCAAAACCTTGCTGACAAAGGGAGCAAAAAAGAAAGAAACGAAAGGACTTAAATTATTATCCACGAAGAAAAGAGACTGCACGATAGGTGTTATTGTCTCCTGAACAACAACAGAATTCACAAATAGGATTTGATCAGGTGTCATTGTCAAATGATGCCTGATAAACTGATAGATTTCTTTTCTGGGTCAAACTGATATTATTAATCAAGATAACTTCAGTTTAGTATTCTGGACAATATTTTTTTTTTACATATAATAAAATGTCTGAGTCAGAAGGATACACCCACCTCATAGTGAGTATTTCATTTTTCTTCTTTTTTTGTGAATATATATATATATATATGGGATAATGATATATAATTTTTACATATCAAGAAGTTTTGAAAGAAAAAAATGTATGACATATTGGAAAAAGTTTCTGTAACATGTTTCATCCATCCATTAAGACTACATTGGACTGGCTTTGTTTACATTGTTGTCACAACACATACAGGATGCAATGAGTAAATTGTCGCCATTTTATATTTTTAATTTTGCATATGCGTGTTGTCTGTTTTTGATTTTGTCGACTGCTCAGTATAGCAAGGTCAGTTGGGCACCATCTGTTAAAAAATGTGCCTGATGACATTATTTGCTCCACTAGAAATTTGGATATGGCATGCTGTGCTGCTTGGCATTCGCACCAGAAGCTCCAATATGAACATTTCTGAGTGTTTGGGTGTCAATCTGAGGACAGTGCAGAAGATTCAGAAAGAGTTGGATGAGTCGAATGAGAAAGCACAGCAGCTGATTTTGCTCTGATAAGAAAAGAACTCCCATATTTGTTGGTTAGGGCCTCAAGCTCAACATGGAGGCTTACATCAAGTGCCTTGAGGCGGTAGTGCTCCCCTGGGTTAAGTGGGTGGCTGCTGGATAATCCTATATCTGGCCACAGGACTCTGCACCATGCCACACAGGCAGGAGAACTTAGTCATGGCTGTCAGACAATTTCTGCAACCACATCACCCCTTACATCTGGCCACCTAACTCCGCAGACTGCAACCCCCTTGGTTATTATGTGTGGAGTGCAGTTGAGTGAGAGACCAACAAAATTCTTTGTAACACCAAAGATGAACCGAAGGCAAGGATTTGGGCAGCATTAACCAACTTAAACAAGGAGACCGTCCAGAAGAGTTTCAGGGGATTATGAATTTGTCTGAAGGGCGTGGTTGAAGCCAATGGCAATTTTATTGAATAAATTTCCTTCTTTAGTATTTCAAGATATTTTTGTGTAATGTTGATAAATATATCTGTTAAAATGAAATGTCAGCATTATTTTCAGTTTTGTGTAATTTAGACAATTTACCCAGTGCACCTTGTGTGTGTGTGTGTGTGTGGTGTGTGTGTGTATGTATGTATGTATGTATATATATATATATATATATATATAAAGTTTTTTATGGTACAGAATTTAATAATAGATAGGAAAAGACAATATTTATAAGGCATTTTTTAAAGCAAAAGCTACAATAAAAACAACCGGTTTCGTCCCAGGACTTATCAAACTTATTTATTCTGGGAATTTAAAAGGCGTGTTGTGGACACGACTACATAGGGAGGACGTGCCAGCGTTTGGATTCGAGAATAAAACAGCATTTACCCCCCAGGATTTTGAATCCGCCCCCCGGGAATCGCCAACTGGTTCTGCTATTGCTGACCATTTAATAAATAGTAGGAAATGTGTGGAAAATTTTAGTGGTGACCGATTTGTAATTTTATCTAGGTCCCACTCCACATTTCACCTCAAGGTTCTGGAGTCCTTGTATATCAAGTCCCGTGAGCCTTCCCTTTGTAAATAGAGGGAATGCTTACTGGGTCTGAATGTTATTGGACTTTAGTTTCTTGAAATTCATATATTTTTTTTATTTCATTCCATTACATTCGTTAATCTAAATTAATTTACACGCCTTTTTAAATTCCCAGAATAAATAAGCTTGATAAGTCCTGGGACGAAACCGGTTGTTTTTATTTTAGCTTTTGCTTTAAAAAATGCCTTATATATATATATAAAAGTGAACATTGAAGCCAACAGGCTGTTTCATGCTAGATGCAATCATCAGGCCACAAGTGTTTTTTTTCTCAGCTATTTATATATACAGGTCAGTGGTGCATTGTGGATAGTCTATTTTAGCAGTTATTTTGCCGGAAGTTGTTTATTTGTTTATTTATTTGGGTTAAATTATTTTGCTTGTTTTTATTTATTTTTTATTTTTATTTTTACACACGCTCTATCTCTGATATTGAGCACTTTATCCCATAAATATAACACACCTTAAGAGTATATTTCTTCACACACACACACACACACACATATATATAGTGTAACCCGGATATAAGAGACCCGGATATAAGAGAGATTTTCTCTGGCCCCAAATTAGAGCCTGTGTTAATGTATATAAATTAGACCCTGATATAAGAGAAACCCGGATATAAGAGCGATTTTCTCTGGTCCCGTCCTCCCCGATATAAGAGAGTTCGTTTTGAGTGACAGTGTGTAGTCGTAAATCAGTCAAACAGAGGTCAGTTAGAGAGAGAGTGAAGTTCAATGACTTAATCTTGACGAGTCTAGAGACACAGTGTGTCCAATCTGTGTCTGTAGGAGACACCCTCTACCTTATGATTTTGCTTTGTGTGTCTAAGGGTAGCGCCACCTGCTTTTTTGCCAACTTTGCTTGTCGATAGATGCTACACGGTGTAGCATCGTAGCGATCGGTGCTACACCACCAGTGCCGCTGTCCGAAGTGGCCAAGCAGACAACTGTTTTGAAGGCCATGCACATGATGAAATGAGCACTTTTCATGGTCAAACCGTCAACAATTCAAAATTGTTTTAAAAAGGCCAGCTTTGTCATTGAATCACAGGCTGAAGTGGAAGAAATACTCGACGAAAATGATCAAGTTTCTCCACCATCGGGCATGGAGCAAACAGATTTTGACGAATTTATCAGCTTCGACGACTGTACACAATGTTATGGAGAACTGACTGACACGGACATCACACGTGGCATAAAATCGGATGATCAAGATTTTGACGAAGATGATGATGCTGAAAGCGTAAGTTCTGAAGTTTCTGAAAGTGACAAACCAGTGCCAAATTCTCTGGCTGCATTGAATGCGCTTGAAACTCTGACAGCCTACTTTGAAGCCAAAAGCAGTAATCCTGATGGCGCATTGAAAATGATCTACGGACTGTATGAAAGTGTTCATGATGTTAACAAAGAGATTTCTGTACAATCAAAAATGACTGACTTTTTTAAGAAAATGTAATTTTTGATTGAATTATTTGTGAAAACTGATTGAAAATGTATTTTTGTCTGTGTTTTTGTGTTTTTTATGTCTATAACTGTTAAATAAACTAGTGTTCTGTATGTAAAAAGCTTTATATGAAATGTTCTCATACTTACCTAGACAAAATAGACCAAACCCGGATATAAGAGAAACCCGGATATAAGATACTTCTTCACTAGCCCCGACAACTCTCTTATATCCGGGTTACACTATATATATATATATATATATATATATATATATATATATATATATATATATACATACATACATATATATATTTAAATGGTCTTAACATATTTTTTCAAGTTTTTTACTGATGAGGTCACATATAAAATGATGTCTGTTCAGATTTTACTTGAGGTAATGATTGGGTTAAAAAAGGATTTTCCTACTAAAGAATCAAATTTCCTTTTAATTTGTAGACTTTGGCAAAAAGAAACCGTTCCAATATGTCAGAGACAGTAAAGCTCATCAATAATAAGGAATCGCCACCCAAAGACAAGTAAGTATTCACAACGACATGTGCACTGCTACTATTTGTGTTCTTTCTGTTCAGAAATAACTAACAATGAATATCAATGAAATATTTTAAAATAAAATAAAATTTAAAATAAAAGAAAAGCTTGGTCTACATGGAAAGAACATATGAATAATCCACAATTTGTATTGCAAACAAACAGCGTGTATACAAATCGACAAAAATGAGTCCACCAAAATAAAAAGAAGAGTTATTTCTTTTTATACTAAAGTTCACCCAATACAAAGCGCAAAAGCCACTCTGGGTATGATAATAAACTACATCCATCAGCAAGGCCACTGATCGAGAGATTACAGGTTTTTAGGAGTGTGAAACCACTTTTTAATTGCTGTTGTTCCCAGGTCCATCCTAACACAAGGTGATAGCAACAGTTAGGGTCCCGGCTATGGGCAAATAGTGAACCCCAAACAAAAATCAACCATACATTTTTATAATAAAATGACCAACAATATATTTTTATAGCAAAATGACAATCAATGCAAAAATACAAAAATACATTTTTATAGTAAAATTACTAACAATATATTTCATGATCTACAAAATATATATTTAAAAAACCTTTACTCTAAATGTATAAAATTATGTACGAAATATTCAGATTCAGTATTAAATCGCCCATGGAGGTTGATATGCCACTAAACAAGATCAAGCAACCAAACATGAAAGAACTCTTTCCTGATATTAATTTCATATAATATCCGACAATTTCTTAAAGAAATCAAACCGTGTTCCAAAATATAACTTCAATAAAACTGCAACATAAAACGCACATATCACCGCCTCTAGTAGTTATGTCCACACAAACACGTATCTGGCCTGGGTACGATGATAAACTAAATCCGTGTCTTGGGTAAGACGATAAACTACATCCAGCAGCAAGGCCTCTGATCAGGAGGTTTTGAGGAGCGTGGAACCACTTCTTAATTGCTGTTGTTCCCAGGTCCACCCTGACCTGAGGTGGTAGCACCTGTTTAGGCAAATAGTTAACCCCCAAACTGGGATCAAAACACTATGAAACTGTAAAAATAGGTTTTAATGCCAGCAATACATTATCGTAAAAATATTGCCAGCAATGCATTTTTGAAGAAAAAATTATTACCAGCAATACATTTTTGAAAAAAAAAATGACCAGCAATAAAAATCTTCAGAGTCTGTCTATATTTCTGAGATGAGGTATTATGTACAGTATTTACATTATTCGGACTATTGTCCTCATCTTTGTCGCCATATCTGTCACAACGTTTCGGCCGTTGTACGCTCCGGCCTTCTTCAGGTGGTTGGAATTTCGAATCACTGGGGTAGTTCCACAAGCCATGTTAAGGCAGTGGAGAACTTTCAGAGGGAAAATTAGCAGGAGATAACTGATAACTGACATCCATCAAACATGGCTCGTAGAACTAGAACAGTCTACCCCAGTGATTCGAAATCACGGCCGAAACGTTGTGACAAATATGGCGACAAAGATGAGGACAATAGTCTGACTAATGTAAATACTGTAAATAAAAATCTTGTCGGCATTAAATAACGCATTGAGGTTGATATGCCGTAAACCAAACCAAACCAAACCAAACCAAAATGTATATGCACAAAAGCTGAGTATCATCTACCATGTATTCAACTGTGAAAGCAGAATAACATATATCATATTTTTATTACTTCAAAACTACCCAAAAAATTAAATTTTGGCATTAAATGACCCATAAGGAGTTGATGTGCCGTTAAACAGACACTCAATCAATTGAAAACCACTCAAGTTAGATGAATGAAGTATGATATGAATGAAAGAAAGGGTGGTAGGTAGTAAAAGATTATGAGGATAAAAAGGTTAATGATTGACTCTTGACTTGAAGAAGTTGAGATTATATTGTTCAGAAAAGCAACCACACTGGTGTCTGTTTCACAAAGTAGTAATTCTTGTGAAAAAGCTATCTGGGTAGAATTTACTCCTTACATTTGGAATATGGAGGAAATGAGGATGATTCAGTTCCATGGAAGTCACATAGCATGTCCTGACTGTAAGGGTCTGAACGGGTGAAATGAAAGAATGGAAATTATCTGAGCATTTGCCATGGAAATAGCGACAGAGTAAATACAGATGGGCTGCAATGTTGTGCCTGCAGGGAAGAGATTTTGCAGAGTGGAAAATAAATCTTTCCCCACAAGACGATGGAAACGATTTTGATTATCAAGACTGGAAAGTGTGGATTGACTGTCAAAGATGTTTTTTTTTGTTTTTTTTTTTTATTCTATTTTTCACTTAGTACAAGGCCCGAGAGTCACTCAAGGTAGAGGGTTATTGAATGAGATTGTTGTCAGGCAGTAAAGTGAGGAAATAAGAAGTGCATATTATGAAGATATGTAGGATACATAATGATTAACCCTAGACTTGAATGCATTTTCCACATTTGGGCAGAAGCAAAGCAGAAATCTTTGCTTCTTTTCTCAAGCAAATCTTGACTGACACAATTTATATAATAATAATATTTAATATAGTTACAGTACATATGCTGTCCTTTTGATGATAATAGGTTACAAGCCTATCTTACTCCGTGTCCATTTCCATGGTAAATGTTCAGATGAGCGCTCCATTCTTTAGTGTCACCATTTTATGCATTTATTGGACTTGCCATGCTACTTCCACAGAGTCGAATCATCATTATTTCCTCTGTGTGCCAAGTATCAGGAGAAAGTTTCACTCGGACAGTTTTTTTTTTCAATAACTGCTACTTTGTGGAACTGACACCCATATAGATGCTCTCCTGAACACTGCAATCTTAACCTCTTCAAGTCAAAGGTCGGTCATTATCTATTTTCCTTATCTTCAGTCTTCACTTCCTACCACCTCAGTCCTGAATATGACGATAAACGACATCTATCAGCAAGGCCTCTGATTAGGTTTTAAAGAGTGTTGAACCACCTTTTAGTTGCTGCTGTTTCTAGTTCCACCCTGACCTAGAGTGATAGCACCGGTTAGGGACCCAACTAGTTAACCCCTCAAACAAAAAAATATGAAAAATACATTTTTATAGTAAAAATACCAGCAATACATTTTTATATAAAAACATTACCAACAATACCTATTTATAGTAAAATTAGCAACAATATGCACATACTAACAAATTGTAGCAACTTTTATAATATACTATGGTGAACAGCCCCGTAGAAGTGGCTTGTATCTGGTGCATAGGAAAATAAGGGTCTTACCTTAACGTGCGGCATGTGACATCGGCAAGTTTGCTCCGTGAAAATGGCATTACTCTCCAGTATGTGCGGTAACGAGGTTTTTTGTACAGTTTGGCATGCTTCCACCAATAGCAAGTTGTGTGTTGATTGGTCAAACTGGAGGAGGCTATTTACCTGGGTAACTGAGAATAAAAGCGAAGAACGCTGATAGGTTGGTCGACCGCTGTGTTGGCCTGATAAAAGACGGCTGAAGCAGTGAAAACGGCAGAAGAAAAGTCGGATTTACATTGTGAAGTGTTCAGAAAGCAATAACGGTGAATTGAACCAGTGGTATCGTGATATGTACAAGTGACGTCGTTAGTAAGAGAGACTCATTTAAACTATATATACATAATACCCTACAATTTCTTAAATCAAACTGTATTCCAAAATCTAACTACAACATAAAATATACATATCACCGTCTCTAGTAATCATGTCCGCACAAACATGTATATGCACAAAAGCTCAGTATCATCTACCATGTATTCTATTGTGAAAGCAGAATATCATATTTTTATTACTTCAAAGCTCCCAATAAAATTAAATTCCAGCATTAGATGACCCATAGGGAATTGATATGCCATTAAACAGACAAATCATTCAATTAAAAATCCTACCAAACTACTTTTTCATTCATATCACACACCTCATTCATCATTACCATTTTAACAGTAAGTTCTACTCTGAGTGGCTCTCGAGCCTTGTACTTGGGTGGAAATTTCTAAAAAGAATCAGAGATGACAAAATGAAATAGGTGGAAATTGAATGCTCTGGGCAGTAATACAAACAGATGATGGAAAGTGCAGGACAGAAATTTGGCAAAGAATCGAATTAGCAAAATGTACTTTTCAGAATTGATTATAAATTGATTTGTAATGTATGAAGGAACTGAAAAGTAGAAATGAAGAAAAGAGTGTTGGACTGCTGTGTAATGCCTACCTGCCTATATAGCAATGAAAGTTAGGCAATGAAAAAACAAAAAAAAATTGTGATGACAACTGTGATACAATTCTATTGATAAATGTTGAGAACACCAGTTGCAGAGCATGTGACGAATGAGGAAGTTCTAAGAAAAACAAGAAGCACAAAGAAACTGCTGATTTATAACAGAAATATTCAGGGAGAACATAGAGAGGAAGAAAGAGTTGGAGAATTTAACACTCACAGGATACATTGACAGAAGACAGAAGAAATCAGTAAAGGGCTACAACAATTGAATGCAGAAACCAGTATCACAAAGAGAGATCAGAAAGGTGCAAGTATTGATGAGAACAATAAAGATAAGACGCTGTGGAGATCCATCATCGCCCATGTCTTGATACGTCAAGACACATAAAGAGAGTAAATAGCAAATAATATTAATAAAAACTATTTTTTGAAGAACTTTTTTCTTTATGCTTATGCCTTTATCTCAGCACCCCCCCCCCCAAAACCACAAGGCCCTGCTATTATTTTAATTTTCACTTTTTTTGTTTTTACCCTATCACCCCAAAGTCTTATTTTCCAATCAAATCCAAATCCAGTTTCTTTGCTTGCATGTTTTGAACATTGTGGATCTGAAAGTTCTAGAGTATCTTTGATTTTTTTTTTTCTTTTCTCTGACAGCTTCAGGTTTGTACTAATATTATTATTATTATCGTCATTTTTTTTTTCCAGGTTTCAATTTGTGTACTTGATTTTTTATTTGATGGGAATTGGGAGTCTCCTGCCTTGGAACTTTTTCATCACTGCAAATGATGTGAGTCTAAGCAACAATTCTTTATTCATCTTTGAGTTTAGACTGAGCACTGATAAAGTTTTGTTTTTATTTCTTAAGATTTTTTATTTTTATTTTGGTCTAAATTTTTGAGATGGAAAAATTGTCGCCATTTTTTGTTTTTGATTTGATTAATAAGGTCAGTTGAGCACCGTCTATGGGAAATAGAAAACCGTGACACAATTCACTCAGCTAGAAATTTGGAAACTGCATGCAGTACCGCTTGGCATTTGCACAGGAAGTTCCAATACGACGAACATTTCAGAGTGTTTTGGTGTCAATCTGGAGGACAGGGATAATAAAGGTAGAGCAGCCCGGAAAACTCATTCTGATTAGAAAAGAACTCCCAAATTTGTTTATGAGGGCCTCAGACTCAACATGGAGATCTACATCAAGTGTCTTGAGGTAGTAGTGCTGCTCTGGGTCAAGAGGGTGGCTGCTGGAAAACCCTATATCTAGCCACAGGACTCTGCACCATGCCACACAAGCAGAACAACCGAGTCATGGCTGTCAGACAATTTATGTAACCACATCACCCTTTGCATTTGGCCACCTAACTCCCCAGACTGCAACCCCCTTGATTATTATGTGTGGGGTGCAGTTGAGCGAGCGACCAACAAAACTCCTTGTAACACCAAAGATGATATGAAGGCAAGGATTATGGCAGCATTCACCATCAAGGAGACTGTCCAGGAAATTTTGAAGTTGTCTGAAGGTCGTTGAAGCCATTGGCAATTTTTTTTTTTTTTTTTTTTTTGATTAAATTTACTTTTTAGTATTTCAAGATATTTTTGTGTAATATTGGTAAATATATCTGTTAAAATGAGATGTCAGTATTGTAGTAGAATTGTTCTAGACAATGCGTATCGCTTATCAGTAAGCGTTAATATACTTTGCATATCAACAGAGTTCTCCTGAATATATGTGTTCAGGACAGATCCATTAATGGTGGAGATGGATCATACCATAGATGGATCTGCCTTCTTCTCACAGAGGGAAGAAGTCCCTGAATCAAGCAGACATCCTTCCTCTTTTTCTTGCTAGAATTGAATTTAATCCTGCTGCATTTTCGTAAACTTCTACGAGTGGCTTGTTCATCCTCACCAATATCAGTAGGTGGGTGGGCTCTCTTCTGTGAAACCTGTTCATCACCACTTGAGGAACTAGAACTCAATGGTTCCTCGTAATCTTCATAAGGAGACCATGTTTCTGTTTCTTCGTAGTCAGTTGAAGTGTCCCGAGGATAACCCTCACTTAGGCTTGTGGGTTCCGATTCATCCCCTGCTGGGGTCAAGTTCCTTCATGAGACTGTGTCTTCCCATCCGTCAGGGTAACAGACACATTCATACTGAGGGTTGGCGTCTAGAAGCTCCACTTGATCTACAAGTGGTTCGTTCGTATTCAGTCTCATGTGTCTTAACGCTTATTCAGTCTCGTGTAATATCACTCCCGGTTTCAAGAGCCAAGATAGTAGGGATGCACTAGTCAAACTTCTTCTAGGAAATGGGAGGAATCATTCATGAGGTGTTGTGTCAGTGGCAGTGCATAGCTGCTTTTCTAACTGCATTCAGGGCCTCTGGGAGTAGTTTTTCAGCTGCTAGTTGAACAGTTTTCCAAATTATTCCATTATACTTCTCGCACTGACCATTACTTTGAGGGTCATATAGGGGTGTTCTACTTACAGTTACTCTTTGCTCTTGTAGGAACTGCTGTGCACATTCGGACATAAATGAAGCCCCTCTATCCGAATGAGTATACACAGGTAGCCTAAAAACAGTAAAAACTGAGCAAAGTGCTTGTATGACCATTGTAAAGGATACGTAAGGGCAGGGTATTGTGAGAGGAAACTGCGAATATTCATCAATTATTGTCAGTATTTATTTGTTAGGAGTTTTTGACAGAAGGGATCCTTTAAAATCGAATGCGATTCTTTCATAGGGTTGCTGGTGTTAGGATGGTAAAAGGTAGGTTTATTTTCAGCGCCAGTCTTACATGATTTGGTGATTTTTTTTTTCACATCCTCTACTGAGTAGGGAAGGTTTTTGATTTTCGTCATGTGCACCCCTGCATATAACACCTGGGTAGCACAACTCTCTATGTAGTTTCTTTAACTCTTCTTTGCAAGCAGCCGAGCTATATACACAAAGTGGGGGTGTCCACAGCTATGTCTTCTTTACCGTGGTGGTAGGTTACACTGAATGAGTAACATGGGAGTTCCATTTTCTCCCTAGCTACCTTCGCATTTTTAATTTTGCTTATTGTTTTCGGGCTGAACATGAATGAGACTGATTTTTGGTCTGTAATTAGTTTAAAATATCGCCCAATCAAATAATGCTGCCATTTTCTCAGTGATTTGACAATAGCATAAGCTTCTTTCTCTATTACAGAATGCCTACATTTCAATTTCGACAGGGTTCTGGAGAAAAGGGCTATGGCCCTCCCCAACTGTCTTAAAGAGACAGCTATGGTGCATTCTGAGGCACACCCTGTTTTTTTTTGGGGGGGGGGCACAAAGGTTAAACATTACCCAGTTTTCTGTCCTATTGCTGATAGTGTATAATCATGAAACTTTTGAAATTCTTTTTCAATTAAACGTTACATAAATTTATTTTCTATTTTAAAGTTGACTTTACTTTTTATTGTCAGTACTTCATGTACAAGTTGAGAAATACTACTACCAATTCAATTGAGCCAACAACAGATCAGCAAAAAGATTTTGAAAGTGACTTGGCAGTTGCAGCTACCATTCCGAATGTTCTTTTCAACATATTCACGGTTATCATTGTCAAATAGTAAGTAGAACTTTTCATTTTAGCGGAATTTCTTCTTAGAATTCTTCACACTGATTTCAAATTCTCCAAAATACAAACAAGATCCAATAAATTATTTGGACAAACATTTTCATAATGTTTATAATGCTTTCTCTTCATAATGTTTCATAATTTCAAACATCTTCATAATGTTTCATAATTTCAAACATTTTCATAATGTTCAGAAATGCTTTCTCTTCATAATGTTTCATAATTTCAAACATTTTCATAATGTTCATAAATGCTTTCTCTTCATAATGTTTCATAATTTCAAACATTTTCATAATGTTCATAAATGCTTTCTCTTCATAATGTTTCATAATTTCAAACATTTTCATAATGTTCATAAATGCTTTCTCTTCATAATGTTTCATAATTTCAAACATTTTCATAATGTTCATAAATGCTTTCTCTTCATAATGTTTCGGAAAATCCAGCTACTTTATCAAATCAAACTTTACTAATTGAAAATCGGTAATCAGGTTTGAAACCTCAAAATCAAGATTGGCAGAACCTGTACAGAAAGAAAACTCAAAAGAAAATAAATAAAAATATATTATGTATTTTAACCCTTGTTTCATTCACAAATTTTTTGATAAAATAATTATCCTACCACCTATCGACACTGATCTCCCGATATGAACCCCCCCACTTGCCACAACTTTTTACTGTTTTCAGCTATTCTTCTCTTTAGCCATTTCATGCAATTACCAGAATTTGGCAATTTCACAAACGGACAGATCTCACAATCTGAACTTCTGGAACCATTGCCTGGTGGTGCATCCACTCACAGCAATATCCTCAATAGCTTGACATATTCAACGCCATGTTGCAGCTGCAGACAAGCCCACCTTAAAGAATGAATCAGATAACCCTAAACAAGCTGCTTTAACACCCACCATATTTCTTTACTGCTGCTCGTGCTAATGACTGATGTGTCGTACACATTACACCTGCATTGGTCAAGAGCAATATTCCCATCTTGGTTTTTTCGGCATGTGTCGCACTATTTGCATATCAGTTTTCACTTCTTCCCACTTGACATAAATAACAGCAAGGCTTTTTTGGTTACTTTATAAATGGGACAAGCTGAAGTCTGGATAGTATGGATGACCAAATATGACAAAAGTATATTCCCAACATTAAAGCACATATAAGAGTATAAATCATAAAAGTGAAGATAGTACTTAAAGAACTCTTTAAATATAAACTCCATACTTACCATTTTTTTTTGTACAGGTTGCAGCAGAAATCCTTCCCACATAATATTAAGACATTCGTGGCAATGGTGTCTTCATCTAGCTAATGTCTTACCATTATGTGGGAGGTATTTTTGCTGCACCCTGTATAAATATTTTATAATTTTTAAAAGGTACTTACAATTTTGATTAGCTTGCTGTTATTGATGTGTTATCCATCGTAAGATGGAGTTTGAATTCTGTTTTTAGAAATAATTGAGATGAATGAATTTTGGAAATGTTCCTGTAATTCTAACAACTATTTTTGTTTTATTGCAGCCTTCACCAAAAATATCGCATCAGCTTGAGTTTTCTCTTCATTGCCATTTTGTTGTTCATCACAATCATATTTGTCAATGTCAACTCAGACGATTGTAAGTATGCGCGTGTCTTTGGAATATAAGTAAAAGATAAGCTGAATATTTTGCCTACAGAATGTAGGCGATCATGGCCCTCCATATCTTCCTGTCCCTTGTAATTCTTAATAAGTTTTGTCTTTTTGTTATTTCTTCCAAACCCTGTTCTACCATCCATTTACTCAAGTTCATCAAGTATGTTACACGCTGCTGTCCTGTGAGTATCAGATTTTCCAAGCCCTCCTTCCTCATTACTTACCCCAGAAATTTCAACTGCCTCCTCCTGATGTTATGTATAAGTTTCCATTTTCTTTAAAACCTCATCATTGCTCACATGTTCAGTTCATGGTATCCTCATCATTTTTCTGTAGAACCACATTTCTGTTGCTTCAAGTCTCTCCATCTTTCAGGCAGTTGATCATGTCTTTTGTCCTCTGTAAAGTTCTCGTATATTTTTATGCATATCTCCTTTTTATCTATGATATTTATTCTGTCTGTTTCTGCACATTTTTTGTTAAGCCATTCCTTTTTAGCTTGTATGCATTTGTTCCTTATTTCTTTTATGTAGTTTTTTGCATTCCATTCCATGTCTTGGCATTGTTTTCTGTCTGCTTTTCATCATCTCCAGAATCTCATTTCACATCCATTCATTTTTTTTCTTCTTCATCAATTTTCTTTTGGGATGCTTCTCTTGTGGTGTGTCCCACTTCCATTTCCATTTTGTCCCTCATATCTTTTCACATTCTCCATATATTTATCCTTCAGGTTCAAGAGTCTCTGCTGTATTGCAATTTGGATGCTGCATTAGGCCTCTTCAGTGTCCATAGTTTTGTTCTAAGTTTACATATAACAGGAAGGTCATCGCTTGCTTGGATAGGTTTTGCAGGTGTACAACTGCATTCCTGAATCTCTTAGAATATTCATATAAAGCATTTTCTTGTAAACACTTTTGAAATGATTAAAATAAATAACTTTATTAATACTATAAAATGGACATATTAAAATTGTAGATAAAATTTAACAACAAATAGGGGAAGAAGAGCAAAGAGTGGAATCAAAACAATAACAACAATAAACAAGAAAATAAAAAAAGAGGCTAATCAGATTTCAATTTTTGCTCTTTACCAGGGATTCCTTTAACATAATCAGCAGTGTTCACCATTTGAAAATATTAGAGACATTATGCATTAGGTCTAAACAGCCTTCCCTCTGTAAGCAGAAGGGTTGGCTGCTGGGACTTTATGTAACTGGATTCTGATTATAGCTTTTATTCCTCTGCTTATTCCCTTGCTCTTCTTGATTTACTGTAATTTTTTTTTAACATCATACACACAATTCACCTCTTTTTTTGTTATTTTTTTGTTTATTGTTGTTTTGATTCACCCCTTTGCAGTGAACAAAAAAAGAGGCTGACAGGTTTTCAGTTCTCGCTCTTCAGAGCCAATCGACAACATATAAATTGTATGCCGAATGATTAAAAAAAAACGATAAATTAAGACCAACCAAGGAATCGGCAGCAGAGAAAAAAAAAATATGTAATCACACTTAAGCTTGGTAATGTTGAGTAACTCATTGATAGAGATGTTAGTCACTGAGACATTTGTTAGTTATAAGTCTCATGATGTGGTTCTAGAATGTAGCAAGCTTTTGAAGTGACTTTCTCATCTAGTTAACACAATCAAGACTATATAACACAATTGGTAGGATGTAAGTGTCAAAAATCTTCGCTTTCAAATGATAAGAAACTCGTTTTGATGTTAACACATCTTTGTTCCTTTTGAAAGCTGCCCAACCCAATGCAAAATGCTACACAGTAACCATTCCTTTATTGTTTGATGATAACTTCTGACCAAAATATACAAACTCCGTAATTTGAGTGATTTGCTGGTTGTAGATTGGAATTATTTTCAGTTGTCATACACTTTATTTTTAAGATATTGATGTTTAAGCCACCCTTTAGTGCATGTTTGGCCAGTACATTCAGAAATTTTTGCAAATCAGTTCTAGAGAAATGTCCTCCTGTCTAATGTTGATAATGTCCACTTATGGATGGGATTTGACCTTTACTCTTTGAACTCTGCTGTTGGTGATCGAACTTTAAGAAGAATATCTCATGTTGATGTACAGTCTGCAACAAGCAAAGTTAGTGACTGATGAAATGAAAATTGAAAATCCCACTCCGATTACATTAAGGCCCAGCAGCCATTCCTTTTGCTCACTGAGAGAAGAAGGTTGACTAGACCAAATATATAATGTCTCTAGTATTTTCAAATGGTAACCGGAGTGCTTGCTGCTGATTATGGTAAAGAAATCCGTGGTACATAGTATAGCACACAGTGGATTATTAAGTGTCCAGCAATTGCTGAACCTGAAGTATTAACCAGCTTATGCAAATTATTGACTCTCCTATGACTGATCTTAGCTGGCACATGATGATCTATCCTAGTATCCAATATTTCATTAGTTCTACTTATATAATCAGCTCAGCACTGACATTGATAATTGTAAATAACTGAGCTCGCATGATGTGGAGGCAGAACATCCTTACAAATAGATCTCAGCATTGGTTAGGATGAAAACACCAGTCGTAGATTAGCAGAGAATAGCAAGATTTCACACTTTGCTGAGCAAATTTATTGCGAACCTCCACAATCCACAGAAGTTACAAATAAATAGGACACTTCTCTGGACCAAAAACAATTTAGGTTTATTAAATTGAGAGACCTTCTTGGCACAAATAATGTCCACTGGGTAACGATTATCCGCTTGTAACAAACACAATCTTTGATTGTAACTCAGATTGACAGCAAATATTCAAAGCTTCATAAACCAACATTTTAATCAGGTTAAGTTTCTACTGTCTATGACAAAACAAGTATAAGATCCAATGAAGGTAGCCTTACTTTACACATAGGTCAAAAACCAAGTATCCGAACTGTATACCAAAAATTTTTTGCACACAGTTTACATGTCTGCCCTTGATTGGCTCTGAAGAACAAGAAATCCAAAACCTGTCAGTCTCTTTTTTGTTATTTTCTTGTTTATTGTTTCAATTCACCTTTTTGCAATGATTTATTTTCTTATGTTTGTTCTTCTTCCCCCCTGTTTGTTATATACAGTTTTAATGTCTGTACTTTTTTATTTAGCATTGATATAGTTTCATACCTACAATATATACTATATGTATATGTTTGCATTTCTCGACATTCGATAATAATTTTTCAAATTAATCGGCTATACAGAAAAAATAAGAAAGAAAAATCCATTTCTAGCGTCAAATTTTCATTGAAAGGCATTATTTGTCATCCAGCATGTCAGTTCACTGCAAAGGGGTGAATCGAAACAACACTAAACAAGAAAATAACAAAAAAGAGGCCAATCAGTTTTCGATCATTGCTCTTCAGCGATAATCGTGGACAAATGTGTAAATTGTGTGCATGACATTTAAAAAAAAACAGTAAATCAAGAACAGCAAGGGAATCAGTAGAGGAATAAAATCTATAATCACAATCCAATTACATAAAGTCCCAGCAGCCATCCCGTCTCCTTACAGAGGGAAGGCTGCCTAGGCTTGATGTATAATGTCTCTAATATTTTCAAGTGGTGAACTCTGATGATTATGTCTTGGTAAAGAGCAAGAGAGAATTGAAATCCGGTTAGCCTCTTTATTATTTTCTTATTTATTGTTATTGTTTTAATTCACCTTTTTGTGGTAATTTAATTTATTATCCTTGCTCTTCTTCTGCCTGATTTTTTTTATATACAATTTTAATATGTCTGTTCTTATAACATTGATATAATTTTATACCCCTCCCACCTCTGATTGTTTAATTTTTCCTTATATTAAGAGAGATAGAGAAGATGCTATCTCTTTAAAGCCTGGTACTGATCATCATCATCATCAGTCCCATAGTCGGGTGTTGTTGAAGTGAGTATCACCCTCCACATAACTTGGTTGAAAGCTAGATAAGATATTGTGTTGAACAGCCCCGTAGAAGCAAGCGAGTCAGAGTGACTTGCATCTGGTGCATAGGAAAATAAGGGTCTTACATTAACGTGCGTCCCGTGACATCAGCAAGTTTACTCCGTGAAAATGGCATTACTCTCCTGCCTAACAATTCTAGCAGTATGTGCAGTAATGAGGGTTTTTTGTACGCTGATTGGTTGGTCGACCACAGTGTTGGCCTGATAAAAGAGGGCTGAAGCAGTGAAAACGGCAGAAGAAAAGTCGGATTTATGTTGTGAAGTATTCAGAAAGCAAGAACGGCGAATTGAACCAGTGGTATCTTGATATGTACAAGTGACGTCGTTAGTAATAGAGACTCATTTAAACTACACAAGGACAGCACTTAAAAGAGCGAGAGTCGCCAATGATGATGAGGTGAAAGTGGCACTTCAGAAGCAGCTAAGAAAACGTCCGACCTTCTACGACTTATACACAGGCCCTTTCATTTAAAAACGGAACCAGCATGATTTAGAAGAAAGAAAACTATAAACAAGGGTCGAGATTACGAATCCTGAGACTTTTATGTCCATTGTTCTTCTCTGACAATTTTTGTAATTAGAGAGAAGCAGACATTACTTTTCGATAGACTCTTGTATATGAAAATTAAAATATTTATATGTAAATACAATTTCCTACTCACCAGTTCAGATAAGATAGCATGGCAGCAATGTGTCTGTCTGACTTTTTTGGGGGTCTCGCTGTGAGAGTGTGTGGTGAACAGTCCCGTAGAAGCAAGCGAGCCAGAGTGGCTTGCATCTGGTGCATAGGAAAATAAGGGTCTTACCTTAATGTGCGGCATGTGACATCAGCAAGTTTGCTCCGTGAAAATGGCATTACTCTCCTGTCTAGCAATTATAGCAGTATGAGCAGTAATTAGGGTTTTTGTACAGTTTGGCATACTTCGACCAATAGCAAGTCGCGTGCTGATTGGTCGAACTGGAGAAGGCTATTTGCCTGGGTAACTGAGAATAAAAGCCAAGAACACTGATTGGTTGGTCGACCGTGGTGTTGGCCTGATAAAAGAATGCCGAAGCAGTGAAAACAGGGTAGAAGGAACGACGGATATACGTTGTGACATGTTCAGAAAGCAAGGACGGTGAATTGAACCAGCGACATCTTGATTTGTACAAGTGACATTGTAGCAATACAGACTTATTTAAACTACAGATATTCATTCCTGCTTAGCAGGTCTTTTGATAACTAGACCTGGTGGAGCCAGTCCCTCTCTCCATGTCAAACCACTGGCCAATATCCTTCAACTTGAAGGCTTATCTTTAGTCACAGATACGTCACCATTGATTCCATCAGGGGTACCCTCTTCCCTGGCCATTGACTTCAGTCTAGCAATCCTTTCACCCAGTGATGCTATGACTGTTGGCTGTATGCATTAATTATAGAGCCTTGCCTATAACCCATTATGCTAGATGGCTGTTGGCTCCCTATAGATGTTCATCCGCTCTTTGACAGTTCTTGGTTTTAATTCTGCAAAGTGTGTAGCCACCCTCCCCACCATGCAGCATTTAGTACTGAGTAACATAATAGTGATCTGGTAGATATTTGTTCTCAAAGCATCTCCACATTTATTACAACTTCAAAGATATGTCACTTTTCTCTCGCACCGTTAAATTTCCAAGTTTTCCATTTCATCAGAAATGTTTTTTCTAGTCTTGAGATTCTTTAGCTGTAATTGAGGAATTAAAAAAAATATATTCTAAAACTTAATATGTCATTATTTAATTCCCCAAATTCAAACAGTTTGTTTTGATATTAGATCACACTTTGTCGAACATGAAGTTGAAAAAGAATTATAAAATCTGCAAAAATACTGATAGAAGGATGAATCAGTAAAAAAAAAACAAACTTAAATACAACACAAAATGAAATAATCTCTCTCTTTTCTAAAATGAAATGTAATCTCTCTCTTCTTTTCTAAAATGAAATGTAATCTCTCTCTTCTTTTCTAAAATGAAATGTAATCTCTCTCTTCTTTTCTAAAATGAAATGTAATCTCTCTCTTCTTTTCTAAAATGAAATGTAATCTCTCTCTTCTTTTCTAAAATGAAATGTAATCTCTCTCTTCTTTTCTAAAATGAAATGTAATCTCTCTCTTTTCTAAAATGAAATGTAATCTCTCTCTTCTTTTCTAAAATGGTATGAAATTTTCAGTTCCACAATGATTTTGATTATCTTGCCTTGCATTATAATTCTATAGAATTTTAATTTCTGTTTATAATCAGGAAAAAGTTTTGTCTATAATTTTATTTATCATTTATCTTTTCCAGATCAAAATACATTTTTTATTATTGTGATGATAACTATCGTATTACTAAGTGGTAAGTATTTTGTTTGTTTGCATGAAATTGCTGCAAAACTTTGTTGATTTAAGATGGGATGATCTATTATGACAGGTCTCTAATTTGTATCTAGATACATTGTATTTATTTTCAGTTTGTCTAGTTGAATCGTTCACCCATATTGCGTATGATCCATTATTGTACATAATTAGGTTACTATGAAATTTGTATTTTATATGAATGCTGCTACCTTGAAAAATTGAGATGTAGTCGAGTTGGGGCCCCTATATCATAAACGGGGTGGGGGTCACGGGACCCTTTCACTGATCCCGGGTGAAGAAAGTGTTCCATGATGATTGTGGTTAATCAAGATAAATATTAATTTAGTTACCCTTTATTCCAGCTTCCAGTTCCGTATTGACCGCATCTGTATTTGGCTTGGCAAGTATAATGCCTGTGAATTACATTGCAGCTGTAATGAATGGCCAGGTAAGACATTCAATTCACTTTGTGGGGGGGGGGTGCTTTCTTTCTTCTCTATTCTCAGAATTCATTCCTTTTTTTTTTTAGGCTTATGGCTTCTACCACTTTCAATAATATTATTCTCTCTTTGCTTTAATGTGATATCTTTATCGAAAATAACAACCTAATAACCTTCTCTCTTTAATAATCTTTGTCTTAATTCTTGACCACAGACAATACCTTTCTCCTTGATTTTGAATGAATTTCTATAGTAAAATCATTAATAATGTAATTACGTTCTACATCTAATTGCACTATTTTATCAGTAATGTTTGCATTCAATCATGACCATTGACTATCCTTTTCTTGCTGATTTTCAATGCATTCTTATAGTAAAATCATTACCAATGTAATTACATTATACATATAATAGCCCTGTTCTATCAGTAATGCTTGCCTTCATTCCTGACCACTGGCAATCCCTTTCTTCCTGATTTTCAATGCATTCCTATAGTAAAATTATTAGCAGTCCATTTACATTATACATATAATAGCCCTATTCTATCAGTAATGCTTGCCTTCATTCCTGACCACTGACAATCCCTTTCTTCCTGATTTTCAATGCATTCCTATAGTAAAATTATTAGCAGTCCATTTACATTATACATATAACTCTTTTTGAATCAGTAATGCTTGCCTTCATTCCTGACCACTGACAATACCTTTCTTCCTGATTTCCAATGCATTTTTAATACAAAGTTTAAGTGCTAAACTTAACCAAAACAAACTTCAGGTTAAAACACACTCACACTCTTTGGGTCCTGTCACTGGATCTAACCAACACCTTTATCCCCTGTGCCATGTGTCCTACTCGGTTAAGGCAGTGGAGAACTTTCAGAGGGAAAAATTAACAGGAGATAACTGATAACTGACATCCATTAAACATGACACATGGAACTAGAACAGTCTACCCCAGTGAGCAAAATAAAGGGTTCAGTTCGACATTCCAACCACCTGAAAAAGGCCGGAGCGTACAACGGCCGAAACGTTGTAATAAATATGGCGACAAAGGTGAGGACAGTAGTCTGAATAATGTAAAAAAATGTGAACTCCATTTGACAATAAGCATAACGCACTATATAATAAAACTTATCCGAATTTTGATGACTAGATCATGCAGGTGAATTCGACCAGAAACAGGACAAGAACAGTGCAGTTCCGTTAAAGACAGAATGATATCAAAGAGAGCAATCCAAGAACTGTTGGAAGTGCTATTTGGGAACGATATTGGTATAATCCAAAATTTATGCTGAGAGAAAATCACCTGCGTGCAAATAGAAAATGAATTCAGTAAATGCACAAAAATAGAAAGGGCCATAAGACAAGGATGAGTCTTCTTGCCAGACTTATTCAACCTTATGAGGTGATCCTGAGAGAAATAGACGTCCTAGCAGGAGTCATTATTGGTGGCCACAATCTTAACGTTAGATATGCAGATGACACAGTGTTTGATAGTAGATCTAGAAAAGAAAGTACAGGAACACCTACAGATGGTGGCAAAGGAAGTAAGAAGACTAAATGTATGGTAAGAAGTAAGAATACTAAATGACTAAATGTATGGTTGTCAGCAAAAAGAAGACCCCCAAAATGCAAATTAGAAATCGGAGAAAATCAAACAGGTACAAAAATTTAAATATCTATACTAAACGGAGGCTGGAAAATGTGACACCAAAATCTGAAGGCATATTGGATAATGAAAGATGCCTTCCAAAAGCTAAGCAATATATTAAGAAACCTGAAAATCTCGTTAGAAACAAGTACTTAATTCTAATCTAATATTGGTCCTCCTATATAGCAGTGAATGTTGGACACTCTCATCACATGAAGAAGAGACCTGAGGTAACAGAAATGTGATTCTACATAAGGATGCTGAGAATACTATGGACTAAACATGTGAGCAATAACAAACATATTTATATTAACATCAAAAAGAGACAACTGAAATTTCTCAAACACATAATGAGGAAAGAGGGCTTAGAAAATTTGACACTCATGGGACATATTAAAGGCAAGTGAGACAGAAGAAAGCAGTGCATAAACTACCTAATGAGCTTGTGTAAATGATTGACAGAACATGGATTAAGAGAGATAGCAAAAAGACAAAATTTACTAAGACCTATGAAGAACAGGGAATTGTGGAGGGCCATGATTGGCTACATCCTGAAGGGACACAGCACACAGAAGAAGATTATATTGACAACTAGTGTTGGATATTTGTTGAGGAAAGACCTTTGGCCTTACTTCTGTTGCATCACTGTGTGAGCAGAAATTGGAACTGGTGATAGCATAAATAGGAAATGCATCCAGTGGCTAAAATAAACAGGGTGCACAGGTGTCCTGAGCCTAGAATAAACAGGGTGCACAGGTGTCCTGAGCCTAGAATAAACAGGGTGCACAGGTGTCCCGAGCCTAGAATAACCAGGGTGCACAGGAGTCCCGAGCCTAGAATAACCAGGGTGCACAGGTGTCCCGAGCCTAGAATAACCAGGGTGCACAGGTGTCCCGAGCCTAGAATAACCAGGGTGCACAGGTGTCCCGAGCCTAGAATAACCAGGGTGCACAGGTGTCCCGAGCCTAGAATAACCAGGGTGCACAGGTGTCCCGAGCCTAGAATAAACAGGGTGCACAGGTGTCCCGAGCCTAGAATAAACAGGGTGCACAGGTGTCCCGAGCCTAGAATAACCAGGGTGCACAGGTGTCCCGAGCCTAGAATAACCAGGGTGCACAGGTGTCCCGAGCCTAGAATAACCAGGGTGCACAGGTGTCCCGAGCCTAGAATAACCAGGGTGCACAGGTGTCCCGAGCCTAGAATAACCAGGGTGCACAGGTGTCCCGAGCCTAGAATAACCAGGGTGCACAGGTGTCCCGAGCCTAGAATAACCAGGGTGCACAGGTGTCCCGAGCCTAGAATAACCAGGGTGCACAGGTGTCCCGAGCCTAGAATAACCAGGGTGCACAGGTGTCCCGAGCCTAGAATAACCAGGGTGCACAGGTGTCCCGAGCCTAGAATAACCAGGGTGCACAGGTGTCCCGAGCCTAGAATAACCAGGGTGCACAGGTGTCCCGAGCCTAGAATAACCAGGGTGCACAGGTGTCCCGAGCCTAGAATAACCAGGGTGCACAGGTGTCCCGAGCCTAGAATAAACAGGGTGCACAGATGTCCCGAGCCTAGAATAAACAGGGTGCACAGGTGTCCTAAGCAGAAGGAAATGCATGCTTGAGTGGGCACATGCTGGAAGAAGTTGCATAGGTGTGATATACACAAAGAAGGCATAGCCACATGAAGTTACATGGATGTCCAAATGTTACTTAACTGGTTCAATTCTTGATCTGGGCAGAGAGGCTGGCTAGAGGTTCACCGAAGATTTGTCTCCATCAATTCCTATGTGCACAATCCTAACCACTTTGATTCTTCCTCACTTTATCCATTTGCAACAACTCAAACAATAAAGATATTTATATATTTTTATATATAAGTGTTTGTCACCTTATTTGAGCCTAGCAGCAATATGCTACACTAGATCTGATGACTATTTGAATAGTTTCTTTTCTCGCACTTCTCACCAGTAGAAACTCTCTTCCAGTTTCTTGCTTTGCTGCTGCCTATGATCTGCAAAAATTTAAATCCGACATTAATTGCTATCTTCTGTCTTCTTGAATCCTGTTCTTTTATTGTTCTTTCTCCTCACTAAATGTTTTCATTCTCATTCACTTTCAGTAACCCCTTGTATCTTTGTGGCATTATCGCCTTTCTTGGGGTGAAATGATTAAAAAGAATTATTTATTTATTAATATACAAATTGCCATTGAAGTCATTAAAGTCAAAGGTTTCATATATCAACTTCACAGTCAAAATAAAAAATATAGATTTTGATATTTCATATTAGATAAGGCCTCTTATGTTGATATGCCATAAAATTGTTAAACTGCTTTTTTTTTTTTTTTCTTTCTTGTAGGCCCTTGGAGGAACAATTGCAGCCTTGGCACACATTTTCTCGATTGCAGCAAGTGGAAGCGAGTCAGTTGATAAAAACTCAATCATCCTGAGTGCCAACATTTTTTTTGCCTCTGCCTTGACTATTACAGTCATTGCCCTTGTTGGCTATGCCTGCCTCTTTTTTCTGGTACATTTCTCTTTTTACTCAAACCAGTATCTACATGTTTGTTGTGTTTATCATGACTTCCCATCATATACCTTCTCTCGGTACGTCGTTAGGTGCATAGTGCATTTGGTAAATACCCTGCAGAGTCGCAGCATTTTTTCTTACCTGTTGAAGTGCATCATAGGAATTGGGGTGGGGTGGGGGTTTTGAAGCATATCCTTTTAATGCACAGTGTCTTTCAGTACTTACAACAATTCAGTTACATAGAAAACAGATGTTACTTTACTCATAAAGAGATTAAACTGCAAAAAAAAAAAAAAACTTTTCCCCCTTATAGGATAGGGGTCTCCATTAGAGCTTGATCAGTAAGTGTCTCTCTTAACAGCAACATCAATTTTTTTTTTTTTATATTAGTAACTTTTTATGACTAACCATTGGCATTGACAACCATTATTCGTTTTTGACTCGTGTTTCTTTCATTTTAATCTCAGTTGCTTCATTTCCACTAGTATTTGGGTACTTCGACATAGTGTAATGTTTAGGAAGTTTGTCTGGCTAGATCAATTACAACTGAATAGTGATGGGTGCTCCATACTTTCAGCCTTGTGCTACACATAGTAAATCTAAGCTACACATAGTAAATCACTATTTCCACTAGTAGTATTAGTAGTAGTGATATTATCTGGAATTTTTATTGTCAAGCATTATTCATTTTGGTTGGTATTTCTTTCATCTTAATTTCAATTTCTTTATTTCCATTTTTAGTATTTTAAGCTTAAATCCAGATTGATATTTTCATTTTTTGTTTCTGCCGTCTTTTTCTAAAATTAACAAACTTTTCGATATTTCTGTTTGGTTATCTACGACTAATTCGTAAATTGTCTTGCTTTCTAGCGTTTTTGTTTACCTAACCTTTTATTATATATTTAAAAAACTGTTAATTTCTTTTTTTTTTAACTTCTAAAATATTTACATACATTATAAATATTCCAAAGGTTTTCATGCCCAGGGGTGATAGTTGGGACAAGCTCTCACTTTCTATAATGGGCTTCTATGACATGCGTCTCAGATAGAATCTGTCCAGTTCCTTGCCAGAGAATGGGTGAAAGCAGAAAACTGGCACCTCATAACCAGCTGATTCGTGTAAATGGAACTCAACAGCTCAGAAAGGCAATCCATCTAGGAGAAGGAAAACTTTGATTTTAAACCTCTACTGCCTTGTGGTCATATCCAGTTGAACACAAAAAGGCTATGAAAGTAAATTCAGACAGAAAACCTAGAGTGGACCCTCGAAAGCAGTTTCGCTGTTAACACTGACAAATTTCTGTAAATTTCTGCAGCCAAGCTGTCCTCGAATGTAATGACCTATATTCTTTTGGATCTTGGTACAGCCGAGAAAGAGGGTCATGTAGTCTTGGCAGAATGGGGCCTCCATATACCATCACCCAGGCCTGCACCCTGGAGAGGTCACTCCATGTCATCCCCAAAGGACTGGATTTTGACCAAACAGGGTACTACCTTTTATCTCGCAAGACAAAAGGATGCCTAGTATATATATACACTAGTAATATCTTAAATTTTTATTAGACAAAGAATAGTCAAGTATTATTCATTTTTGGGTTGTATTTTAATCGCTTGATTTTAGTCGCTTTTTGTCACAAATTTCAAATTATCAGCAACTAAAATTAAGATGAAAAGAAATATTATAAAAAAATTAATAGTAATTGATAATGTTTCATCTAATAAAAATTCATTATGATATTACTATTATCATTAATACAATTTATTTTAGTATTAGGTTGGTGCAAAAATAATGTCGTTTTCTCACATATGTTAGAACGTCAAAAAACGACATTATTTTTGCACCAACCTAATATTTGCCACTCCAGGATATAAGTTGTCATCACTCTTCACAGATTAACTTTATTATCTGTGAATTGCTATGGCTCCTTGGGAAAGATAGTGGAGTAGTTTTTTGCTGCTTCTCTACAGGTTGCAATTCAGAATTTTCTCTCTTAAATTGATTGCCAGCCAGTTTATCCCATTATTTAGCTCGGAGCTGGCAGGGAGAGAAATGCATTATTGCAAAAATAAACACAACAGAATAACTCGGAACTTGAACTCAGATCTCCAATTCCACTTTCTGAGTCAACATCCATCACACCACCCACACATTAATCATTACTACTAGTGCACACGTAAACAATGCGTAATATGGTAGTAAGCGGTTGGAGAAATGTAAAGATTGTGATTAGATTTGATCTTTTATTAGCCACAGAGCTCTTGTTTGTAAAAGGAATTTGACTTCAAATCTCATCAAGAGATTTCATTTCCAATCCACACTGACAGGATGTGGTCGATCATGGATCTTCACAACATCCTACACTTTGTAGCTCTTAGTAATGTTTGCTTTTTACTATCTCATTCCCACAGAATGTAAAACTAATACAAAAAGAAACAATTGATATCAACAGTTAAGAATAGTCATTATGTCAGTTAAATATTACATTTTGTATGTAGCTTTATAAGAACCAGATCAAGGCTGAAAAGGGAGCACTGTTTTCATGACTGGACACAAAACTGCCCAGTCCTCACTTTCCAGTCTTGATCAAGTTCAAAAGCATCTCTGAGTCCTTTTTGGAGAAGAATTATTTTCCACCTTCCAACCTCTCTCTCTCTCTCTCTCACAAGCGGAATGGGGCAAGTCTCTCACTTCTCTATCGCTACTACCATGGAAAGTGGTTCTCAGCCAGGTCTAACTTTCACAGCTAGGACCTGCCATGCCACTTACAAAGTAGCAAACCACCCACATCCTCTCGGTATTCCGTTGGTGAGAAGTAAGTTCCACTTGGGCAGCTTCTTCCCATGAACCACTACCCTGTGGAACCAATTCCCAAGAGGATGTTTTCTCCAATCACTATAATCTTAATCTGTTCAAGTTTAGAGTTAACCGTTATCTTCCCCTCCTATCCATATAAACTACCGCTTAACGTAACCCTCTACCTCAAGTGGTTCCCGGGCCTTAGACAGGATGAAACTTACTATGAGATATCACCAAAGGAAATTTATCAAATCACCTATCATTTTGCTATGTGGCCGAGAAAGCCTATTTTTCTCATCTCTCTTCTCGAAAAAATATGTGTAGTAAAATCATTTTCAGTGCGTTTCTAGAGTAAAATCATTTTCAGTGCGTTTCTAGAGTAAAATCATTTTCAGTGCGTTTCTAGAGTAAAATCATTTTCAGTGCGTTTCTAGAGTAAAATCATTTTCAGTGCGTTTCTAGAGTAAAATCATTTTCAGTGCGTTTCTAGAGTAAAATCATTTTCAGTGCGTTTCTAGAGTAAAATCATTTTCAGTGCGTTTCTAGAGTAAAACCAGCAATGGATATGCATTGTACACATAAGTTTATTCTGTCTAATATTTATATTAATCAATCCTTGTTTATTGACAATCCTTTTTTTTTCGTTTTTTTTATTGAAATACTTTAGTAAAATAATTAGCAAGACATTTATTTTATACATATAACAACCATATTTTGTCAACAATGTTTGCATTAATTCCTGACCACTGACAATCCCGCTTCTCCTCAGTTTCAATAGAAACTAAAGATTGAGTGAAACCTGTTTACTTTTAGCACATAGATAAATGTTAACTGATTGACTTTTTGAATTTATATTATAACCATTTTTTTTCTTTGCATCACATCTAAATGTACAAGTTTTGTCATCTCTTGACTTTCTACTAGGTTGAGTCATAAATAATTTCCAATTTTCTTTATCAGGTTTATTCTTCAAAAAATAAAGCAGAAATACATTTTATTCAATTCTATATTCTCCATTATTTGCAACGACTTTTTGTCACTTGAACCACTCTTTGAAACCTTTTGAGTAAAATTCTGCAGATTTTGATGTGAAAATGTTTTCAATAAACTCATGGATCTTGTTTTCATTAGAGAATGTTTTCAACATCAAAGTGTTTTGTAGCAATCCAAAAAGGTAATAATCAGTTGGTATGAGATCATTTGCAGTAGAACAGACCAGCCATGTTCCCAAATTGTTCAGAGGTTGTTCTTGCATTAGGCAGCATTGCATTTTCATGGACAAGAACAACATCTTTCCCTTTAATCCACTGTGTATGCTGCCACTGCCATGCAAAAACTAAGGTATGTTAGTGTACTCTAAATTTATCTTTTCACATGAATGCGGGCATCTTCCAGGGCTCTATCCTTGACCTACGTTGTTTTTTCTCTTCATCAGCGACTTTCCCAATGTCATCAGTTTGCAACTCAGTATTTATACTGATTACATTTACTCATGTCTAAATAGTAAGTCCAATAGGTCTGTAAAAGCAAAACTGGTAACTGCTCTTGAAAATGACCCCCAATCAGTTGTTAACTGGAACAAGAAATGGCTTATAAATTTGAATGCCTATAAAATGAAACTGCTTTCTTTTAATTATCATAGAAAAGCATTTTTGTCTTCTGTCTGCATGGCTGATGCTAACCTTCAGGAGAGCAAATCATTGTACCTTCTTGGTCTCACATTTTCTTCTGACATCAAGTGGAGTGATTATATGGATTCAGCTGTTAAGCCTTCTGCTATGAAAGTTGGTTCACTGTTTTTGTGCAAAGACAATTTTTCTTGTCAGAATTCCTCTTGCACATTTATAAATCTACCATTCGTCTGTGCATTGAAAACTGCTGCCGTATCTGGTCTGGTACTCCTGTTTGAGATTCTCAAGAAAATCTAAAAACCTGGTGTGACGATAAATATTCGCACTTACCGGAGTCAAAGCGTCCAAGATGTTTTGCTTGTCGGGCTGCTGTTTTGTAAAAGAAAAGTACATTCTCCGACATTTGTTATTTTATGCTGCTTGGCACGATTTGTCTAGTGGTGGTCTGCATGCTGATTGGATGAGCTGGCGACTCTGATTGAGAGCGAGGCCAACGGCAATGATTGGTGCGTTGGCTGTGTTTTCGGTCAATAAAAACGGTCTGAGACATCAGCTGGCAGCGCGGTCGGGACCGTGGTGACGTGCACTAGTATAGAGGTTTGTATTAAGTTACGGCTCTGTTTATTTTTGTCTGGAAGCTGGACGCTAGCTTCAACCTACCGATAGAGTGAGCTGTGTATTTACCAGTGTCTACTGAAACGTGGGACGAACACACGTTTCAGCTGGTGAGAAGTGAAGGTTGGACGTGTGACCCCAGTTTTGTTGTTTCTACTTCAAGTAACACCTGGCATCGTGATCTCAGTCATTCTTCCCACGGATATGACATGGCTTCCCTCTGTCTTTTTTATAAATATTCTCATAGCAGTTATTCTAATGAGCTCCCCTCCTTGTCATGTCGACTAAGTCTCATTGTTTTACTGTTGAAATGACGAGAGATGTAACCATAAATTCTATTCTAACAGTTTCTTTTCTCACACTTCTCATCTGTGGAACTCTAATCTGATTCCTTGCTTCCCTGCGACATATGACCTTCAAAAATTAAAAATGCGACATCAATCACGATCTTCTGTCTTCCTGACTCCTGTTCTTTTCACCTCACTAAAGTCCTCTCATTCTCTTCCACTCCCAGTACCCCCTTGCATCTTAGTGGCATTATCGCCTTACTTATGGTGAAATGATTCATTAAAAAAACTGCTACATATAATAAGAAGTTAGGATGATACATTCAACATTACAATTGGTGGCCAAAAATGGAAATTACTTCTGACCCAACCTAATACGTATATACTTTTAGTATTTACTGTACCATTTTATATGTAATCATTAGAGTTGAATGAAAGTTTGGATATCAGTCCTACCCATGATACCAAAACAACTTAGACTCAAAACATTCTAAGAATAAATTTTCTTTTTCTTTTTACAGAAATTTTCCCAATTTTACATGTTAAATGACGGTAAGTTATTTTTTTTTTCTCATTCCAAGATATCGGTCAAGACTTCTTGAAAATTCCATTCATAATATTCATATTCTACCGTTAACTGCTAACCGACGTATATTACAATTTAAATATAAACCCACTGCTAACCGACGTATATTAAAATTTAAATATAATCAACAGCTGACAGACATATATTGCAAATATGAAAGTGATTTCTTGATTAAAACAAAGAGGAAATTCTCAATTTTTCCAGGCTATGGGGAACTGTTGTTGTCTCTAAAATTAAGATATCTTTGGGAAGGCATAAACCCATCTCTCCCTGCACTCTCTTCTATTAGCAGTCATTTTGGCTGTAGTCTTGTTACTGGCATGACACAGTAGCAGACAGAGGAAAGAGTAGATCAGTGAGTATATGCACAATCTGCTCTCCCCTCACAAATTATCTGTGCAAAAATGCTCTCATTTTTGAAAACCAGAAATTCTGTATGTGGTAGAAAACTATTTTTAATGAAAAATTGTGAAAATTTGCACAGACCTACTATAATTAAGGAGTAACTGATATTTATATAATAAATGTGAAATAATATTATACTAAAATAATATTATATGATGATATACAATATTAATCAATAATAATATTATATGATGATATAAGAAGTGCAGATCATTTAAGTGTTAGCAGCTCGGAACAAGAAATTGGTAAGCCGAGTTTGAATTCTGGTTGAGTTTATTACATTCACTCTCACACAAATATCTTATGAAAGATAGGAATCCATCTCTTCTTTCTCCAGCTATGGGTTAAACTCTGAATTCAAAACCTTGCCACTGTACAAAGACAGACATAGGGTGCAATGTGCACATAGCTGAATGGTCACAACATTATCATTCCAACCATGTGATTTGGGTCCAATTCTTGTCATGGTCAGTTTGTCAAGGAGGTCTAGGTAGACAATCACAGCATGTGGCACCATTTTAGAGTGCCTGAAAACTGTATCAGAGGTTAAACTAAGCCTTATATATGAAACCGGGTAGATGGAACTGTTTGGAAGCCATCAAAGGCTGTGCTAGCATGAAGTCACAAGTCATCGTGTCTGAGAGTTTAAGCATAGTGGCCCTTGTTCAAACTGCTAACCCTACCAGATTGTACGCCCTTTCCCAGGAACTGTATCTATGATCTTAAAGTGTTGAAGAAACCCAAATGTGTCTGAGCAGGCAATTGCAACAAGGATTAGCTAGTCAACCTAACAGACAGACATACTTAGAAATGACATGGGGAGCAGTTAGAATGTTTGTAAAACAATAGCACAATAGATTTTAATAACTGTGGATAATCTCTCAATTATGCCTGTTGACATCAACAGGCATTGGACCTGTGAAATGTAGGTGGATAAAAAATCATTTATATATAATATGCTTTGTGTATTTATTTATTTGCTGCAAGAGTTAGCTCCCTTTCACTGGTGGGACCACTTGCAGTGTCTTTGTTATGATAAAAACAAACTGTTCAAAGCTGAGAGATAAAAAATATGTAATTCGTTAAAGAGCAACAACAACAATGATAACTGGAAAGATTGTCTTTCAAGACTCACGTGTGAAAATCTCAAATAAAAATTTTTCAGAAAGTCAAAATAAACATTGACAGTTTTTCAGTAAATAATCTTTCATTTTTAACTGATGCTATCTTCATTACCTAAAATGTGCTAAAAACAACAAAGATGGGGATACCTGAATTCCAGACGACTGTCAATACTTCTCTTCCATATTTTTAATACATTTGCTTTTTTAAAACAATAAACGTTGCCAAAGAGTGACTGCCATTAAAAGAACAGAGTCCTGGGAAAAACTGTCCTTTTGACATTACGTCTTATTTGTGGGAACATTTATCCATGTTTGCCGATTTTGATATGTTAGTATTATGTTATTTTTTTTTTAAAACTAGGAAAAGAAACATCAGCCTATATTTCTGAGATGAGGTGTTGTCACTATTTACATTGGTTGGACTGTTGTCTTCATCTTTATTGTCACATAAATGACGTTTTGGTTATTGTACACTCCGACTGTCTTCAGGTGATAAAAGAAATTGCGATATGAGTTCTGGTAAAAAATGGGGGCTGAGACATTACATTTATTAGTCCCCAAAATTCACTTGCTATGTGGATAAAAGCATAGGTTGATTGATCCAAAAAGTGAGTTCAACCCCTGATCTCAGCAGAGAGAACAAAAACTTGGATATCCAAAAGCATGATACGTGTGGCATGAACACGCATCAGTACAGATGCAAGAGAGGCCTCAGATCACATGCAGACATGTTTTTCCCATTAGCAACGGGATAGTTTGGAATATCTAGCTAGATACAGGCCTCTCTGCAACTGGTCAAGAAACGGGTCTTTCTCAGATGCTTCGTGCCAGTAAAAGCTGGGGGAAAAACCAGCAGTCAGCAAGACAACAGTGTCTTGTGAAGTCTGTTCCGTGGGCATTTTGTTTTTCAAGTTGCTGTGGTTTCCAAAGCAGTGTTATGTTTTGTTACCTCCAGTCTCTTTCCCCTCTCTTCCTATTATCTCTAGAATCAGTGAGAGAGCAATCAGTTAGGTGTTTAACCCCCAATCTCAATAGACTCTTTGCCTACATTACAACATGATGGAATTAGAACAATCCTCCGTTGTGGACTAAATAAGGGGTTTGGTTCAAATATCATCTGAAAAAGGGAGTATACAACAGCTGAAACGTGAACGTGACAATAAAGGTGAGGACAACAGTGTTAAATAGGCAAACAAAGTTTAAAGTTAATTCTTTCATAAGTAAGCTTAACTGGTTTTATGTAAATTTTTATTTTATTTTTTTTAAGCTTGCCAAACCATTGAAAGTGCTGATGATTATGATGAATCTGAGGTTGATACAAAAGAATCAAAATCGTTCATGTATGTTTTGAAAAGGGTAAGTCTTTTATAGCATTCACCAGTGACAAAAACAGAATGAATAGCACTATACAAACATACATACATACATATGTATATACATATATATATATTTTTTTATTTTTTTATTCTTAAATGGACTACTTCACTAAGGGAAAATAGGAACTTGCTTGCTGTGCCATTCACTATGGCCGAATGGTAAAGCCCACTTGATCAAAGGTGGACACAAGTTCACTCCCTGCTCTGGTACACATTTTTCTTTACTAAGATTTCTCAAATGCACAGTCTGTAATATACACTGTTTAATAAATAAAAATGGGACGTCTTATTTCAAATAAAGAGTATGCACTATAATAATGTTTGAAGTAATTATGAACATGCACCCGTTGCCCATGGGTATCTTTGCTGGGTGTGTTCCTGTTGATTATAGTCCTATTCACAGGTCGTATCGTCTGGTGGGCTGTGTTGCGATTCCCGGCAAAAGAAAGAAAGATTATTTACTTTCTTCTGTTCTTGCCAAGCCGTAGTGTTCTTTTCGTCCAGTTTCTGTGAATAATGCCTTCATAAGCACAGACGACTCGACAAATGGAATTATCTTCAATAATAAGGATTTATTAAGAAGAGCAATGAAAATTGTCCAGTGGAACGAAGTTATTTCTATACAAATGGTAGGTACTAGAATGTGAAGAGAAATTGTGTTGGTACTTGTCTTTCTTCAATTCACTTGTCCGCTGCTATGAAATTTGTGGAAGCAAAATTACTTTTCAAGTGTGCTTGACATGACGAGCTAATTGACTCAGCTAGCATCCAAAACTGGGATTGAACTTAACTGACTTACAGCACGCATCCTAGCGACTCGTGTTTATGGAGAATAACGGCTCATGCATCCTGCATTATCAGAGGTGACAGCAGACGCCCAGGGTCAGATAAACTCCTTTGTCTGTCCACAAAATCATGTACGAATATATGAGCAGATTAAAGAATGGTATGATCTAGGCCAGTGAAAATTAAGCCAAAACTCCTGTCAGAATTTCAGTCCTTGAGCCCCCCCCCCCCCCCCCCCCCGAATGATATGAGTCACATGTGAATTCAGATTTCACTCTGACTGACCTCTTAGGATTCTCAGTTTCAAATCTTCACAGTTCCAATTAAGAATTCTTAAATTTATTCTTATTTTCCAATCTGATTTTTAATCTTCATTTCTTTCCAAAATTATATATTATATTCAATTGAACATCACTCTCTCTCTCCTCCACTCTCACTTTATACATGCTTTTATCATCACCACCTCTCACGTCTTAATAAAATTGCTTTCCTAAAATGATTACATTGTCACATAGGGAAAATGACAGATTAAAAGTAAATCCATTAATTCTTTACAAATGCATATACAGGGTGTGATGGGTAAGTCGTCTGGAAGCCGTGGTTGAAGCCAATGGTGATATTATTGAATAAATTTACTAATTTAGTATTTCAAGATATTTTTTGTGTAATTTCGGTAAATATATCTGTTTAAATGAGATGTCAGTGTTATTTTCATTTTTGTATCATTTAGACGACAATTTATCCATCGCACCCTGTATATATGATCAAAATATAGTTTTAAGGTGTGCTATATTTATAGGTAAACGTGCTCAATATCAGAGATAGGGAGTGTGTGAATACAAAGGTGGACACTGAGGTTAACACAGAATGGTGACAGTCTGTTTCATGCTTGAATGCAAACTTCAGATGGCCTGAAGATTGCATTTAATTACCACTCAGTTTTGAACCCAGTCTCCAGACACACACACACAATGCTGAAAAGTTCTCAGCCTAACGGAAACCCCCCCTTCCAAAATTAATTCTGATATATAACACTGTTTTCTCTATATATATATATATGTTGTTATACTTAAAATATAAAAAAGAATTGTTATTTATATAATTATTTTTACTATGAAAACCTGATTTCAATTTGTTTTAATTATTACTTTTATATTTTTTTTAGATTTGGAGATGGGGTCTTGCTAGTTATTTGATCTTTCTTGTGACTCTCTCCTGTTTCCCCGGAATTGCCTCCCTTATAAAACCTGTCAATGAAGCAAAAATTGTTCCATGGTTCAGTAAGTATTCTTCATACAATTGTAAATATGACAAACTTGTCTCTTCCTCTTTTCAGTGACATCTTTTGTTCTTTCTTTGTTCACAATTACTGACATGGAAGAAGGTTTGTTTTTTTGTTGTTTTTTTTTGCTGTTATTTTTGAGCAAGACAAAAATGCAGAGATAGACACTGAAAAATGAGATGGTCATTTAAAAAAAAAATTGTAACTTATTTTATTTTCTCTTGTTATGAGCAAAAATTTCCAACTAAATCAAAGAGGTTGTTTTCAAACAATGAGGAAAGAAAGACACCCAAACTAAAATGTCTAAATGTCAGAAAACTGGTTTGGTTTGTTTTACAGCATATCAACCTCAGTGGGCTATTTAATGCCAATTGTCTGTAAAATTAGAAAAATAAGATAAACACCCTAATAAGTCATTCAAAGAGCTTCAGGAAATCTGTAAACATTGATCAGTCCTTCAACTGGTCAGCTTCACCCCACAATATGTTTCAATTCCCATCTCTGTCAGCTTTGGTTTGGTTTGTTTTACAGCATATCAACCTCAGTGGGCTATTTAATGCCAATAAGATTTTTATTGCTGATAATATTTTTTTTCAAAAATGTATTACTGGTAATTTTGCTTCAAAAATTCATTGATGGCAATAATTTTTTACAAAAATCTGTTGCCGGTATTAAAACCTATTTTTACAATTTCATAGTGTTTTAACCCTAGTTTGGGGTTAACTATTTGCCCATAGCTGGTACTACCACCCGGGTCAGGGTGTACCTGGGAAAACCAGGAATTAAGATGTGGTTCCATACTCCTCAAAGCCTCCTGATCAAAGGCTGCTGGATGTAGTTTATCATCATACCCAGGACGATCAGAAATTGGTTAAACTAGATCAAGAAAAACAAAAACAAAAAACTATATCGAGCATGTTAAAAGTGGTGAGCCTTTTCAGATTGAAAACCAAATAAAAAAAAAAGTCCCAGTCTTTATCATTAGAAGAAATTTGTTAATAAAGTACACAATAAATAACTCGTTGGCATTTGTAAGAACAAATCAGAAAGAGAATGGAATTTCCCACCTGAAGTTTTCTTGTTTTTTTTTTATCAACAGAAAATTATTCTTACAAAATAGTTCCAAGCAAAAGCTCATCAAAGCAATTGCCATGAAAATATTTATAGAAAAAGTACAAGGAACCTACGCTATGGTGGTGGGAAAGTGATTGAAATAGAAATGGAAGTCAAGGGAAAAAGGAAGCTATAAAGATTGTGTGCATGAGTAACTTGCAAAATGCACAGTTGAACTTCTTTGATTAGATGACCTCTGTTTTCAATGCAAGAGTGTAAATGTATGTGAGTGTGATGGAAGAACAAACTGTGACTCTACTGATGGACAGGGTTCCTTATATAAATGTTAATTGAATCTGGTAAGCTGTTTTTGAGAGGCATTCTGATTGGTTTATAAATCTGAAAAATGAATTTCTTTTCAAACTACATCAACTTTTCCAGGTCTTGTCAGATGAATCCTTTGAAGGCCAAATGAGAAGCTTTTAGTTTGAAATAAGTTTGTTATTGACTTTAAAATAAATTATTATTGGATTTTAATTTGGGTTTGCTTTATGTTGCTACAAGACACTCAGGAACTGCGTCACCAGGAGATGGACCAATCAGAGGTCAACATGCCAAGTGGAAGTTGGACGAGCTTGTTAGGAGCACAAAATGTTTGGCAACTCATGAGTAATGATTGAAGACAAAAGATTCTGGAATGTGGCTTGCTTTTTCAAATTGGTTTGGTTTGATTTGCAGCATATCAACCTCAATGGGTTATTTAATGCCAACAAGATTTTTATTGCTGGTAATATTTAGTTTTTACCAAAAGTGAATTGTTGGTAATATTTTTTTTCAAAAGACTATTGTTGGTATAAAAACCTATATTTACATTTTCATAGTGTATTGACCTCAGTTTGGGAGTTAACTATTTGCTCATAGCTGGGACCCTAACAGGTGCTACCACTCCAGTTCAGGGTGGACCTGGGAACACCAGCAATTAAAAACCTTCTGATCAGAGGCCTTGCTGTTGGTTGTAGTTTATTGTCATACCGGCTTTTCAAATTGATAGAAAATTTGAAAAGTGGTAGTTTTGGAGGCTAAGTCTGAAGAAGTAACCATTTTGTTTAAGTCATAAACTTTATTTTTCCATATACGTCAACTATAATTTTGCCAAGGGAAAACTTTACTGACATATGCTGAAAAATTTCCAGATTTTCATTTGAAATATAAAAAAAAAATATGAACTTCAAGTGAAATCATCAAAATACATTAAAAAAAAAAGATGTCAAGAGTATATGGGTGAAAGAAAAATCTTCAAAATTACCTCCACTCCCAAAGAAAACAAAGGAGAATTGTATATCTTCAATCATATGCAGTGATGTCAAGGATTAAACGAGTGAAATTGGCCACATCCTAAAAATGTAATGTTAGAGTAACATTGATAAGTTCATAGGCTGACCAAGATACTTTCATGTAATTGTTGTGGTAAAGAAAAGAAAAGACTGTCAACTTATAGTAGCAACAAACGCCTGCAGTAGATTTCTTCTGTCTCCTGAACGCAACACTTGTATCCAAATCACAGTTCAAACGGTGGCCCGTCGTTACAGTCCAACAAACAACGTAGAAATGACAAAATGGGGTCACACGTCCAACCTTCACTTCTCACCAGCAAAAACATGTTTTCGGTTCACCAGCTCAGAAAATCTTCTGCCTTTATAAGCGAAAAACAATGGCTTTGGTTCATCGAGAGATCTTTCTGATTGGTCACGCCATTCAGGGGAGGGGAGGACATTAGCATAGATTCTAGTCGTTGAAGTAGATTTTTCCAAACTACTTTTTGGTAATTTTTCTTCGGCAGATTGCACACAAAACACAAACTTTTTTTTCGGGGGTAACTGATTATCTCTTTCACTACAGTAATGTAACTAATCAATGCTTGGATCTCATTGGTGAAGAAGCTTTCATCCGGTTGGTTAAAAATGTCAACATTAGATATGTCATCAACATCACTGCAATATTGGTTTCCAGCCAAATGATTTTTCATGTTGGGCTTCAGATGTTAGATGGGGGGTCAAATCAGGAGAAATGGGGAGGGTGATCAACCATTTAAAAGTCATGCACAACAGCCATTGAAACCAAAAACTTGTGTGTTGAAGCATTGTCCTGATGAAACACGATCCATTGGATCCGTTTTCTTTGGCATAAACAATTTCTAAATAATTAATGGATTTTATTAGTTAATCTGACATATTTTTATTACTTCAAATCTTATTTTTAGTTTCCGTATTTTTTTAGATCCGTTTATTTTAAACAGTATTTATTTTGTCTGAATAAAGAAAATGGGCCCTGTTAAAATCTGAATGGTTAAGTGTGCTTTAGAATCTCAATAGAACCTTTCTTTATGTTTGTTTGATTATGTTTACTATTTACATTAATCGGACTATTGTCCTCATCTTTGTCGCCATGTTTATCACGTTTCAGCTGTTGGATGCTTCAGCCTTCTTCAGGTGGTTGGAATATCGAACTGAATCCTTTATTTCACTCACTGAGGTAGACTTTTCTAGTTCCACGTGCCATGTCTAATGGATGTCAGTTGATCCTGTTAATTCCCCTCATTGTGCCATGTGTCCTCAAGGACACATGGCACAGTGGATAAAGGCGTTGGTTAGATGCAGTGACAGGACCCAAAGAGTCTGAGTTCAATAGCCGGTTAAGGCAGTGGAGAACTTGGAGAGTGGAATTAACAGGATTAACTGAGATCCATTAGACATGGCACGTGGAACTAGAACAGTCTACCCCAGTGAGCAAAATAAAGTGTTCAGTTCGATATTCCAACCACCTGAAGAAGGCTGGAGCACACACACACACACACACACACACACACACACACACACACACACACACATACATACATATATCAATATATATTTTATATTTACACATGCTCTATCTCTGATATTGAGCACTTTCTTCCATAAATATAGCACATCTTAAGACTATATTTCTTCATATATATCAATATATATATATATATTTCTTCATTTCATTGCAGGGCCTTTTTTTACACCAACCGTCTGCTTTCTTTGTTTTAATGCTGCCGATTTGAGTGGGCGGATAGTAGCCAGCAAATTTCAATTGGTAAGAATAAAACTTCTTTTGCAAAAATTTTTCATCCTTTCAATTTACTGACTTTGGAATTGAATTCACAACAAAGAATAAGCAATAAGGTTAACTAGCAAAACTTTGCTCCATGCTGAAAGGTTCAGAGGAGAGCAGGAAATGGACAGGCGAGACATCAACCTTTCAGTTGTGGAGGAGCTTTGAAATCAACATTCAGAATATGTTTTTTTATATATATATATATATCTCAAGTATGTGCAGTTCAAATTACATTACATGAATCATTCATACAAAAAGCAGATAGTGAAGTTAATGATATAAATGGCGAGAATACATCTTCGCAAACAAATTTATTAAAATACATTAACCCCGAACCTGTAGATGAATGTTATGATCCCTGTTTTTAATAAATTCCAGTTGCATAAGGTCTTTTTATATGAGCTTTCGTCTGTTCATACAGACATCATCAGGTATGGAAATAGATTTGTTTTTTACATCCAGGTAATTACAGGACAACGAAAGATTAGATGGGATCCGAAATATGTTTTTTAGAAATGTGTTATTGTTAACGGTAAGAAATTTTGTAGCGTGCAGTCGCAACGCTGATGTTGAATTTTTTTAAATTTAAGATTGTGCGTTTTTGTACTAATATAGTAATAGGAGAATTCTTTTGTAGTAGTAGGTTTTTAAATATATATATAAAATCATATAAGAAGACCTTATGCAATTGGAATTTATTAAAAACGGATCATAACATTCATCTACAGGTTCGGGGTTAATGTATTTTAATAAATTTGTTTGCGAAGATGTATTCTTGCCATTTATATCATTAACTTCACTATCTGCTTTTTGTATGAATGATTCATGTAATATATATATATATATATATAAAATACCAAATGTTTTTTTAAATACTCAACTAGGCCACCCAGAAACCTGTTGGGTACCTTTTAAAAGCTGTTCATGATACAAAATGATGAGGTAACAATATTATCAATTTTATTATCAATTACACATATTTTAAATCATTCGTTGGAATTACAAGTTTTTTGTTTCTTTAATTAAACAGAAAATCTGCTTTTTCATGTCTACTTCTGGATTTGATGAAACTGAGAATTTAAAAATGTATTTTTATTTCTTTATTTTTGTGTATTTTCAAAGTCCCAACAGACATAACGCTTTGTACATCATGTTACATATTGATATTATTGTTCTAGACTGTTCCTTTCTCTTTCAGCTGAAACTCCATTACAGTAATCTTGCACTTTTGTTGGCTTGTCTTCGCATCTGTTTCATTCCTCTTCTGATGCAATGCAACACAGTACCTAGTGGCCATCTTCCGTCAATAAATACCTCTATTGCTCTTTTCAATAACAACATAACCCCAGTTGTACTGATCACATTATTAGGATTTACAAATGGTTACTTGGGCAACCTATGTATGATGTATGGACCTCAGTAAGTACATAAATTCTCTTTTCATCTTTTCTCAGCTACTGTAATTTAAGGATAAAGTCATTTTTTCTCATAACTTCAAGGGTCCCTGTTGACTTATAAATCAAAATAATTTTTGTTTCCTGAACTGTCAAATTTTCATTCTCATAACCGAAGCTCATCATCATCAGGTTTCTTTTTTCGTTCCCCTGCTGCATCCCGTCTCACACACGTCACTGACTTCATGCGCTTTCTAACTAGAGGTAGAGATCCAATCAGAAATGACGATCCTCTTTGCGTAAGTGCTCAATGAGGATCTTTTTTTAGAGTGAGGACCAGTGGAGGAAGTCTTGTTGGTGCATCATTTTGCTGGGAAACTCTTCGAGCAATGTGTTGATAGGTGGAATGCCAGATGCTATTCCAGGGCCACCTGCAGGCTTGGTGGATTGTAGAAAGAAATTCCCAAACAATGAAGGCCATTGCTGAAAGGGGAGAAACGTTGCCCACCAAAGTGGTGTCTTCGTACAATATGTCATCTCAGTCTAGACAAAAAGAGGAGACAGTGTGACAAAAGGCTATATTTAAGTTCACGTGGAGACATTCAAGAGTTGTGCTTGTAACCATACATGAGACACATCTGCATTCATCAGGGTTGGGAAAAAAGTATGGGTAAAGCCACCTGGCACACCTGATGAACAACACAGTGGGGAAGAAGGACAATAACCAGGGTAAAGGGTCATTGAATAACATATCGGTGAATGGGATACCTGACATTTCCTGGATTTGAGATCAGTTATAGCCTTGTCAGAAGAGGAGGAATTCTCTGAACTGCTGGAGTGTGAGCCCTAAGCTGAACCAGTGTGGAGATCACGAGACAGTTAACCGCCCTGTTGGGCTCATGTCTACATAACGGGGAAATGATCTAGATGATTGGTGGGGGTGGGCGTGTAAAAAGAATTGTGTCTTAGTGGATGTTACCTGCCTTACCCATGATTATAATGGATGGTGAAAAAAACATGGAATTATGGGTAAAAAAAAATGGCTATATGAGTCAAGTCAATGAAAAATTAGTTGAGGAAGAGGCTTGATTAAGTATCAAGCAGCTTCACAGACACACAAATAAACGATGAAATGAAACACACTGAAAGAGGAAGAACAAAGAGAAACGTGTGGAAAAGAAAAGAAACAAATTGTTTGCCCCCACCCTAAAACAACAGTCACCATTACTTACAGAGGCTGGCATGTGATTTACGTCAGCTACTTTCTTAAAGCTGAAAATGCTCCTGCAATAAAGTTCAGCACCCCAGTTTTTACCCATAGTTGGTGACAGGAGTGTAGTCTATTTCTGGTTTTTTAATTCAGAGTTTTCTTTCTCCTAGACTGGTAGCCAGCCAAGGTTACAGAACCTAGCCTTCCCTGCTAATGAAATATCATTAAAACAAGAAAATGCTTTCACAGTGATTACATATTAAAAGTAATGCTCAGATGTTTATCAGCTGTGCGAGTTGTTCATTGAGCTGGTAAAAAAGAAAAAGAAGATTAAACATTAACTCTAACCTCCTCGACTATAAAGATAAGGTTTTTCTGTGCGTTTAATTAGTTTCAACGACATATAGAAGTGGGGGTGGCCTCTCAGTTAAACTGGCATGGAAAATGGACAAGGTCGCCCAAGTTCAAATTCTGGCTACAGTCATTGTATTCACTTTGCACTAATGTTTTTAGACATCAAACCATTTCTTATATCCCATGCCAGCTATAGGTAAAATAGTGGATGAGACTGGGCTCTCTAGCTTTGATAGGGTAACCAATTTAGGAAAAGGGCAACTCTATATTTAAAACCCTGAAGATAGCAATGGGGAAATCACTCCACTAACTTTCGCAAGAATATTCACAGTGATAGACAATTTAAACGTATTAAATAAAAAAGGTAAGTTGTGAAGAGATGTAATCACCTTTATACCTGAGGAACATCATTTTTACAGATTCATCATAAATTGTTTAAATTTCTAAAATGATTCAGTATCTGCTTCCAAAAAATGGTGAACTGGTTTAGTAATTAACAGTCTAAGGTGTGAACTACATATTAAATATATAAATATAAAACCTGATTCCTGATGATAACTCTTATGTGTTTTGTTCGAAGCAGTATTAAAACCAATAAAACACTGGCGTCAATAAACAAAATTTTAAATGTGAATTTTGTTACTGAAGGCAAAAAAAGGTACTTTCCTAACTTTTTTATTTTTTTATTTTGTTGTTGCATTTTTATGATTTTTCATTTTGCAATAATTAAAAAAAAAAAAGTATGCACACCAGAAAACAGACAATTAAGCCTTTAATAAGGTTTGAACTTGCATTCATTACATTTGAAATACTGTCTATTATGGATTTGGAAGTCGAAACTAGCAAAAGAAATTCAAATTCACTCATGCAGTTACATTGTTTTTTTTAATTTTTATTATTTTAAATGCTATTTTTAGTGGCTACAGATGTTTGAGTTGCTAGCCCTGTTTTTTTTGGGGGGGGGTATTATTTATTTTTTTAATTTTTTTTTTTTTTTTTAATTAAATGGTGAAAATTAATAACAGCCAGCCTAAATCAAGAAGTTTAACAAAAAAAAAATGTGCTACTAACAGGAATTAAACTCATATCCCTTTTTTTTCATCAGGGAACTATGCTCTTGATGAGAAGAGGGATGCAGGATCAATTCCTGCTGGAGATATAATCTTCTCCATTAAGGACGGTAGCTTAATTAACTTTCCTTTTTAAGAAAATAATTAAAAAAAAATAAAAAAACAGTGATAGCAAATCAAACACATCCACCCACTAACAATAATATTTATCGTAATAAAAAATAATGTTGGATAAAAAATCCATTAAAAATTATTGTTCTTTATTGAATTTTTGCCTTGGATAGGCAAAACAACAGCAATAAGGCAAAAAGTTCACAAACTAAAATGGGGGTTAACACACAAAAGGGGATACAGACAAGCAACCGCAGCATTCTGGCTTCAAGACAAGAAGAGAACAGAACAGCCAATGAGACCAAGAAGTGACCTATTTTATTGGTTAGGAAAAAATCCCAGCATGCATCTGTATGTTGTGTCTATAAATTTGGGAGACAGAGGGATGTTTTTTGCAGTCATTCTCATTGGAATCAACACAAGTGTTTTATTTCATCATTGTTACATATTTTATTTCTAGCTCTGCAATTGATAGGGAGAGACTGATAAATAATTGTCAGTGTGTTGCAGCAAAACACTGGGAAAACATCCTTTGTATTTTGCAGTTTGCACTTCCAGTTTCATCTTCAAGTGCTAGAAATAATTTTCATTAAGTCTAGGCAGCCTTTCTTGTGTAAACAAAAGGAATCACTTTTTCTCTATTTCTTTATCCCATATTCTAGTTAAAAAAGTAAAAGAGAATGATAAAAGTATAATGCTATACTCATTGCATAAAAACATACAGCCATAAACAACTGAACGAGAAACACTTAAACATCTTATAAACATAAACAATGACAAAGATGCATATTTGCTGTGTTTGTATTTTATAATACGATACTAATATGTGAATAGTACATGCATTATTATTGGATATAGTTAAGTAAAACATCAGTTTTATCAAAATAATTTTTATTTTAAATACAGCTGTGCTTTTTCACTACAGTAAATGGATATATAGTTTGGTCAATGGCCTAGTCAGGTCCAGCAGAACATATGCTAATTCTATATCATGTATGATGTGACCCCCTTAAAATTAGCTTCAAAATTAGGTTGTCAGAAGTTACATAATACGCGAGTATATACGGTATATATAACAAACCAACCTATAAGAATATTTTTTGGAACTAACTTAAAGTCTGTTCAGATTATAGAAATGCATAGTATATACAATAGTCAAAAAATCGGAGATGAGTTTAATACTAAAGAACAATACAAAACTGAGCCCCCACTTTTTAACATTGCTTCCTTTGATTATAAGGATTTTGTAGTTACTGTATTATACATGTATATCATGCAGCCTTTGAAGATCTAAATTTGAAGCTAATTCGACTACAGTAAATAGATATATAGTTTGGTCAATGGCATATCCAGGGCCAGCAATACATACACTAATTTTATATCTCATGTATGATGCGACCCTGTTAAAATTAGGTCTTCAAAAGTTGTATGATACGTCAATATATATGGTATATCAGTTTTCTATGCCATAATTAAATTTTGTACCATTCAAAAAATCTTTAGATATTTTCTTTCATTCGGTGTGAATTGCAGTTGGGATTCTCTGGTTTGTTGAGGTTCCATCTTTAGTTGGGATTCCTTGATTGGCGAAATGGTGAGGATGACACTGAAATCCCCTTGTCCCTGACAGTATTTTGATTCTATAAAATCTAAAGTACCCTGTTATAAATTTGTATATTTTTCTCTTTTCAGGTTGGTGAGTGCAGCTGAGAGTGAACGAGCTGGTACAATTATGTCATTGTTTCTAACCCTTGGCCTTGCTTCTGGGTCAGTCATTTCACTCATTTTAGTGAAATTTTTATAACAGCAACCAAATCATCACACTCACGACATTTGTTCTACATTTTTACTACCAAGATAAAACATATATTTACATACATTGTACATTTCCCGTATAATACTCATTAAGATTTGTATTTAAAATGTCGGGTTTTTTTTTATTATTATTATATTATTTTTCCTGACTTTGACTGATGTCATTTTTTTAAAGATTTTTCAATTAGTCCATTGATTGCATTTGGCTGTTTTTATAATGAAAGATTTTCAAATAATCATAAAAGTGGTTGAATGTTTTCAGAAAAAAAGGCACGGAATCAAAAGTTCAAGAATCAACGGAAATTAACAAATTATGCTTCCCTAAAAATAATGTAATTCATAACGCCTTTCTCAAAAGATACTCCAAAGTATAATGACAAGTTTCTGCTCGAGTTGGATTGCTTTCTGTCTTTTGAGCAACGTCTCAAAAAAAATAAGAAAAATATTTCATTAACAATTTTGAACCATCATTACAGATGAAAATACAAAAAGTCAAAAATGGAATTCCTTTAAAGCAACAAACTCTAGTCATTTTTTTTGAAAATTCATCAAATTAATTAGCCTCTAAATTTTTATCCTGACGATGTAGAAACTAAACATTCTTAATAATTTGTAAAAAAGCGAAATCTCAGAAACAGAAGCAAAAAAAAACAAAAAACACACACGCATAATAAAAGACACCCATTTTGCCTTAGAATTAATTTTAGGAGAATGAAACATTTTTCCACATAAAGGTATGAGGATTGCCTAATTCTCATTCCTTTTAGAATTCCATGCAAAAATAATGTCATTTTTTTAAAAATGTTAAGCTTTTGTTATCCATAAATTGTTAGATGGCTCCACAACCTAACTGGAAAGCTGCAATCAATATAGAGAAAGTGATTTATCGTAATCTTTGTATGTGTCGCTCGCTTTTATTGTCTCCATACAATGATGAGTCTTTCACGTTGCCACCCCCCCCATCCCAAATTAGCAAACACTCAATGAGCAATGGCTTGGCAGTATCTCTGGTCGACTCCTTCAGCTGATTTGGTTTGACCGTAGGCCACTTAGGGTTTGTTTTGGTGGAATCTTTGCAGTGATATTTTGGTCGGCTTCTGTTTCTTTTACCAAATGCAACCCTCCAATCCGGATAACCAGGGGATTATCAACTGAATCCCTTATTTTTCGTACGGATTGTTCTCATTGAAGTGTACATGTCTAGGGATCACAACGAGGCATAAATTAAATAGAAAATATTTTTATTGTATTTTTTTCTTTTTTTACAGTTCATTCAGACATGAACGGTTCAAATAATTTTCATGGTATTGATTTTGTAGAAGACTATTTTTTATATATATTGACATAAAGAGTACATGTTTTAAAATCGTTTATGAAAGGAGTTTGTTACTAAATCGGTGTTTTTTGAAGATGGTTTGGTAACAATATTAGAAAAAAATCTAACTTTCGTTTTATTATAATGAATGGAGTAAATTTTCAAAAATATCTTTTACGAAATCCTTAAAACAGAATATTCCATGTAACTTGTGATGTTTGTGCAGCTTCTTAAAAAGAAAGAACAAACTTGTGCTGGTGGCTGTGTCCAGAAACCAAATTCACATTTTTTTTAACTACTGTGATTGATTTATTTTTTAAAACTAATTTCCAGTCATTTTGACAGTAATTAGTGAGGGTGTTGCCGTGCAAGACTCTCTTGTTATAACTGACAAAATCCTCCATCTTTAAATAAATTATCACGAAGAGGAAGAAATTATTACCAATCTGAAATGAAAAATAACATTTTTAGGTGATTATAAAGTGCGTCTTTGTTTGCAGAAAATAGTTTAATGGAGGATTTTGTCAGTAATAAATGATTTATTATACATACAAGTTTAACTCTGCCATCAAAAAATGATGGCATATTTAATTTTTATTAATTATAATTGCATCGTAATTAATTAGAAATGTTGCTGTGCATTTGCCTTTTTATGTTCAATATTTCCTGGATATTGAACCAACGGTAAAACCAATTTCTAAATTATGCATATTTTTTTAATATATTTTACTTTGAAACTTTATTTATCTATAGAGCCAATGACAATTTAAAAGTTTCCTCAACCATAATATTTCTTGAACAAAACACATTAACATTCAATATCTTCTATTTTTAATTTTTAAAATAATTTCCAACTGAACAGACATTTCTATTACTACTATGTCATCAGAAGAGATCAACCGACAGATTAATGAATTTCTTATTTAGCAAGTTTAACATAAACTTCTCTTTCTATTATGTCACTACTATATTTTCCTGTGTATAGTACAGGTCAAGTGTAATACGACCCCTGGTTTCTGAAGCTAAAAACAAGAAATAAATTAGGAATAAGAATACAACCATGTTGTACAGCCATTCCTAGGTGAATATTTTTTTTTTTTTTTTTTGAAAAGTTCCACCATTAAAATCTCAATGCCGTAAAAATATTTTGCTAAAATATTTAACTTTTCACAAAATGTTGAAGAATTGAAATGAAAACTGTGGATGTTTAGCCATTTCTTGTTTCTTCTCCAAATTTCTGTTCCAAAATTTATTTTCAATTTTTTTTTTTTTTTTTTTATGTGTGTGCTCAGAGTATTTGCAATTTTACTGTTTCAAATGAGAGGTTTTTTTAAACTGAGTAAAAATTTCTGAAAATCTCTACTAGTGTATAACATAACCCCCCCCCCCTATTAATATCTCAACATCTAAAAAAAATAAGAAAAATATTTCATTAACAATTTTGAACCATCATTACAGATGGAAATTCTTGTTTTCTTTTTTCTCTCCAATACAAAAAAGTCAAAAGTGGAATCAAACAAACTCCAGCCATTTTTTTTGAAAATTCATCAAAATAATTATCCCCCAAATTTTTGTTCATCTTTGAGATGCTGCCTTCAATTTTTGCTCCAATGTTTCATATTATACACAAGAAAAAAAATGGTCTATACAATTAAGGAATTCATCCATCTCTATTCAGTGGTCACTTCTGCTGATGTAGAAAACTTTTATAGATACATTTTATATAAGTGGAATTATTTAATTAGTTTCTTCATCTCTTTTGTTGTTTTTTGCTTTGTGAAAATATTTCACTGTGGCTCGTCTCTTCATCTTCTTTGGTTGTTAAATTAATATTCATGTTCTCGAGTTGTCTAAAGATTCTGATTTGTATCTTTTCTATTTCCTTTTTACTTTCGACAAGCCTTTTCATCAAAAAAAAAAAGGCATAACATTAAACTTTTCATCACATTTCTTAGTTAGTCTTCGGATATTAACTTCAACAACAAAAATTCAGAACCAAAAAAAGTAGTTTTAAATTATATTTGAACTGGCATCCTTATTCATGGTCAACGTCATTCCAGCCACCAAAGTAGACAAATCATGCAAGATTCTCATCCCAAACTTTTCTTGGATGTCTTCTTTTTATTTTTATTTATTTATTTTTTTTTTTTCAGCCTTATTCAAAAAGCTACAAAATGTAACTATTTACATAATTCAAACTTTTGTCCTCATTTTTGTTATATTCATGATGTTTCAGCCATTGTACACTCCGGCCTACTTCAGGTGATATACATTGGAATTTTGAACCACACCTTTTATTTTGTCCACCAGGGTAGATTGTTCTTGTTCCAACATATATCATCTGAAGAAGGCCAGAGCATACAATGTCCGAAATGTCGTGAATATGACAATAAAGATGAAGACAACAGTCCGAACAATGTAAATAGTTACAATACCTTATCTCAGAAATATAGACAGATCCTGATGAAGGCCGGTGTGTACAGTGGCCGAAACGTCATGAATATGTCAATAAAGATGAGGACAACAATGTAAATAGTTACAATACCTTATCTCAGAAATATAGACAGATCCTGATGAAGGCCGGTGTATACAGTGGCCGAAACGTCATGAATATGTCAATAAAGATGAGGGCAACAATGTAAATAGTTACAATACCTCATCTCAGAAATATAGACAGATGCTACAAAATGTAATTTAAAAAATCTGTTAGAAAAAATGATGCCATCCCAGAAAATTAAGACAAGAAATAATTTCAGTCACTGTTTTTTTTGTCTAATTTTTTTTAGTTTGGTATTTATCTTTTTGCTGCCTCCACCAAAATTTCAGTTATCTGAAGAATAAATAACAAGAAATTAAAATATTGAGTTTTAAATTGCTGCTTGTAAAATGTCTACAGCTGGAAGAAGGCTCGACTCAACAGCAAAAATAATTTATACTTTTTGTTTTTAGTTTTTATTTCTTTCTTTCCCACTGTTTCATATTTTTCTCTTGTGATGAGATGAGATGGTTTTGGAAGAAATTTTATGAATGACTTAAAAAATTTTGAATTTGGGGTGGTCTGTTTATTCAGTTTCTCAAAGAAAAATATCATCTTTGAAGTATTTCTTTCTATAGAAAGCACTCACTAATTGCATCTTCATCAGAGCCTGGTGTAGAGTAATGGTTATCAAGCTAGTCTTATAACCCGACCCCTGGCTGTAATCACCTGACATGACCCATGCTGGACACCAAACACAACACTCTTGTCTAGGTTTTGAATATCATACTGGGTGTGGCCCTACACTTTGGTGGATTTTATTCATTGTGTACCTGGCAGAAATAAATCTTCAGTTCATTCCTTTATCCATATTTGACAAGCTTTGGTTTTATCGGTCTGGACGAGATCTTGATAATACTGTTTCTTCAAAATTGGATGATCTTGCTAAAAAAAAAAGGTGTAAACTTGCCAACAGAAGAAATGATACTGTTGAAAAAAGTTATCACCATTTTATTTAAAGGTGAAATGTAAAAATCATACAACAATTACGGGGCTGTTTTAACCCAATCCCTCCTTTTTTTACTCTTGAGAGGCACTGAGAGAGACATCTGTTTGTTAAGAATGCGGAAATACTAACTTCTTAGCAGCAAATGACTTTTATCCTTTAATACATGATGGGTTTGGGCGAGGTTGCCATTTTTTCTCTGCAGGCATGAGACTTCAATGCCTGTACCCTGATAATCTCTGGGTAAATTCATTTCTGCATGTGCATATTTTGTCTATATAGATTTCAACCTAGAATAGACGTGATCCTCAACTTCTCAAAGAACCTCTTTTAAATAATTCAAATGGTCATACTATGACGTGCTTTACAATTTTGGCTTAGATTTCTAAGGTCCCAAAATTTTCATTGAAATAAATGTGAATAGGCCTGATAGGTTACTAAACAAACTAACCCTCAGGTTATAGAAACTCCTGCACTTTTGGCAAACTCATTAGTCATGTCATGCGAACTTGTTTGCGGTTATGGAGTTGGGCCGAAGGGGTCAGTTATGCTGAATTTGGGGGTCAAACTTTTCCGAGGCCCTCCTGATAAGTATTTTATGGGCTTAATTTAATATTTTGAAACTGGACTTGTTTTCCATCAGACACCAAGCCAATTAACCCCTCTCCCATATTTTTTCTCCTTCTAATATCTCTACTCATTTACTTAGAATTATTAAGTCTCTCCAGACCTCAAGTTACTAACCACTTTCCATAAACTAGTATGACTCAATCAGTGCCACTCTCTTGTTAGTCTCATTAAACCATTTACTAATGAAGTGGGATTAATCTTTATCAGCTACTTCCCTGTTGTGACCTTGTGCCAGAATAAACAAAATTTTCAGAACATCTTTTGCAATCTGTTTTGTTTATTAAATAACTAATAATAGCCTAATTTAAATAAAAGAAAAAAGGTTTTGTGATAACAATTTTGACTCTTGTTAAAATTACTTCCCCTTGAATTAAGAATTGTAATGATAAAATTTTTCATTTTCTTATTTTAATCAATAGTTTGGATTTGGATCATTGGGATTTTTTATACGAATCATGGACAAAATCAACTTTTTTCCAGTTTTATTTGTTGTAACATTAATTTTATAACTTCATGAATTTAAAAAAAATTTAAATTAAAAAGAAAAAACATTAAGTAAAGAAAATACATTCGAATAATTAAATAAAACAAAAACATAATGATGGATTATGGTCTTGACGATACGTAAAGCCTTCTGTCATAAGCAAATTTGTTCATTATTTACCCTCTAGACCGACATCACTTAACCTGTTGATGTTGTTCTTTAATCTTCAGATTAGTATATTTTAATAGTTGCATGTCATTTTCTTTGAATCAATTTAATTTTAATTTTTTTTTTATTTCCTCTCAATATTTCATCCATCTTTTCTTGAATGTCTCCCTGGATGGTGATGTGCATGCACCCCCTAAAAAAAAGATTCAAATCATTCCAGAAAACAACAGGCACCTAAGAAAAGTTGGATAGCACGTGTCCAATACATTGTGACAACAGTAACAAAGTCAGGGGAAAAAAAATGCGTATCCAACGAATAAAACAATGCATCGAAATGAATTGAAATAAGAGCAAAATTGTAATTCTCTATTTTTATACAATTTCTAAAAACTTTAATTTGAAAATTCATCGATGAAATCACTTGTAAAATATTGTTTAAAGTTGTGAGTTCTCGTTAAAATCGTCTTTGTTTTCACCCAACATTTTAAAAGTTGATTTTTTTTTTCTCTTGAAACATTTTAAAGATACCCTCTGTTGCTTTAATTTTTTTTTTCTGCATATCTTTTTAGAATGAGAAAACTGCTGATTTTATTTTTAACACCAAAAAACTATTTTACATCGAAATATTTTTCACTTGTAAAAATAAAATATTTTTAACATACATTTTTCTTTTTTTTATTTATTCTTCACTATAAAGGTCACCTAAGGATAAGACTTTTATGATTATCACAATATCAGCTGTGGCCTGTGTGTTTGTACGCCTTTTAAGGATCAGAGTGTAGTATCTGTCAATCCCTAGCTCTTCTAAGATGGAAGTATTCTGACCAACTGACATTAAGAGGGAAGTAAGTGGGGAAAGTGAGTGAGTGAAGGAAGATGGAAAACTAGGGAATAATTATCTAAGGCAACTTAACATGCATTGAATGCCATATTTATTATTGGAAATAGCTTGAAAATAAATGCCAAATGTCTCACACACACACACACACACACACACACATATATATAATAAGTTCAAAGTGTTTTTTCACTGTTCTACTAACTCTTCAGGCACAAATTATTACTTTTGATTTAAAAAAAAAAATCTGTGATGCTATTGGTCATTGCTGTGGTAAAATGGAAAAATGTTTTAAAACATAAGAAAGTGTTGTGTATTGAGAGACATTGAAACCAGAAGGGTTAATACCGAAAACCCATGGGAAGAATTGATTTAATTCACACAAAAACAACTTGAATTGTATGTTGAGCAATTTGGACAATGGAAAATGTGTTCTACGCAGCTGAAAATGCAAGCTGTAAAGTGAAAAGTTCATTTTTCGTAAACAACGAATTTGGAGTTGACTGCCGCAGTCAAAAGTTGAGTTGGAATACCAGTAGGGGGTGAATAAGCCACCCACACTCACTGAGGAGATTTAGTGAGAAGGTGGAGAGAGGGAATTCCCCAAAGTTATGCCGTAAGCCGGAGGGGATTCACCAAAATCCTCTTACCTAGCCATATTCTTCCCCGTACCAATTTGGACAGATGTCCATAAATACAAATGCATGAAGTGAATTGAGTAGAAGAGAAACAGAAGAGATGAGACCAGAAAGAGGAGAGACGCCCACATGATTATCTGTTGACAAAAGACTCCGACTTCAGCCTTGTGCCAAACTTACCAACAACAGCAAACCAGATTTTGCCAGGTCAGCAATAATATTACTTCCGATTTAGACATGGGTTGGGCTGATAATTAATTGCGTGAAAATTCTGATCTAAACCAATTATTGTACGGAGGACGGATATAAAAACAGTATTTACTTTTGTTCAATTTATTTGAGTGTAACTTTATTTTTTTTCCTGTTCGTCACCGCCCTGCTTGGAAGAGCCCAATATGAAGATACCTGTGACAATTCGATCTTAGCTGCCTGATGATCAACCTTAAATCACATGGGATAAAGTTAGCTCTGGATTGAAGCAGTCACTTCAGTAACCAGCCACCGTGTTGGAAGTCATGGACGAACAGGGAGAGTATTGTACAATTTTTTATATATATATATATATATATACATACATACTGGTTCTCATGGAAGGAACGCTAAATTAAATGCAGATTGAAAGCTCAAAATGAATATAAACTTAATATATTCGTGAGGTGTAAATACAGAATGTAGGGTGTAGGTAGGAGGTTATTGTAAAAGGAAAAAAAAAGATACAAACATAAAGTGTAAAAGAGGAATGCTAGTTAACTCGTTAAGTAATAATCAATATTAAAAAGGTTAAAGGGGAGTAATCAATATGTAACGTATATATATATGTATGAGTATGTATATGTATGTATGTACGTGTGTATATATGTATGTGTATGCATATATGTGTATATATATATATATATATATGCATGCATGTATGTGTGTATGCATATATATGTATGTGTATATATATATATATGTGTGTATGCATATATGTATATATATGCATGTATGTGTGTATACATTTATATGTATGTGTGTATATATATATATGTGTGTATGCATATGTATGTATATATATGCATGTGTGTATGTATGTATATATGCATGTATGCATATGCATGTGTGTATGTATGTATATATGCATGTATGCATATGTATGTATGTATGTATGTATATATATATGCATGTATGTGTATGCATATGTATGTATATATATATATATATATATCTATGTGTATGCATATGTATGTATATATATATATATATATCTATGTGTATGCATATATATGTATGTGTATATATATATATATATGCATGTATGTGTATGCATATATATATATGTATATATATATATATGCATGTATGTGTATGCATGTATATATATATATATGCATGTATGTGTATGCATGTATATATATATATGCATGTATGTGCATGCATATATATATATGCATGTATGTGTATGCATATATATGTATATATATATATGCATATATATATATGTATGTATGTATATATATATATATATATGCATGTATGTGTATGCGTATGTATGTGTATATATATATATGCGTGTATGTGTATATATATATATGCATATATGTGTATATATATATATGCATGTATGTGTATGCATATATGTGTATATATATATGCATGTATGTGTATGCATATATGTGTATGTATGTATATGCATGTATGTGTATGCATATATATGTATGTATATATATGTATGTATGTGTATGCATATATATGTATGTATGTGTATGCATATATATGTATGTATGTGTATGCATATATATGTATGTATGTATATATATATGCATGTATGTGTATGCATATATATGTATGTATGTATATATATATGCATGTATGTGTATGCATATATATGTATGTATGTATATATATATGCATGTATGTGTATGCATATATATGTATGTATGTATATATATATGCATGTATGTGTATGCATATATATGTATGTATGTATATATATATGCATGTATGTGTATGCATATATATGTATGTATGTATATATATATGCATGTATGTGTATGCATATATATGTATGTATGTATATATATATGCATGTATGTGTATGCATATATATGTATGTATGTATATATATATGCATGTATGTGTATGCATATATATGTATGTATGTATATATATATGCATGTATGTGTATGCATATATATGTATGTATATATATATGCATGTATGTGTATGCATATATATGTATGTATGTATATATATATGCATGTATGTGTATGCATATATATGTATGTATGTATATATATATGCATGTATGTGTATGCATATATATGTATGTATATATATATGCATGTATGTGTATGCATATATATGTATGTATATATATATGCATGTATGTGTATGCATATATATGTATTTATATATATATATATATATATATGCATGTATGTGTATGCATATATATGAATGTATGTGTATATATGCATGTATGTGTATGCATATATATGAATGTATGTGTATATATGCATGTATGTGTATGCATATATATGAATGTATGTGTATATATGCATGTATGTGTATGCATATATATGAATGTATGTGTATATATGCATGTATGTGTATGCATATATATGTATGTATGTGTATATATGCATGTATGTGTATGCATATATATGTATGTATGTGTATATATGCATGTATGTGTATGCATATATATGTATGTATGTGTATATATGCATGTATGTGTATGCATATATATGTATGTATGTGTATATATGCATGTATGTGTATGCATATATATGTATGTATGTGTATATATGCATGTATGTGTATGCATATGTATGTATGTGTATATATGCATGTATGTGTATGCATATGTATGTACGTATGTGTATATATGCATGTATGTGTATGCATATATATGTACGTATGTGTATATATGCATGTATGTGTATGCATATATATGTACGTATGTGTATATATGCATGTATGTGTATGCATATATATGTACGTATGTGTATATATGCATGTATGTGTATGCATATATATGTACGTATGTGTATATATGCATGTATGTGTATGCATATATATGTACGTATGTGTATATATGCATGTATGTGTATGCATATATATGTACGTATGTGTATATATGCATGTATGTGTATGCATGTATGTGTACGTATGTGTATATATATATATGTGTATGCATGTATGTGTATGCATGTATATATATATATGTGTATGCATGTATGTGTATGCATGTATATATATATATGTGTATGCATGTATGTGTATGCATGTATATATATATATGTGTATGCATGTATGTGTATGCATGTATATATATATATGTGTATGCATGTATGTGTATGCATGTATATATATATATGTGTATGCATGTATGTGTATGCATGTATATATATATATGTGTATGCATGTATGTGTATGCATGTATGTGTATGCATGTATGTGTATGCATGTATATATATATATGCATGTATGTGTATGCATGTATATATATATATGCATGTATGTGTATGCATGTATATATATATATGCATGTATGTGTATGCATGTATATATATATATATGCATGTATGTGTATGCATGTATATATATGTATGTATGTGTATATATGCATGTATGTGTATGCATATATATGTATGTATGTATGTGTATATATGCATGTATGTGTATGCATATATATGTATGTATGTATGTGTATGCATATATATGTATGTATGTATGTGTATATATATATGCATGTATGTGTATGCATATATATGTATGTACGTATGTATATATATATATATATGCATGTATGTGCATGCATATATATGTATCTGTATGCATATATATGTATGTATGTATATATATATATGCATGTATGTGTATGCATATATATGTATGTATATATATATGCATGTATGTGTATGCATATATATGTATGTATATATATATGCATGTATGTGTATGCATATATATGTATGTATGTATATATATATGCATGTATATGTATGCATATATATGTATGTATATATATATATGCATGTATGTGTATGCATATATATGTATGTATATATATATGCATGTATGTGTATGCATATATATGTATGTATATATATATGCATGTATGTGTATGCATATATATGTATGTATATATATATGCATGTATGCATATATATGTATGTATATATATATGCATGTATGCATATATATGTATGTATATATATATGCATGTATGCATATATATGTATGTATATATATATGCATGTATGCATATATATGTATGTATATATATATGCATGTATGCATATATATGTATGTATATATATATGCATGTATGCATATATATGTATGTATATATATATGCATGTATGCATATATATGTATGTATGCATATATATGTATGTATATATATATGCATGTATGCATATATATGTATGTATATATATATGCATGTATGCATATATATGTATGTATATATATATGCATGTATGCATATATATGTATGTATATATATATGCATGTATGCATATATATGTATGTATATATATATGCATGTATGCATATATATGTATGTATATATATATGCATGTATGCATATATATGTATGTATATATATATGCATGTATGCATATATATGTATGTATATATATATGCATGTATGCATATATATGTATGTATATATATATGCATGTATGCATATATATGTATGTATATATATATGCATGTATGCATATATATGTATGTATATATATATGCATGTATGCATATATATGTATGTATATATATATGCATGTATGCATATATATGTATGTATATATATATGCATGTATGCATATATATGTATGTATATATATATGCATGTATGCATATATATGTATGTATATATATATGCATGTATGCATATATATGTATGTATATATATATGCATGTATGCATATATATGTATGTATATATATATGCATGTATGCATATATATGTATGTATATATATATGCATGTATGCATATATATGTATGTATATATATATGCATGTATGTGTATGCATATATATGTATGTATGTATGTATATATATATGCATGTATGTGTATGCATATATATGTATGTATATATGCATGTATGTGTATGCATATATATGTATGTATATATGCATGTATGTGTATGCATATATATGTATGTATGTATATATGCATGTATGTGTATGCATATATATGTATGTATGTATATATGCATGTATGTGTATGCATATATATGCATGTATGTGTATGCATATATATGTATGCATGTATGTGTATGCATATATATGCATGTATGTGTATGCATGTATGTGTATGCATATATATATGCGTATATACATGCATGTATGTGTGTGCATATATATGTATGCATGTATGTGTATGCATATATATGCATGTATGTGTATGCATGTATGTGTATGCATATATATATATGCGTATATACATGCATGTATGTGTGTGCATATATATATATATGCGTATATATATGCATGTATGTGTATATATACATATATATATATATGCATGTATGTGGGCATATATATATATTTATATATTAAAGTGAGCATTAAAGTTGATACTCAGAGGCGACAGGCTGTTACATGCTGGACGCAATCGTCAGACCGCGAATGCTGGATTTTTCCTCAGCTATTTATATATATAGGACAGTGGTGCATTGTGGGTAATCTATTCTGGCGGTTATTTGCTGGACTGGCTTGTTCCTTTAATTATTTATTTGCTTGGGTTAATTTATTTTGTTTTTCATTTATTATTTATTCTTTTCGTTTTTTGATGTTTAATTGATGTAGTAAAAATTTTGGAGGAGTTTTTTGCTTAGGTCGCTTATTTGATAGTTTGTTTTGGTCTGGGAAGATAAAGCTATTTATTCGTCCAATGTTTAAATTGCTTGCCATAGTCTATTCTGTTATTTTCAGGGGGGGCAATTTTAAATTTATTTGGACTGATTAATTTTACCTGTATTTGCTTATTTATGCTTACTTTTATTAGTTCTAACGGTTATTTTAGCGGGGGCGATTTGTTAATTTGTTCATTTATTTATTTATTTGGACTAATTTTTATTTGTTTTTTATTTTATTACTTATATTTATTTTGTATATTTTTATTTATTCTATTTGGTTTTCGATTTTTGTGTAACGTAGTGATGTTTTTTTTATCGTATATAGTAGTTTTAGCTATTTTTTCGTCAAATTTCTGGATTGGTTGTTGTAGTCTATTCTGACAGTTATTTTGGTGGGATTGGTTTGTTAATTTGTTTATTATTATTTACTTTATTTATTTGGGTTGATTGTTTTTATATATTTTTTATTCTTATTCATTCTATTTCGTCTATTCTAACAGGAGTTGTTTGTTAATTTGTTATTTGTTTGGGTTAATTTATTTTACTTGTTTTTTATATTATTTTGTTTATTAAGTAGCGTAGTAAAAATTTGTTTTCATGTCTGCATTTTGACATGAGCTCAGATCATTTATTTAGTAATTTATTTTGTTCTGGGAAGGTAATAATAGCTATTTTTTCTCGGTGCAACTGTAGTTAATGTTTACAGTGTTTTTATTGAATATTTTGTGTAGAATTCTTGATTCCGGGAAGTGTTTGAAGAATATTTTACCTACGTTTCTTTTTACCTTTTTTTCTGTATGGTGGGTTGAACCATATGATATTTCTCTTCCTGTTGGCTTTTCTTGTGCTTTGTGGTGTGAATGTGAGTGTTGCCGGGAATCCACTATCTTTTAGGTCTGTTTCGTAGTCTTTCTTAGCTTTGTTAAATATGGTTTTATTGTAAGAATTCTCAGAAAGTCTGCGATTAATCGATTTTGGTATCTCTTTGATTATCAAAGGCGGGTTATTGGAGGATGTATGTATGTACAGTGGTTTATCATTGGGTTTTCTGCATGGTTTATATATGCCTTTTCTTAGGTTGAAGGTAACATCTAGAAAATCTACATCGTTTAGGTTAGTTTTTATATCTATGTCAAATCCGTAATTTTTAAAAATCCTTATTATTGCTTTTCTAGTTTTGTCTGTGTTTGTGTGTTGTAGTTTCTGAAGATTATGAGACCATTGTCCCTGATTTTTATCTATTATTTTTCTTAGTTCTTGAAGTAAATATATACCTATAATTTTGCAGGTCTCTGCACCATCAAAGCTTCCCATTGTAGTATCAAAGATCCCTTCTTTCTTTATCCATGTGTCTTCATTGTGAAATAGTAGTGATTTATGGGAGTGTTTAACGATATCGATTTCGTTTGTGTTTATTTTTATTTGTTCCTGGGCTAACGTGATGGCCTTATGTAGCATGGCTTCTGTTATAGATGGGTAAAATTCTTTTATCAACTGAAACGCTGTAAACAAACGCTGTAAACAAACACACAAACACAGTATATCATTTGATTTCTGAGGAAAGACCTAGGTGGTCTGAAATATTAAATAAATAAATATATACAAAAACACAGAAATAAATACTTTCATAAAAAAAACACCCAATTTTGTTTCATTTATTTTATCCAGATATTATATACATATCAAGAAAGTATACGTGGCCTCTCATTATGCTATATATATATATATACATATACTTAAAAAAAAAAAATTAACTCACAAGACACGGAGAAACAAAAACAAATAAAAAACACACTAAGCCTAACAAAAATGCAGGCCCAAATTGAAATACAAGAAGACAAAACAATACACTTTACAAAGAAATACACAGAGATTGATAACAAATTATTTACAAAAATCAAGGAATTATGTCCTAAAGAAACTCACCGATTCCTGTCAGAATTATGGGAATCGAAATGTAAAAAAGAGGAGGAGAAATCTCTGAATATCCTGGAAAGGAAGATAACCTGGTTAAAAGCATTACCAGAAAAAGAAAAATTGGAAAATGAGACCAAACCAAAAAAAAACAATCCAAACTCACCAAAAAACACAGTACTCAACGCAAAACAACCATCAGCAAATACAGAGAAAACCACCCAACAGAGTCAAAAACCCAAATACCTATTACCACACACAAACAGACCCGCAAGGTAAGCATTATAACACATTCTACCATACGCAAACACATCCAAAAACAAACTCACATAATACATATCTTAACCCATTCTACTATACGCAAACATATCCACAAGGTAGGAAGCATAATACATACTACCAGCGCACACAAACACGCCCACATAACAAATACAATTATGAACATATGCCAAAAAGCGCAAAAACAAACCTGCACAGACCACCGCACTGTAACACAAACAGACAAAGATCAGAATACACACACACTCACAAACCCAACACTTACAAATACCACCTAGCACAACAAACCAAACCTGGCAAGCATTACCTGTATCCAGGAGTACAACCAAAATTCCCCAAAAAGTTCTACACACAACCCACATACAATCCATACAAATACAACAAATCTAAAAACGTATGGAACATGCCCCCTAACAAAAACAAACACACCTATATAGAACCACCGAGAAACAACAACCCCAATTTCCCCACAAAAAATTCTCACTGGCAAGAAAACTCAAAATATACAGGGAGAGAATATCTTTTAGAAAACCCAAGATATATTAAAAGAAACAATCATTATTTTTTAGAAGCCCCAGTCCCAACAAAAAAAAACAGTTTAAATGACACAAAACCCAAAGTAATAAACCTATCCACATACACATTTACAAATGACGAAATCAACCTACTGAAATTGGGCCTAAAATTCTGCCCTGCTCCAAAAAGCAATATAGCAGACCTAAAAAAAGACCTTAAGGAATTTGAACGCAAACTGAGACTAATAGAAATGTTTAATGATAACAAAAATATTACAGATGAGTCACTAGTAAAAAACAAATCTAATTTATTCCCAAACAAAAATAGCAATACCAGTGAGCTAAATATGTTTTTCGAAAAACTCTGGAACCTCAACCTAGTGGAAAAATCCAAACCATTCGACAACCTCACATACAGACAAAGACCAGCCTTAGAGAACATCCGAAAAAATAATAACATAATTATAAAAGAAGCAGACAAAGGCAGCGCCATAGTGATCATGGACAGAACATACTATAAAACAAAAATTCTAGACACACTAGACGATAGGAATAACTACAAATTAATTGACACTAACAGAGACAAAAACATTATATCAAAAATTACAAAACTCTGCACAACACATAATAAAATATTAACAGAAAAAGAGAAGGATTTCCTAATAAACTTTATACCAAAAACAAGCAATTTCTACGGACTACCTAAAATTCACAAATCGCGTGAAATAAATAGAGCTATAGAGACACAAAATTCTGAATACATTAGCATCCCAAACCCCAGTGACCTTACATTCAGACCAATAGTAGCAGGACCAGCCTGTCCAACTAGTAAACTAAGTAACCTGATAGACATAATATTGCAACCATATACGAAACAAATTAAAAGAGACGATATACATTTCCTTAGCTACATACCACAAAAGGTGGATCCGGGAACTCTTATGGCAACTTTTGATATTAGTAGCCTATACAGCAACATACCCCATGAACTAGGAAAGAAAGCAATCTCATTCTGGATTGAAAAACATCCAGAAACACTACATCCGAGGTTCACTAAAGAGTTCATTATCAATAGTATAGACCTAATTTTCAACAATAACACCTTTGAATTTGACAATAAAAATTATATCCAAACCCTGGGTACAGCAATGGGAACAAAAATGGCTCCAACATATGCCACCCTAACATTAGCTTACCTAGAAGAAAATCTCTATGAACAGATAGAACAAATATATGGGGCAAATATAAAAGCCCAGTTCACTAAATCTTGGAAAAGATACTTAGATGATTGCTTCATCTTTTGGAAATCCTCATGGGGCGACATTAACCAATTTCACACTCTACTTCAAAACTTACACCCAAAAATCAAATTCACGCAAGAATATAATTTTAACGAATTACCATTTTTAGATATACTCATTAGAAATAAAAACAACCATATAATCACAGATATCTACCACAAACCCACAGACACCCAACAATACCTTCATTTCAAGAGCCATCACCCCAAAAGCTGCCTAAAATCCATCCCCTATTCCCTAGCACGTAGAGTTTGTACTATAGTGACTGATAAACACCTCCGAAAAACCCACTTAGAAGAACTACATAAAACTCTAAAAAAACGAGGCTACCCCACAACACTAATAAACAAAGGTTTTGAACTCGCAAAAAAAATCCCTCTAGACCAACTTAGAAATAAAAAGAAACATAACGTCGAGCCAACTCTAGCATATGTCTCAACATACAACAAAAACAATCCAGAAATATTCACAAAAATTACCAAAAATCTAGACCGACTTAGCAAGAATAATAAACTGAATAATATACTAAAAACAACCAAAATAATTAAAAGCAAACGCCAATGTAAAAACCTAAAACACATATTAACCTCATCTAAATTTACCCAACACACAATACAGGGAGTCACAAAATGCAACAAAAAAAGGTGTGGGGTTTGTGACATCATTATAGAAGGAAACTCCTACACTTTTGAAAACCCCAAAACAACGTTCACAATAAACAAAAACTTAAACTGAAACTCCAAAAATGTGATTTATGTACTTAAATGCACAAATTGCAAGAAGTCATATATAGGCATCAGCCAACAACTGAACAACAGGGTCTCCCTACACAAAAGCAACATAAAGTTGCCAAACAACAGAAAACTTTTTGTTTCACAACATATCTTCAAATGTAACCAGGGTAAATTTAATATCATGCCGATATATCAAACAGACAATTATTCCTACCTACAAATACAAGAAAAAAACTTCATAAATAAATTCAAACCGGAACTAAATAGATCATGACCCCACACACAAAAGCACACAGCATGCACACATGGTGACCAAATACAGTGATCAAACCACTCTAATACATGCACGCAAGCTCACAT
>OZ038512.1:81214461-81386961 GCA_964036315.1 Acanthosepion esculentum
CATCATCACCCTCTCTCATCCTATCAGTCCTCTCCTTCTCTCTCATCATCCTCATCTCTATCATCATCACCCTCTCATCATCCTATCAGTCTCTCTCTCTCTTATCATCATCTCTATCATCATCACCCTCTCATCATCTATCAGTCTCTCTCTCTCTTAACATCATCTCTATCATCATCACCCTCTCATCATCCTATCAGTCTCTCTCTCTCTTATCATCATCTCTATCATCATCACCCTCTCAACTCATCCTATCAGTCTCTCTCTCTCTTATCATCATCTCTATCATCATCACCCTCTCATCATCCTATCAGTCTCTCTCTCTCTTATCATCATCTCTATCATCATCACCCTCTCATCATCCTATCAGTCTCTCTCTCTCTTATCATCATCTCTATCATCATCACCCTCTCATCTCCTATCAGTCTCTCTCTCTCTTATCATCATCTCTATCATCATCACCCTCTCATCATCCTATCAGTCTCTCTCTCTCTTATCATCATCTCTATCATCATCACCCTCTCATCATCCTATCAGTCTCTCTCTCTCTTATCATCATCTCTATCATCATCACCCCCTCTCATCATCCTATCAGTCTCTCTCTCTCTTATCATCATCTCTATCATCATCACCCTCTCATCATCCTATCAGTCTCTCTCTCTCTTATCATCATCTCTATCATCATCACCCTCTCATCATCCTATCAGTCTCTCTCTCTCTTATCATCATCTCTATCATCATCACCCTCTCATCATCCTATCAGTCTCTCTCTCTCTTATCATCATCTCTATCATCATCACCCTCTCATCATCCTATCAGTCTCTCTCTCCTCTTATCATCATCTCTATCATCATCACCCTCTCATCATCCTATCAGTCTCTCTCTCTCTTATCATCATCTCTATCATCATCACCCTCTCATCATCCTATCAGTCTCTCTCTCTCTTATCATCATCTCTATCATCATCACCCTCTCATCATCCTATAAGTCTCTCTCTCTCTTATCATCATCTCTATCATCATCACCCTCTCATCATCCTATCAGTCTCTCTCTCTCTTATCATCATCTCTATCATCATCACCCTCTCATCATCCTATCAGTCTCTCTCTCTCTTATCATCATCTCTATCATCATCACCCTCTCATCATCCTATCAGTCTCTCTCTCTCTTATCATCATCTCTATCATCATCACCCTCTCATCATCCTATCAGTCTCTCTCTCTCTTATCATCATCTCTATCATCATCACCCTCTCATCATCCTATCAGTCTCTCTCTCTCTTATCATCATCTCTATCATCATCACCCTCTCATCATCCTATCAGTCTCTCTCTCTCTTATCATCATCTCTATCATCATCACCCTCTCATCATCCTATCAGTCTCTCTCTCTCTTATCATCATCTCTATCATCATCACCCTCTCATCATCCTAAAGTCTCTCTCTCTTATCTCATCTCTATCATCATCACCCTCTCATCATCCTATCAGTCTCTCTCTCTCTTATCATCATCTCTATCATCATCACCCTCTCATCATCCTATCAAGTCCTCTCTCTCTCTTATCATCATCTCTATCATCATCACCCTCTCATCATCCTATCAGTCTCTCTCTCTCTTATCATCATCTCTATCATCATCACCCTCTCATCATCCTATCAGTCTCTCTCTCTTATCATCATCTCTATCATCATCACCCTCTCATCATCCTATCAGTCTCTCTCTCTCTTATCATCATCTCTATCATCATCACCCTCTCATCATCCTATAAGTCTCTCTCTCTCTTATCATCATCTCTATCATCATCACCCTCTCATCATCCTATCAGTCTCTCTCTCTCTTATCATCATCTCTATCATCATCACCCTCTCATCATCCTATCAGTCTCTCTCTCTCTTATCATCATCTCTATCATCATCACCCTCTCATCATCCTATCAGTCTCTCTCTCTCTTATCATCATCTCTATCATCATCACCCTCTCATCATCCTATCAGTCTCTCTCTCTCTTATCATCATCTCTATCATCATCACCCTCTCATCATCCTATCAGTCTCTCTCTCTCTTATCATCATCTCTATCATCATCACCCTCTCATCATCCTATCAGTCTCTCTCTCTCTTATCATCATCTCTATCATCATCACCCTCTCATCATCCTATCAGTCTCTCTCTCTCTTATCATCATCTCTATCATCATCACCCTCTCATCATCCTATCAGTCTCTCTCTCTCTTATCATCATCTCTATCATCATCACCCTCTCATCATCCTATCAGTCTCTCTCTCTCTTATCATCATCTCTATCATCATCACCCTCTCATCATCCTATCAGTCTCTCTCTCTCTTATCATCATCTCTATCATCATCACCCTCTCATCATCCTATCAGTCTCTCTCTCTCTTATCATCATCTCTATCATCATCACCCTCTCATCATCCTATCAGTCTCTCTCTCTCTTATCATCATCTCTATCATCATCACCCTCTCATCATCCTATCAGTCTCTCTCTCTCTTATCATCATCTCTATCATCATCACCCTCTCATCATCCTATCAGTCTCTCTCTCTCTTATCATCATCTCTATCATCATCACCCTCTCATCATCCTATCAGTCTCTCTCTCTCTTATCATCATCTCTATCATCATCACCCTCTCATCATCCTATCAGTCTCTCTCTCTCTTATCATCATCTCTATCATCATCACCCTCTCATCATCCTATCAGTCTCTCTCTCTCTTATCATCATCTCTATCATCATCACCCTCTCATCATCCTATCAGTCTCTCTCTCTCTTATCATCATCTCTATCATCATCACCCTCTCATCATCCTATCAGTCTCTCTCTCTCTTATCATCATCTCTATCATCATCACCCTCTCATCATCCTATCAGTCTCTCTCTCTCTTATCATCATCTCTATCATCCATCACCCTCTCATCATCCTATCAGTCTCTCTCTCTCTTATCATCATCTCTATCATCATCACCCTCTCATCATCCTATCAGTCTCTCTCTCTCTTATCATCATCTCTATCATCATCACCCTCTCATCATCCTATCAGTCTCTCTCTCTCTTATCATCATCTCTATCATCATCACCCTCTCATCATCCTATCAGTCTCTCTCTCTCTTATCATCATCTCTATCATCATCACCCTCTCATCATCCTATCAGTCTCTCTCTCTCTTATCATCATCTCTATCATCATCACCCTCTCATCATCCTATCAGTCTCTCTCTCTCTTATCATCATCTCTATCATCCTCTCCCTCTCATCATCCTATCAGTCTCTCTCTCTCTTATCATCATCTCTATCATCATCACCCTCTCATCATCCTATCAGTCTCTCTCTCTCTCTCTTATCATCATCTCTATCATCCTCTCCCTCTCATCATCCTATCAGTCTCTCTCTCTCTTATCATCATCTCTATCATCATCACCCTCTCATCATCCTATCAGTCTCTCTCTCTCTTACATCATCTCTATCATCCTCTCCCTCTCATCATCCTATCAGTCTCTCTCTCTCTTATCATCATCTCTATCATCATCACCCTCTCATCATCCTATCAGTCTCTCTCTCTCTTATCATCATCTCTATCATCCTCACCCTCTCATCATCCTATCAGTCTCTCTCTCTCTTATCATCATCTCTATCATCATCACCCTCTCATCATCCTATCAGTCACTCTCTCTCTCTTATCATCATCTCTATCATCCTCTCCCTCTCATCATCCTATCAGTCTCTCTCTCTCTTATCATCATCTCTATCATCCTCTCCCTCTCATCATCCTATCATTCTCTCTCTCTCTCTTATCATCATCTCTATCATCCTCTCCCTCTCATCATCCTATCAGTCTCTCTCTCTCTTATCATCATCTCTATCATCATCACCCTCTCATCATCCTATCAGTCACTCTCTCTCTCTTATCATCATCTCTATCATCCTCTCCCTCTCATCATCCTATCAGTCTCTCTCTCTCTTATCATCATCTCTATCATCATCACCCTCTCATCATCCTATCAGTCTCTCTCTCTCTCTTATCATCATCTCTATCATCCTCTCCCTCTCATCATCCTATCAGTCTCTCTCTCTCTTATCATCATCTCTATCATCATCACCCTCTCATCATCCTATCAGTCTCTCTCTCTCTTATCATCATCTCTATCATCCTCTCCCTCTCATCATCCTATCAGTCTCTCTCTCTCTTATCATCATCTCTATCATCATCACCCTCTCATCATCCTATCAGTCACTCTCTCTCTCTTATCATCATCTCTATCATCCTCTCCCTCTCATCATCCTATCAGTCTCTCTCTCTCTTATCATCATCTCTATCATCCTCTCCCTCTCATCATCCTATCAGTCTCTCTCTCTCTCTCTTATCATCATCTCTATCATCCTCTCCCTCTCATCATCCTATCAGTCTCTCTCTCTCTTATCATCATCTCTATCATCATCACCCTCTCATCATCCTATCAGTCACTCTCTCTCTCTTATCATCATCTCTATCATCCTCTCCCTCTCATCATCCTATCAGTCCACTCTCTCTCTCTTATCATCATCTCTATCATCCTCTCCCTCTCATCATCCTATCAGTCTCTCTCTCTCTTATCATCATCTCTATCATCCTCTCCCTCTCATCTTCCTATCATTCTCTCTCTCTCTCTCTTATCATCATCTCTATCATCCTCTCCCTCTCATCATCCTATCAGTCTCTCTCTCTCTTATCATCATCTCTATCATCCTCTCCCTCTCATCATCCTATCAGTCTCTCTCTCTCTTATCATCATCTCTATCATCCTCTCCCTCTCATCATCCTATCAGTCTCTCTCTCTCTTATCATCATCTCTATCATCATCACCCTCTCATCATCCTATCATTCTCTCTCTCTCTCTTATCATCATCTCTATCATCCTCTCCCTCTCATCATCCTATCAGTCTCTCTCTCTCTTATCATCATCTCTATCATCATCACCCTCTCATCATCCTATCAGTCTCTCTCTCTCTTATCATCATCTCTATCATCCTCTCCCTCTCATCATCCTATCAGTCTCTCTCTCTCTTATCATCATCTCTATCATCATCACCCTCTCATCATCCTATCAGTCACTCTCTCTCTCTTATCATCATCTCTATCATCCTCTCCCTCTCATCATCCTATCAGTCTCTCTCTCTCTTATCATCATCTCTATCATCCTCTCCCTCTCATCTTCCTATCATTCTCTCTCTCTCTCTTATCATCATCTCTATCATCCTCTCCCTCTCATCATCCTATCAGTCTCTCTCTCTCTTATCATCATCTCTATCATCATCACCCTCTCATCATCCTATCAGTCACTCTCTCTCTCTTATCATCATCTCTATCATCCTCTCCCTCTCATCATCCTATCAGTCTCTCTCTCTCTTATCATCATCTCTATCATCATCACCCTCTCATCATCCTATCAGTCACTCTCTCTCTCTTATCATCATCTCTATCATCCTCTCCCTCTCATCATCCTATCAGTCTCTCTCTCTCTTATCATCATCTCTATCATCATCACCCTCTCATCATCCTATCAGTCACTCTCTCTCTCTTATCATCATCTCTATCATCCTCTCCCTCTCATCATCCTATCAGTCTCTCTCTCTCTTATCATCATCTCTATCATCATCACCCTCTCATCATCCTATCAGTCACTCTCTCTCTCTTATCATCATCTCTATCATCCTCTCCCTCTCATCATCCTATCAGTCTCTCTCTCTCTTATCATCATCTCTATCATCCTCTCCCTCTCATCTTCCTATCATTCTCTCTCTCTCTCTCTTATCATCATCTCTATCATCCTCTCCCTCTCATCATCCTATCAGTCTCTCTCTCTCTTATCATCATCTCTATCATCATCACCCTCTCATCATCCTATCAGTCACTCTCTCTCTCTTATCATCATCTCTATCATCCTCTCCCTCTCATCATCCTATCAGTCACTCTCTCTCTCTTATCATCATCTCTATCATCCTCTCCCTCTCATCATCCTATCAGTCTCTCTCTCTCTTATCATCATCTCTATCATCCTCTCCCTCTCATCTCCTATCATTCTCTCTCTCTCTCTCTTATCATCATCTCTATCATCCTCTCCCTCTCATCATCCTATCAGTCTCTCTCTCTCTTATCATCATCTCTATCATCCTCTCCCTCTCATCATCCTATCAGTCTCTCTCTCTCTTATCATCATCTCTATCATCATCACCCTCTCATCATCCTATCAGTCTCTCTCTCTCTCTTATCATCATCTCTATCATCCTCTCCCTCTCATCATCCTATCAGTCTCTCTCTCTCTTATCATCATCTCTATCATCATCACCCTCTCATCATCCTATCAGTCTCTCTCTCTCTTATCATCATCTCTATCATCCTCTCCCTCTCATCATCCTATCAGTCTCTCTCTCTCTTATCATCATCTCTATCATCATCACCCTCTCATCATCCTATCAGTCACTCTCTCTCTCTTATCATCATCTCTATCATCCTCTCCCTCTCATCATCCTATCAGTCTCTCTCTCTCTTATCATCATCTCTATCATCCTCTCCCTCTCATCTTCCTATCATTCTCTCTCTCTCTCTCTTATCATCATCTCTATCATCCTCTCCCTCTCATCATCCTATCAGTCTCTCTCTCTCTTATCATCATCTCTATCATCATCACCCTCTCATCATCCTATCAGTCACTCTCTCTCTCTTATCATCATCTCTATCATCCTCTCCCTCTCATCATCCTATCAGTCTCTCTCTCTCTTATCATCATCTCTATCATCATCACCCTCTCATCATCCTATCAGTCACTCTCTCTCTCTTATCATCATCTCTATCATCCTCTCCCTCTCATCATCCTATCAGTCTCTCTCTCTCTTATCATCATCTCTATCATCATCACCCTCTCATCATCCTATCAGTCACTCTCTCTCTCTTATCATCATCTCTATCATCCTCTCCCTCTCATCATCCTATCAGTCTCTCTCTCTCTTATCATCATCTCTATCATCATCACCCTCTCATCATCCTATCAGTCACTCTCTCTCTCTTATCATCATCTCTATCATCCTCTCCCTCTCATCATCCTATCAGTCTCTCTCTCTCTTATCATCATCTCTATCATCATCACCCTCTCATCATCCTATCAGTCACTCTCTCTCTCTTATCATCATCTCTATCATCCTCTCCCTCTCATCATCCTATCAGTCTCTCTCTCTCTTATCATCATCTCTATCATCATCACCCTCTCATCATCCTATCAGTCACTCTCTCTCTCTTATCATCATCTCTATCATCCTCTCCCTCTCATCATCCTATCAGTCTCTCTCTCTCTTATCATCATCTCTATCATCATCACCCTCTCATCATCCTATCAGTCACTCTCTCTCTCTTATCATCATCTCTATCATCCTCTCCCTCTCATCATCCTATCAGTCTCTCTCTCTCTTATCATCATCTCTATCATCATCACCCTCTCATCATCCTATCAGTCACTCTCTCTCTCTTATCATCATCTCTATCATCCTCTCCCTCTCATCATCCTATCAGTCTCTCTCTCTCTTATCATCATCTCTATCATCATCACCCTCTCATCATCCTATCAGTCACTCTCTCTCTCTTATCATCATCTCTATCATCCTCTCCCTCTCATCATCCTATCAGTCTCTCTCTCTCTTATCATCATCTCTATCATCATCACCCTCTCATCATCCTATCAGTCACTCTCTCTCTCTTATCATCATCTCTATCATCCTCTCCCTCTCATCATCCTATCAGTCTCTCTCTCTCTTATCATCATCTCTATCATCATCACCCTCTCATCATCCTATCAGTCACTCTCTCTCTCTTATCATCATCTCTATCATCCTCTCCCTCTCATCATCCTATCAGTCTCTCTCTCTCTTATCATCATCTCTATCATCATCACCCTCTCATCATCCTATCAGTCACTCTCTCTCTCTTATCATCATCTCTATCATCCTCTCCCTCTCATCATCCTATCAGTCTCTCTCTCTCTTATCATCATCTCTATCATCATCACCCTCTCATCATCCTATCAGTCACTCTCTCTCTCTTATCATCATCTCTATCATCCTCTCCCTCTCATCATCCTATCAGTCTCTCTCTCTCTTATCATCATCTCTATCATCATCACCCTCTCATCATCCTATCAGTCACTCTCTCTCTCTTATCATCATCTCTATCATCCTCTCCCTCTCATCATCCTATCAGTCTCTCTCTCTCTTATCATCATCTCTATCATCATCACCCTCTCATCATCCTATCAGTCACTCTCTCTCTCTTATCATCATCTCTATCATCCTCTCCCTCTCATCATCCTATCAGTCTCTCTCTCTCTTATCATCATCTCTATCATCATCACCCTCTCATCATCCTATCAGTCTCTCTCTCTCTTATCATCATCTCTATCATCATCACCCTCTCATCATCCTATCAGTCTCTCTCTCTCTTATCATCATCTCTATCATCATCACCCTCTCATCATCCTATCAGTCACTCTCTCTCTCTTATCATCATCTCTATCATCCTCTCCCTCTCATCATCCTATCAGTCTCTCTCTCTCTTATCATCATCTCTATCATCATCACCCTCTCATCATCCTATCAGTCTCTCTCTCTCTTATCATCATCTCTATCATCATCACCCTCTCATCATCCTATCAGTCACTCTCTCTCTCTTATCATCATCTCTATCATCATCACCCTCTCATCATCCTATCATTATCTCTCCCTCTTACCATCATCTCTATCATCATCACCCTCTCATCATCCTATCATTCTCTCTCCCTCTTACCATCATCTCTATCATCATCACCCTCTCATCATCCTATCATTCTCTCTCTCTTATCATCATCTCTATCAACCTCCCCCTCTCATCATCCTATCAGTCTCTCTCTCTCTCTTATCATCATCTCTCTCATCCTCTCCCTCTCATCCTATCAGTCTCTCTCTCTCTCTTATCAACATCTCTCTCATCCTCTCCCTCTCATCCTATCATTCTCTCTCCCTTATCATCATCTCTATAATCATCTCCCTCTCATCATCCTATCATTCTCTCTCTCTTATCATCATCTCTATCATCATCTCCCTCTCATCTTCCTATCATTCTCACTCTGTCTTGTCATCATCTCTATCATCCTCTTCCTCTCATCTTCCTATCATTCTCTCTCTCACTTATCATCATGTCTATCATCCTCTACCTCTCATGTTCCTATCAATATCTCTCTCTTATCATCATCTCTATCATCATCACCCTCTCATCATCATATCAGTCTCTCTCTCTTATCATCATCACTATCATCATCACCCTCTCATCATCCTATCAGTCTCTCTCTCTCTTATCATCATCTCTATCATCATCACCCTCTCATCATCCTATCAGTCTCTCTCTCTCTTATCATCATCTCTATCATCATCACCCTCTCATCATCCTATCAGTCTCTCTCTCTCTTATCATCATCTCTATCATCATCACACTCTCATCATCCTATCATTCTCTCTCCCTCTTACCATCATCTCTATCATCATCACCCTCTCATCATCCTATCATTCTCTCTCTCTTATCATCATCTCTATCAACCTCCCCCTCTCATCATCCTATCAGTCTCTATCTCTCTTATCATCATCTCTCTCATCCTCTCCCTCTCATCATCCTATCATTCTCTCTCCCTCTTATCATCAACTCTATAATCATCTCCCTCTCATCATCCTATCATTCTCTCGCTCTCTTATCATCATCTCTATCATCCTCTCCATCTCATCATCCTATCATTCTCTCTCTCTTATCATCATCTCTATCATCATCTCCCTCTCATCTTCCTATCATTCTCACTCTGTTTTATCATCATCTCTATCATCCTCTTCCTCTCATCTTCCTATCATTCTCTCTCTCTCTCTTATCATCATCTCTATCATCATCACCCTCTCATCATCCTATCAGTCTCTCTCTCTCTTATCATCATCACTATCATCATCACCCTCTCATCATCCTCTCAGTCTCTCTCTCTCTTATCATCATCTCTATAATCATCACCCTCTCATCATCCTATCATTCTCTCTCTCACTTATCAACATCTCTATCATCATCACCCTCTCATCATCCTATCAGTCTCTCTCTCTCTCTTATCATCATCTCTATCATCATCACCCTCTCATCATCCTATCATTCTCTCTCTCTCTTATCATCATCTCTATCATCATCACCCTCTCATCATCCGATTATTCTCTCTCTCTTATCCTCATCTCTATATTCCTCTCCTTCTCATCATCCTATCATTCTCTCTCTTATCATCATCTCTATCATCATCACCCACTCATCATCCTATCATTCTCTCTCACTTTCTCTTATCATCATCTCTATCATCATCTCCCTCCCATCATCCTATCATTCTCACTCTCTCTCTTATCACCATCTCTATCATCCTCTCCCTCATCATCCTATCATTCTCTCTCTCTCTTATCATCATCTCTATCATCCTCTAGCTCTCATCATCCTATCATTCTCTATCTCTCTTATCATCATCTCTATTATCCTCTCCCTCTCATCATCCTATCATTCTCTCTCTCTCTTATCATCATCTCTCTCATCCTCTCCCTCTCATCATCCTATCATTCTCTCTGTCTCTTATCATCATCTCTATCATCATCACCCTCTCATCATCCTATCATTCTCTCTCCCTCTTATCATCATCTCTATAATCATCTCCCTCTCATCATCCTATCATTCTCTCTCTCTCTTATCATCATCTCTATCATCCTCTCCCTCTCATCATCCTATCGTTCTCTCTATCTCTCTTATCATCATCTCTATCATCCTCTTCCTCTCATCTTCCTATCATTCTCTCTCTCTCTTATCATCATCTCTATCATCCTCCCCCTCATATCATCCTATCGTTCTCACTCTCTGTTATCATCATTATCATCCTCTCCCTCTCATGTTCCTATCAATACCTCTCCCTTATCATCATCTCTATCATCATCACCCTCTCATCATCCGATTATTCTCTCTCTCTTATCATCATCTCTATATTCCTCTCCTTCTCATCATCCTATCATTCTCTCTCTCTCTTATCATTATCTCTATCATCATCACCCTCTCATCATCCTATCATTCTCACTCTGTCTTATCATCATCTCTATCATCATCTCCCACTCATCATCGTATCATTCTCTCTCTCTTATCATCATCTCTATCATCCTCACCCTCTTATTATCCTATCATTCTTTCTCACTTTCTCTTGTCATCATCTCTATCATCATCTCCCTCCCATCATCCTATCATTCTCTCTCTCTCTCTTATCATCATCTCTATCATCCTCTCCCTCATCATCCTATCATTCTCTCTCTCTCTTATCATCATCTCTATCACCATCACCCTCTCATCATCTTATCATTCACACTCTCTCTCTTATCATCATCTCTATCATCATCTCCCTCCCATCATCCTATTATTCTCACTCTCTCTCTTATCATCATCTCTATCATCCTCTCCCTCTCATCATCCTATCATTCTCTCTCTCTCTTATCATCATCTCTCTCATCCTCTCCCTCTCATCATCCTATCATTCTCTCTATCTCTCTTATCATCATCTCTATCATCCTCTCCCTCTCATCTTCCTATCATTCTCTCTCTCACTCTCTTATCATCATCTCTATCATCCTCTCCCTCTCATCATCCTATCATTCTCTCTATCTCTCTTATCATCATCTCTATCATCCTCTCCCTCTCATCTTCCTATCATTCTCTCTCTCTCTCTTATCATCATCTCTATCATCCTCTCCCTCTCATCATCCTATCATTCTCTCTCTCTCTTATAATCATCTCTATCATCCTCTCCCTCTCATCATCCTATCATTCTCTCTCTCTCTTATCATCATCTCTATCATCCTCTCCCTCTCATCATCCTATCATTCTATCTCTCTCTCTTATCATCATCTCTATCATCCTCTCCCTCTCACCATCCTATCATTCTCACTCTCTCTTATCATCATCTCTATCATCCTCTCATCATCCTATCATTCTCTCTCTCTTATCATCATCTCTATCATCCTCTCCCTCTCACCATCCTATCATTCTCTCTCTCGCTTATCATCATCTCTATCATCCTCTCGCTCTCATCTTCGTATCATTCTCTCTCTCTCTCTTATCATCATCTCTCTCATAATCTCCCTCTCATCATCCTCTCATTCTCACTCTGTCTTATCATCATCTCTATCATCCTCTGCCTCTCATCATCCTATCATTCTCTGTCTCTCTTATCATCATCTCTATTATCCTCTCCCTCTCATCATCCTATCATTCTCTCTCTCTTATCATCATCTCTATCATCATCACCGTCTAGTCATCCGATCATTCTCTCACTCTTATCTTCATCTCTATATTCCTCTCCTTCTCATCATCCTATCATTCTCTCTCTCTCTCTTATCATCATCTCTAACATCATCACCCTCTCATCATCCGATCATTCTCTCTCTCTTATCATCATCTCTATATTCCTCTCCTTCTCATCATCCTATCATTCTCTCTCTCTCTTATCATTATCTCTATCATCCTCTCCCTCTCATCATCCTATCATTCTCTCTCTCGCTTATCATCATCTCTATCATCCTGTCCCTCTCACCATCCTATCATTCTATCTCTCGCTTATCATCATCGCTATCATCCTCTCGCTCTCATCTTCGTATCATTCTCGCTTTCTCTCTTATCATCATCTCACTCATCATCTCCCTCTCATCATCCTCTCATTCTCACTCTGTCTTATCATCATCTCTATCATCCTCTCCCTCTCATCATCCTATCATTCTCTCTCTCTCTTATCATCATCTCTATCATCCTCTCCCTCTCATCATCCTATCATTCTCTCTCTCTCTCTTATCATCAACTCTAACATCATCACCCTCTCATCATCCTATCATTCTCTCTCTGTCTTATCATCATCTCTATCATCCTCTCCCTCTCACCATCCTATCATTCTCTCTCTCTCTCTTATCAACATCTCTATCATCATCACCCTCTCATCATCCTATCATTCTCTCTCTCACTTATCATCATCTCTAACATCATCACCCTCTCATCATCCGATCATTCTCTCTCTCTCTTATCATCATCTCTATATTCCTCTCCTTCTCATCATCCTATCATTCTCTCTCTCACTTATCATCATCTCTAACATCATCACCCTCTCATCATCCTATCATTCTCTCTGTCTCTTATCATCATCTCTATCATCCTCTCCCTCTCACCATCCTATCATTCTCTCTCTCTCTCTTATCATCATCTCTAACATCATCACCCTCTCATCATCCTATCATTCTCTCTCTCTCTTATCATCATCTCTATCACCATCACCCTCTCATCATCCTATCATTAACTCTCTCTCTCTTATCATCATCTCTATCACCATCACCCTCTCATCATCCTATCATTCTCTCTCTCTCTTATCATCATCTCTATTATCCTCTCCCTCTCATCATTGTATCTTTCTCTCTCTCTCTCTCTTATCATCATCTCTATCATCCTCTCCCTGTCATCATCCTATCATTCTCTCTCTCTTATCATCATCTCTATCACCATCACCCTCTCATCATCCTATCATTCTCTCTCCCTCTCTCTCTCTCTCTTATCATCATCTCTCTCATCATCTCCCTCTCATCATCCTATCATTCTCACTCTCTCTTATCATCATCTCTATCATCATCTCCCTCTCATCTTCCTATCATTCTCTCTTTCTCTTATCATCATTTCTATCATCATCACCCTCTCATCTTCCTATCATTCTCTCTCTCTCTCTTATCATCATTATCATCCTCTCCCTCTCATCATCCTATCATTCTCTCTTTCTCTTATCATCATTTCTGTCATCATCACCCTCTCATCTTCCTATCATTCTCACTCTCTCTTATCATCATCTCTATCATCATCACCCTCTCATCATCCTATCATTCTCTCTTTCTCTTATCATCATTTCTATCATCATCAACCTCTCATCTTCCTATCATTCTCTCTCTCTCTCTTATCATCATCTCTATCATCCTCTCCCTCTCATCATCCTATCATTCTCTCTCTCTTATCATCATCTCTACCATCATCTCCCTCTCATCATCCTATCATATTCTCTCTCTCTCTCTCTTATCATCATCTCTATCATCATCTCCCTCTCATCATCCTATCATTCTCTCTCCCTCTCTCTCTCTCTTATCATCATCTCTATCATCATCACCCTCTCATCTTCCTATCATTCTCTCTCTCTCTTATCATCATCTCTATCATCCTCTCTCTCTCATCATCCTATCATTCTCTCTCTCTTATCATCATCTCTACCATCATCTCCCTCTCATCATCCTATCATTTTCTCTCTCTCTTTCTTATCATCATCTCTATCATCATCTCCCTCTCATCATCCTATCATTCTCTCTCTCTCTCTCTCTCTCTCTCTCTCTCTCTCTCTCTCTCTCTCTCTCTCTCTCTCTCTCTCTCTCTCTCTTATCATCATCTCTAGCATCATCCCCCTCTCATATTCTTTCGATGCCTAGAATATTGAACTCGACTTGCTGATTGTACTTTCCATTTCAATAACCGTTACGCTACCCGCATTTCTCTGGTGGGTTTACAAACTAATAAAACGTTTTTATTTGATTTTAATATTTTGACTTTTTAATATTCTAATCTGGACCTACTCCATTCTAATCTGTAGCTACTTCATTCTGTGACCCGACGCATTTGGTCCTATGTATGTTATTAACATTTAACGTGTTTTTTAACCTTTCTTAATTTGTACTGCCATAAATAGATATTTGTGCTGAGAAAGAGCAATTTGTGCTGCGTTGGGGTTGGAAGAATTGCCGATAGTCCACCAGTAAAGAGGATTTCCAATCCAACAGAATCTTTATTGCGCTTTGACCAGGATTCTTATATTTTTTATATTTTTTATACATTTGTGGTCTGTTTTTTCGATTAAGTCCGTAAATTTCTAATTTTATTTTAGACTATTTTTGGCTGCTTTTTATTGGAGACTACCGTCTTCGTGTTTATTTTCTTTAATGAAGCTAATTCACATGCTGAGGCCATTTTTGGCTATTCTTATTATTCTATTGAGAACATTACTACACATGCATTGTATTATTTGACATGTGGAAAAAACATCGAGAAAGTAATCAAGTCACAGTCCCATTTAAAATAGACAAATTCGGAGGTAGCCGTATTTTTGGTTAGTAACAAATATATAGGCGTGTAAATGGCGTAAAAGCAGAAGATAATGAATTTTTATCAAATAACGAATTCTATTTAGTGTCAGATCCTTTCAAGGTCATGACTTTGCACAGATTTCCTTTTTTATTATCTGTAAATTGCCATTCCTTCTTGGGAAAGATAGTGAAGTGGTTTCCTGTTACTTTCTCCCGGGTTCTGATTTCAGAAATTTAGACTTATTGTCACACAAGGCTACAACGTAACCAGGATAAATGTTGAAATGGATAAAATTTATGTTAAAAATTAAGAGTGGGGTAAATAACTACGGTGGCATCACAAGAGAGTAAAGTTTGGTTTTTTGATTATTAGTACAGTGTAACCCGGATATAAGAGAGTTGTCGGGACCGGAGAAGTCTTTTATATCCCGGTTTCTCTTATATCCGGGTTTGGTCTATTTTGTTTTATTAAGACAGGCTCTAATTTTGGACCAGATAAAAATATATCTTATATCCGGGTTTCTCTTATATCCGGGTTTCTCTTATATCCGGGTCTCTCTTATATCCGGGTTACACTGTATTTCATAAGTCACTATATACACACTACTTTAAAGAATTGCAGATTTTAATATTTTGATGCTCTCAAGCTGCCAGTGTACAATTAGACGTTCCACCAATGTAATAATTATTCGTTTCCCGTTGGAAATTGCGACACTGAGATCCGAAGACATATTGGGATGGCCAAACATGTGTTCCAAAAGCTAAGCAGGGTATTAAGAGACAGGAAAAACGTCGTTGGAAACAAAGAAAAGATTACTGAATTGTTACGTGATATCTGTTCTCCTGTGTGGCGGCGGGTGCTGGACAATCTCCTCAGTGATGAAGAAGAGACTTGAAACGACAGAAACAAAGAAAAGAGTACTGAACTATTACGTGATAACTGTTCTCTTCTATGGCAGCGAATACTGAACAATCTTTTTAAAGATGAAGAAATAGAAATGTTGTTCTACAGAAGACTGCTGAGGACACCGTTGACTGAACATGTGAGCAACGACGAGGTTTGGGAGAAAATTGAAACAAAAAAGAAACTTATACTTAACATCAGGAAGAGACAATTGAAATTTCTGGGGAAGGTAATAAGAAAGGAAGGCTCGGAAAATCTGATACACACGGGATAGATTGAGGGAAAGGGGAAAAGAGGAAAACAGTGCGTAGCATATTTGATGAGTTTGAGCAAATGGATGGTAGAACAGGGTTTGGGAGAAATAACAAAAAGGCAAAACATATGAGCAGCTACAAGGGACAGGAGGATATGGAGGGCCATGGTCGCCTACGTCCAGTGGCAGCCTTCGACCAAGGTCCGACCGGCACAAAAGTGTTATAAATCTATGCTTAGAAAATCACCATACTTTTCGCAAGGGTATTTATACGTAAGTGAATGTAACGAATTAGAACGGAATTCGATCTCGACTCTACGATTTTTAAATCCCAAACGCCAACCATTGTTCAAACCGCAATTTCGGTTGAATGAGCAAAATGGAAAAATATTAAATTAACTACAATTTTAGGTTCGCGTCACAAACTTTAGATGGAAAAGATTTGAATTATTTTGAAATTATTTTGGAAGAAAACCGTAGAAATATTTTTTAAGTTGATCCATCGCCTACTTTTCTTCAATGTTGTAAAATATTTTCGAATAATGAAGCAGATATTTTTAATCGTTCGATGTTACCAGAGGTCAAAACCGAAAATCTTCCGCTTCTAAATTTTAGAAATACACACCGACTTTTAGCCGAATTTCGTCTTGTTGCGGATTTGTGGTGAGTTGGTTGTGTCAGAAGGTTTAATTGTATGAAGGCTTAGAAATGGGCGTGTTTAATTGTATGAAGGCTTAGAAATGGGCGTGTTTAATTGTATGAAGGCTTAGAAATGGGCGTGTTCGTTTAACATTCATCCACAACAAATAATACAAGTAAGCATTTAAAGGCAAATCAATTGGAAGAACTCAAGGAGAAACAATGGATTTAAAGATTTCAACAAATAACATGTATTTATATACGTTTGACGTACACAGAGTGAATTAGTGATCAAGTGTAATGTGTTAGACAAACATTTAAGGAATGGCTATGCAAAGATTTGATGTATAAGAGTTTACAGTTCAGGTTTGTCCATATATTTAAACAAATTATATTTAGCAGGGTAAAAATGTCACTTGTGTGTGTTCAGATGTTAGTGTGTATGTGTGTTATAGTTGTAAACATTTGCTTAAAGCGTTAAGGAATTATGCACCTTAGACTGGATTGATATTAATTGACTGAGGTATACAATTACTACTTGGTAATAAAGGTTATCACTTTTTTTAGTAAATTGTAAGTTGAGTTCTTGAGAGAGAAGTGGTGATTATTGAGTCAGCAGATTGACGCGCGAAAAGTTCATTGGGTCAGTGTAATGACGCGCGTGGAGTTGGTTGGCATCTCTCGAAGATTTTGTTACTGACTGTATGTTAGGAACTATGAGTTGATAGAGTTCAGAAGAGTTAAGAGTTCGTACTTGCGTGAATGTTAGTAATGTTCTTTAACGTCTGACCACAAGGTCAAGACGAGAGTTCTTGAAGGTCACATTTTGGCAGCAAGGAAGGAGACGAAAGAGAAAAACTCGCGTTTTCTTTAAGGGTAGTGTATCACGTGACATGCTCCTGCTTAGTGCGCGGGTAATATCATTCCTCGCGTGTAGGCGATCTGATTGGTCGGAATTGACCAATCAGCGAGCTAGTTTTAAGGAGATTAACCAATGAATGCTTGTCGTATGATCTGTATGTATGTGTGTGGTGGTGATGATAATCACCACAGGGGAAGAGTGCATTTTCCCGCAGGAGGTAACTGGCAAATATGAAGGATTCCATTACTCTAATCACTTCTTTTTTATCTAAATGAAAGAACGATTTTTTTAAATAAAATTCATATTTAAACAAATTTTGGCTGTTTCATTTTTATATTGTATTTATTGTAAACAGGATTGTAGCGGACCGTAGGGTGAAGATGTGAAGAGATATCAGAAGGTTAAAATTTCCTGCTGGCCGGTCCAGCTACATGGGAATGTTGGACTTTAATTAAGTCCAAAGAAGACAAAGAAAACAAACAAGACCGATATATATGGGTAAACAAATATATATTAATAACAAGTTACACAAAGACATGAACATTTACATAGTGTTTGTATGGAGAAATTATGTGTGTGTTGTGAGTGTTCGTACGTACGTGTATTGTTCATAGCGTGTTCCCAGAATTTGGGAAACGCTGTAACTGTGAGAGGTCACATATTGGTGTAAGTGGAAAAAGAAAGATTTTACCTCGTCTCTGCGCGAGATAGCGGCCCAAGGCCTAAGTCGGAAAAGAGAGAGAGAGAGAGAGAGAGAGAGAGAGAGAGAGAGAAGGGTCAGCCAGTATTTATAGCCAGGGGAGAGAGACCCCTGTTGAAGGAATAAAGAACTGAGGAAGAGCTAACTGCGACAAATGCTTGTCGTATGATCTATATGTATGTATGTGTGTGATGGTGATGATAATCACCACAGGGGAAGAGTGCATTTTCCCGCAGGGGGTAACTGGCAAATATGAAGGATTCCATTACTCTAATCACTTCTTTTTATCTAAATGAAAGAACGATTTTTAAAAATAAAATTCATTTTTATACAAATTTTGACTGTTTCATTTTTATATTGTATTTATTGTAAACAGGACTTCCACCCACTTTAAAACTTTTACAAATCAACTGACAAAAAATTCCTGGAGGAGAAAAGGTTTTACAAATATCATATGATATTTGCGACACTGAAAATCATTGATTTTCATTAAAATAACAACATGGATCCCCGATGCTGAGTTAGAAGTACGGATAATGAACTGAATAAGTTTGTTTTTTTTTGTTTTTTTGATGGCGAGTGGTGGGGGGAATCATTTCACCCAAAACAAGGCAATAAAACCACTAAAATGCAAGAGTTTAATGAGTATTGGAGAATATGAGAAAAGTAAATATTATCAGGAAGATAGAACAATAAAAGAATATTATTTTAACATCCATAACACTCTGTTCTGTATTTAGAAATAATCGGATTTGAAACTTTCGTAACTGGTTGAAAATTCAACGATTGTTTCAAGGAAACTTTGATTAGATTTTCTATTTATTTTAGCGTTTGAAATAAACCTTGAGTTATCTCCCTTAGATTATTCAAGTTAGATAACTTTTTATTCACTGATTGGTTTACAAAGTTCGGTGTCAGTGTAAAAGTTATTTTATACAAATCATTTTTGTCAGATTGTGCAAGGAAACATTTTTAACAAAAAGTGTCGTAATAATTCTATAGTCATTTCTATTATCTCTGGATGTGATGATTTCTGAGTTACTGGAAAGTTGGGAGACATTGAAATTAATTATATATTTTAATATTTTAGATAAATGAATCATTATCAATTCTTATTCTCATCTGGTATTTCTTTCATCTTAGTTTCAGTTGCTTTTTATTGCAACCCTCAAACTGATATCAAACACAAATAACACACATGGGGAATAAAAGAATTCTTCTTGCAAGAGTTGAAAAGAAATGTGTTCAAGTCTCGTTGGAAGTCTCGTAACAGAGACGAGATCATTTTTGTATTTGGCGAGGTTGTTGTTGGTCTGGGGAAGTTACTACTTGTTACTGCCGTTAAGAACGAACACACTTTCAATATAAATGAATTCAACATTTTCAAAAAAATCAACCTGCAGTGGGATTTTATATATTTATACAGGACCGGTGCAATGATCTTCTGCTCCACCCGACTCAAATCTATGATACCATGACATCAACATGAGGTGGACAGATCTCAGAGGCCCCCATCTTATCATTACTCATCCAGCGGCTCCTCTCACCATCCAAACTGTGTTTTCATTTAATAAATTTTGTTAACTGTTTATCTCTTCGTTCCATCTTCTTATCTTTCTTCATACAACTACATTTCACCCCCACTCCACCCCAGGAACATAATATATATAAAATACAAATTTGATTGTAACCTAATCATGTACAATAATGAATCATATGTAATATAGGTGAACAATTCAACTAGAAAACTTGAAAATAAATACACTGTATTTAAATAGAAATTAGAGACATGTCACAATAAACCATTTCATCTTTAATGAATCAACAATGTTGTGGAATCTTCCACGACAGCCAGTTAACCCCCGCTGGGAAATGCACTCTTCCTGTTGTAATTTTCACCACTATCATACTTGCAAAATATACAACGAGCATTCATTGGTCAATCACCTTCAATCTAGCTCGCTGATTGGTCAGTTTCGACCAATCAAATCACCTACACGCGACAGGTCTGTTTTCGCGCCAACTAAGTCTGAGCCTGTCACGTGGTACAACAGATTATAAAAACCAAACACGAGTAATTCTCGCCCTCTTTTTACTCACTCGTGCGTCTCATTTCTGCTGCCAAAATGTGACCCCCTAAAGAACTCCCGTCTTGACTAATGCAGCCAGACGTAAAAGAACTTTACAACATTTCACGCAAGTACAATCTCTAAACTTTTACCAACTTGTCCAATAGACAATCTCTAACATGCAACATACTCATTCCTCTAAACTACAGTTTAATAATTAATCTAATCTTATGAGTTTAAGTAAAAATATTTCCTAATCAAAGAGACACAACTCTGCCAAACCTTTCAGTTTATATGCATGTACACCAAATACTTAATAAATTCAGTTGTTTCGAATCATTATTTTTGTCTTTTATTAATTGTTGTGGATGGAAGATCATTGAACACGCACAATTTTAAGCCTTCTGATCATTCAAACCTTCTGATATCTTTAAACATCTTCACTCAATCCCAACAATATTTTGCGACAATTTTTATCATCAACATGAGATTTTTCTTGTTAAAAATGTGAATTTAACATATTCGACATTATGGATGAAAAAAAAATAGGGAATTTTAAAGAGAGTGTTTTTCGAAACTTAGCATGAGCAAAAACTTCCCGGATTCAGATAAAAAAAATTTTTAAAAAGAGTCCAGAATTACATCAAAATTCGCAAAAATATTTATCCTTTAATAGTCAGTTGAGCTTAGTTTAATTTGTAACCTGCATAAATGTAGATAGAAAAAAAGCAAATGTTGATAAGATAGCAAGGGTCACAAAGTACAGAAGAGTCCGAGGTTCGCAGGTAGCTGACAAATGAAAAGAAAGTTGCAATTATATTTACGTATATGCAGATTGCATATAAATAGTTCCAAAAAAGGGAAAAGAAAACATTTATATACTGTGTGTGTGTGTGTGAGAGAGAGAGAGAGAGAGAGAGAGAGAGAGAGAGAGAGAGAGAGAGAGAGAGAGATCAATGTGATTTATTTGAAATTAACTAGTCAGTTTGCTGGGGAAATAAATCTACCCTCAGGGGAAACAAGTTTCATATTGTCGCCTTTTAGTAACCCTCATTTCAATTTCAAACATTTTCTTGAATTTCATTGGTTGTTAAATAAAAATAAGATTCGAGAAATTTCCATAAGAAGACAATCAAATTTTGTGCAAAAATAGGCTCAACCGACATAAAAAAAAAATTAAAAAAAACTTTCTCAAATTCATCCCTAATTTAAATGTTTCAAGAAATCCTATTGGCTAAAAAATAAAAAAATACAACATTCGCCCACGCATTTCTCAGAAAAATTCGCAACAGCTACCAAGCCTCTTTGGAGCCGATTTCGTTGTTAAGAAAACTATAAATAGAAATAGTAAACGAATTTTCTTCGCATTTGAGATTCACACACGCGAAAGATACACACGGGAATTATGTACTGCCAAAGAAGCAAACTTCCTTTATGAGAGATTAGAAAAATTTACACAACAAAATTTTTCACTCAATATCTTTCAGAGAAAAATCTTTTGTCTAAGTTAAATTCAATCTTTTTAATCAAAGGCAGACAACTTTTTAGACATTGAACATTTCCGAAACAGCACAGAATTTTTTCTCTAAAATATACTTTTGCACACATTATTACAAACAAATAAATTGTAAATTGTGTATATAAAATTTAATCTGTTGTTTCAAACATGTATTTTTTGTCATGATTGAATATCGTTACCATTTGGCCATTTCTTATAATTTATCTTTGTGGATATTGCATATTTTATTTGCAGCACAATTTTAAATATTCACGCAACCTTCTTAGATCCACTACAGCCTCATCGCAGAGCAAGAAAAAATAGAGTGGAAATGTTCATGTACTTTCCTTTAATAGTTCTGAATAGAACGTTATAAAGCGGTCGGGTAATCCCCATAGAAGCTCATGTTTATTATTTGCAATATACATATTTTACCAAAATCACTTCAGTCACTTTCTCACAGACATGATGTGGCTGTCTTTTCTACAAATATTTTTATGGCAACTGCTCTGACGAGCTTTTTTCACTGGGTACCCAACTGCATGAATTTAAGCGTGCTACTAGGCCGGTATCTCGGTCCCACCCTTTCACTGTAACTGCCTTTTCTACTCCAACAGCTTCTTCTCTTGCACTTCCCGACAGTGGAACTCTCTTCCTCTTACTATAATCTTCAAATATTCAAATTTAATGTCAATCGACATCTTGTGATGGTTTGATCTTGATTCCCGTCCTTTCTATATCCTTTCCTCAAACACCCCTCTTTACTCTTGCTTTCACTCACTGTAACCCCTTGCGTGCTAGTGACACCCTCACCTTGATTGGAGCGAAGTGCTTAAAAAAATTCCTCATCCTAGAAATTCAGACAGTTATTTTAGTTTACTTTTACAAGAATTCAGAAGAAAAAGGAACGTTTCATTCATTAGTTCTGATGATTCAAACATGTCAAATAATCTCATTATCGCTAGAAAGATAAATCTTTATTGGAATTTTTAGAAGATATTTCTTCTAGAAGTGAAAAAAAAAGTTTTTCCATATTTTCTCTAAATTGAGAGATTAATTTTTAAAATGGGTTTTTCTTCTCTTTTCCAAATCCAAGTATTGACCGGAAATTGAACCGAGTTGCCTCCCTTGACTTTGTTTTTGTTTCTTCCTGTTTAACTAACAACATGGCGTGCCTCGTGTTTCGTCCTCTGTTGTGTTCCGCTCGTTCAGGATTTACTGGACTTTCGCGACTTCTTGTTTACCGTGGATATACAAGCAGCCCCAAATCTGGCAGTAATGAACACCTTGATAGCCTCGTCTCCGAAAAAAAGCTCGTCCTTTTTATGAAAGGTACACCGGAAGCACCCCGATGCGGCTTCAGTAACCTTGTAATCCAAATTCTCAAGTTCCACGGCGTGAAAGACTTTAAAGCTCACAATGTCCTTGAGGATGATGACCTCCGACAAGGGATTAAAGTTTATTCCAACTGGCCGACAATACCTCAAGTTTATATGAACGGGGAATTCGTTGGAGGATGCGATATCATGTTGGAAATGCATAAAAATGGTGAACTTATTGAAGAACTGTCAAAAATTGGGATACGTTCTGCTGTTTTGGATATGAAAGAGAAAGACGATGATGATAAATAATAATAATAATAAAAAATTTATTTCAGTTTTATCATATTTTTTTTTTTTTTTTGTATTCCAATTGTTTTAGGTTTTGTTTATTTATCTATTTCTCTCTTATATAGTTTTTTTTTTTTTAGCTTATGTTGAAACGTTGACAAACTATTTTGAAACGAATGTTGGTTTACTTTTAAAACTTAATACTTTTTTTTTTTTATGACCCGAAATGGAAAAAGCAAAACTTAAATCGCGATTTACTGATTAAAACGTAGTCTTTTTGTGGGATTGTCTTACAATTGAATGTTATGATTACTACTGCCGTTGATAAATAAATACTTGCTTGAGTCACTTTAAGGATATAAAAAATGTTACGGTGAATAAATATCCCTTCCCCATAAATCTGATGTAACGTTGAAAAATATTTTATTCTCTAGAATTGATAAATAAAAAATAAATTGACTGTTTAGGTTCTTTTAATATTGTTTTTTAATCTTTAAAAACATTTTGTTACGTAACAACAATGTTATATAAAAAAAAAAGTTAATGTCACATGCGCTTGTTAAATGTTATGTAAGTAATAATAGTAATTTTTTAAAGCCTTTTTCACTCAATATCAGCAATAAGAAGGTTGCATATTAGATTTTTATCGCTTTTTGTTCAATTCAATTTAAGAATTTTTATTTTGTGTTTTTAGTTTTTAATCTCTGAAATATAAAAAAAAATTATTGCTTTTTTTTATGCATATTTTTTAATTCCTTTTGCAATCATTTTAAAAATTTAAGAAATTGTTTGATATCAATGTCATGTATGTTCATCCATATTTATTTTCTAATTAAAAAATTAATTAATTTTATTACATCTTTTATTTTATCATTCAGAGTAGAGGAGAGGGGCGCAGTTTGTTGATTTAAATTCTCCAAGGACTGGTCCTTAAATATAACAATTAAGTCAAAGTGGGGAAAAACTAAGGATTCCTCGAAATTTCCTAAAATTAAATGACCGGTTTTTGGGGAGATGAAGAATGATTTTTTTTTTTTTCAAAAGATTTTGTATAAAAGAAGCTTAAAAATAAATTAATTTCTAAATAAGTCCTGTAAATTTAATTAAAATCAGACAATTATCTGATTTTTTTTTTTTAAGAACTTTCATTGCGTTATTCATTACAAAACAACAAAAGCGTTCATATTTCCCGTACTAAGGGGGGGGGGGGTAACCAAAATTTCCTACTTCGAAAATAAAAAGGATTAAAAAAAAAATTACATAAAAAATCCTTTGATCTTTCCTTTGTTTTATAACGTTTTTTCGGGCCTTTTTTTTTTTTTCATGATGTAGCCATCTTTTTTAAAGCAAATTTTTGGAGGTACCTACTACCTATACCTGTACCTATAATAAATTTTTTAAAAATTATTGGTACTTTTTCTCTAACATTTCCTCAACAAGTGTCTTCTTGTGTCTTTGTAAGAAAAGCTATTAAAGCATCAGTAAATTAGTCAAAATTTTCAATAATATTTGGTGGCCCTGAAAAGTGCTGTTCATATATATATATATATATATATATATGGGGCTGATGAAAATTTTATTTTCATTTTTGATCTTAGAATAAAAATTCAAACAGTTGTAAAATGAAAAAAAAATATATTTTAAAAAAATGTTCCCTCAAAAATGACATTAAACTTTACATTTTCACTTCTTCGAACAGCAATGACCAAGATCTGAGTTTTAAAATATGATTAATAAAATATAAAATTTGTTACTTAACTGACTGATGTTATATTCAGCATCTCTACTTCAGAGTTTTGTAGACAAACTTGTGTGTAATCATTCAGTCCGCTCATCAGGAGGTGTCAGTAATTGTCAGTTTTCTCATTTTCATTATTTTTATATTAAGTTAAAAAAATAATTTATACACTTTTTTATTGGTGTTAGGTTGATTTTTTTTTTCTTCTTTGTGTGCATGTATGTATGCATGTATGTGCAAATGTGTAGGGAGTCAGGGTTATTTTTTTCTTTTCATAATTTTCTTGTCTCCTTAGACTCTTTCATTATTCCTTTTCTTTTGTTTCTTGGCCTTGAATGTCAAAAGATAATGTAACAATGTTATTTCCGGTGTCAAAGACGGGACTCCTATTTTTCTTGAATATTCTGAGGTTTCTAAAGTTTTTGAAAATATAGGTGTATTCTGTTTTTTATTTAGTTAATTCTTGTTTAAATAATTTTTTTTTTTTAATTAATGCTTAAATGTCAAATGCATTTGTAAAAATGCATTTCTCTATCAACAGAAGAAAAACCTAAACTTGTTCATTCAAGAAATATTATACAAATAATTTTTAAATTGCAATTGGCTCTGGAGGGCAATAAACTTTTAAGGTATAGACCCATGAGGTTGTGCAAGAAAGTCTTCCCAAAATATAATCAAATATCAGATTTGTTTTTGAAATCCCTTTTTGGCTGCACCAGGCCATGAATTTTTCACCACCCCCTCAACATGTTTGTATTAATTCCTCAAATCTGCAAAATCTTTTCTTCCTAATTGTCAATGCATTTTTATGGTAAAATCATTAGCAATGTATTTATAATCGCTCCATTCAATCAGTAATGATTGCATTAATTCCTGACCACTGACAATACCTTTCTTCCTGATTTTTGATACACAGCATACAGATTGGATGATGAAACTTAATGAGATTTTCAGTAAAAAAAACAAAAACGGCCACTGTTAATTATGGAAGTAGTGGAGTACTGTTAAATGGAAAAAACGAAAACCTTGTGTAGACCAGGTTTAAGAGCACTATTAAAATATATATATAGAAAGAGAGAGAGAGAGTTGACCACTTGTATTCAAGGATAGTAGGGTGACTAGCTAATCCCTATTGCAGATGCTTGATCAGACCCATTTGTGTTTATTGAACACCCACAGAGCCCACCTGTGGTTTATACTGCAACTATGCTGAGCAGACCTTAGTTACAGTTTCTGAGAAAAGCTTGTTTTCTAGCCTGATCAACAGTTTGAACAAGGCCAGCACACTCAAGCCCTCGACCACAATGGCTTGTGACTTCATGCTAGCACAGCTATTGATGGCACTCAAGGTTTCATCTCTCCAATTTCGCACACAAGATTTGGGTCAACCTGTGGTAGGGTTTTCAGGCCCTTTCCAAAGATGCTGCACACTGGAATCAACCCCTCCAGTCCGATAACATCAGGAAATCTCTTTCCTGACAAATCGACCATGGTGAGACTCAAACCCGAGTCTCATGGTCAGAATGCGAAAGTTCTAACTACTCGGCCACATGCCCATATTAAAATACATCTATGATTATTTACACTATTTATATTCGGACTATTGTCCTCATCTTTGTTGTTGTTATCCCAACATTTCGACCGTTGTGCCCTCTGGCATTCTTCAGATGTATATCAATCTGGATAACCTATAGGGAATTTCAAACTGAACCCTTTATTTATTCCCCTGTTCTTGTTCCACTGCTCATGTCTACGGTTATCATCTAGCCCTTGTTTTTATTTAGTACGGTTCAGTTATTGCTCACCCGTTTCAAAGATGAGGACAATAGTCCAAATATAAATGGTGTAAATAATGATAATGTCTCATCGCAGAAATTTAGACACAAAAGACGTCTGTCGTTACCTTTTTTTTTTGCTGTTGCTATACAATAAGTGAGCAAATGTTTTGCTGTAAGTGTTCAATCCTACCTGTGATATCATGGATTACATAAGCAAAAAATAAGTAAGCAAAGATTTGGTGCATTAACCTTTGGCCTAAAGAACAAGAGGTCAATAATAATTAACCAGGCATTCATAGCTTTGTGTTATTGTTTTTTAATCCCTTATCCCTCCTGACAGATAAGGGAATTGACTAGGGTATGGCTTAGTAATTATAACATTGATCTAATTAATTCTAGACTTGCAAAAAAATAATCTCTTTCTGAAATGTTTCATCTTTCTAGAAGTAGTATTTTAATCATGCTGACAGGCCAAAAATAATGTTTTTATTTTAACTTTTTAAAATTGATCACAAGTTATTTTTAAACAATTGCTATTGAGATGTTGATGTCAGCAAAATATCTTGTCATTAGTTGTAAGGCTTTCACTATCATAGTTTTCATTAGTATGTACAAATAGTTTTCAGTCATCATCTGATTTATTGACACATTAAGATGACCCACGACAAATGAAACACCTTATAAATTATTTTGCCCAACTTAAACATTGTTGGTATAGCATTATAACATTTTCCATGGGGATAAATCAAGACTATATATAAAAGGAGATACAGTGGATAGCGGCTCAGATTGAGGAATCAGAGAGCTGAGTTCGAATTCCAGTCGAATCCATTACATTCACTTACGTGCTAATACCCTTGGGAAATGTTTGAATGCTCTTCTTCTCCCTCCAACTACAGGTAAATAGCAGGACAGACCGGGTTCTATAGCCTTGGATGGCAACTGGTCTACCGCAAAAAGAAATGGCAACTTACTGCAGGAAAAATCTGCCTCGTCATTCATGTATCGAAAGATACATGATCACCTAAGCGTGTATCACGCATGGCACATAAACTGACATAAAAGCCAGTGTCCTTTGCTTGGTAATATATGAAACATGTCATTCTACATCTTTGTTCATACCTAAGAGTGTAGTCCAGGGCAGGTGCATACTACCCCCGACCAGTTTTCAAACTTCACTGGGGGCCCCAGACAATGTACTATCTTATCAACATTTGCTTTTTTCTACATACATTTATATATGTTACAAATTAAACTAAGCACAACAAACTATTAAAAGATGAAAAATTTTTGTGGATTTTGATGTCATTCTAAGGTCATTTTTTTATCTGAATCTGTGAATTTATTTGCTCATGCTGTAATGAGCACACCTTGGAGTACCATAATGGATTCAACTGAGGACAAGAAGAAGACGTGTGAGTCGTTTGGAGTTTTGGGGCGGCAAAAGCCATTACGGTCGGTCGTCCGTTTGTCGGCAGCAGTCGTGGGTGCCGTTTGCTCGTTCGCTGTCGTAAAGCGTTCATTTGGAAGAATCGTGCGTTCATCGGTCAGTCCTCCATTTGTCGGCAGCAGTCGTGGGTGCCGTTTGCTCGTTCGCTGTCGTAAAGCGTTCATTTGGAAGAATCGTGCGTTCATCGGTCAGTCCTCCATTTGTCGGCAGCAGTCGTGGGTGCCGTTTGCTCGTTCGCTGTCGTAAAGCGTTCATTTGGAAGAATCGTGCGTTCATCGGTCAGTCCTCCATTTGTCGGCAGCAGTCGTGGGTGCCGTTTGCTCGTTCGCTGTCGTAAAGCGTTCATTTGGAAGAATCGTGCGTTCATCGGTCAGTCCTCCATTTGTCGGCAGCAGTCGTGGGTGCCTTGGCTCGTTCGCTGTCGTAAAGCGTTCATTTGGAAGAATCGTGCGTTCATCGGTCAGTCCTCCATTTGTCGGCAGCAGTCGTGGGTGCCGTGTGCTCGTTCGCTGTCGTAAAGCGTTCATTTGGAAGAATCGTGCGTTCAACGGTCAGTCCTCCGTTTGTCGGCAGCAGTCGTGGGTGCCGTGTGCTCGTTCACTGTCTTCTCTCACGTAAAAAACAACACAGGGATTGCATGACTTCCTGATCCAGTTTTCCTCTCTATTGTTCCATCTTTTTTAAACCTAATCACCATTCTCTTGATGTTTCTTAAATGGACTCTGAAGTATGAATGTTCGTACCATTACTGAAGGTCTGAATGATCTTTTTCCTCTCACCATTGCTCAGTTGGGAAGTCATAGTGGGGCTGACACAAAGCGATTTTCACCTGTTCTCTTTTTAGCTGAATAACTCAAAGGGTTTTTCAGTGATTCTTACGAGAAATGGTATCAAGATGGGGAAACATCTTATCTAAAAACCTGGAAAAAAGAAACTTAGTGGTTTTTTAGATATTGAACATTTTGTGGGATGAACAATTTTGCTGTTACACCTGATTATATATATATATATATATATATATATAGCATAATGAGAGGCCACGTATACTTTCTTGATATGTATATAATATCTGGATAAAATGAATGAAACAAAATTGGGTGTTTTTTTTATGAAAGTATTTATTTCTGTGTTTTTGTATATATTTATTTATTTAATATTTCAGACCACCTAGGTCTTTCCTCAGAAATCAAATTAGAAACTGTGTTTGTGTGTTTGTTTACAGCGTTTGTTTACAGCGTTTGTCGTGAAGATACTATCATCAGTCTTCCGCCAAAAATTCAAACAAAGTTGCATTGCACATCACGTGACATGCGCACGCTTCACGACAAACGCTGTAAACAAACACACAAACACAGTTTCTAATTTGATTTCTGAGGAAAGACCTAGGTGGTCTGAAATATTAAATAAATAAATATATACAAAAACACAGAAATAAATACTTTCATAAAAAAAAACACCCAATTTTGTTTCATTCATTTTATCCAGATATTATATATATATATATATATATATATATATATATATAGGTAACTACACTCGTCTCAAAAAACCTTCAAATTCTTGATTTGGCAATAATCAATCTCAAAGGAAAAAAAAGGTTTTAAAAAAAGAAAGAGCCAGGAACATGAAAGTCTGTCGAAAATAATCGCAGATACAGGTTCAAGGCCCAAAGCAAAAACCCCGACATAAGTAAACAACTAACTAAAAAGTGCTCAATACAAACGTAGAGCAGACCTAGTCAAAGCTAGGTTTGACTATATATATATATATATATAGAGAGAGAGAGAGAGAGAGAAAATTTATATAAGTAAAAGTTTGTCACTTAGCTAATTGATGCTACCTTCAGCATCCCAACTCTAAAGTTTCATAGGCAAACCTATCTGTCCTCTCTTCAGGGAGTATCAGCAACTGACTATCTACATATAAAATTGTGACACCCTCTAAAATAGCTATACATTGACCAATCGATTTCAACATATGTCAGCATGTTGCAAAAAAATTATGTATGTGACACCATAAGACGCTGGAAGGGTTAAAGGTTAGCTCGATGTCGATACTGAGAGAGAGAGAGATGTGACACTATGAGACGGTGGAAGAGTTAAGAGATAGCCCGATAAACATACGAAGAAGACAAAGCAGGATTTTATTAGAATTCAGAAAGTTTGTTTTCTTCCATGAATAAACCATAAAAAATGGGAATAGGACTAACTTGAAGTGAAACAATTTGAGGAATATAGCTGAAAAAGGCGTCTGGATAATTTAAACCCACAAGGGATGGAGAGAGGTTGCATAAGAATCTTCAAGTCAGCGGAGGATTTTACTAAGACACGGCTGAAATGGAGATATTGATTGATAATCGCTATTTAAAGCGTGGGTTATGGAAGGTCTCCTGATAACCATAGACATAAAAAAGGAATTGATGGAGAGCTAATATTTTTAAGGTTTCAAGGAGTGAAGTTAAGAGAATTGATTTATTTCACTTGTTAAAAAGGGTGGAAGGCATAGGTCGCTAAGGAAACGGGACTTCTTTGGATAATAACCAAACCACAAGTGTCACAGGTCAAAAATTGCTAAGAAAGCTGTTATGGAGAGTCTTCCAACAGAGAGAACGGGATTTGGTTGAGGAATCCTGTTGACAAAAATTTCGAGTAATAATTAAAATTACGGATTATAAGCCCTGCCTGTTTGTCTATGCAGTCTAAAAATCAGGTTTGTCAAAATTACAACCAAAGTGAAGGGTTCAGATGAAATATCAGGTAGATGGAGAAATTGCCACACCCCTTTGGAAGTAATGGTATGAGGTAACAATATGAGAAAGAAGGAGTTACGGTGAATTGATATTCTGCTACCACTACTCTTAGGAGGAGGGATCTCCCCAAAATTGGGCATGCAATTAATTTTCCAGAGTCAAGGACACTTTGTAGGGGTTAGTGGATTTACCAAAACCATCGGCCCCATCAGACTCCACACCGGTCCTGGGCAAAAGTCCAGATAAGCAGAAGATCGAAGCAACCATGAGAGTTGTTCCAGATGCTGAACGAGAGAAGACCACTTCACCTGATCTCACGTGACTTCCTGCCTGAAGATACCGCCAACTTCAGTTGTTCCAGAAGCCTTGTCTATACTTAGCTACAATGAACAAAGTGTCATGAAATATTCAAAGAGGGAAGGCATGACGAATATATATTCCTGCCTGAAGAACTGACAAATGTACTACCAGCTCTGTACAAGAAACATTAGATAAAACATTTTCTTTTTTCTACTTGTGACTTTACTGTGTCTGGACGAAACCATTTCAACAATTCCTGCCAGCAATTTGATCCTCGCCAGCCTTGTGATCTAAATCAAACACATGGGACAAGGCATGATCCATTCAACAGTCAGCCGTGGAGATCAAACATCGAACGGACTGACAGGGTGGACGTCATAGTATTCCAGATTCCTTCATATACAATATTTTAGTTGATTCATTTGTTAGGCATTATGAGTTGTATAAGATATCTTACTATTTTCCATTTTCCCTTCTGGACTATAAACCAGACAATGAAATGTTACTATTTTCCATTTTCCCTTCTGGACTCTAAACCAGACAATGAAATGTTACTATTTTCCATTTTCCCTTCTGGACTCTAAACCAGACAATGAAATGTTACTATTTTCCATTTTCCCTTCTGGACTCTAAACCAGACAATGAAATGTTACTATTTTCCATTTTCCCTTCTGGACTATAAACCAGACAATGAAATGTTACTATTTTCCATTTTCCCTTCTGGACTATAAACCAGACAATGAAATGTTACTATTTTCCATTTTCCCTTCTGGACTATAAACCAGACAATGAAATGTCGTTATTTTCCATTTTCCCTTCTGGACTCTAAACCAGACAATGAAATGTTACTATTTTCCATTTTCCCTTCTGGACTCTAAACCAGACAATGAAATGTTACTATTTTCCATTTTCCCTTCTGGACTCTAAACCAGACAATGAAATGTCACTATTTTCCATTTTCCCTTCTGGACTATAAACCAGACAATGAAATGTCACTATTTTCCATTTTCCCTTCTGGACTATAAACCAGACAATGAAATGTCACTATTTTCCATTTTCCCTTCTGGACTATAAACCAGACAATGAAATGTCACTATTTTCCATTTTCCCTTCTGGACTATAAACCAGACAATGAAATGTTACTATTTTCCATTTTCCCTTCTGGACTATAAAATGTTACTATTTTCCATTTTCCCTTCTGGACTATAAAATGTTACTATTTTCCATTTTCCCTTCTGGACTATAAAATGTTACTATTTTCCATTTTCCCTTCTGGACTATAAACCAGACAATGAAATGTTACTATTTTCCATTTTCCCTTCTGGACTATAAACCAGACAATGAAATGTTACTATTTTCCATTTTCCCTTCTGGACTATAAACCAGACAATGAAATGTTACTATTTTCCATTTTCCCTTCTGGACTATAAACCAGACAATGAAATGTTACTATTTTCCATTTTCCCTTCTGGACTATAAACCAGACAATGAAATGTTACTATTTTCCATTTTCCCTTCTGGACTATAAACCAGACAATGAAATGTTACTATTTTCCATTTTCCCTTCTGGATTATAAACCAGACAATGAAATGTTGTTATTTTCCTTTTTACCTTTCTTCACATTAAACATGTCAAAGACTGAAGAGTGCACCAGATGAAAGATGCTGTTAACATCAAATACAAAAAGAATAGTAGTTCAATAGTAAATAATTTTAATAATACAATGAAGGTATTCAACAGTCAAAATAAAATTTGAAATCAATCACCCTTCTCTTTAATTTCATAAGGTAGTTGGCATTTATCAAGAGAAAATACACAAGGCATTTTAACTTTTCATACAAATTTATTCAAGACATTTGATATTTTATCATAAAATCTTTGCAATAAATGTATAAAACAATAATTTTTATTAGGTTACGAAAATAAAGATTAAAAATATAAAAACTTTTCTGCTTGTATAAAGAGCAGTGTTCATTTCAACATTTCTTAGAACAAAAAAAATGAAATTAGTGAAGCATAAAAAAGATCAAATACTGTACTGTTTATTTTGGCATTAATTTCAGGGAAAATTCACTTTTGCCTCAATGTTTAATCTACATTCTTTCAAATACTTTAAATTCATGCAGACTCCAAAAAGACAATTTCTGTATGAATGTTTGCTTTTTATTGTAATGCAACCAAAACTGCACATCTTGGCAGAATACCAGTGAAATGTCCAAACTTCCAAATTGCCTTATTCTTCAATAATGCAATTTCTGGTTCAGTTTGGTTACTGGTTGCCAAGTCATTTTTAATCAAATACCAAATGATAAAATTAAATGTCAAAGGGAGATAACTCATGGTCAATTAACTGCTAATTTTCAACTTCTTAAGAAAATAATAAGTATAAGCAAGGGAGAAATCTTAACATATACTGTATTTTATGGCTTGGAAGACACATTCTAATATTTGAAAAGAAAATTCTAATAAAGAAAAAAAAAAGAAAAATCATTCTTATACAACACCTTCACCATGCATTCCTCACATTCTGGTGCCACGTATTGTTTACATTAATCACTCGTCCAATTTTGTTTGTATGGCAATGATATACCAGTCAAGAGCAGAAAGGCCCCCACTGCTGCTAGTAAACAGGGTATGTTTAAGCTTGTGGCTCAGCTCCAGGAAGGTTTATAGTCTAGGAAATACTTGTAACAACTAAGTACTGAGGTTACATCATATAAAAGGCTGAATTAGATAAATAGCTAACATTATAGTGTAATGTCTCAGCATACAAATCCATGTCCCTATCAGTCAAGCCAATTAAGTGACTATCCATGCTTACTTGAGCCTGTGTGTTGCCTTACATTCATCTTGGAAGATGCACAGATATTTTTTAGGAAAAAAAGTGCGTCTTGTAAGCTGGAAAATACAGTAATTGGTTTTTTGTTTCATTATAGATTTTATAGCTGACAGAATTACAGTTAATTGTTAATGTTCATTGATATTTGGAGATTTGATTATTTTCTGCCACAGGCAGTTAATTAATATCAAGGGATGATGTGTGCCTACATGATGTTCTTACCTTAATGTCAAAAATTCATTTATATGTTTCCTTGCTTCCCAGTTAGTAAATCCCTCTTATTCCACTCAGCCATTCTACTCCTTTTTCCTTGTTTTCTAAGTTTTTCTTAATAATTGCATCAACACAGGCTGGTAGTACAGTTGTCAGTTCTTCAGGTAGGAATATATATTCGTCTTGCACAGTTATGAAGAAACTGCATCGACAGTATGTCAATAAGTCTAAAACTTATTGACATACTGTGGATGCAGTTTCTTCATAATTTTAAACTTATTGCATATAAAACATGGCTACATTATCACAACTAGAGATAACCCGGATATAAGAGAAACCCGGATATAAGATAGATTTTATATGGTCCCAAATTAGAGCCTGTGTTAATGTATATGTAATAGACCAAACCCGGATATAAGAGACTTCTCCGGTCCCGACAACTCTCTTATATCCAGGTTACACTGTATTTAAAATCACAATGAAAAAATTCAAAAAGCATTTCCTGTGACCTTGTCATATTTTCTTATTCTAAAATTCAACAGACACACAGCAGATATTAGCTGAGGCTGACCAAGCTAAATGTAAATCCGGCTTCTTTATGATGACCCAATTGAATGGCTTGGTGTCACAAATAAGTGGAAGAATATTGTGTCTTTTGAAAATTAGGTACAAATAAATCACTATGCCAATGAACCAGTGAGACACAATTCACTGACTTTTAATAAATGTTAGATTCAACACAAATAATGAACAGTCAGTTCATAAAAGAAGAAGAAGAAATTGTCAAGTAAAACCAAAATACTGTTTCATCAAATGCTTCTGTTTAAGTTTCATCAGTTTGGATTTTAAAATAATATTATCAATTCTAAGCTGCATAATTTCAATTATAATGTATAGAAAATAAAATTGGTTGCAAATTCTATACTGTAACCAGTCAGAAAAAAACAAAATGTGGTTTATTCTTTCATAAAATTGAGGAAAGGTTCTTCCTTTTAACATAATCAATGATTGAAAATAATTACACGCTTTAGCTCACGCATTGATGCAATCATCTATAGTATTTCCTGTCCTTGCTTAATCATATATATATATATATATATATATAAGGTTGACTGCAGTTGGGATCATAATAGAATTTGAATTCAGACTTGTCCTTCTAGATTGGCTGCCACTAAAGGCTATAGGACCCAGTCTGTCCTGCTATTTACCCACAGCTGGGGGTGGAGAGATGAATTCAATCTTTTCCCAATCATATTTGCATATAAGTGAATGTAATAAACTAGACTAGAATTCAAACTTGGGTTTCCAATTCTTCAATCTGAGCCACTAGCCATTACTCTATCATGCATCCTTTTTATATATATATATATATATATATATATATATATATATATATATATATATAAAAGTGGACATTGAAGTCAACACTCAAAGGTGACACTTTAATATTCACTTACACTATCTCTGATATTGAGCACTTTATCTCATAAATATAGCATACCATAAAACTATATTTCTTCATACATATAAATATATCAAATAATTCTTAGATTTATAGCATTTTTTATTTTATAACTCAGAGAGGATTTTCAGTAAGACGGGGTCAGATTTTACAACAAAAGTGAATTACATTCTCCAAAGAGATCTGATTTTAAATAATATAATCACTAAAAATTATCTCTTTGAATTTCTTGGGTTTTCATAAAATTAAGTAAGTGGTGTGAAACACGTGTAAAAAAAATTTTTTACAAAGATTTTCTAAGACAAAAACAAATTTTTTTAAAGAATTTCATTCATTTGCAAATAAGTCCTGAAAGTTTTATTAAAATTCAACAATTATTTCATTCTTGCAAGAATTTCCAAATCAATGTCTTTCACTGCAAAAAAGACACTAAAATTTGCTATGCTGATTTAGAGTCCATCCGCTGACACAAGAAAAAGATTTTTAAGCAAAATTTTGAAAGTTTTGAAAAGAATTAAAAAATTTATTTAAATATTCAAAAAACACTTTGTCCTTTCCTCTTAATAATAACAAAGATGATAAAACTTAGTTTTCGTCAAGTTTGGGACATTTTTTTTTCATTATAGTATGCTCTGTTTTTTCAGCAAACTAGTGGAAGTACCTAATTTATATGTATGTCTTTATAATTATGTGAATCATAAGTGCGTTTATACATACAGTGCGGTGCAGATAAATCCGGAAATTTTAAGTGGCAACAGCATCATGATGTCGCAACATAGCAAGATTTCAAGAGCACCATTAACGCACACTGTGCTTAGTAATCAACATGTCTTCAGAATATGATTGTTGAGCTGCTGTTGTGGAGAGGAGCCTTTACACTGACCACAAAGCCAAGGAAATCATTGAATGGCTTAAATACACTAAAATACACTAAGTCTATGACTTTGTAAAGGCATATGGGGCATCAGATGGCAAGGACCATTTCAAGCCAGAATGCAAAACTTGTAAGAAGTGCTCTGGTACAACAAGCACACTCAAGTTCATTGTTGATGTTATCAAAAAGAACCCCAGCAAAAGCATGAGGAAAATTGCCAAGGAAATGTGCAAGTTGAACAATCAGGGGCATTGTCAACGAGGGCTTGAATTATAAATCTTATATGTTCGAGAGGTGCTACTTGCTCACTGTACCACTAGTCGCTCAACATGACGATCGCCAAACTGCAACCCCCCACCAACTATTTTGTGTGGAGCATCTTGGAGAGGGAGATGAACAGCAGGCCTCTTACAATACCAAGGAGGCTCTCGAGGCTGCCATCAGTGCCACCATTACCAACATGAGCAGGGACATTGTTGCTAAAGCCTGCTCCAGCTTTCAGTCCCACCTGGAAAAAGTGATTTTTCTACCTTATACATGTGCCCAACTGTGTATAAAGTTTCATAGAAATATATTCATTCGTTATATAAAAACACTGTGTTTATTATCAATTAATTTTTTTCCGGATTTATCAGTGCCACCCTGTATACATGTAGTGATTTTCCAAGCGTAGCTTAGATGTGGCACAAGGCCGAAAGTAGGGGGCACCCAGTGAGGATCAAACTCACTATTCAGTCGTAACTGTTTTAGCAAGACAAGCTTGCTAGCCATTACACCACGCCGAGGTGCCCTAGTGATTTTCCAAGCGTAGCTTAGATGTGGCACAAGGCTGAAAGTAAGAGCACCCAGTGAGGATCGAACTCACTACTTAGTCACAACTGTTCTAGCGAGACAAGCTTGCTAACCATTACACCGCCTCGAGGTGCCCTACACTGTGTACATGTAATGTTATGTGAAATGCGTATATTTACATTTTGGATATATTGGAAGTTACATGTTCATATGCATATCTATATGTATATACGTGGATATGTTTTTATGTACATGTTCTTGCATGTGGACATGTTTAGGTGTGTGTGGGGAGGTACATATATTTTAATAGATGTGTTTGAATGTTTATTTATCTATGTGCATGTATTTATATTTTGTATGAATTCTATAGCAAGTATATTTTGAAATATAAATAGGTACACATAAATTTTTTTAAATATTTTACTAAGTGGGTTAGTTTCAGAGTTGGGGAAATGTTTTTTGATGAGGTTTAGAAATATACGCCCCAATTTAGTTTTAACCATCATATTAAAAGGGGGAGTAAACCTTATGATCTTTCTAGATCTTCTTTTCTTATTATGGTTGCTATTAACAGGGCTTTTATATTGAATAGTGGTATCTTTGTATCCACTATTTTTGAGTGCAGAATTGTAAAAATCCCGATGTTTATTAAAAACATCTTTGTTCGAAGAGTTATTACTAATCCTAAATCCAATGGAGGAGGGTATGTGTTTGATGACTGAAGGGGGGTGTTTGGAATTTGGATGCACGTATATTGGGTTGGAATTAATCTTCACATATGGTTGAAAAGTGTTGCTGGCAAGGTCCAGGGTGACGTCTAGAAAATCTACTTGTTTAACATTAGTGGTAACTATTGTTCTAAGACCCAAATCCTTAAATACCTTATGAATCATTTTCCTAATACGGTCTTCCTTAATTTTAGTGGAGATTTTAACAACTAATAATCCATCATCCCTATACAATCCTACACTATCAGAATCTAGACAATCAAAGGCACTTAAATTGTATATAAATATATATATATATAATTTAAATAAAAACAGATTACTTTAAGGTTCCATATAATAAATTATTTCACCACAGCCCTTTTAAAGGACAGTGGATCATCAGATTTATTTCCAAATGTTGAAATGAAAAAATGAAAATAAATTTACACATTTATGACAGGCAATAATAAGGAAATTAACGAAGTGGGAGCAGTATAGGGGGTAGAGAGACAGCATTGAGTTAGATGTAACATTTCTATTGTTTCAAATTTAAATTTTTACTGAAATCTAGACATTGACACGTTAAATCTGTTAACGGAAGTTATATCTTGATATGGGAGAAGGATAGAACAAAAAAGCATAAAGAGAAAAAGAGAGAAAAAAAAGAGAAAGAGGTTGTGATAAAGTGTCATTAACTTCCATTGGAATAGGCATTGTTTTTCTTCCTTTTACTTTGAGATTTCGTAAATTTTCTAATTTTTTGTTTAAACAGTCTAAGCAATTTAATATGTTAAAGTTTTTTTTAAAAGACCTTATTACAAACATTTTTGGGATTTAATGTGAAATAGTTGATTAAAAAATATTTATAGAATTTACATTAAAACACTAAAAACTTTTTCTCAAATATAAGTTTACATCTAGTAGTAATTGATTATTAAGGTGATATCTCTATCAGTTTGAATTTTATTTATGAGTTTGATTAGTGACTATTTTTACATTGGTAATTTCTATTACTTAAAATTTAGTTTTAAGTTAATATGGAGTGGCATTTTAACGCAATATTAGAGATCATGCTCCATCATATATTGTAAACACATCTATGTGAACTTCATACACATACGATCTTTCACATCTGCAGTCACTTATACAGGTACACGTGTACTGATATACATGGGTAATTTCATATATCTTCTCAGATGTTTCCGTATACTTATATATATATATATATATATATATATATATATATATAGGGGTGCAACTAGATTTCCCTAAAAATCTTCTCTAAGAAAGAAATTAGGTAATGACTTTAGTATTCAATCATCAAAAATCTAAATATTTTATCATTAATAATGATTATTAAAGCGTAATTCATTTAAGAAAACAATATTGTAAGTATTGTAAGTGGGGTAAAATATCAATAACATACTTGTAAGTCTTTTTTCTTTTAAACATTTTTACATACACCCATACATATACACACACATATATATATATACACCCATAGGCACATATTTACCCACACATACACACACATCCCCCACCCACATATACATATATATATATATATGTGTGTGTGTGTGTGTGTGTATCCACACATATACACATATCTCTACACATATATACATACACATATGTACACACACATATACACATATATACATATATATCCTACCCATATACCTACACGTATGTGTACATACATATCAATATTCATATCGGCCAAACACAAATATATTTTCACAATACACAACTACACAGATGTATTCCTATCTTTCTATATAAACAAATATACATATACATGTCAACAGACGTATCACTGTTTCAGTTCAATTCCATATTACGGTATGCATACAGTTATGTGTTCATATTCACATGTGAATAACAACATTTCAAGTGCAAGAATAAAGATCAAGTAATATATTTCGTTTGGTTGAGGTTGTTCCTATGCCGACATTTAAAAATTAGTTCATTATGACTGTTCAGTAATACATCCGGATCTTTATGCTTTATAATGAGGATCTTTTCTCCCAGACACAGATCGCATCTGTCTCTGAAATTTATTGGAGTTCTGGCTTTTGAGATGATCTTCCACTTTATTTGTGGGGTTAAGCCACCCTCCAACAAATTCCAATAATGTTTTGACAGTGCCGTTTGGTTCTTTGAAGGACTGGCGGTGGTTATAGAATCGGTTCTTCCAACTTCCCGCCGATATCCCTATGTATTTCTTCTTTTGTTCCATATTTTCTTTGGGGAAAATAGTTGCCTCATATATAACATTTTCAGCCAAGCACAGTCCTTCAACTGGGCAATCTGATCCTGTCCTGCAATTGCATGTTGATGATCTCATTTGGGATGCATTACGATCAGTCTTTAATTGGTTTTTATGGAGATTTTTCAAAATGTTACTGTTATGTGAGCTAATAATTCTTTCTATATTGTTCATGCAAGAATAGCTGATCTTTAAGTTCATTTTGTTAAATATCTTTTTTAAAAGGTGATTTTTGCTAAAATGTTTTTCAATTAGTTTCATGAAGTACTTTCCTATATTAATGTTAGAAAGGTTACAGAAAGGTGGGTTGAACCATATAATTTTTCTTTTCCTATTTTTGGATTTAGTTGGTGTTTCATTATCTGACCTATCTATATAACTTAGTGTCTGTTTAAATTTACTTTTTAATAGGGCTTGATCATATTTCAACTTATTTTGGTCAAAAATGGTTTTACTAGAGGAGAGTTTATTTATTCTTGCATTTACTGTAATTTGCTTAATTATTGATTTCGGGTGGTTAGAGTATATATTTATATATATGGGTGATTGGTTTTCCTTTTGGAAGGGTTTATAAGTGCTATTGTTGAGGTTAAATGTAACGTCTAGGAAGTTAACTATTTTTAGGTTGGAAGAAATTTCGATTTTAAAACCTAGAAATTTGAAGGCCTTAATTATTTTCTTTTGTAGTCGGGATGTTAAAGGACCATTGGTATCAGGTACAGCAACTAGCCCATCATCTCTGTATAGCCCTACATTTTGAGGGTCAAGGAATCTACTCAGGATATCTAAAATATATATACCTATTAAATCGGCTATTTAAGCTGAATCAAATGCACCCATTGGTACATCGAAGTTGTCTTTATTACTTTTAATCTAAGTCGTGTTATTAAGTTTAAGTATAGATTGTCTAGCGTCCATTATGATTTTTATTTCTATATTTATATATAGGCTAAGGAGAATTTGGTAATCCGTATAGGTAGTCCCAAAAAGGATGAAATCCTGAGAGCTCAATGTAAATCCAGAGCTAATAATTTAAAGGAAAAACAGACCACTTTGTCACCATGTAATAATTTATTTCGCCAAGCCCTTTATTAAAGGACACTGGCTCATCAGACTCCACTTCCAAACAGTGAAACGAAAAATGATAAATGAAAATTGAAATGAACCTATACACTTTTGACGGGTAGTATTAAGTTTATGTAATTTAACAGAGAGGGTAATGAGGTGTAGTGTGAGAGACATGATCGAATTTAGAGAGGGTTTACTTTAATATTTCTATCTATCATGCTTAGTATTAAGGTAGGGGGGCAGACATTGACCTATTTAATTGGTTAACTTAATGGAAGTGATATATTGAGAGGGAAGGCGGCAGAAGAGAGAAACAAAGAAAGGAGGGGGAAGTAGAGAGAAAGCAGCTGTCAATAAGTTTTGCTAAACGACAGTAGGAGAAATAACTTTAGCAATTTATGTAAAAAATATTTTAATGTTTGATAGTAATTTAATTTTTTAAATCACCGAAGAAATTAACTTGATATTTGCTAGCAATTTAAAATTCTAACTCTTTTAACAAATAATGTAGGGATTTAATATTAATTAAATAGTATATTTGAAAATACATTCATAGAAAGTACATTAAAACTAATTGTTTAAATTATAACAGTTTACTTATATTATTCTTTCAATATTGTAAATGATTGTTAAGGCAACATCTCTATCAGTTCGAGTCGAATTCATGAATGTAATTTAAGACTAGATGGGTAATCTTTTATACTTAAGGTTCAATTAAGATGGAGTAATTATTAAAGGCGATTATTAAATGTTTTATCATATACATATATATCTATCACACATACACTTATGTAAATCACATATATACATACGTTCATTTATTTTGTTTCAACACTCCCGGTGTCTTATCAAGTGATGATGTTGAATGTAGAATAAATGGTTTTAAAAGTTTCAAATTAATTAACGATCCTTCGCTCGGGGTAAACGCTGTTACATCAAGATTTTTTTGGAAAGTGTTTTTGAATTTATAGAAGGTTAATCCCTTGATGATATCCAATAGGTCATTTTCAAAATCCAATAAATCCTTGATAATGGGTGCTGTTTTCAAACTTCTAAAACCATAATTTTCGGGTTCACATAATTGTTCCTTATCTTGAAGAAAGAAGTAAGCTCTCCATATATAATATATATATATATATAATATATATATATGTAATATCACCCCTGGTCGGCGGCTGAAGAAGACAGGGTATCGCACGTGTTAATACACGTTGTATGTTAAAAAAAAAAAAAAAGCATATATATATATATATATATATATATATATATATATATATATATATATATATATATATATGAATGATAAAATAAAGAACAAGTAGGAAATGTATCTCAATCTAACATGTTTCACTTTTATTGACACGCGTCTAACCCATAAGAACCAAAACTCATAACATTCCAGAACTGTCTCTTTACTTTTTTTCATTTCTATCTCAATCTTTGACGAAGCTTTAATAAAAGTGAAATATATTAGATCGAGATTCGTTTCCTACTTGTTCTTTATTTTATTTTATCATCTTGTTGGATTCCTATCCATATCTGATCTACACTTGATCTTCAACTATATATATATATATATATATATATATATATATATATATAATGCTCATAAAAAATCTGCACTTCTCTACAGTGTAAGTCTCTGTTAGCATTTGAATCTAACTTAATGATGCTGTTTTGGGATGAGTTCTTTTTTCACAAAGTCTTTTTTCTGAACCATTTTCACTGTTAACAGCATCATCATTGTTAGTCAAATCACAACCATTGGTTGGATCAGTTATTGCATCAAAGGAGCTAAAGATTTCCTCAGAACTTTCCAGAAAGCCAGGACTTGGAGGAAGAGTTTTATCACTATCAGTGTCGATAACTATACAATCGTCATCATCAGACTCACTGATTTCAACAATTAATTTGTCCTCTTTATTGGAGATTTCTTTTATAATTTCTACGGAAACATCAGTTTTTGTACTTTCCTGGGATAATTTAATCTCTCTCGCATCATTAGACTTTTGAATGTTTGTGTCCGTCATCACAGAAATGCCCAAAATGGAATCAATAGGAAGAACTTTGTTACCAAAGAACTGCTGTCCGTTCTCTTCTTGAAGAATCATATTTTTAGAATTTGAACTGTGGCGATTGTTTTTGTTGTTATCACATTTTATTTGTTGCTTATTTTTATCAAGAGTTTCAGTAGTAGCCGAGACTGCAAGCTGACTAGCATTTGGCTTTTCCTTGCTATTATTTTCCTTCTGACATATGGAAATATCATCAATTTCCAATTCCATTCCTAATAATCCTTTCTTTCTGACTGCTTCCACATTACCAAGTTCCTCTGGAAGAATTCTTTTCAATTGGCATCTCATGTTGTTTAAAGGTAAATCCATTTTGCAGTATTTCTCCTGACTGCAACTTTCTTTCTTATTTACACTGTACATTTTGGTAGATTTGGAAGAGAAAAAACTTCCTTCAGTTTCTGGAAGCTTTAAAGCCGAACTGCAGGAATATTCATTCCATTTCAACTTATTATCTTTCTGATTCCTTTCTTTATTGGCATCAACAACCACCTTTTCCTTTGTGGCATTATCTAAATATACTGAATCTTTATTAAATGACTCATTACAGTTTACAGTGTCAATAGCAAGACTTATTTTACAATCATCATCTGCCTCAACCACACTTGTTTGTTTTAAGACTTCTGGCTCATTATCTGAGCAGACAACTGCCAAATTCTTATCTGATATAAAAACAGCAGAAACATTTTCATCTTGACAATCTTGATGGGAAGATTCTGTGTTAAGATGTACAAAAGGCTTATTTTGTGATCCAAACATCTTTACAAGATCCTTGGACCTTTCTGAACAGATTTCTTCAGCTTTATATATTTGTCCATTGCAGCTGTCTTTGGATTCGGATACATTTGTTGCCTGTTCTTCATAATTCTCCCCAGCAGCATCAGGTATCTGAATGGAATCTGAATGCTCCTTCATTTCAAGTTCTCCCTGTTTTTCTCTTGAGAACTTTGGGGATGTTTCAATGCATTTCTTATTTTCATCTCCAGATTTTGACAAAGTTAAATCTAGTTGCATCTTTAAGTGTTGGCTTTGAAAAAATTCCTCTTCGCATTCACTATCACTGTTGTCTCCAACATATACTTGTAAGGAACAACTCGACTGAAAGGAACCATTTAATGGTAATGAATTCTCTGTTGGTTGATTTTTTTCCTCAAATGTCTGTGAGAAATTCTTGAATTCTTCACTGCTGTACAAATCGAGTTCACTGTCATCGTTATTGCTTCCATCGTAAGATGACTGTGAATTCTGAACTGAACCCTCTTCTTGCGAGTTCTGAACTGAACCCTCTTCTTGCGAGTTCTGAACTGGAATCACTTGGAAATTTACTGATTGGCTTTGGGTATCATCAAAAACACAATCTCCAAAAGAAGCAGAATCTAGAAAAAGAAAAACAAAAAGAAATTTCTTATTGTGTAAAAAAGTAACAATTATAAATTTTATGCAAAAGTTCTTAACATCCTGCCTTTCGGAAACTAGAGAGTTGAATTCCGAGTTGGCAACTGGCATTCAGTGATTTTTCATTGAGAAAAAGGGAAAATGGCAGAGTGTACAAGAGACGTGTCACTGTGCAGCTTGTTTCTTTTCGAGGTGGACAGGATAAAAGTGAAGAGGATTGTTGATGAAGCATAGAGATGATGGGAAATATTGCAAACAGTTGACAAAGTTGAAGAAAGGAAGACAAAACCGGGAAGCAGTAAAAAGCCAAAATCATTTGGAAGTGATAGCTTGCTATTTCTTTTGGATTGTGACCTAGCTGAATCAATGATAGAATTAACTGAAGAAGTTAGTGTCAATCTGCATTTGTAAGATATTTGCAAATGGCAAAGATTCAAAAAGCAGGGAAAAAATGGGTTCCACATGAATTGTCAGAGAAGCATTCAAACATTGACTTCTTTCCAGACATGAAAAGAATCTATCTTTTTTTTTTTTTTTTGTGATATGAATAATATGAAGCAACTAAAATCATAGATTGTCCTGGAAACAATCTGCAGCATCAACAAAAATTTGGGCAATAAGTTATTGCTCTTTATTTAGTGGGATATAAAAGACATACCATATGAGAAATTGCTGAATCCGAGTGAAACATTAGTCATTAACTTAAATATTTTCACGGTAACTCTTTGGATGAACTTTCCACAATGGTACTTAGACTCTATGAATTTAAGCACAATTCTAGATTGGCGGCAAAGGTTTCAGCTTTTTTTTTTTAGAATCAAGTCTATCAAGACAACACACTGGCCCAAATCAAGGAGGGGAGAGAAAGTTAGATGACCCATAAGGTCAGAATTATTCAACAAAGCTAGTGGAGCTGAAAACTGAGAAAAAGAAGAGACGGAGAAGAGGTGTGGTATGTAATTGATAGGAGTGAGGGTTACAAATGACCCACCTCAAAACTATAGAAAATACCAAAATATTCCCATTTAGTCTCCTGTTTTTGTTTTTTTTTATACAGATTCCTTGCATATCTCCTTTGAATATTTTTTTCAGGTAGCATATGTTGAAATACCTTTTAAATACTCAAAATCCTATACCACCCACCATTTTCTGTTCAGCAGCTCATTTCCCACCCAACAGTTGAAATTGCCCACCAGTGGGTGATATCTCCCAGGTTGGGAAACCCTGGTATAGACTGTAATAAATGTCACAAGATACCCACAGGTGAAACATCTAGGGATTTAAAAAGAATTTAAGAACACAAAAAGGATCGTTTAGGAAATAACACATTCAATGTATTAGTTGTTTATTGCAATAAGTCTGATCAAAATTTCAAGTTAAATTTTTCATGCACATAATTATAGTTTCCTTTTAATTAAAAATCAGTAAAACTTAAATCCTCAGTTGAAATGTTTCACATATCCTGTTCAAAATTTACTTGCAGTTACCAAGGTTTAAAAATGTCAAAAACAGAATTTGTCAACAGTGAAATTTGTTTTCAATCAATAAGCAAAAATAAATCTTATTTTATGTGCAGATCTATTCAGACTTCAGGTACCTTTGTAATTATCATCAAATCTCAGCTGTTGAACTCTGCACCCTTCTTCAGGTGTCTTTCATATTTGATAACCTAGGAATTTTACAATTCACCCTTTATTCAATCAAGGCAACTAAGTTAGTCTTATTCGACTGTCTAGGGGAGATAACTTGTATTAAGGAATTCTTTCAAGATAATTGTCAAGTGGCTAAAAGTGTTGAGTGCTTGGTCATAATGGCCGCGATTTCAATTGCTAAAATGTTACAGGTCTGTTGCTCTAAGACATATGTAAAAAGAAAAATTAAAAGCATGGAAAATAGTTAAAAAATAAAAATAAAAATAAAAAAATAACATTTGGATGCAGCCAGGAAATAATGAATAAGATGGACAAAAAAAAACATTTTTACTTCAGTTCCTTCCAATAATTGATCATCAGTGGTACGTACGTATTATGTCAATGAAAATGTTTCCAGCAGTTTTATTTTTAAATAAAATGGATTTTCATTCTCTAGTTTTCCAAAACAAAAAAAAAAACAAACAAAAAACAAACAAACATGCACACAGCGTTTGTAATTCATATGAAAGTCTAGATTGGCTTTCACCAAGAAATAATTCCCAGATAAGACAGAATAAGATTTACCTTGAACAGACGATTTTGTAATCTTCATGATTCCAAGTAGCTGCTCTTCCGATTCTACGGAACTGAAATGCTTATAATGAGGATTCAAGAGGAACGAGTTTAGTGCATCTTGTATCTGAAACATAACATAAATAATATTTTCATCAAATAATTAATCAAATGTATATAATTTTTTTCTGAATTTCTTGGATTAGGAATTAACATAATTTACACTACTTATATTCAGACTATTGTCTTCATTGTTGTTTTTATCACAACATTTCAGCCATTGTGCTCTCTGACCTTCCTCAGGTGTATATCAATCTGGGTAACCTACAGGGAATTTTAAATTGAACCCTTTATTTAATCCATGGGGTTAGACTGTTCTTGTTCCACTGCTCATGTCTAGAGAATATAATCTTAGTTCTTATTTTATTTAGCACTCTTTTATTATTGCTTGGCAAATAACTGAACCGTGCTAAATATCATCTAATTCTTATTAGTCAATACTAAACTATACTGTTAGCTACATATATTCAATCAACTTTACCATTGATATGACCAATGACATTAAGAGTCTACTGTGCATTTGTCAGCACCACTTTGTATTACGTGCGTAGAACATGTAGAATTACAAACCACAATTCTAAATGCAGACCCAATGGCAGGGTTATGTGCTGCCAAACATAGAAGTTTGGCAGCACATTTTTTGTGGGGAAAACCTTCTCTTCTAGTCAGTATAGAGGTCATGAAAAATTTTGAACATCTAGGTCATGTTTTATGGATGCCATCTAATAAGCTTCCTAACATAGCACCTAATGAAGTTGATGAAAATAGGTGTCACATCTCCTTGACATCATTGGATGCAATGATTTACTCGGTTGGTATGAAAAACAAGATAGGCACTGACGTCGAAGTGAACAGACATGTTTTTTTCATCGTTCAAAGAAAGCAATGTCGTATTTTTTAAAATGGGAAGTCTTTATTTATCCATTTTTTATTCTTGTATTTTTTGCTTTCTCTTTTTAAAATAAGTTATTTAGCAAGGTAATTGTCTATATTTTTGGGATGAGGGGTTTTCACTATGGATTTCGTTAATCGGACTGACTTCCTCATCTTGGTTGCTTTCCTCACAACGTTTCGGCCGTCTGATCCTCCGGCCAGACACATGGCCGAGGCGACTAGGACGTTGGAACAGTGATTGCAAGTTCTCCCGATGTTCTGAGTTCGATCCCGAGCAAAGGCAGTGGCAGCGACAAACAAGAGCGGTGACAACGATAATAGAAGCAACAGCAGCAGCAACGATGGCGTCAAGCAGTAGTAGCAGCAGCGATGGCCTTAATGGAACGAGAACATGGTACCCCCGTAACAATAAAGGGGTGGGTTCGAAATTCCAGACCGACGGTTCCCGAGTTCGAGATGCACCTGAAGAAGGCCGGAGGATCAGACGGCCAAAACGTTGTGAGGAAAGCAACCAAGATGAGGAAGTCAGTCCGATTAACGAAATCCATAGTTATTTAGCAAGTTTAATTACTTTATTAAGAATGTCTATTATCATTAGGAATTCTTATATTAGGAACATTTAATGCATTGTATTTGTTAAATTACTTATACACTGGCATGAATAATCCTATATTTAAGCATAACATTTCTCTTTTTTATGAAAGAAGGTGTAATTTTCAAAATTGTAATGTCTTTGTTTATCATTAACTATTGGTTCAGTATCATTGATTCCTTTCCCTATCATTCTAACATGTTGTCTATGTATATATATATATATATATATATATATATATATATATATATATATATATATGTATGTATGTATATCTATGTAAATAAAAGCTGTACTAGTTGTGCTGTTTACATTGTTCGAACTGTTGTCTTCATTTATATTGTCATATTCACAAGGTTTCAGTTGTACACTCCGGATACCTTCAGGTGATATATGTTGGAATTTTTAATCGAACACTTTATTTAGTCTATGATGATAGATTGTTCAAGTTCCACACCTTTTCTGGATACCTCAGTTAATTCAACTCTCCAAGTTTTTGTGTACCCAGGTATTGAACTCACAACTCTTTGAGTCAGGTCACTTTTGGATTACTTCAACCAATGCTTTTATCCTTGAGAACATCAGTGAGTGAATTTTTGGGACTTATAAACCTAATGTCTAAGATACGAGTTTTTAACCAGAGCTCATATTACATTTTTTTGTTCTTGTTGTTTTTTTCTATCTCCTCGTAGTACTGGTTTTCATATTGTATTCATTTCTATGCTTGGCCGGCTTAGATTGTTGTGGCCTAGCGTATGAACTAATTAAGTTTTCACATTTTCCAATGATGTTCTCTATTATTTCAATTTCATCCCATAGAGAGCAGTGATCTCCCTTTTTCCTCTATATATGGTCAGCAATGACAGATTTTCCCAGTTCCACTCATATTACGACTTTACAGTGCTCTTGCAGTATTATCTAGCACATACCACCTGAAGAAGCATCGTGAATATGACAATAAAGATGAGAACAACAGTCTGAACAATGGAAAGAGTTACAATGCCTCAGAAATAAAGACAGATCATCATCATCACTGAGTTTTTTTGTTGAGACAGGACTGGTATTAAAATCTTGCACAAAGCAAGGTGGGTCCTGCCTGACAGAGGATTTCAGTTTACCTCTCCAAATATGCCTGTCGACATACAGAGGCTTGTCATAATAATTTGATGCTAGGTTTTAGGCCAGATGCTCTTCCTGAAGTCTAGCTCAGACGCTCACAGTAGTGTGACACTATGAGTCGGATATATGCGCACGCGTGTGTGTGTGTGTGCGCCCGCACATCTGTGTGTGTGTATATATACACCCCCACATCTGTGTGTGCGTGCGCGCGCACGCATATGTGCGAGAAGATTAGTTAGATTTGACCTGGGCATCAAACTTCAAGACCAAATGATTAGATTAGGAATCTAGATAAAAACATATGGCGAAAAGGGTAGATAAGTGTTAAGTACTTGTCAAAATACTAAGATAGGAAAAAGACCGGCTCTGGTCAAAACTTAAAAGGGTCTGAATTTAATGTCCCTGAATCGGAGTCAGCTAGGCTAAGAAATATTTTTATGTCCACTTTCTTCAAAGAGAGAAATGGTCATGAAAAAGTTATGGGTTTATTCGTGGGTGTCCCTTGTCCGGAAATGATGAAAGAGGATTCTCCATATATACGGCAGCGCTTTGGGCCACGAGTTAGTTAGACTTAGTTTAGGTTCGAGGAAGGTTGATTTAGGCCGGAGCACGTAACATCGAAGAGCGACCCATTAGCAGCCGGACATTGTTAGTTAGGATATATTTTTTTCCGCCAGCCGAGAATCAACCAAGAGTTATCATCCACAAAAAGGTCACACACCTTCTCTCCTCTTTTCGTCCTACCCAAGTTTGTAGTTGTGTTTTTCTTTTACCTGTGAGCCTACCTCTCGCTCGATCCACCGCACAGAAATTCTACGACGTGGGGTCAGTGTCTTTGTGCAGCGAGTTGCAGAGGTGGGTATTCTCACAGTAGTCTAAATACAACAAGTCTTTTTTTATCGAGATATCATCTTTAAGAAGGTTGCTATTCAAAGCTCCTATATATATATATATATATATGAGTGTGGGAAAAGTTTTCTTGTGACATGTTTCATTCTTTAGAACTTCATTGGACTAAAGGATGAAACACATCAGAAAACTTCTTCTACTTTGACATACATTTTTCCCCCCTCCCCAATATTGTACTTGATATATAAAAATATATATTGTTATCACACCTATATATATATATATATATATATATATATATATATATATATATATATATATATATATATATATATATATATTACAGGGTGTGTGGAAAGTAACTCCCTATTGAAAATTACTTGTAACTTTTGTTAATAAGACAACATTTGTATGAAACAAATATTGCGATATCTAAAGTGCTAGAATTTCATTGCTAATTTCTGTATTTATCTCTGGGTGACAAGTGTAGGCCAGAAGGGAACAATGCCCGATACTATATGAGTATGCTCAGCTAGCATCACATTACAAAGTGTGACAGTCTGTGGTAGATGCGCAGATATGGTGGTGTAGAGTTCATGGACCTTGTCCATCAGTAGATGCTAAAACCATCAGAATTTGTCATTCCGAGTATGGGATCAGTGGTAGATACTCAGATCGTAACAAAATGTGCAAAAGTTAAAATTTTAACACTGTATTGTATTTCTACCATTATACTGTTCAAAAGAAAACATGTTTTATGAAAATCAACCAATAATTAATAAAGTTACTAACAATATTAAATAGAGAGTTTCTTTCCACCTACCACATATACATATATATATATATATATATATATAAGTAAAGACAATCCTTAAAAATTCATTTTGGTAATAATTTATTTCATGAATATATTTATTTAAATATTCACCTCTTCAGACTGAAGGATTTTTTTAAAAAAACCTTTGGTCTGAAGAGATATTTCAATAAATATATTCATGAAATAAAATATAACTGAGATGGATTTTTAAGAATTGTCTTTTTATTAATATATTGCTCTGTACTCTCTCTGCATTAATGTCCTCCTTGGAATAATCCCTACTAATTTCCAACTGGTATTTTAATGACTCTTCGGCAGAATTGAGTCACTGTCAGTCACTGTGTGTTTATCTAAATCTAAAAATAAACACGCTAAAATTCACCTTCATCCCTGCCGTGTGCCGATGGCTTACTGGTAGAAGTTCGGACTGACGCCAATTCAGTCGGGTTTCGATCCTAGCTAGAGGCAACCGGACGTCTAGCCACACTGATGAGCTGTGAAACAGCAAAACAGTCTGTCTGTGGATGACAAAAATATTGGCTCCTGAAAAATTAATTTCAGTTGAGCTCTTTGGTTTGAGGTGTGAGTTTGTAAACAGTATTTTAAACTATTTAAGCTAATATTGCACAACTCTTCGGCAGAATTGAGTCACTGTCAGTCACTGTGTGTTTATCTAAATCTAAAAATAAGCACGCTAAAATTCACCTTCATCCCTGCCGTGTGCCGACGGCTTACTGGTAGAAGTTCCGACTGACGCAAATTCAGTTGAGTTTCGATCCTAGCTAGAGGCAACCAGACGTCTAGCCACACTGATGAGTTGTGAAACAGCGAAACAGTCTGTCTGTGGATGACAAATATATATATATATATATATATATATATATGAAAATGATAGGATAAGGAACAAATAGGAAAAATTTATCAATTTACAAATGTTTAAAATTTATAAACATTTTCTATTTGTTCATTATCCTATCATATATGTGTGTGTGTGTGTGTGTGTGTGTGTGTGTGTGTGTGTTGACCATTGGCTCCTATAAGAAACTAATGATGATGAATCTCAAACTGCCCTCCTACTAGACAAAACAAAACCTTTACCATTGTGAGATTTCGGAATGAACACAGATTTTAATTTTACCTCATCAAATGTCTTTGAGGTGGGGATCACATTTGGGAAGACTCTTGCTGGCTTCAAGTATTGAACCAAATCCCGTATTTCTGCATATGAAGAGTGGAACGAATAACAAGCTCGATATCTGCTCGGCCCGTTCTGATGAACAATATTGACAATTTCTGGAAGCGTAGTGAACCACATGGTGGATGGTTTAATGCGTATCAAATGTCCACTATTATTTGGTAGGACAAAACCACAAGGTAAACCATTCTTTACAAATCGCTGAAAATGAAAATGAAAATGTCAGACACGCAGAAAACAAAACTGATATATAATCAAGATATCTGTTTACACTATTTAAACTGTTGTCCTCATCTTTATTGTTATGTTCACAACGTTTCGGGTGTTGTATGCTCCAGCCTTCTTCAGATGATATATGTTGGAATTTTGAACTGAACCCTTTATTTCATCCACTGGGATAGGCACATGACCCAGTGGATAAAAAATTTGGTTGAAGTAATCCATAGAGTTGTGAATTCAATACCTGGAGACACTAGAGGTGAACAAAAACTTGGAGAAAAATATGAGAGAGAATTAACTGAAACTGAGATATCAAGAAAAGGCATGGCATGTGGAACTAGAACAATCTACCCCAGGGGATGAAATAAAGGTTTCGGTTCAAAATTCCAATGTATATCACCTGAAGAAGGCTGGAGCATACAATGTCCAAAACATTGTGAATATAACAATAAAGATGAGGACAACAGTCCAAACAATGTAAATAGTGTAAATAGTAACAATACCTCATTTCAGAAATATAGAAAGAAGATTATCTGTTTTTATGTGTACATCAGTAATGATAAAGTTCAGAAAATACCAAATTTTTTTTCTTATTTGTGAAATTTTACAAACAGATTTTTAATTTTGTTTTAACACATTTACTGCAACCTTTTAAACATAGAGCATAAAATAAATACACCTTCTGCAAACTGTTGGAAGATGGAAACTGAATCGAGTTTTATTTACATAACTAATTACATAGTTATATTTAATGCCACACTTATTAAAAAACAAAAGAAAGTAACTTACTTAGAAGGAAAATTCTTGAAAGTGACACTATTGAGTCTTATGAAAATATAAATCTGCACCCCAGATTCTTCCCAATATGCCATTTCCTGAAAGAATTACTATCCCAAACCAAAATACATAACCACAAAAATACTAAAAAATTAAGAGAAAAAAAGGTTAAATCCATAACCTCATGTTATTCAAAACATATAACACAGAAATCAATCCAAATCCAAAATAACTGAAATACTAATTGACACACACACACATACATATATATGCAGAAATATAGTTTTAAAGTGTGCTATATTTATGGGATAAAGTGCTCAATATCAGAAATAGAGTGTATATAAATATAAAAGTGAACATTGAAGTCAACATTCATGCTGGACACAATCGTCAGGCCGCGAATGCTGGATATTTCATCGGCTATTTATATATATGGGTCAGTGATGCATTGTGGGTAATCTATTCTGGCGGTTATTTTTGCAGGAGTGGCTTGTTTGTTTATTTATTTGTTTGGGTTAATTTATTTAACTTGTTTTTATTTTCATTTCGTATTATTTATTCTTTTTGTTTTTTTGATGTTTTATTAATGTAGTAAAAAAAAATGGGGGTGGGATTTGCTTAGATCGCTTATTTGATAGTTTGTTTTGGTCTGGGAAGATAATTAAAGCTATTTATTCATCCAATGTTTAGATTGCTTGCCGTAGTCTATTCTGTTATTTTGGTGGGTGGACAGCTTTACTTTATTTACTTATTTGAAATGAAACAGCCTGTCGCCTCTGAGTGTTGACTTCAATGTTCACTTTATATTTACATACACTCTATCTCTGATATTGATCACTTTATTCTGTAAATATAGCACACTTTAAAACTATATTTCTGCATATATATATATATATATATATATACACACACACAAACAAAAAAAAACTTACTCCCTTTCGTTTATTAGGCATTGAATTGTATTATGGACTTGCCTAAGTTTTCCATTAACCTGATGAATATTCAATGAGCATGCCTATACCAAAGATTTTGAAAAATCAATGTTTTTGCTTTTGTATAAAAATAAAAAAATAAAATCCTTACATTTGCCTTGAAGTCCCTCAGAGGACAAAACACATTGGCTAAGATAAGTTTTCCTTTTTGTCTTTATTCAGAGATTATATATATATATATATATATATATATATAGCTGGCCACTCATATTTGAGGATACCCATCTACTAGGGCAGCTAACCAATCACTATTTAATTGAAACTATTAAAAATATTATTTAATTTGGACTTTGTTAACCAGACACTTCTGTGTAGCTGAGTGGTATGGCATGTCAGATCAATTGACGGTTCTGTATAGGACACAGGTTCAATTCCTATTGGAAAATGCATATTTTCTTCAAAATTTCTTGAACATTCAGACCAGTAAATGTAATTAATACTGTTTATTTAAAAAAAAAAACAGAGTATTTACTTAAATAAATTGTATCTATTAAAAATAATGTATAAACAGAAAATATATTAAATAATTGTGACATAATCAACTTCATTATATATTTATTTATCTTATGCAGTGTTACATAAGAACATGCTTTTTTTTTTAATGTAAATTGTTCTAAGAAAAATAAATATTTATGGCTCTGCTTTGTGTATTAAGCACTTTTAAAATTAATGTTTTGAAAGCTGTAATCTTACTGTTCATTCTTCTACACTTTGATATAGATTATATATATATATATATATATATATATATATATATAGCTACCTTTTCTTGCTTCTTTCATATATATATATATATATATATATATATAGCTACCTTTTCTTGCTTCTTTCATATATATATATATATATATATAGCTACCTTTTCTTGCTTCTTTCATATATATATATATATATATATATATATATAGCTACCTTTTCTTGCTTCTTTCATATATATATATATATATATATATATATATATAGCTACCTTTTCTTGCTTCTTTCATATATATATATATATATATATAGCTACCTTTTCTTGCTTCTTTCATATATATATATATATATATATATATAGCTACCTTTTCTTGCTTCTTTCATATATATATATATATATATATATATAGCTACCTTTTCTTGCTTCTTTCATATATATATATATATATATATATATATATAGCTACCTTTTCTTGCTTCTTTCATATATATATATATATATATATAGCTACCTTTTCTTGCTTCTTTCATATATATATATATAGCTACCTTTTCTTGCTTCTTTCATATATATATATATATAGCTACCTTTTCTTGCTTCTTTCATATATATATATATATATATATATATAGCTACCTTTTCTTGCTTCTTTCATATATATATATATATATATATATATATAGCTACCTTTTCTTGCTTCTTTCATATATATATATATATATATATATATAGCTACCTTTTCTTGCTTCTTTCATATATATATAGCTACCTTTTCTTGCTTCTTTCATATATATATATATAGCTACCTTTTCTTGCTTCTTTCATATATATATATATAGCTACCTTTTCTTGCTTCTTTCATATATATATATAGCTACCTTTTCTTGCTTCTTTCATATATATATATAGCTACCTTTTCTTGCTTCTTTCATATATATATATATATATATATATATATATATATATATATATAGCTACCTTTCCTTGCTTCTTTCATATATATATATATATAGCTACCTTTTCTTGCTTCTTTCATATATATATATAGCTACCTTTTCTTGCTTCTTTCATATATATATATAGCTACCTTTTCTTGCTTCTTTCATATATATATATATAGCTACCTTTTCTTGCTTCTTTCATATATATATATATATATATATATATATATATATATATATATATATATAGCTACCTTTTCTTGCTTCTTTCATATATATACATAGCTACCTTTTCTTGCTTCTTTCATATATATATATATATATATATATATATATATATATATATATATAGCTACCTTTTCTTGCTTCTTTCATATATATACATAGCTACCTTTTCTTGCTTCTTTCATATATATATATATATATATATATATATATATATATAGCTACCTTTTCTTGCTTCTTTCATATATATACATAGCTACCTTTTCTTGCTTCTTTCATATATATATATATATATATATATATATATATATATATATATATATATATATAGCTACCTTTTCTTGCTTCTTTCATATATATATATATATAGCTACCTTTTCTTGCTTCTTTCATATATATATATAGCTACCTTTTCTTGCTTCTTTCATATATATATATAGCTACCTTTTCTTGCTTCTTTCATATATATATATATATATATATATAGCTACCTTTTCTTGCTTCTTTCATATATATATATATATATATAGCTACCTTTTCTTGCTTCTTTCATATATATATATATATAGCTACCTTTTCTTGCTTCTTTCATATATATATATATAGCTACCTTTTCTTGCTTCTTTCATATATATATATATATATAGCTACCTTTTCTTGCTTCTTTCATATATATATATATATATATATAGCTACCTTTTCTTGCTTCTTTCATATATATATATATATATATAGCTACCTTTTCTTGCTTCTTTCATATATATATATATATATATATATATATATATATATATATATATATATATATATATATATATATATATAATTTTTCTTGACAAATTTTGCCTATTACAAATACAAATTTTACAAATAGATTTTTACTTTTCAATTTGTTTTATTAAGTGTATGAAGAAATTCTCAATGAGAGACTAGTTTTTAAATGTGTGTTTAGTGTTTAGATTTCACATAAAAAGGATGAGAAATAGTCTGCAATTACTTTATATCTGTTTTCTGGATGAGCATGAATCCTGGTTTCTTCTGCATTCTCAGTGAAAATGTCCTCAAGCCCAGGAATCTGATCATACAAAACCTTTTTCCAATGCTCCACATGAATCTATCAAGAAATAAAGAATACAATTAGTACATTTATTCTACTTATTTACTTAGTAGATCAATGGATTTATTTAGAATACAAACAAAATTCTAACATCTTAAAAGTATTGCTATCAACATAAACATCACTATAAAATTAAACAAATAAGCATAGAATCTAATAGACTGTTAGGAACAGTTTTGGGCAGACAGGTAGGAATAAAGTCAGATAGGAACAGATTCAGTCAGACAGGTAGAAACAGTATCAGACAAGCAGGTAAGAAGATAATTGGACAGGTGGGATCAGATTTGGATAGACAGGTAGGAACACAATCAAGTAGACAGGTAAGAATGAAGCCAGATGGACAGGTAGGAACAGAATCAAATATATTGATGAACACATATTTTGCTACAGTAGTAAAACTACAAGTATTCAACAAAAGTATATTTTCCTATCACAACTAAAATAACTACAACTTGTATTTCTAAACCTAAAATAGCTTCAGAAATACAAAACTAAAAGGGAGATAATAATTGTAATCATTTTTAAATGAAAGTTTTACAAACTTTGTATAACTCAAAATCATTTTCATCAATATTTTACTCTTCTTCAGAAATCCTGTCTACTCAGTGATATGAAGATAATCTGGGGCCTAGATTTAAGGGAGTGGAATAAGAATGTTGTTTTTACATCAGATACATAAATGAACGGATTTGAATGCTTGAAACAAATGCAGCTGAAAAGGACACAAAGATATATTCACAAGAGAAAAGTACATTATAGTTATCACCAAAGCAAATGTTAAAGTCAAAATTTATTCAGTATATCAAGAATAAGATCTTTTCAAAACATTCGAAAATTTTTATTTCAAGCTCACCTTCATCTTCATGTGCAATGAAAGTTCTTTAAGAAGCATCTCGTATCCAAAATTAGCTCTGGATTCAATCCATATATAAGCATCGGGTCCATATTTCTGAAAAAGCGAATTAACAAGGGAGATAACTCCCGCTTCACACTGCTCTCGACTTGGAATATGGAAGACTTTTGGGTAACAAAATGTTGTATCCACATACATACTCCTCAGCGGTTTTGCACTGCAAAAATATTAATTAAAAAGATTAATTCTAGGTTATAATGAAAATACACCATTTTTAACAATCGTACCAAATTTAAATGGTTTATATATAAGTGGACATTGAACTCAACACCCAGCAACAACAGTCTGTTTTATTCAATCATCAGGTCATGTGTGTTGTGTTTTTCCTCTGCATTTTATATATACTGGTCAGTGATGCATAATGGGTAGGCTTAATATATTATTTTAATCGTTATTTCGGTGAATGGTAACGGTTATGTTTCGAATTATTGTAGCAGTTACTGAGCTAAAGCATGAAACAGACTATCACTGTGCTTAATGATGCCTTAAAACTATATATATATATATATATATATATATATATATATATGATGAAAATGTGGAAAAGACAAAGCAAAATCCGAATATATGAGTTACTGTTTTTATTTTGTTTTTGTTATTCTGTCGACGTCAGACGTTTCGGTCAAATAGACCTTCTTCGGGACATGGTTAATGGAGACATATTTATATTAGATTTAAGTTTGATGGAGAGATGATATATACAGGACTGGTCAGAAACAGAAAAACTGAAATTCTAAAGTCAAGTATTCTTTCTTAGAGTCGGATATGCTGGCGTCGCGTGGGCGGCAACTACGAAGACCTGCGCACAGGGAAAAAGATTGTGTCCTAAGTGGAAGGTGAGGAGGACTATTTAAAACTATAGCTTATCGGTAGTCCTCCTCACCTTCCACTTAGGGCACAATCTTCTTCCCTGTGCGCAGGTCTTCGTAGTTGCCGCCCACGCGACGCCAGCATATCCGACTCTAAGAAAGAATACTTGACTTTAGAATTTCAGTTTTTCTGTTTCTGACCAGTCCTGTATATATCGTCTCTCCATCAAACTTAAATCTAATATAAATATGTCTCCATTAACCATGTCCCGAAGAAGGTCTATTTGACCGAAACGTCTGACGTCGACAGAATAACAAAAACAAAAACAAAATAAAAACAGTAACTCATATATTCGGATTTTGCTTTGTCTTTTCCACATTTTCATCATACCGTCGGATCTACATCCACACATTTGCTTACATATATATATATATAGGAAGATCTGACTTCTTTATACTAAGTTACTGCTTTTAGTAAAAGCAATCATTACAAAAGCAAAAGCTTAATTTAATTAACAACTACAAAATGTTATCATAATTTTATCAAAATGCTTTTTTGTTTCATGTCCATTTATTATTTACCTTTTTTGTAACATTTCCATTTAATATATTTTATTTAAACTTGATGGGTTAAATTTTTTTTTTTTGGGACTTATTTTGGCCCAGAATTTCACATATTTATGCTACATATTGGTTCCTGGTGCCATTAAATGTTTACTGAAAAACGTACACAACTTGCCACAAAAGTGGTCAGTCTCGCAACATAACCAATAAAGGCTTGTGAGAAGTTTTAAAAGTTTCTCCAGCATAAAGAGATATATCCATTCAAAGTGCAATTAAATCTGACAATGATTTCTTGTGATGGTCATAGTGAACAATTACGTAGCAGTTATCATATATATATATATATATATATATATATAAAAGTGAACATAGAAGTCAACACTTAGAGGCGACAGTCTATAACTGTTATATAACGATAAAAAAATGAATAAAAAATAATATACTGCGTTACTTAAAAAAATCGAAAACCAAAAATAGAAAACATACAGTGTAACAAATAAATAACGACAAGTATAATAAATTGATCTAAATACATCCAAATATATAAATAAACTAACAACCGATACCGATAAACTAGCCGTTTAGAAAAAACAAATAAAGATAATCAATCCAAATAAATAAATTAAAAACTGTTCCCACCAAAATAATAGTCAGAACAAACCACAACAATCAACCCCAAAATTCAACAAATAGCTTTAATTATCTTCCTAAACCAAAACAAAACTATTAAATAAGCTATATGAACTAATTTTTATTACGTTAATAAAAACACTGACTAAAATAAAAAAAATAATAAATAAATAAATATATAAGATAAAAAATTAAAATTAAAATGAATAAAAACAAGCAAAACAATTTTACCCAAATAAATAAGCAAATAAACGACTTCCGGTAAAATAACGGCCATAATAGACTACCCACAATAAGCTATATAAACAAATTTTTACTATGTTAATAAAAACACCGATCAAATTAAATAAATAAATAAATATATAAGATAAAAAATAAAAATAAAATTAAATAAAAACAAGCAAAATAATTTGACACAAATAAATAAATAAACAAATAAACGACTTCCAGTAAAAATAACCGCCAAAATAGATTACCCACAATGCCCCACTGACCCGTATATATAAATAGCCGAGAAAAATAACAGCACTGGTTGCCTGACGATTGCATCTAGCATGAAACAGACTGTCGCCTCTAAGTGTTGACTTCTATGTTCACTTTTATATTTACACACGCTCTATCTCTGATATTGAGCACTTTATCCCATAAATATAGCACACTTTAAGACTATATTTCTTTATATATATATATATATATATATATATATATATATATAAACATTAGTAACAGTATAAGTTTGTTATATGTGCTTTTTTTTTGTTATGTATAATGATAGATATCCTTTACTACCCATCATGGCCTGTGTGAACCCTAACACCTGATGAGTCAGAAGCCATTGTCAAAATGTCAGATAAATAACACAAAATTAATAAAGTTTGCAATGAAAAGAAAAAAAGGTGAAAAAGGATGAAACAGTAAGGACCATGCAAGCAAGCAAGCAATACGGTTAAAGCAAATCAAACAGATAAGCAGGTAAAAGAATTCATGAACTATGAGTTAGTGTTTGTACACAAAAGCGACGTCGGACAAACGAACGCAGTAGGTCTGTCTAGTAGTTTAGGCAAATCTGGACTGAGTCATGTCAAAACACAGTTTGCATTTTTGTTTCCTTCTGACTATAAAATGGGGAGGGGGAAAACTTTTGCAATAAGTCCCCCAAATTTGGGGAATCTACAAACAAACTAAGCCTCAAACCTGATTCGGGACATACCTGGGCAGTGCATTATGACCCTTGCTATCTTATCAACATTGGGCTTTTTTTTCTATCTACATTTGTATACATTACAAATGAAACTAAGCACAACTGATTATTAAAGGATCAAAATTTTTTGCTGATTTTGATTTCATTTTAGGGGCTTTTTTTGTCCAAATCCATAAATTTGTTTTACTCGGGTTAAGTTTCAAAAACCAAGCTCAAGGCCAAAGAAAAAAGTTACATATTAAATAAAATATGGTAGCTTAACTCAGGATAACATGAGAAATCGATCAGGTTTACTGATTTTCAACGTACCTTGGATTCAAATATGATATGTGAGTGGCTTCACTCTTTCCCCAACGAAAATCTCCTGTGTACAAAACATTGTCTTCTTGTCCTTCAAAAAGAAACCTGAAACCACAAAAAAACAAATAGAAAAATTTAATGTAAAATAGCAAATGACAACAATGCTTATTAAGAATGCCATAGATTTTCTCTAACTTTTTGACAGATATAAATTCTTTCTATACAAATATGATGAATTTAAAAACAAACTTTATCAATACAGACATTGCTTATACATGTCAATTTATTAAATTTGAATTAAAAATAAATAACTAAAGGAAATATATATATTTTCTGTTTATACACAAAAAATTCAGACTTTGCTAACCAGATGTTTCTTTGAGGCTAAATTGTTAACAGTACATCAGATCAAATTATGGTTCCCATTGAGGTTACTGATTTGATTCCTGTCAGAAAAGCACATATTTTCTACAAAATTTATCAAACATCAGGCCACTAAATGTAATTAATATTGTTTAATTAAAAACAGAGTATTTACTTAAATAAATTATATCTATAAATATTACAAAGAAGGAAAATATATTAAAATAATTGTTGGATTTAATCCATTTCATATATATATATATATATATATATATATATATATATATATATATATATATGTGTCCTGAAAATATTAATTACATGCTAATTCAGCTGTTTTGTTCTACTGATGAAAGATAGGAACACACAAACAAAATATTACTCATAATCTTGTCATTAATATTTTTATTACTAGTTGAGTACCATTGTACAAACAGAAATGTCGCAATAGAAAATCCCTGACCTCTCTGAAATTTCTGGATAAACAACATTTTCAGCAAGATATCTATTTTCTAAAGTACTTTTTGTCCTTAAGCTAAGATCACTTGAATTTCCTACTCTGGAGATAGCTACATAGAGCCGACCAAGAGAGAAACATTTGAATTATGTTTGTATTAATAATAAAAACTAATTCAGCAAACTTAGTATCTTTTTGCTTGTTTAAATAATTTGGTACAGTTTAATTTAAACAGATTGACTCAGATAATTCTGTAAAAATTTTCTTTGACCCCACTTGACTAATATGTAGTAAAATTAAATGACAGTAAAATGGTTATTACGGGTGCTATGGGAAATGATGCTAACCAACTTTGCCCAGCATAAGAATATAAAATTCTATAAAAAAATTTGAATATTTTTTAATAGTTTACTTTACATGTTTTTTTTTCGTTTTTGAAAAAACAAGATCTTTCATTGAAGCCATGATTACATCTATTTTGTTTTGTTGTTTTATGTCAATGGATATTTTTTCTGCTGACTTAAGACTCAATTTTAACATGTTCTTTCTTAACCCAACATGATATATAAACAGAAAAATCTTTGACAAAAACACAGATTATATGGCAATTCTGCATTTGAAATAAAAATAAACACAGATGTAATATTTATCAAAATATAGTTTAAAAAACAGCCATGCAAATTAAATGCTACCACTTATATTGTAAACACAATTAGTAATATATATATATATATATTGTAAACACAATTAGTAATATATATATATATATATATATATATATATTGTAAACACAATTAGTAATATATATATATATTGTAAACACAATTAGTTATATATATATATATATATTGTAAACACAATTAGTAATATATATATATATATATATATATATTGTAAACACAATTAGTAATATATATATATATATATATATTATATATATTGTAAACACAATTAGTAATATATATATATATATATTGTAAACACAATTAGTAATATATATATATATATATATATTGTAAACACAAATAGTAATATATATATATATATATATATATTGTAAACACAATTAGTAATATATATATATATATATTGTAAACACAATTAGTAATATATATATATATATATTGTAAACACAATTAGTAATATATATATATATATATATATATATATATATATATATTGTAAACACAATTAGTAATATATATATATATATATATATATATATATTGTAAACACAATTAGTAATATATATATATATATATATATATTGTAAACACAATTAGTAATATATATATATTGTAAACACAATTAGTAATATATATATATTGTAAACACAATTAGTAATATATATATATATATATATTGTAAACACAATTAGTAATATATATATATATATATATATATATATTGTAAACACAATTAGTAATATATATATATATATATATATATATTGTAAACACAATTAGTAATATATATATATATATATATATATATTGTAAACACAATTAGTAATATATATATATATATATAGTAAACACAATTAGTAATATATATATATATATATATATATATTGTAAACACAATTAGTAATATATATATATATATATATTGTAAACACAATTAGTAATATATATATATATATATATTGTAAACACAATTAGTAATATATATATATATATATATATATATATATATATTGTAAACACAATTAGTAATATATATATATATATATATATATATATATATATATATACAAAAAGGCTAAGAATAAATTCATTTTGTGTTGGTAGTGTGGGCTGTTTTATTTTGTCGATTTTAGGTGGACACACACAACAGACAAAATTAAGCCTTTAACTTATGAAATAAGTTTATTTTATTTATGAAAGAAAATCAATGCAATGAACATGTTCGGAAAATCTATTTGGAAAGAAATCAATATTTGATTGATAAAATGAAAAGTAGATTTTGTCTAACCATCACTGTTTATTTCCATCATAGATTTGTAAAAGTTTCCCATTTCCTTCCATCATGGAACCAAGACAAAGTTTCCCATTTACTTACATCAGAGCTAAGACTAACGTTCCCATTTATTTATATCAAAGAGCCAAGGCAAATTTTCCTAGATACTTACATCACAGAACCGACACAATGCTCAGCTGGAAACAAAGTTACAAGGACTGTAGAATTCTGAAAAACAAACATAAAATAAACGGAGAAAAAAAATTTAATTCATTTTTTTTATTTTTGCAATTTTTTGTACATTTAATTTTAAACTGACTTCCTATTGTTATTAGTTATCATGGCGATTTCCACATATTATTAAAAATAATTAATTTTTTTCTTTATGTTTTTCAATGTTAAATATTCTCGATACGAGACATTCTCTATTTTTGTGTTAGTAATCCGAATGTCTTTCTTGAAATGGCAGTGAAGAGTTCTGCACGAAGGGTCATAAAACAATTAAGGTTGGTTTGAGAAATGATGAATTAGTTGTCGGTATCTTATCTTTTAATGTTTTAATGACCCCTGTGTTCTTAGATCTATTTCCATTTTCGTGTGTTTCTGTCAGCATGCGTGTATATATGCGTGCGTATATTCCCCCTCAATACATACACTGTCTCACTACGAGGAATTAGTAAACACATTTGTACATATACACACATACATAAACACACACACACACACTGTCCCACCACAAGGAATCCGTACATACACATACATACACACACACACACATACGTACACACACATAATTCCCAAGTTACATGGAACCAGCATACACACACACACATATAGGTACATACATACACATGTACTTCCTAAGTTGTGTGAGTAGCTCCCCTGCTTTCGCCAATATGCGTGCATATATATGTGTACATATATACATTTTTCGCGTTCCACAGATACCCCCCGCATGTGAGTGTGCGTGCGTGCATGTATGGGAATGACTTGATCACTGTTATTGGTCACCATGTGTGCATGTTGTGTGCTTTTGCGTGTGGGGTCATGATCTATTTACTTCCAGTTTAAATTTGTTTATGAAGTTTTTTTTCTTGTATTTGTAGGTAAGAATAATTGTCTGTTTGATATATTGGCATGATATTAAATTTACCCTGGTTACATTTAAAGATGTGTTGTGATACAAAAAGTTTTCTGTTGTCTGGCAACTTTATGTTAGACCCTGTTGTTCAGTTGTTGGCTGATGCCTATATATGACTTCCTGCATTTTGTGCATTATGTGTGTGTGTGTGTGTGTGTATGTGTACAAATGTGTTTACTAATTCCTCGTAGCGAGACAGTGTATGTATGGAGGGGGAATATGCACACGCATATATACACGCATGCTGACAGAAACACACGAAAATGGAAATAGATCTAAGAACACACAGGGGTCATTAAAACATTAAAAGATAAGATACCGACAAGTAATTCATCATTTCTCAAACCAACCTTAATTGTTTTATGACCCTTCGTGCAGAACTCTTCACTGCCATTTCAAGAAAGACATTCAGATTACTAACACAAAAATAGAGAGTGTCTCGTATCGAGAATATTTAACATTGAAAAACATAAAGAAAAAAATTAATTATTTTTAATATGTGGAAATCTCCACCCTTTCACTGAAGACGGTCGCGAGACCAGAAACACGTGTAGTAAAATTATGAAAAATAAAGGATAATAATTTTTTTTTAAATTCCACATTACAACCAAAAACGTACCTCTTCTTTTTAATATACACACTTTTCTCTCATTGGAACCACTATAACCTCTTCCTTTTATATATAGATATATATATGTGTATGTGTGTGTGTGTGTGTATATATATATATATATATATATATATATATATTATAGTAAAAAAAAGAAAGAACAGTAAGATATATAATCTGGTGTTCTTAGTGATATTTTTATTTTTACAAAACAGTGCTCAATGTAAATTTACAGAACATAAATATTATAAATTAACTGAAAAATATGATTCCATTGCTTTGTAAGTCTACCATTCATTCATGCATTGAATATTACTGCCACATTTGGTTTGGCGCTTCTGCCATGTATCTAAAATCCAAAGTAGAATCTGCAATGTCATCAATCCTGACCTGGCATTTTGGCTTCAATCACTTTCCTACAGCTGTAATGTAACTTCCCTGTGCCTTTTCTATAAATATTTTCATGCTGTTTTGATGACCTTTCCTCTTTAGTTCCTTGACCTTATGAATTTAAGTGCAGTATTTGATTGGCATTTAGGTCTTGTCATTTTACAGTTGAAATGGCCACTAGCTGTAACCATAAGTTCTATGCTAACAATTTCATCTTTCACACTTCTTGCCTGTGGCACTTTCTTCCAGCTTCTTGCTTTCCAGTCATCTTTGATCTTCAAAAATTTAAATGTAATTTTTTCTCTCTCTTTAATAATGTTTTTCATCTTCTTATATACTTTCACACTGAGTAACCCTTTGCATCTTAGTGGCTGTATTGCCTTGTTTGGGGTGAAATGATTAAAAAAAAGTAAGACTTTCAGTATGAAGATGAGGATATGTACACTTTTATTTTTTAAGAAATGTTTTATCCCCATTTATTTATATTATTCACATCATTTTGTGAAGGACGATGGAAATCGAGTTGAGAAGCTGGTGATCCAGGGGTGAGGCGTAAGTAGCGGAGGCAGAATGGTGACATTCTGTGGAGGCTTTATATGCCAGGTAGCACCAGGCTGATAGATTTGCATGTTCAATAGAATCATGATCATGTCATGCAATCCATGAAGGCCATAAGGGCACGGCTTGATTTAGCCGTAGCACAGCAGTGGGTGTATGTAGGGCAAGATACCCTAATGGACCTCATCACTCTTCAGACTGGTTTTCAATTCCAAGCTGTCATCCTCTTAAACTGACTCCCCTACCAAGGCTAAAGAACTGTTTCCCTTGCTATTTAACCCATAGTTAGAGGAAGATTGGGCCATGCCTTTTTTAAGTGCTAAGTAAAAAAAACAATCTTTGTCATAATTTGAACTTGGCACTGCCAATTACACTATCTGAACATTTTCAATGCCATCCAAATATCTAAAATCTGCATCATTTTGAAATGAGGTGAAAAGTAAAATCTGTGGAAAATATGTTACCTATTCAGATGTTTTCTATAACAACTAAATAGAGATGGGCGAATTTCCAATCATTACATACTGAATTCTTCAGATAATGTCAAAATAGAATTCTTATTTTATTTTTATATTATTTTATTTTGAAGTAAAAAGAAAAATTTTTTTAAAAAAATTAAAAATTGAATTCCAAGGTGTTTTATTACCACAATATATTCACAACAGAAATAAAATGTTAAAGAAACTTTTAAACTGTGATTAGCCCTGGAATTAAATAAACTTTTAGAAAAAGATATATTTAAATATATGCATATATTAAAAATAACTTTTACAATTTTAGAGCAAGGCAGAGAAACAATATTTGTCTTGATTAATTTTGCTTTTAGTTTGTTTAAATATTCAGGAAGTATTAAACATGGACAAGAAAATACAGAAAACTAAATATTTCGATATTTTTATAATACAATTTAAATATTAGTCATTTCTGGCAGCATGCTTAGTCTTTATATAAAGCGAAACCAAAGTCATGTATCATAAAAATAATTGCAAAAATTAAACTGATGGTTTTGAATCATTTACAAATATAATTATATGAGCATTTTAAAGTAAATTTAACGTCATTATTTTTTTTGTCAAATATATTTAAAGAAATTTCTAAAAAGCCTGACTACAATAAAAATATTTTTATATTTTATATTTTATCACCTGTTCCAAAAACATATTTATCTCATTATCTTGTTCATTTTTTTTCAAAGCTAACTTGTGGATTTTCCCTTTTTTTAGTCAGTTCCCAACAAGAGATAATGATCATAATTTTAAAGTATGGAAGCCTAAAAAGAAAAAAAAAACAATGATTAAGTTGCATGTCTGTCTATATTTCTGAGAAGAGATATTGTAACTATTTACACTATCTACATTGTTCGGACTGTTGTCCTCATTTTTGATGTCACGTCCACAATATTTCGGCCATTGTACACTCCGACCTTCTTCAAGTGATATACATTGGAATTTCGAACCGAATCCTTTAAGTCCACTGGGGTACATTGTTCTAGTTCCACGTGCCATGCCTCTTCTGGATATCTCTTGAAAGGAAAATAGCTGAAACCGAGATATCCAAAAGAGGCATGTCACATGGAACAAGAACAATTTACCCCAATGGACGAAATAAAGAATTCAGTTTGAAATTCCTGAAGAAGGCTGTAGGGTACAACAGCCAAAACATTGTGAATATGACAACAAAGATGAGTCTGAACAATGTAAATAGTCTAAATAGCTATTAAGTTGCATTTACTGCACATAAAAAATATGAGTCACTTATTCTTAGAAAAGAGAAATAAAAATAAAACAAAAAGATAACATTTTATATAATTACTAAATTGGTTAAGAAGACCAATTCAAAAATTAATATAAACCAATATTATTGATGACTGTTTTCTTCTTTGAAACAAGATTTGGCTTTAACAATGAATCAAGGTTAACTCAGATTAACAAATGAAGGAACACTTGACATGATGGTTATCAATGTGGAAAATGGAAATCATAAGCAGAGTTCAAATTCTTGCCAGGGTTGTTTGCATTAACTTGCAATACAATGAAATTGTAGGGCAGACTGTGTCCTTTAGCTTTGGTAGGGAAATCATTCTTGAAGGCTGTCACGTAGTAGACACATCCATTACTGCTGTTGTAACTGCTATACATGTGGAGCTCCAACAACTTCTATGGATTCTGGTGGGTGCAAACTAAAAGAATACAGTTACTTATCAAGGTTAGCTTAGTCTGGCACAAGGCTATATTATAGTAGGGACTGTACTTGCTAAATGAGTAAATTGGCTTATAAAATAAGTTTGGTAACCTTTACATTAAGATAGGTGCTCTTTTCAAAATCAAATATGGAAGAGTGAAAGTGATACTAACATAGAAACAGAATTGCAAATAAATATTATAGTATAGAGTGGCTGATTATTTACAAAGTTTAGCTTCGTCTGGCATAAGGCTACGTTAGTGGAGTACTTAGCAAAACTCAAACTCACTAACAAGATGTTAGCAACAGAGTGATGTGTGCATAGTGGTTATCAGTATGGAGAGTAGAATTGGCGTTCCAAATTCAAATTCCAGTCAAGTTTGTTGCAGTCACTTTCACACAAAAAGCTTTGAGAAAAGTATGAATACATCTCTTCTCTGCTCCAGTTATGGATTAAATAGAAGGACAGACTGGGCTCTCCAGCCTTGATTGGTAAGCATTTTAGGAGAAAAACAAATCTGAATTCAAAATGTTTAAATCTAAATTTCTAAAATTGCTAACCTCCAGGAAAGGGACTTGTTGCACCTTCTCGGGCTAACGTTCTCAGCTGTTATGAAGTGGAAAGACTATATTGAATCCATTGCTAGGTCAGCTGCTAAGAAAGTTGGCTTAATGTGTCGTGTGAGACAATTTCTTTCTCCAGAGTCTATTTTACATATCTTTAAGACTATCATTCACCCATGCTTAGAATATCGCTGCCACATATAGGCTCCAGTGCCTCTGCTATTTACCCCGAGTACTATTATTATTGGTCCTGATTTGGTGACAGCTTCTGTCATTTTTCCACCACCATAAAGTTGCCTCTCTGTGTCTTTTCTATAAATACTTTCATGGTAATTGTCCAGATGAGCTCTTCGCTAGACTTTGGGTCCTGTCACTGAATCTAACTAACGCCTTTATCCACTGTGCCATGTGGCACAGTGACAGGACCCAAAAGAGTGTGAGTTCAATACCTGGCTAAGGCAGTGGAGAACTTTCATAGGGAAATTAACAGGAGATAACTCATAACTGACATCCATTAAACATGGCACATGGAACTAGATCAGTCTACCCCAGTGAGCGAAAAGAAGGGTTCAGTTTGACGTTCCAACCAACTGAAGAAGGCCGGAGTATACAACGGCCAAAATGTTGTAATAAATATGGCGACAAAGAAAGGACAATAGTCCGAATAATATAAATAATGTACATAACACCTCATCTCAGAAACATAGACAGGTACTTAATAAATTTTGTCTTTTTGTTATTTCTCCTAAACATCCATTTACTCAAGCTCACTAAGTAGGTTATGTGTTGTTTTCCTCTGTCCCTCTTGCCTTCAATCTGTCCTGGGAGTATCAGATTTTACAAGCCCTCTTTCCTTATTGTGCCCTGGAAATTTCAACTGTCTCTTCCTGATGTTAAAGTACCTTTTTCTTTCCATTTTCTCCAAAACCTCATTATTGCTCACATGTTCAGTCCATGGTATCCTCAGCATCCTTCTGTAGAATCACATTTCTATTGATTCAAGTCTCCTCTTTATCTTTTGAGGAGATTGTCCAGCCATTCAGCCTTTTCTTTGTTTCTAACAAAATTTTCCTGTTTCTTAATACTCTGCTTACATTTTGGAAGGCATCTTTGGTTATCCCAATGCACTTTGGATTTCAGTGTCATACTTTCTGTCCACTGTTAAAACACTTCCAAATATTTAAATTTTTGTACTTGTTTGATTTTGGTATCTCCAATTTGTATTTTGGGCTCATGCCTTTTGTTAACCATGCATTCTGTCTCCCTGCAGTTGATGTTTAGTCCTTTCTTCTCGTTTTTCTTCACTACATCCTCTAGGAGATTTCTAGTTTTCTTTCCATGTCTGAGTACTGCGCTTAAATTTGTAAAGTCGAGGTAATTTTTTTTCTCTTACAGTAAGAGGCCCAAGGTCCACTTGAGGTAGAGGGTTATGTTAAAGAGTAGTTTATATGGATAGGAAGGGAAGATAACAGCTAACTCTAGACTTGAACAGGTTAAGATTGTAGTGAACATGGAAACATCCTCTTGGGAGTCTGTTCCACAGAGAAGTGGTTAGGAGGGAATGTGGGTTGTTTGCTACTATGTAAGCAGCATGGCAGGGTCCTAGCCGTGATGGTGAAGAATCCAAAGTTTCAGGATTGCAGGACTGGATCCAGCCTGATTCCAAAATGGTATGATATGTTCGGTTACAGCCTCTAGGAATAAAGTTGAAAAAGTCTGACACAGTGACATTCATATTTATTACAAGGCATAGTGCTTCTTTGAGGGAACATCCATCCATCGTGACTGGTGGTAGTTTGGGGTCTGATCAGTGGTAACTAGTTTGGTTCTCGAGGCATTGAATGTAACCAGACAGTTTTTTCCCCAACTGGGAAGTTAGTGTTAGATCAGAAGAGAGGTCAGCTGCCAATATCTGATCGTCAAATATTTTAGAGGTGCCTCGCCCATATAACGTATCATCGACATACATGTTTACAAATGACCTAAGTATATTCTTAAAAAAATCATTTATGTAGATCAGAAAGAGGGTTGGTCTGAGAAGTGACCCCAAGGGGATACCAAAGAGGAAAGCTCACCAGAACAATTAACATGAAAATATTTATAGAAAAGGCACAAGGAAGCTACATTAGAGCTGTGAGAAAGTGATTGAAGCCAAGATGCCAGGTCAGGATCATTAACATTGCAGATTCTACATACATAGCAGAAGCACCCGACAAGATATTTTTTGTTGATTTTGGGAGGATGTCAAAGAAATCTTCATTTGCAGAAATGGTTTAATTCCTTCAAAATTCTTTGATCTACTTGGTGCAAACAGAGATTACAAAACTAACCTGATCTTGATCACAAGCAGCTGGTATGTCTATGGTGGTTGGACAAAATACCTCCAAAGGTTTCTGAAGATTAAAAAAAAAAAGTTGATCAATTTTCAACAGACATAAAAATATAGTTTCAATTATTGAATAAAGTTAACTCCCAATAAAATAATTGTAGGTCAAGAGCCAACAAAGCCTTCTATGATCTTTCATCCAGCCTATAAAACAAATGGAATAGACTATTATTTTAAATAATAATTTTTATATTATTTTCCTTTAATATTATATATAAACTTATTAAAAAATGACCTTTATTTGACCTTCTATCTGAAGTACAATTCCACCCACAACCAATGCTGTCAGCAGCTTCATTTTATCATCTTAACTGATATGTCTTCACCACTTTAACCCTACAAAAACTTCTAATATTCAAGAGTTATTCTTTTTCACAAAATATGCCTTGCTGTATCAAATGTGATAGATTTGATGACAGTCTACGCATAGAAAAGAGCTAACATTTTACTCATATTATTCTTATAAGCACAATAATTCATCTCTATATGAAGATATTTTTTTTATATTTTTAACCAATGGGAACCTAATTAAAATCATTTTTGACCAATGGGAACCAAATAACAACAACCTCCTAGTACTGCATTACGTACGTGTCTTAAGTACATTGCCAGGTCGTTTTGGTCACTTCTGCTATGTCCTTAACCACTGACCTATATTGTTATCTGAAAATCTACAAAAGACTTTGGTTGGAACATCCATCAAGTGCAGGGGTGCTGTATATAAACACATAAAAATGATGGTCATTTCAAATAATGAGAGAACAATGTTTATTAATGTCAGGATTACAGAACACTTCCTGTTGACTATTTTTTCTTAATCATTTCATCCCAAGCAGGACAATGAAGCCACTAAGATACAAGGGGTTATTGAGTGTGAAAGAATATGTGAAAAAGAAAAACACTATTAATAAAAGAAGAGGAGTTAAGAAGACAGAAGATAATGATTGAAATTGCATTTAAACTTTTCAAGATCAATGTTCACAGGGAAGGAAGAAGCCAGATGCCAGAAGAGAGTTCCACAATCAGTAAGTGCTAGAGAAGAAGCTATTAGTATAGAATCTATGGTTACATCTCTTGTCATTTCAGCTGTAAAATGATGAGACCTAGCTGCCAATCTGATACTTCACCTTAAATTCGTAAAGTCAAGGTACCAAAGAGGAAAGCTCACCAGAACAATTAACATGAAAATATTTATAGAAAAGGCACAGGGAAGCTACATTAGAGCTGTGAGAAAGGGTTTGAAGCCGAGATGCCAGATCAGGATTGATAACATTGCAGATTCTTCTTTGGATTTTCGATGCATAGCAGAAGCACCAAACCAGATGTGGCAGCAATATTCAATGCATAAATAAATGGTAGACTTATAAATGTGTAAGATAGATTCGGGCATGAAAGATTGTCTAGCACAACACAAAGAACCAACTTTCCTAGCAACAGACCTAGCAATTGGTTCAATATAATCTTTCTAGTATCTGTCTATATTTCTGAGATGAGGTATTATGCACACTATTTACATTATTCAGTCTATTGTCCTCATTTTTGTCGCCACATTTATTACAACGTTTCGGCCATTGTATGCTCCAGCCTTCTTCAGGTGGTTGGAATGTCAAACTGAACCCTTTGTTTCGCTCATTGGGTTAGACTGTTCTAGTTCCACGTGCCATGTTTAATGGATGTCAGTTATCTCCCGTTAATTCCTCTCTCCAAGTTCTCCACTGCTTTAACCGGGTATTGAACTCACACTCTTTGGGTCCTGTCACTGGATCTAACTAATGCCTTTATCCACTGTACCATGTGTCCTTGAGGACCTAAAGAGTGTGAAGTCAATAAGGCAGTGGAGAACTTGGAAAGAGGAATTAATGGGAGATAAATAGCAACTGACATCCATTAAACATGGCACATGGAATTAGGGTTCAGTTCAACATTCCAACCACCTGAAGAAGGCCGGAGCATACAATGGCCGAAACATTGTAATAAATATGGCAACAAAGATGAGGACAATAGTCCAAAATGTAAATATTGTAATCTTTCTTTTTCACATTAGTTGACAACATTAGCCTGAGAACTGATAACATTGGGAAGTCAGTTTAAAATTAAATGTATAAAAATTTTTTTTTTTAAATATGAATTTCTTCTCTCAGTTTATTTTGTTTATTTTTCAGATTTCTACAATCCTTTTGACTTTATGTTTCTGGCTGAGCACCTTTCTCCCATCAGGCATCAGATTTAAAATAATTATGAAATAACTCAACAGAGGAAACTAAATTGATTTCTTCATGAAAAGCTTAAACAAAAAAAAAAAAAGGAGAGAAAGTGAGAGAGAAAGAGAAAACTTACAACGTAGGGAGTCAAACGTCCATATTTCCCTTCATTTCCCAAGAGTAAAATTCTTGTAATTGTAGAACAATAAAGATAGGAATTACCACTGAAAAATAAGAACAGAAAAAATAAGTTGGAGACAGAAAAATAATCTGTGATTCAATTATTAATTTTTGTCAGAATTTTTTTTGGATGTTAACCTCTAGAAGATTGATTCGTTGCTCCTTCTCGGGCTAATGTCCTCCACTGACATGAAGCAGAAGGACTATATTGAATCAATAGCTAGGTCTTCTGCTAGAAGTTTATTCATTGTTTTCTGCTAGACAATTTTTCTTGCAAGAATCTATCTTACATATAAGTCTATCATTCATCCATGCTTTGAATATTGCTAGCTCACTTATTGTCTGGTTCACCCCCCCCCCCCACGAATCCAGATTTCTGGACAGGAGTAGAGGTTTATCCTTTGTTTCTTGTTTAGGATTGGGTTTCCAGTTCCTTCTAAAGTCTTTTTTATTCTCTTTCATTCCCAGTACCCACTTGCATCTTAGTGGTATTATCATTGTGCTGGTGTGAATTGATTTAAAAAAAAAAAAAAAAATTCTTGTCTAGGGCTTCTGCTATGGATTTAGATATTCTTGATAAAATCCAAAGAAGAATCTGCACTGTTATTGGTTTCAACCTGGCATCTCAGCCTCATTCAATTTCGCACCACCATAACATAGCTTCTGATGAGCTTTCCACTCAACGTTCAGCATTACCAGTCACAAAACAAAGAATAATGTTTCATGAAGAATGCAGACTAATATCTTCATCCATACCACTTCAATTACATTTTGGTTACTGCATTCTTTTCTTCAGTAGCACTTAAAGTTCTGCAATGAAATCAAATTTGGTTATTTCTTGTTTTGCCATCATGTTTTATGATACTGATAGGTACTAAAAGCGTGATACTCTTTTTCCATATGGATTATACAGCTGAAGAAGGTCAAGTGAATTGGCCGAAACATTGTGGAAACAAGATGAAGAACAGTCAACAGTCCAAACAACTCTTGGAATAATCAAATTAGATTCCAAAAAAGAAATTACCTTCGTTTAAGTCTTTCAAAAAATGCATCTTGGTCCAGGCCAACGGTATGATCTGGAATAAGAACAAGATTTTTTTTATTTTACATATATCAGATTAATTTTTCTTTCATATGAATGAACAGATTCATTCACTTGGAACAAAAATAATCTATTCCAATGGACTGAATAAAGTGTTCCAAGTAAAATTTGGAATTATAAAAATTTAAATTAATTATAGGTGTTAATTATAGTTTTCTATCTATACACCATTAATTTCCACCGTCTCAAAAATAAAACAGTAGGCGTCAATACAGTAACACTAAAATTTAAAACTTAATTTTTCTCAAAAAGGTAAACTTTCCCAAAAGGAATGAATGCCATGTTCAGACTAAGCAAAAGAAATTCTCATAAAAATGCCTTTTCATCTAAAAGTCTGTTATTTCAGTTAGTGCCCCCAAAATATACAGTGTGTGTGGGGGGGACACACAAATATTTGTACACATAGAAATTTTTAATTTATTGTATTTCCAACTAATGAATAAACATACTTTTCATATAATTAACTGTACACGGATGCATAACTAAATATGCATAGTAAACAGAAAAAATTTAATTTAATAGAAATAAATCCCATTTATCCATTTTAATGGGTGAAAAAAGTATTCGTACAATGCAAATTTCAGATTTTAAATTACTCTAATACTCTAGAATATTCCAATAATATTATCAGTAGTTATTTTTAGCCCCAAAAATACAAACAGAACATTCTGTAATTGATATTTGTGCAAGAAGGTTTTCATCATGGCAAGAGGTAAAGAATTGACAAATTTGCAAAAGGAACTGATCATTAAGCTCTGGAAAGAAGGTAAAAGTTACAGGAAAATCTCAGACAACCAAATATTCCATTTACTAACATTAGTTCATTCATTGCAAGGTATAAAAAATTCAAAACTGTTGAAAACCAAAAAAGAACTGGTGATACACAGAAGATTTCTGCAAGATCTTTGAGGAAATTAATGCATCAAATTAAACAAAATCCAATGGTTACTCAACAAGAGTTGCAGGATGATTTGCTTTCATCAGGAATCTCTGTCACTAAATGAACAATAAGCAATGAAATTCATAGAGACAATCTAAAGTCACACTATCGTTCGTGAACATAAGGATAAGGAAAAATCGTATTATGGACAGACAAAACCAAAACTGAGTTGTTTGGACATAATTCTAGAAATTATGTATGGAGGAAAGATGGCGATGCCTTCAAACAAAAGAACACAGTTCCAACAGTAGAACTTGGTGGTGGCATCATCATGGTTCAGGGATGTTTTTCTGCAAAAGGTACTGGCAACATATCAGTAATAGATGGTAGAATGAATGCCGCAGCATATAAAAATATTTTGGAAGCAAATTTAATGATTTCGGTTGAAAATCTTGAACTTCCTCCTGATTGTGCTCCAAGATAACAGAAGAGTAATTTATGAATTATTTTTATATTTAAAAAATCTAGAGACACCAAGCACATGACTTCCATGTCTATGTCTTCGTCATACTGTTTCGGTAGGGTCTCTTGGGCGAGCAAGTATGATGTTGGAAGACCCGAAACTTGCCATGACCCCAAGTCATAACATAACTGACGAGGCGATCCTGAGCACTCATGGGGGTGTTTTCATAACAAATATATTTTAAACTGGATGATAAATATTTACACTATTTACATCATTCAGACTGTTGTCCTCATTTTTATTGCCATATTCATGTTTCAGCCACTGTACGCTCCAACCTTCTTCAGGTAATATACATTAGAATTTTGAACCAAACCCTTTATTTAGTTCTAATTCCATGTACCATGACTTTTTTGGATATCTCGGCATCAGTTAATTGCTTTTAGTAACTCAACTCTCCAAGTTTTTGTTCCCTCTGCTGTGGCCAAGTACTGAACTCACAACTATTTGGGTCAAGTCACTTTTCGGATTACTCAACCAACACTTTTATTCAGTGGGTCATGTGTCTTTGGGGGCATCATGTGACATGCCTCTTTTGGATATCTCGGTTTCAGCTATTTTCCTTTCAAGAGATATCCAGAAGAGGCATGGCACGTGGAACTAGAACAATGTACCCCAGTGGACTTAAAGGATTCGGTTCGAAATTCCAATGTATATCACCTGAAGAAGGTTGGAGTGTACAACAGCTGAAACATTGTGAATATGGCAATAAAGATGAGGACAACAGTACAAACGTAAATAGTGTTAACTAGTTACAATACCTCATCTCGAAAACATAGACAGATATTGGATGATAAATTCCTTAATGTTTAAGAAGGTGCGGGTAATCGTTTCCCTTTTGCCTTTCTCAAGGAATTTAAATCAGTCATTATCTGCCTCTCTGAAAGAAAGAGCAGATTCTTTATAAATCACTTTAAATGAAAGCTGTATCACTTAGATATACAATGTAATGTCTTAAAAATAAACACTTATTTCAGGAGACTTCTTCATTATTTTCCTATTTTCAAATTTCATGACTAATTTTTCATTATTAAAATTTAAAGTGCACTCCAGAGTTTTAGTTGTTCTACAAGTGTGCACTGTGCACTAAAGTAAAAACATAGCAAAGCAGTGCATTATGTTGATAAACATTACACCATGCCTGCAGACTGCAATCTTGCTCACTTTTCAATCTGACAAACGTTATTTTGACAAAACTCTGCAAATGTTATTCGCCAACTGTTTTTGAACAACGTTCATCAACTGATATCCTGAATGTGCATTGGTGTAATGGATAGTAAATCAGAATGAGAAATTGGAAAGCCAGGTTTGAATTCCAGTCAAGTTCGTTACATTCACTTATGTGCAAATAACCTTGGGAAAGATATAAATCCATCTCTCTTCCCATGGGTTGCATAGTAGAGCAGACGGGCACTTCTTCTTTGTTTGTCAACCAGTCTAGAAGACTAATGAAGCACATACTATTATGCAGTTAACAAAAGCATCATGGAGTTCAAAATGATTCTATGATTCCGACTGAAATCGGCCGTAGTATTTTAACAGTCATCTACCCTGATTTAATAACGCCCAAAATTCTTTAGGCGTATTGTGTCTAGAAAATGACATTGCAAGGAAGATGACAAATAACAAAGCCATGTGAATATGTTACCAAAAAAAACATTTGAAATTGAATATTTTTTAAATGTACATCATATACAATGTATTTTCGTAGATGTAGAAGTCTACCATTTGCCCGTGCATCGGATATTTCTTCCACATTTGATCTGGTGCTTCTGCTATGTATCTAGAGATCCTTGATAGAACCCAAAGAAGAATCTTCAATTCAATGTTACCAGTCCTAATCTGGCATCTCAGCTTCAGTCAATTTCACACCGTGTTAACATAGCTTCCCTGTGCCTTTTCTATAAATAATTTCATGGTAATTGTTTGAACTTTAATTTGAACTTTATGAATTTAAGCACAGTACTTGATTGGCAGCTAGGTCTCATCATACGGGCAATTAAAAGCAGATATACAGATATGTTATAAAGTCTCAAACATATTTTTGAAGACTCAGAAGAGAAACCTGAATGTAAACCAAATGAAATGAATTTAAAACACAAATTAGTAAATATAGAATATTCTATTTTGATACCCACCTGTGTAGGTGATGTAATGGATAGTAGCTCAAAATGAGAAATCGGAATAACAAGCTATGGGTTAAATAATGGAGCAGACTGGACTCTTCCTCCTTGGTTGGCAACCGGTCTAGGAGAAGGACAACTCTCAATTCAGAAACTGTATGTAGCCCTGGTGAAGCACATACTACTATGCAGCTAATGAAAGGATTGCGGAGTTCACAATGACTTTATGATCGCAGCTACAGTCAGCCTTTACTTATCAGCTGAGCTACACACTAACAATTATACTGCATTTTGCAGAATATTTTTATGGATAAGTGGGGTGTTGAACTTCATTGTACACACATACTACCAGAGAATCATATAATGGAAAGCTGTCCTGGGAGCATGAAAAGAATTGCCACCAAAAACAAATGTTGCATCTAAATGGCATAGGCACTTGTATCTAAAGATGCCCATCTACTAGGGCGGCTAAGCTAATCTGCAATGAAGACACTTGCTCAAGCACATTTTGTGTTTGCTCAACACCCACATAGCCCCATCTGTGGTTTATACTGCGACTATGCTGAGCAAACTTTGGTTACAGTTTCTGGTAGAGTGCGTGTTATCTAGCATGATTAAAAGGCTGAACAAGGCCAGCTATGCTCGAACCCTCAGTCACGATGACTTGTGACCGTGTGCTAGCACAACCACCAATGGCTCCCACTTTCACTCAACCCGTGATATGGTTTTCAGGCACTTTCCAAAACTGCTGCATACTGGAATCGCATCCTCCAGACCGATAAAATCAAGAAGTCACCTTCCTGAGAAATAAGCGTTGGTGAGATTCGAACCTGGGTCTCATGGTCAGAATGTGAGCATTCGTTCTCTCGACCATGTGCCCATAATGTTCTATAATGGGTTTTTAATTGATTTGTTTTTTTATAGCTTATCAACTTTTTGCAGATTATCTAAAGCCAGAAACTATTTTTAGATTGGAAGAATTTTGGGGTGGGAGGGATAATCATTATTTACTGATACAAATTCTACTAATTAACCCATAACTGGGGGGGAGAGAAATGGATTCATACCTATCCCAAGAGTATTTCACATTCAACATATCAAACCCAACTGGAATTGGAACTTAGCTCTGAGATTTCCAATTCTGACCTTGTAGTAGTGAGAGAAAATAAAATAAAACTGTCAACTTAAAGCAGCAACAAATTTCTTCTGTCTCTCGACCGCAACACTTGTAGCCAAATCACAGTTCAAACGACAGTCTGTCGTAACAGTCCAACAAGTAGAAACAACAAAATTGAGTTACACGTCCAACCTTCACTTCTCACTAGCAAAAATGCGTGTTCCTCTCCCTAGCTCAGAAAATATTCTGCTTTTATAAGCGAAAAACAACTGCTTCTGTTTACCAAGAAATTTTTTCTGATTGGTCACGCCATTCAGAGGAGGGAAGAAAATTAGCATAGATTCTAGTCATTGAAGTAGATTTTTGCTAATTTTTCTTCAGCAGATCGCACACAAAACAGCCCTGTTATCCATTGCAGCAGCAGCATATCCAAAGTTACAGCACATGGTATTCCCAAGTGGTCACCCATCAAGGCACTGATTAGGCTCAATGTTGCTTAATTTTAGTGATTGTACGAGAACTGATGTTTCAATGTGATATGGCCATAAGTCCTTTATACCATCCACACATCCAAGGTTAAAGTATCTGGTATTACCAAGCAGTCACCCATCTACATACTGACCAGATTTGATGTTTCTTGCAACATCATATGACCATAAGCTTTCTATAATAGGAGCTGTATACTAGTACAACAGAAAAAGATGACATTTGAACTTCATGCAAACATAATAAACACTAAGTCTGGATAAAGGGTGGTGATGCTTATCTCCCCCCGAGTTTGTGAAGATTCATGAAAGATTGAAGATCTTGTCTGGTTAAAAGCCCAGCATAGACAATATATGTCGAAATTCAGAATGGGAGGGTGACTGGGATTAAGAACTTGCACATTTGTCCTATTTTGGGGATAGGTGCAATGAGTAAATACAATCACACATCACTGGAAAATGAAAGGGTGATCAAACTCCTTACAAGCAGATGATTCAGAGACTGACTCAAGAGCAATTGAAGATTATCTAGAGAAGATGTAGAGGCCATTCCCTTGCAAAAGCAGAAGATACCAGTTACCTCTGTGTTCATGAAACCTGGTGGAAATGGTAGGCATCAAATGTAGCAGAACAACTGAAAACATCATAAATCATAAATGGAAAAACTTACTACAATTTAGTGACCAACAGTATTTTAAAAAGAATTTTGAATTATTTCTGTATATAAGCATGCCAATTTTTGTAAATATAGACACCCATACACAATATTATCATAAAGTAAGAGTTGTAACAATAGTAATTTTAAAATTTACTGGTAATTTTCGAACATTCCCACAACAAAGATCTTCATAAGTACATAAAATTCAATAAAATATTAGATTACTTAGAACATTTTCCTAAACTTTATAGATTACTGGGTAGTTAAAACATATAAAAAGGTGTTCATGTTATATTCAAGTAATTGTTTAACTGTTCCCCCTTTGAAAAAATTTCAAAACAAGTCTAGTGAGAAAGTTGTCATCACCTCATAAAAGCATCTATTTTCATGTTAAAAAATGCTTAACTCAGTTCTGCAATAAAAGTAATACTGGTTTCAAATCAGAAACTTTAAATAAGCTAATCTTCCTCAAATAAAGTTTCAGAAAAGTATATTTTATTTTTAAAAGATTTTTTAAACAGAGAATTACGAAGATAGGTCAAAAATTAGCCACACTTTCACCATCAACGTATCTGGTATGAGTGCAGATAATTTTTGACTTAATTTTTATTCACTAAATCATTGTTTGGACTATTGCCCTCATCTTTGTTGCCATATTTATCACAACGTTTCAGCCGTTGTACGCTCCGGCCTTCTTTAGGTGATTGGAATGTCGAACTGAACTCTTTATTTCGCTCACTAGGGTAGACTGTTCTAGTTCCACGTGCCTTGTCTAATGGATGTCAGTTTACCGTTATCTCCTGTTAATTCCCCTCTTCAAGTTCTCCACTGCTTTAGCCGAGCATTGAACTCACACTCGTTTGGGTCCTGTCACTGGATCTAACACCTTTATCCACTGTGCCATGTATCCTTGAACTTATATCCACTGTGCCATGTGTCCTTAGAACAGTCTATCCCAGCGAGCGAAATAAAGGGTTCAGTTTGACATTCCAACCACCTGAAGAAGGCCAGAGCATACAATGGCCAAAACATTGTGATAAATATGGCAACAAGGATGATCGTCCGAACAATGTAAATAGTGTACATAATACCTCATCTCATAAATATAGACAGATATTAATTTTTATTGGGTTTTTTATCCCCCCCCCCACTTATTCAGATACAAATTGTACATATAGGAACTAGTTAGGCTCTCATACTCAAACAAAAGATTTTTATGTTATTATGATGACTGTAGTAAAATAAGTAAATGTAGTAAAATTGTTTTGGTGTAAGAAATACTGTGCTATATTTGGTTCAGTAATTGTGGCTTGCTTTTTTAACATAAAGACAGATTGAAGATTTCATTCCACCATCCCCTCCCCTTTTGGCCTTGTGCCACATTTTTGTATTTGCAAAATAATTACTTTTCAATTTTCATCGTACATTTCGAGGATAGATGAAAGAAAAAAAATGAACTAAAAAAACCTTCGTTGTTTAGTGATTCCAAAACGAAAACTCTTTCCAGACAATTTAAATTAGTTTTGAAAAACAGCAAAGTATTTTATTTTGCGTATAGAAAATATTAAATTTAATTTCTTAGCTTGAAATTAAAACTAAAATAAAGCTTCAAGAAAGTTTTTTTTTTCATTTTTAAAAATTCATTTTAATTTTAAAACATTGTCTTAGATATCACAGTTCTCTGGAGGTACCCAAAAAAAAGTATTCAAATTATATTTTAAGATTTTAAAAAAAATTAAAAAGGTGTTAAGATTAGCTTTAAATTCACATAATTTTGTTTATCCCAAATATTCGAGGCGGCGGTGTAGAGTGACATTATTCTGCATCTTCTTCCTTATTGACCAAATGCACATGATTAATTAATTCCACACTTACTTTTTTCACTATCATTAGCCAGTTGACTACTTAAAGAAAGAACATAAAATAATAGTCTGTGATTTAAACGAGTGTAATAGTAAAATAAAAATAATACCTGCATTTTTACCCAGAAAAGAAAAAAGTAACAATATTTTAATCTTGCAACGAAAAATTAAAAATAAAAGTAAAACAATTATCAAAAACCGCTGCAGTTTTTTTTTGTTTTTTTATTTAATGTACACATTTTTGTCTAGTCGATTTTTGTACTACCTTGTCCAACAAAAATAACCTCAGAAATTATTTTAAAACCCCAATCAAGTTTTAGTTTGTTTTGTGTTTGGCGCCTAAAATGTTGTATAAAAATTAAATGACATTTGTTGAGTTCGTTCATAGTTTTACTTTTCTCTTTTTCATCTTACCTGAATGCATGTGCGACAGAAAATAAACTGTTGAGTTAAGATTTTCTCCATCAAAACGATCGAGGGATACAAGACGGTATTCCTTCATACGACCCTCGAAAGTGCTCATGATTTGAGTTGTTTCGTTTTCTTAAATAATTACAATAATATCACCATGTCGTCTTTGTGATATTTTGAATTTCATGACGCCTGAAAAACAAATACAGAGTTGTCGTTCTTGGCATCGATGCTTATAGCAAAACTTGAATTGGAGAACAAAAACGAAATAGAATTAGCAAACATCTTCTGATAGGTTTAATGTTATAAAATAAATGAAGAAACTCGTTTAAAGTAATAATAAAAGCATACTCCATTAAAATAAAGACTTTAAAATCATAATAAACGGCCTCGCATGAAAAAAAAGCTCGCAATCTCCCAAAACTCTAGGAACTCGTCTTTCACGAACAATGCTTTCGTTCAGAGTTTTTCAACCAGTGCTTCCAGACGTACTAATGCACCCTAGCCAAGTGCGCCCCAAATTAACAGAAGAATAATTTATTAATTATTTTTATTTTTAAAAATCTAGAGACACCAAGCACATCATTTCCATGTCTAGGTGAAGTCTTTGTGTCATTTGATATTTTAAGCTGGATGCTAGATTCCTGTTGAGTTTTAGGGGTTGTCAGGAATAACGATAAAACAAAAGATGTGGTAACGGTAAAGCTATTGTGGGTTCGTCCATAGCCCAGTTTTACCTTCTTCGTATAATGCACTATTCCATTACATCAACTTTCATGCAAGCAAAGTCAGCGAGCTACTATTGGTTATTCTCCGCAAATCTAGCTCACTGATTGGTCCTTTTCGACCAATCAAGTCACCCGCACGTGCACAAGCAAATTTTGGCGCAATTCGTTCTGGAGCCACCCCACGTGACTACGACCTTATATAAACACAAAAACACGAGTGACCGTGAGCAGAAACTCGGACGGGGCTTTGTCGCAGGGCAAAGTTTCGTCCGGGGAGGTTGACAGTCCCTAGAACCCGTGTATACGGGTTCTAATGGGCATATTTTTGGCCGAGCCTACGGGCTCGGGGAACCCACAATAAACCAGCCTTGTGCCACATTCGACACATGTGGGAATGTTGATAAATATCGAGATCGACAGCAGAGTCCGACATCCGCGAGAGACAACAACAACAACAGAAGCAGACAATTTCGACCGCTCACTCCAAGCTTCAAAATGTGACAATTCCGAACACCTGTCTCGACGAATCGAGACGTTAAACTTTTCGGCAACACTGATGTCAACGAACCTTTTCGTCATAATTTTCCAGCGTGAAACTGTTGGGATAGTCCATACACTATTGACACGCCAAAATTTTAAATGAACCATTCCGTATCATGTGTTGGCGAATCGGGTCCGTCAACACTAAGTCTACCAATAAGGTCGGTCGGTGCATATTCCCGCCAAGGCGCAAACTTTGCAACAGGAAGGAACGCGGTTCTCTTGTAGAGGACGAGTAGAATGTGTGTAATGATATCAGAAGGTTTTTAGGTTGATGTGTTCTTTACATTCATCCTCAACAATATTAAAGTTCAAAAATATGAAACAAACAAGGCAAATAATAAATTGAAATAATACAAACATTTATATACAACTGAAGAATTACAATAGTGTTTTTTTTATGTTGCCGGATGTTCAATATTAGAAATAGTGTTGTATTGGTTTAAGTCAAGAAAAGTTGCGTACCCTTAACTTGATATATTTATACCTAAGCTCATATTAGAAGTAGATTGTAAATTGTACTTGCGTAAGTGTCGTAAAGTTCTTTACTTATTTAGTAGTGAATGTTCTGTTCACTTTGGGTAAGCAAAGTTGATTTTATGTTCGAAAGTTCTTTAACGTCTGACTGCGTTAGTCAAAGACGGGAGTTCCTTGAGCGTTACATTTTGCTAATGTGTGAGCGGTCGAAATTGGTTGTCGTTGTGGTTTGCTCGGGTCTGCTCTGCTCGAATCTGGATTGCTCGGCTCTGCTCCGGAATGCTCGGTGTAACACGTGTTTCCCGGTCTTTTTATAACGTCGCATCGGCTCCGGGAAGAATGGCGCGTAACATGATCGTGCGCGTGGGAGCGATCTGATTGGTCGAAACTGACCAATCAGCAAGCCGGATTTACGGTGATCGACCAATGGATTCAAGAAGAGTGCATTTCCAGCGGAGGGTAGACTGGCTGTCGTGGAAGATTCCACACTCTTTAGAAATTCAGTTTGCGCGAATCTTTGAACCGACACAAACGCACGTTTCGTCGATCAGCGAAAATATGTCTTCAAGTCAACTCGCCACAGCTACCTCTTGAAACTCAGCGAATCTGAATTCTAGAACAAGAAAAACGTCTGAGATTAATATAATACAAGAGTTGATTTTTCCATTCAACTACGAGAAAAAATATTATCTCACTCAACATAAAGGTACGCTATTTTGTACGACTTATTATATTTTTTCCTTTCCTGCACACACACATTACACCTTGAAGCAATCGTTAAATTGTCGTTTGGCAACAATTTAATTTTCTGTACAAACAATTAATCTCGACCGAAGAACAGTTTCAATCGACCTGATACGAACACATGAACTATAAACTTCCCGTGCATACATTCGACATATTTACAAATCATAATTTGTATATAGATGTGTATAATAAATTTGAATTTGTTTCTCGTTCAAATATTATGTTCGTCATTATTTGTTCTTTGTTTTGTATTGCATGATAAATGTTTGAACGATTTCTCCTAAATTTGTTTGTGGAAAAATAACACGCAATTTACCATGGCCTTCTGAATAAACCCCGTTTTTAATCATTAATTATCTAAAAATTCACCGACCTTTTCCACTACAAAATTGATGACCCCGACGTACGACCACTAACAAAACCAATTCCTTACCTAACGACGTGTTGGCACAATAATCCTCTCTGATGAACAAGAACCTTTGAACTTTTAAAAGTTGAATAATCACCATTCACTACCAGCTAAGTAAAATAGCAAACTGACATCGAACTTAATTTACAGTTAGGGGTACGCAACTCTTATCGACATAAAAACATTACATATTCTTATTCCTCTGCAAATCTAACATTCAAACCTTTTATTCCTTTGCAAACTTGTATATATTGAATCTGTATATAAATGTTTGTGTTTGTTTTAAATGACCCTTTGCCTTGTTTATATTTCAATTGTGTGAAATATTTTATTATTGTTGAGGATGAATGTTACGAACACGCCAGCCGAACAAGATTCCTTCTGATAATTTCTTTCCTTCTGATAAAGAAAACAAAATACATTCATTCGTCTCCAACACTATCCTTTATTCAGACTACATCATTAACAGGAATCGGTGGTCTCCGCTCAGCCCAATTCCATTATGTATTGTTCATAATTCCTTAATCTTTAAAGAGTGGATAATCCTTTCCTTCTGGCTTTCCTAAAAAAAAGGTTTGAAATTCAAATCAGTTGTAATGAGTCCCGATAAAAATAAAATATATAAACAAAAATAAAAAGAATTCAATTCAATTTTAATTTAATTTTAATTATTAAAATAAGGCATTTGCGCTTCCTTTAAAAACCCGTATCTCTTTCTTTCTCTCTGAACTGAACTTCTCTTTCTATACTTACTCTCAAATAACGAGACGGTGTTGGGATTGCTATGAAATGAGTGTGTAATCAGAAGGTTTTTTGTTTAAGATGATAAGTGTGAAAGCATGTTCTTCATATTAATCACAACAATATAAAGCATAGACATACAAGTTGAATAAATCTCAAGGCAAAATTGAACAAGAAACAACGGTAGTCGTGAATTCAATTAGAAAGCATCGAACATTTATATAATACAATTGGAAAAAGCTTGTGTTTTGGTTATATGAAAGTTGACGAAGTGTGAATTAAGTATGTTAATGAATTACAGTTCAACAATGTTCAATTGTTGAAGAAATGTTCAAATAGAATAAGAAAGAAAAATTTATCAAAAAGGTAATTTAGGTAGTAAATATGCGAGATTAAAGTAGGAATTGTTTTCTTATTCTTCCAGCGTTCTTTACCTTGGGCTGTCTTTTGTTGAAATTACAATTTCTATTTAGTAGTGCAAATGAACACTTTTTAAGAAAGTTGTAATGGACTTAGAGAGAGAATGATGTTGGTGGTTGAGTCAGCAGTTGACGCGCGAAAAGTTTCTTAAGTCAAAATAGTGACACGCGTGGATTCGTGTGCCATCTCTCTGAAGCTGAGTTACTGACTGGTAAATTGGACCGAAATTTGTCCTTTTGTTTTGGGAAGTCAAAGTAGGCTCCAGCGAGCTTGGCGGAATTTAGATTTTCGACAATCGATACACATTTTTGTGTCGTCTCGACCAATAAAAAGTCCAGTTTCGAAATGTGAAGTGTTGATTGGTTAAAACTGATTCTAATGAAAGAGTGTATTTTTTTTACGGAGGTGAGTAGAAAATATGGACGATTCTATAACGGCAACGCTGAAATAAAAAGCAGGAAGGAGAAAAGACTAAACCTGGCCCAAAACACCTGAAGTTTGCACGAGCAGAGCCTACTTATTTGTGACTGAAATATGCCTAAAAGTCAGCGAGGGTCCACGCATAACTTCCGATATAAAAAAAAAAATTCAAAAGAAAGGAACGCCTGAAAATAAAATAATTTGGCCAATTAAAATATTGACACATTGAGACTTTTTATGTTAGCGAAACAATATTCGCGCTAATTCTCGAATCTGATTAAAAAAAAGATATAAACCTGTGGTGAACCTGAAATAAAAAAAATAACTCTCTCACTGTTTTCAAATTCCCGAGTCTGTGCGAAATTTTATTTTGACCAATAGAAAAAGGGATTAGCTCCGGGCTGACGAAAAGAGCAAGGCAACGTTTAACAAGTCTACATGAAAATGTATTTTGGCCAATGGAAAAGGGAGGGTCTTACAAACTGAGAAAAAAAAGTAACGAGCCCATGTGAAATCGCTTTTTGATATAAATAGGCAGAGAAAGTTGAATCATGCCACAGAGAGAGAGAGAGAGAAAAGGCAGAAAGAAGCAGAGTTCCACACGTCTGAATAACGCCGGTGTCAAATTACACACTGATACATTATCAACTTCTCATGAGAGCAGAGCAATTTCAAAGAATTCTATTCTACTCCAAAGTTAAGTGCCTTAAAATACATCTTTTCATTCATGTTGAATACAATGTACATTTTGGAATATTACTTTGTGTCCGTTGATTTAATCTGAACATTTTCTCTCCTTGACAACTCATCGAAACTACAAATTTTAAATATTTAATTCCTTTTCCTGAAAAGAGGTCATTCGTTATTGATATTTCCGCCCTGCTAAAGGCCGAGAAAAACACAGTAGATTGACCAAATGTCTGCGATTACTACTATCCCTATCATAGTCTTACTCCAAAGTACCGAAACGGACATTTCTCTAAACTGTGACAAATGTCCGCCTTGTTAACGAATTTTTTGCTACACCAAATACCAAAGGACTCGCTCATCACTCTAAAGAAAATAAATAAAAAATATATTATTTATTTTATACCCTTGAGTCACTTCGTTTTATTCCAATGTTTCCGATAAAATAAATATCCTACCACCTATTCACACTGGCGACCTTTTGATCTGAATACATTCGCCACACAATCATTATCGGTTTCTCTAAAAAAAAAAAAAAAAAAAAAAAACGGATTTTTCATAAATCTCTTTAAATGAAAACTGTACAGCTTCTTAAATATTCAATGTAATGTCTTAAAAATAAATGCTTATTTCAGAAAACTTCTTTATTATTTTCCTATTTTCAAATTTCATTACTAATCTTTCCTTTCTGTCTGAATTTCTGGGGAGAGGAGTTATCATTCAGCTATTTATATTCGAACTATTACACTCAACTTTTAAAAAACTCATTTCACCCCATGCAAGGCAGTAAGACACAAAGGGTTACTATTGTGGGGACCTACCTACAAATGAACTCTTCCACACCTATATAATATGGCTACCAACTCTGAGTAAGGTGAGTCACCAAGTGAGGGTCACCGAGTAGTAGCCACAGAGTGAGTGAATGAGTCAGTCGGGACACCAGTGAGAGAAAGTACTCTCCAGTCCACATTTACCTTTGTACTACGTTTCCGAGAATATACTATTTAACCTATATCCGAGTTCGTGTTATCTTTCTATGGTTTTACACCATAACAACTGGCGACGAGGATGAGATCCGTTTTTGATAAATTAATTCCCAAACAGTCAAAAATATGTAAGACCAAAAAAAACAACAACAAAAACGATTTCTTCCAGGTCAAAAAATCTTTTTTTAAAGTTTTCAGAAGAATATGCCGTACTGGGAGGAGGGCACGATCACTAGAAGGGTCGGCGAGATGGTGTATATAATACAAGGACCAATACATACCCACTAAAGACATATTAATCAAATTAAAAAAACGGCATGAAATAGATTCTAACAGCACACAGGATGAAGTGGAAGAACCCATCGAGATCATTTATGACACATTTGACCTCGAGCCCCCGCAGCATTTTCCTGAACAACGAAGGTCGGGAAGAAAGAGGAAATTTACGGAGCCTTTAACAATCAACCCCCAAAAAGAAAAGGTATTAAATTTCTGGAAAGTAATAAACCTTTTTACCGAGTAAAAGGCTTGGGAGGGGGGTATTGTGGGGACCTACCTACAAATGGACTCTTCCACACCTATATAATATGGCTACCAACTCTGAGTAAGGTGAGTCACCAAGTGAGGGTCACCGAGTAGTAGCCACAGAGTGAGTGAATGAGTCAGTCGGGACACCAGTGAGAGAAAGTACTCTCCAGTTCACATTTACCTTTGTACTACGTTTCCGAGAATATACTATTTAACCTATATCCGAGTCCGTGTTATCTTTCATAACAATTACTGAGTGCGGAATCGGGCACAAAGCTTGTCTTTTAACCGGTTATAATCTGCTGAACAGATACTACAATTTGATATCATATTTTTCGTTACTGGGAAGCCTTTTTATAGCCTGGATCAGTTTTTTTTTTTTTACAACGATTACTAGTTAAGCTTTTTCTTCCGTTTTTTTTTTATTTTTGGGGTTTTTTTATGTGGGGGTGCCGACAGGATACAACAGTTGATTGGAGTTGCTGGATTTTTATTAAAGCTTCATCAGATAATAAGATATGGGCATTTTTTTCTCCATATCTCATTCTCTGATGAAGCGTTATTAAAAAATCAAACATGTTAGATTGCTAACCATTTCCTATTTGTTCTTTATCCTATCATATATATATATATATATATATATATATATATATGTGTGTGTGTGTGTGTGTGTGTGTGTGTGTGTGTGTGTGTGTGTGTGTGTGTGTGTGTGTGTGTGTGTGAAATGAGAAAAATGGAGTATAATTCCACTGTACGTAACATTTAGTTTGAAGGAGGGCTCAATACAGAGTAGAGCTAAATATTATTTATTTTAGGATATTAAAATAAAAACATGTTAATAATCGTTACACGATTACAATCATGTTTCAACACCACAAATGTGTCTCCTCGGGTGGTGTTAAACGACTGGCGTGCGAAAGATTAATTTCGAAAGCAGAATACTTTTTTAAAAAATAGGCTTGTGCGTTTACCGTGATTAACCAATCGAATGTGACCTACGCTAAATTCAAACCTACCGGAAAAAAATAATATAGGTCATGACAAGAAGTTGTGTGCGTATAAATCCTAGACAATTTCCTTATGGACAGATACAAGTTGCCACGTTATTTCGTAAGATGTATCGAAGTCTGACGTTTAACTTTCCAAATAAGTAAAAGCTAAAAGTGGTAGGCATTCCTAACCAGTTATATGCTCGTTCAGCTTCTTACATGAAATTTTATAGTTGATAAATAAAAGGCCACTTTAAGAAACTGGTAAATAACGTAACCTTTTGGAAAAAAATCCAGATAAAAAATACAAAACTACTTTGGCAAATTAATATGCAACCGTTAAGTAAAGAACATCCATATAAGATATTAACAATATCAACTAAGATGTTAATAATACTAACTAAACCCTGTACATCCACATAAGATGTTAATAATACTAACCAAACATCAATGCAAAGCAATATTAAATCAAAATGAATCTTACAAAGAGAACAGTAAGCCATATAAGGTGCACCGCAGTTCATCTACTGATTATTACTATGATAAACAGTATTATCAAATTCAAAGGTTTAAATATATTGTAAGGTAAAAAGGTAGGCTATGCCTAAAAAGGTAGGCTATGCCTACAAATAAGAGTCAATTCACTTCTTTAGTTTAATAAGGAGTTTTTATCAGAAAATCTCTGTTTTGGGTTCTTTTTTCTTTTGTTTTTTTTTTTCTTTTGTGTTTTTTTTTAATAAACACACTCTGGCCCAATACGAACCCGGATGATTATATAACGAAAACATTTTTTCGGGTCTTTCTCTCTTCCGGTTCTTCCCACTCTTTCCTCACCCGTCGCCTTCTGATAATTTCACTTTGTGGCACCAATTTAAAACAGTGCTATACATTAATTATTTACCATTAACCACCTGACGAGATCGTAAGGTTGAAACCCGGGTAGTGGTGAGTGTACATTTTTTTAAATCTTATATATATATTGTTATGGTGTTGAAACCATAGAAAAATAACACAGACTCGGATATAAAGTTAAACGGTATATTATTCGTAATATTATTATTCGCGGAAACGTAGTACAAAGTATGTGAACTGGAGAATACTTCTCTCACTGGTGTCCTGACTCACCCATTCATACACTCACTCGGTGATACACGCTTGGTGACTCACACCTGGTGACTTCCTCCTTACTAGAAATTGGTAGCCACATTGTATAAGTGTGGAAGCGTCCATTTGTAGGTATGTCAGGTTCCCACAATATATATATATATATATATATATATATATATATATATATAACGACAGTATATGCTTGGAAAACCGGAAGTCAAAATGGCAACAATTTAACGAAAAGAGAAAAACGGTAAAAAAACAAAAATAATAAAGAGTGAGTGTAAAGTGAAAAAAAAACTACGTTATAGTTGCACCGATGATCTTGAGAAGATTATAAAGAAACACAATAATAAAATTTTAAATCAATTTAAAAATGTGGATAATGATGTACATCCCAAGATAAATACTGTTGATAATATTAACCAATTTAATTGCAAGAATTCTAACGATTGCCCATTACGAAACAGATGTTTAACCAACTCTCTTGTTTATCTAAGTACTATTTCTACAATAGCGAATCCGATTGTTGAAAAAATTTATATTGGTAGTACTAAGAATTCTTTTAAGACTCAGTGGTACCAACATATGTTATCCTTTACCAATAGTGCTTATAAAAATAGTACATCGCTTTCTAAATACTCCTTATTAAACCAGCATAGGTCACATTCGATTGGTTAATCACGATAAAGCCCATAAGCCTATTTTTAGTTCTGTTTTTTGTTTTCGAAAAAAAAGAGGAAATGTTCTGTTTTTTAAATTAAAATAATCATTTACTAGCCAGTAGTTTACCATCGCCCGAGGAGACACATTTGTAGTGTTGAAACAGAATTGCCATTGTGTAGCGATTTTTAACATGTTTTTCTTTTAATATCCTAAACTATATATATATATATATATATATATATATATATATATATATATATATATATATATATATATATATACGCGTTTGTGTGCATATCCATACGTTTTTGTCTGTGTATCCACGCGTTAAGTACATAAGTATATAAAATGTTAAATGAGAAAGTATAATATCCTATTGAGTACTGATATCCCACCATCCCATACAACTGAATAACCATTCTATCTATCCTGAAATTTAGCTCTTCTTTAAGTAGAGATCATGTTCAGAATAAGAAAGAAAATGTATCAATATATTCTTGTACGAGAATCAACAGTCACGAGTGATAACATTTTTTTATACATGAGTCAGCAGTCAGTCATACGTTGTGAATAAAATGGCACCGTTAGCAAACATGATTTCGTCATATTTAAATCCTAAGCTCATTTTTAGAACTAAATAACGTTGCCATCAGCACAAAGTGTACGAGGTGTATATATATCCAGCTAATGAAACAAAATAGCCTATATCTGGCAATGCAGATTACTCCTTTGTAAAGTACTCCTCTTTGGACTTAACTTATCATTCCACTTTTCAAAAGTCTACAGATTCCTATTTTTGGAATCGATATCAGTTGTCTCGTCACTTTCTCCTTAATTTCGTTCAAGGTATTTCTACGGTGATTTTAGCTTTGGGAAAAGCCAGAAGGCATAGGGAGTCAAATCTAAACTGTAGAGGGTGAGATAACCTGTGATACGCAGACTGTACCAAAATCCCTCCACGAAAAATTAAGAATTTACTTGCTCGGTCATTGGGAATGCAATGATCACACAGTATACAAGCTCATTTAAAAGAATTTTTCTCAGGAAGTGAGTGGAAGATGAGAAACTATCACCTCCCTTTTTTTAACTAATTAAAGTGAATTAGTCAGAAACGTTAGAAGTAGTTCGGATTGACTTCGAGTATGTCAACTGTCTCAACGAAAGGCTCATATTTACTCCCGCGTACATGGCGCCTCAGGAGTGCCGATTTTGAGTTTGTTAACCATGTAGGTATGGAATCATGAGAAGCTGATTTCCTTTGGAAATTAAACAAACGTTCATGAGGAGTACAGTTCGAGGCAGTGTAAAGCAATGAGCGAATGCAGTGGAGTGCTACATCTAGAACCTTTTCCCAACTAGCAACTGTGAGATTACTAGACCGTAGAGCCAGGCTCACCGTTTGCCAGATGATACCATTGTACCTCTCTGCTTGTCCATTGCCCTGTGGATTAAAGGCAGTTGTTCGGCTGGTAGCAATGCGTCGAGAAAGTAGAAACGCCTTTAATTCGTCCGACATAAAAGCTGTACCACGATCAGAGTGCACAAAAGAAGGGTTTCCAAAAATGGAAAATAAACTAGTTAGATGTTTCTTGACAGTCGCTGCTGAGACATCGGCACAAGGGTAAGCGAAAGGAAAACGGGAGTATTCGTCAACCACAGAAAGTATGAACCGATTGCGAGAATTTAAAGGTAAAGGTCCCTTGAAGTCTATACTTAATCTTTCAAAGGGTTGACTTGCTTTTATGAGTGTTTGAGGGGGTATTTTAATGAATCTAGGCTTTATCTCGGAACACACCTGGCATAACCTAGTTACTGCTCTTACATCTTCTACAGAGTATGGCATATTTTTACTTCTGACGAAATGCAGCATTCTTGTTACCCCAGGGTGACATAAATCTTTGTGCAAGATATGTAGTTTGTTAACAGAGATGGTAGAAGAGCAAATTCGTGATAAAGCGTCCGCAGCAGCATTTTGTTTTCCCGGGCGATATACTATGTCGTAACTGAATCAGGCAAGTTCTAATTTCCATCTTGTGATCTTCTCGTTTTTTATCTTGTTTTTACTTTTAAGATAGAACATGAAGGAGACAGATTTCTGATCTGTGATAAGCTTAAAATGTCTCCCGAGTAATAAGTGTCTCCACTTTCGAATCGCTTCTACAATTGCATAGGCCTCCTTTTCAACTGATGAGTGCTTTTGCTCGGCAGAAGTTAAAGTTCTTGAAAAGAAAGCTACAGGCCGACGGTTTTGGGTTAGAAAGGAAGCAATAGCATGTTCCGAAGCATCAGTCTCAATCTCAAAAGGTAGAGTAGAGTCTATAGCCACCAGGCACGATTTTGCAATCTCCTCCTTTAGATGCTTGAAGACATCCGTTTGTTCTTTAGAGAGAGGAAAGTGGGCAACTCTGATTAAGGGATGTCATTTTTCGGAGAAATTTGATATCTACCTAGAATAGTGAGAGAACATCCCCATTGCTCGTCGGAGAGAGGTATGGTCTTGAGGTACTGGCAGATCCACCAATCCTTTGAGTCTGTCAGGGTCAGGTTTTACTGAACCCATGCTTATAGTGTGCCCAAGCAAGTCCACCGAACTAAGTGAATAATGACATTTGCTTTTATTCAGTGTTAGGCCGTACTTTGCCATACTATTCATAAATTTCTTTAGATTGTTGTCATGTTCTGCCTGGTTATGACCACAGATAGTAACGTTGTCGATATAGGCGTAGGTTCCTCGGAGGTCTTCTCGCCTGATAATGTCATCAATGACTCGCTGGAAACTTGCTATTCCATTGGTCACTCCAAAAGGGATTCGACAAAATTGGTACAGAGACCCAGCTGCTTCGAAGGCATTATATTTTCGTTCTTCTGGCTTGATGGCAACCTGGTGATAGGTACTGGTTAGATCAAGTGCTAAATACCTGATAACAGGCAATCTCATTTACCATGTCCCCTATCCGAGGAAACGGATAAGCATCCAGAAGAGTGAACCGATTTATCGTCTGGGAATAATCTACGACGAGTCTCTTCTTGTGATTTTCAGGAGACACTACCAGTGTTTGGGCTCGCCATGGCGATTGAGATGGCTCTATAATTCCTTCCTTCAGCATACGCGATATTTCTGAATGAATGAATTTAGCGTCAGGTAGGCTATGTCTCCTGGATTTTACTGCTATTGGATGACAATCAGAAGTTAGATTCGCAAACAGAGAGGGGTAAGGGACATTATTAATTGCAGTTAGTCCACAAACAGTGAGAGGTGGAAGCAGTCCCCTGAAAGGTATTTTTACCGAAGAATGCTGACGTAGGAAATTATGCCCAAGAATGACATCGCAGCATAAGTTAGCCATAACGGACAACTTGACATTACGGTACTCTCTACCGCTTAGATTCAGGGATACTATACAATGTCCAAGAGTAGAGGATGAATGGGAACTGCTAGCCATAAAAATTCTTTCTGAACTTGGCAAGATTGCTAATCCGAGTCTTTTAACCTCGTTAGAATTAATAAAATTTTCTGAACTGCCAGTATCAACAAGTATTTTTAGAGACTTGCCTTTGATTTTTCCACGCAATGTCGAGCAAGATAGACTCTCTGAGAAATTATAAGATGGAATGGAAGACGCGAGAATAGACTCACCGTGGTTGATAGAAGCCGCTATAGATGATCTGCAGACACGAGCAAAATGTCCTTTCTTTTTGCAATTTTTGCAAATTGAGTTTCGAGCAGGGCATCTTATTCTATCATGTCTCTGATTCCCGCAGAAGAAGCATTTTTGTCCAGAAATGGCGGCCACGGTATGTTCCTCATAGCACGGAGACTGATCGTCATCGTCAGTTACCTCAGTTTGAACAGTAGAGACAGATGCGTTTAGTGAGTTCTGTTGTGAGGGGGACGTTAATTGTTTTTGTGCCATCTCAAGTGTTAGCGCCTGGTCATAAGCAGTGACTAGATCTAGTGTTTTGTTTTCCAGGAGTCGTTGTCTTATGTGATTAGACGAAATTCCGTTTATAAAAGGGTCTCGTATGTATTCGTCTCTCGCCTGTATTGCTGTAACAGCCTGGAACTCGCAATCCTTCGCGAGTTTCTTTAAAGCTTGCAAATACTGGTCTACACCCTCGTCAGTTTGTTGACGACGAGTAGCCAGCAGATGCCTACAGAAGATGGTATTTCTAGGCTGCACAAACACTCCTTCCAGAACGTCCATGGCTGAATCGTAATCGTCCACGTCGGAGATGTGCTTAAAGATAGTGGGAGAGACAAGGTTGATAAGTAGATTCAGTTTCAGTCTGTCTGTCAGTGGAGTCTGTTGTTGTGTTTCGCCGGCCGCTTCGAGAAAGATTTGAAAGGATCTTTTCCAATGTCGCCATGTGTCGGCTGAGTCGGGTTTATTCGTGTCTAGATCTAGGCGTTCTGGCTTAAGGTATTTCTCCATCCTGATAGATTATTTCTAGTGGAATAAATTGTTGTAAAAAGAGTTTGAGAGGAAGTGAAACAAGGCTGAGTCCATATAGCTTGAGTGAAGCTTTATTCCACTAGAAATCTACTCCGGTAGCGAAAATGGACGACTACCTCGTAAAAAGAGAAAGACGAAAACAGGGGGAAATCAATCAGTCCTGGAAAGTCAGGGAAAGATTAGAGAGTTCCTTTATTTTCACCACATTTCGGATACCTAAAAATCCCACAAAGAGTCAAAAGGAATAGTAAATAGTGAAGGGATTACTACTATCAAGAGATACATACATACTAACATGCACATTTACAAGGACTCTTTTCTCTTCTCTCTCTATTATATGATAAAGGACTTAGACGTTGAACACGAGACGTTTCTGATATGAACTTTTTAAATATTGTATATTTTATTTTAAGAGATATAACATTTTATCAGTACATGTAATATATATCTTTGTATTAATTATCTTTGCATGTATTTTTAAAAAGTCAAAGATTGGTGTATATTCGGATTAAGGACGTTATCCAAAGATAACTACCTGTAAACCCATAAACACTTTGGAATCATCCACAGCAGAAACACGTGTAGGGGACCGGCGGGTTAATGCGAGGATAAAATCTCTGGACTAAGACTTCCTGCTGGCCAGTCCCGCTACATAGGAATGTTGGACTATGATGGAGTCCAAAGAAAGCAAAATAAAACGAACAAGACCGATATATATGTACAAAACAAATATATATTATTAACAAACAGGTTAAAACACGAATTACAAATACATCATTTAAAACATGAATAAAGCGTTAGTGTCTGTATGGAAAGTTGTTTATGTGTGTGTTGAATGTCCGTACGGTTGTGAATTTCGTTTTAGCGTGTTTCCAGAATATGGGAAACGCTGGTTGTGTATTAGAGTTCACATATTGGATATGTTAGAGAAAGTTTTTCAGTACCTCGCACCACGATTGAGGTTGCCGGCCCCAGGAGAGGCAGTTTTGGCCGCACGTGTGCGAAGCCGTGGGAAGAGCCGTGGAAAGAGAAAGAGGCGAAAGGTCAGCCCGTATTTATACTCCCGGGAGAGAGAGACCCCTGTTGAAAGGGTTACGAAACGAAGAGGAGATAACCCGATACACGTCTCTTCGCTCCGTGTTCTTCTTGGCGTCTCCTCTAGGTGATCGAATTGTATTTCGTGCCTAATTTTGGGTCATAACCATTATCATCAGATCATAATAGATTCATTTTGCTATCAGAAGGAGCTCTCTATCAAGGGGAGATAACCTATATTTTTTTATAAAATGTAGAATTATTTTCTCATAAAAAAGATATACAACATTCAATACAATATAACTTTCAATAATCGAAAAACCTTGAGAAGTTATAATACACATTCCCCTTCCCCTTTTAAAAAAAGGTTCAAAATATACATACTTTCAAAAAAGGTTCAAAACACATTAAAAAAAGGTGGACTGACTTAATTGAAAGATGAAACAGAGAAACGCTTTGGCAGGGTTCACTCGCTTCATTAGGACTTTTAAGAATTTTCTTTATTTTTCTAGAACACAGTTCCATTCTCTTCATTGGTTTCAATTTGGTTCTGCTTCCTTTTCCGTTTGCTTCTTCTGTAAGAAACAGCCCAGCTCATCCACTGGTGACAGCCCAAATAGCTTTTACTTCTGTATCCTTAGAACTTGTACCATTTGTACCTTCGAAACTTTTACACCTTCTGAAATTTTCTGCTAAATCTTGTTTTAATATAGTCTACAAATGGGCTCCAAATGGTTCTCAACTTTAAAATTTGTGTTGGTGGAAGTCACCTTCTTGATTGGTCAATAAATCCAAAGGTGAAATTTCACATTTGAAAGTTAAAACACAAACAGTGTGTGAAATTTGTTCTGGTTTTCCCACATGAAAAGGTTAACGTTAAAGATCACAAAATGGATAAAAGCAATAACGGTTTGAAAATTTAGAGTGGACAATTCTCTCTTTTAAGCAGAAGAATAAAGACTCAACTTCCTGCTCGGTGTGTAACAATAGAATAAAATGTTTATTTACATATACAAAAAAGGTAAAGGGATATACACGAAATATGAAAGAAAGGGAGAAGAAAATTCCTTTAACTTAAAGGAAGAAAAAGTGTTCATATATAATATTGCCTGTGCGCCCCAATAAGTCATAAGATGTCACAAGAGACCCACTAACATTTAAAAAAAAGACACGAAACTGACAGGTCAACAAGAGGACAACAAACTGTTGCGGACCCGATAGCGGTGCAAATCTGGCTTACGAAAATAAGGCCTTGTGCCAGACACTACACACTACTACCGAATCCACAAACAAAGTAAAAAAAAAAGAAAATATAAAGATGCGCTCTTTCCACCGTACAAAGGGAAAAGAAGTAGACAGGCAAAACAACGAAAGGTTAAGAACAAACATAAATTTTATTAGAGTTTAACAAGTAATATGTCTTCAGAGAAGACCTTCAGTAAAATGTACTGGAAAATGTAGTAATTGAGAAAGAGGCCAAGTAGATTGTCTTCAGTAAGGTTACTGGAAATGCTGTAGAGAATGAAATTTAATTGTCTTCAGTTAAGACCTTCAGTAAGACACTGGAAATATGGTAGTTGAAAAAAGGTGGATAAAGTTCCGCGCCAAAATTTAAATTCAAGATGGCTATGGCGGGAAAAAGTTCTTCAGGAAGAAAGTCAGTTGTAATGCATAAACATACGGCAAGGAAAAAATACTCACTGCGAGAGTTTTTAATTGTGAGTGTATGTAATTCTTTTTAAAGTAACAGGTTCAGAAAGTACAGTGAATGTGAAAAATGCTCGTTCTTCATGTTGAAGGATTCGAAATTTCCCGGAAGTGGGCGGCTCAATAAAGATGTTCGCTTCGGAATGAAAAATCTGTCATAAGGTGACGACAGTGTAAGATACAGCGACGAGCCATGAGGTCTAGGCAAGTTTTGCTGAATAAAATGTATCTGTCTGTATATATGGGGTTACCGGCGAGAGACAAGTGAGCCAGCCCGGCCGATGGTCAGACGACCACGGGGCGACTGATTTGAAAAAGCCAATTTGCCATGACGTCAGCGCAAAAGCGCGCGAAAAAAATGAATTCTTCCTCACTCGGCTAAGAACTACGGTTTACTACTATGACCGGCCGAACGTGAGAGGAAGGGGTGAAAAACTCGCGCGTGCGTCAAAATGAAGGTGGGGATAGCGATGATATCCCACAAAACGACAAAAAATTGATACCATATTTATTTACATCATCTACAAAGGTATGTATTTGGATTAAAGGAACATGAACAAAAAAATGGATCAAGTAATGGAGGCAGAAGAAAGTGAAGGAATACTGACCGGTTAGAAGACCTAGATAATATAACTGTGAGTGACTAAATGTTAAAAGTAGTGCAAGATTAGTTGGCATGTAAGTCCACAGTTTGAAAGTTCAATTCAAATGTCCAGTGAAAGTATTAAAATGTTGCTGCTCAAGTCCAATGGAGAACCTTCCGTAGTATTTTAAGCGAAGTATACGGAATAAGTTATTTGAAGTCTGGACGATGTGCATGCAGCAGTTTCCTAAACCATGCTGCATGCACATCGTCAGCCGGAAGTTCGTGGATTGTTGTAAGCAGGTCCATTAACGCCGATCAACCGGGTGAGTTAGGTTGAGATAGAGATGCCGGAAGTAGGCATCAATGAGTTGTCGGAAGTTCAGGGCTGTTGTAAACAGGTCTATTAACGCAGATCAACCAGATAAGTAGAGTTGAAGTAAGGGCCAGAAGTAATGAAGGCCAAATATACCGGAAGATAAAGGTCCTTGGTAGCCGGAAGTAAGGGTCTATGGTAGCTGGAAGTAGTAAAGACTAGGAATGCCGGAGGTATAGGTCCGAGAAAGCCGGAAATAATAAAGGGCAAGAGTGCCGGAAGTAAGTCTGTGGTAGCCGGAAATAATAAAGGTTATGAATGCCGGAAGTAAGGGTCCGAGGTAGCTAGAAGTAATAAAGGTAAGGAATGCCGGCAGATAAGGGTCCGTAGTAGCCAGAAATAATAAAGGGCAAGGTTGCCGGAAGTAAGAATGGATAGGAAAGCCCAACTAGCGTCCAGCTGGCAGGACAAAAATAAATGGGCACGTAACTCAATACATAACCCGTCCAGGTCAACTGGTCACAAAGACCAGGGTGCCTACATTTCGCCTCCTTTTCGTCCGTTTTCTTAGTTCGGCGAGAAGTCGCCGGGTTATATGATAAGGGAGTATAAACATTAACTGGGTCTGCATACCTACTTAATATTTAAAGAAAATAAATTCAGAGTTGCTACAAAGTATGTGTTCGTCTTGTCTGGTTTTCGCACATCCACACATTCAGAGCGAATCCTCTTGACTAAGAAAAATACTGGTGTTATATAGCTCTCCCAGTCGCAAACCCACGCTGGCTAATATCTGTCCAGTATCGTTCACATGCAAATAGGCAGCGCCACCTCCTCTAAGTAGAAGGTCTTCTCTCGATAGCCCATTTTGGAAGGGGACGCAACTCCTGGTGCTTATATCATCACATACAACCAACTCGGAGTCTTTTATTGGGCTGACTCGATTCTCTGTTATAAAATATAATATTCATAAAGAGTGTTTTCACTAAGTTCGTAATATTGAAACAACTAAAAGGACACTAGTTTTATTATGAATCTAAATGAACTGGCTATATTAAATTGAAGGGTATGTGGCAACGCAATAAAGAAACGGTCATGGTCATGAAGATATATAATGTGTGTCCTTGATCACGTGAACGGAGTAGCGAAGGGGCTACGATAGTACTCACTGCCAAAGAGGCGCATACTCTCTGTATTTATCGAAATTTTCCCTCCAAAATTGCTTAACACTTTCCGGGTCCTCTCATTCGTCAGAAAATATATTCTTATCTCTGATAAGAATCGACTGTCTAGGAGCTGGTTTTTTGGAAGCAAGGGTCCGACAAGTTATGAGTTTTACCCCCGACTTTATGGCAATTCTTCTTTTTATTTTCCAGCTCTCTCGTTCGTCAGAAAATATATTCTTCTTATCTCTTATAAGAATCAAGACTTTGGGAGCCGGATTTGAAGGCAAGACATGAAAATCGGGGCAAAGATCAGAAAAGAGATTTAGAATATTATAAACTTGTGCAAACATTGTATGTAATAGTGGTTCTCAAATTAAATTCTAATAACCGTCCGCCTTATTTTCGCATGTTCTTACTGAGCTATTCTATTTTTAGAAAATTTAACGAACAACTGTTTCACATCAAATTTATTTGTTATTAAGCGTCTAGCATTTTAATTATTTTTTTTTTGTTAAACACTTCTCTTAAAAACAGGTGTAAAAAAAGCCAAAACTAGACTAACATTTATAAATTTCTATCTAGACTTTTTTTTATTAATCATTTATTTAATTTACATTTTTTTATATATTTTTATATTCTCCCCTCAAGAGAAAGAGCAAAAAAACAAAATTAGTGTATGGTATTATTTATAATTATTCTCTATATTCACCTTCCTTGTAAATGTTTTTTTTTAACATTTCACGACCCTACATGAAAGTGTCTGTTTACGCATGCGCTCTAAGTGCCGCTTCTTATATTGGTTGCCAAGCGACATCGAAGTAATCAAATATGTTCCGCATAGGCGTGCAGGAACTCATAAATTTGGGGGGAAAAAGTAGTTGTATGAATAAAGACAAAAGGAAAACTTATCTTTTTCAACGTGTTCCGTCCTCAGCTGGACTCAAAATGTAAGGATTTTATTTTTCAACATGTATTTATAGATGGAAGTATAGTTTTTAATTTGTGCCTAGGGAATAATAAAGCAATTCCTTAGTTTCCATCAATTATTTTTTAAATGTTAATTGAACAAAAACAAAAACAAAACGTATTGTGCTTTCAAGACAAAAGTAATTTAAATTTATTAACCACATTCAGAGGATAAGTTAAAAAATAAAAATGTACATTTAAAACAATATTTTTCTTAATTGTGTTTCACCAGGAAATTTCATATCGTTTTTTATTCAATTCTATCAAAAGTTTCAGAAAATTTAAATAATGTACCTTTTTCTTCTTTTTTTTTTTTCTCAAACGGCAACCCCTCACAAAACCCCGTTCGAAATACTTATCATCAAACATCAGATTTTTTAAGAGCTTTTGAGTCATGTCGATAACTTTTCAGCACTCCCTTGTACTACAGCAGTTCAAAAACTATATTATTTTTATTAGCAATAATTTTATTTTTAGCAACTTGTATCCGTTAAGAAGAGTAAAATTTCCAAATAGTTGTATGATTAAGTAAGTGGAACGCACAATATAATTTGTTGTTCCGTTTCCATTTTTATAGTAACTGTGTTCAGAACCGGAAGCGGAAATGAATCAATACTGTTCCTCCCTTCCTTCTTCATTGGTTCACTTAAAGAAAAACTTTTCGCTGCTGCTCTTGTAACTCTCGTCTTCTCTTGCTAACGTAATCCTTTTTTTATGGGAAAAGATTATTACTTTCATGCTCTGAACCTGATTGTGATTTACTTGTATCTTCCTGCTGTACTCGGGTAAGTAAATTAAAATCCAAGTGTGCCATCACAAACTTTTAATGCGACATTTGACTTCGATAAGACGTTATCTTCTTCTTCTTGATTGTCACACCCCCTCCTAAAAACTTGTTGACAAATGTTTAAAAAAAAAAAAACTAATTTATTTATATATTTCGGAATTCTCTCATTTGTCTAAAGTTAGAAAGAAAATGCTATCGTAAGTAAATTAAACACAAGTCCCGTGTTTTTCTACTTGGATAGAACTTATTTATTTACAAAACAATGTATTGTACGTAGTAATAGTAATAAAATATAAATAAATGCTTATTTTTATTAATTAAAATTAATGAACAAAAAGTCGATTATTTAAACAAGTGATTTTTATTTAAAAAATAATTTAAATATCTAAATTAAATTTATTCTCTATTTGGTTTTAGTATTTTCTGGAAACATAGCTCCTTGTTTTTACATAGACAGCAACACAAAAAGTCAATTGCTGGTAAACAGAAGATTGTGTTGCGTCAGTATTCCAACTGTGGGACATTTTTCTTAAAAAAGAACCCCTAAAAAGTGGCTTTTGCTAGACTCGAACACTTATCACCGGTACTTAGGGGTAAATACGTCTTCTTATGTACATTTTTTTATGTTTATTTTTAAACATTTTGAAAAGATCTTTCCAATTTTCCATAAATTTTTTGTGGTAACAAAAAAAATTTAGGAAATAAACTGTTTTTTTCTCTTACTAAAAAAAGTTTTTAATTTTGAAAATATTTTTTCAAGTTTGTACTTGAAATTTGTAAATAAACCTTGTAAAAACAAAACAACATTTCTAACAGTTTTTTGTGTTTTTTTTTCTTCTGTTGAACTGGGAATAAAAAAAGGAAATTCAAAACTCAGTGCTTTGAATTTACATCAAAGTTTATTAAAAAGAAAATTAATAAGTATTTTTAATTTAATCTTAAATCTTCCAGAATATATATTTTTCATTTCAATGTAGCCTTTTTTTAAAGTGCTCTTTTTATTATTCGCAATATTTATTTACAAATAAAATATTCTTTTTTAAGTTTTAATAATTCTTTCTTTCTTAATTTCTTTTGGTTTCGGATAATTTGTGTGTGTCGCATCTGATAACTTTTTTTACTTTTCTTAAACAATACTTGACAATGTACAATACATTTATAAAAACAAACAATATTTTTCTCTGCTTTGAATAAACTGGCAAATGATGTGTGATACGAAAATCTTGTAGCTTTACCCACTTCAACAGCATAAAAAACTAAGTTACATAAATCAGATTAACACTACACTGAGGTAAAAATGAGTTTAAAAAGTAAACTCGTGTTTCTCTACTTAGTACAAAAAATAATAGTGTAAGAGGGAAATATGTTTTGGTTACGTGGCCAATTAATAGAAAAATACTTTAATTAATTAATAATTAAAATAAAATGCATTTTATTTTTAATTGCCATTTATGCCAATGCGATGTATGCAAGAACAAAAAATACATTTTCAAATTAAATAACCAGCAATGTGTACTGTAATTGTTATTAAGTCAACAAATAGTTTCTAGTTCGATTTTGGTTGGACCCTACAAAAGATTGTTGCGAAATAATTGCTTTAATCTTCCTCCAGGGTGAAGGGAGGGGCTCTTTTTTGATGATTTTTATTACACTTTCTTAAATGAGATAAAAAACTTGATCAACAAATTTAGGTTGAAGAAAAAACAAATGGGTTACAGCACTTTCTTTCTTTTTTTTTAAAATTTTGACAGCATTCTACTACCAATTTCAAGTCATAAGCAACAAAAGATTGACAAAAAAACTTTTTGACAAATAAAACTTATTTTTTTAATTTTAATATATCAACGTTTACATGAAAAAAAAAATAGTTTAAAAAAATTCTTGCTGGTTTGTGTCACGAGATTGTTAATCAAGCAAGTAGCTGTCCTTTTTATAAAATAACCTGTGTCTGCAAAATGAATTCAAGTGTTGCACTTGTATTTTGTTTACTAAGAAAACAAAAAACTGTCAGAAAATGGTTTTCACTTTTAGTAGTGTTTATTTTCTGGAAAATATACCACCACCTCGAGATATTCTATTGTGTGTCGTTTATAAAAAAATATTTGCTTCTAATTCTAACAGAATAGACTTTTTTTTTTCCAGCTCTGGATTATTTACTTTTTCTAACCTAACAAAACTACGTGTTAGAAACATTTTTTGTTCACAGCTAATTGGAGAAATAAATATGACTTGTGCTCAGGAAAAAGTACAACAATGATTCTTTATCATAAGCAATATTACTTTGGTAACCATTATAAAGAAGATAAAGAAGTCAAAACAAAAGTAGACAAAGTCACAAAATCCTCAAGCCCCAACTAAGAAACTTTTAGAATCTTCTTAAGGATTCAGCTGTGTGAATCTGACCTGAATGTTGTGAGCTTAACTCTTGATTTCATTTCTGAGAAATTTAAATGTTACCTTGAAGCAGAAAGATACTTGAGATTTGATTTGTTTCGTAATCTCTTCTTATTTTAAACTCTTGTTGGTGTATCCTGTTCCAATTTCAATCTGAACAGAGGAAAGCGATTTTCAGTCTCTTACTTAACACTAATTTAATCTTTGCTTTTTTTTCATTTTGAATTTAAACTCTGAACTTTTGAGGGTCTTGTTTGAAAATATGCATTTCTATTAATAATAATAGTGATGGTGAAATTTACTATTTCCATACAGGAAACATTCATTGACTGAACAGTTAGTGTTACTGTTGGTTAAAATTTGAAATATTTCTCTTTAACAGTTTTCCAAGAAAATAGTTTTTTTCAAGCCCAGTTTCTAGTATTGATAAGAATTTCCTTCCTAAGTTTTTAAAGACTTTATATGTGCATCCTATTTTCATTGTTATTGTTGAAAGTCTTCAAGTGATGTAGTCTCTTTTGGTAACGGTCTTTATTTGTAATCCTGTAAAGCTAGTCTAAAAGAGTCTGAAGGATTGTTTTTAATTCCCTCAAAGGATTCACATGAAGCTATTTTTAATCATTGATCTGAGAAGAACTTGAAAAAGTTGGATGACATGCATGGCATCTACATGAGGATGAGGGTCTAAGTAGGTATCACAGATGAAAATTTCAAACAGGTACGAGGTGTTCTGATTGCATCTTCTTAATCTACATGATTAAAGAAACTTAGCAGATTTATTTTTACACATGTGCTCGACTTTTTTTTGTCTATTATGAATTAGGACAAAATACCATATTTGGACTCCTATATTTTAAAAAGCAATTAAGAACATTTAAAATTATACTAGCTTCTTAGGTACATAACAAAGAAATTAATAATAAAATTACAGATAGTATCACTGCATATTTCTTAAATAAATTCAGTCTGAATATACAAATTTTATAAATCAAAACTTCTGCAATGATGTACAAATGACTCATAACCTGAGGTTTGACATTTCATGAAACTGGAAATAAGACCCCCGTTCATCCCAAATTTCAAATATCACATTATGACTATACCAGTAACATGCCTAATTTTGGGAGTGATAGAATGGATATATTCTGGATTATTCCACTTCAAAATTGAAAAAAATTGCTTTTTAACCTTTTGTCACAAGGTAGTTGAAAGGCCGATTTTAGACTTGCTTGAATTGTGTCATAAAAAGAATACTTCTTACACTAGAAACACCAAATTTCATATCTAGCCATTTCTGGGGGTGCTCTTTCCATTTATCATGGGTAAAATGACCTAAAATCAACAGATTAGAATGTATATGGAGCAGATGCTGAACAAGTACAGTCCTGACTCAACATGTACAATTTCTGGACTGGAGAGAGAGAAGCTTAACGCACGCCAAGCAATACCCACTAAATTTTACTAAGAAATAATAATAAATTAGGAAAAAGTATATTAAATCATAAATTTGTATCTAGATAGCAATAAATCATTCATTAGATAATTTAAAAAGTAAGAAAATTGTTTGAAGGGGTAACTTTAAACAAAATGTTACTTGGTAACTGAAATGCTGATAATTATTGTGAGAATACTGCAAAAACATAAAAGATATTCTAGAATTTTTTTGTAGAATGTTTTTTTTTTATCTCATTCTTTGAATATGAACATTTTTCGATCAATAAGTCCTACGTTTTTTTTTGTTTGTTTTTGTTTTTTTTTTCGGTTTTTGAATCTGAGCTTAAAGTAAACAAATCGATTTTTGTTTCATATTTTTTATGACGAAAACGTTTTTTAAATCCCATTTACATTTTACATATAGAAAATTAATATTTAAAACAAATTCTTAGCAATTTCCTTGAAAATTTCGTCCATAGAAAACATGCTGGTCGATTCTTTGTGTCCGTGTTGGCGCTGTGTTGAGTCTCGCGTGGAGTTGAAATGATGGCCGAGCGAGTTGCACATGGTTACACATAATCGCACACGCGCAAAATGGATCGTTTCGTGTTTGATTTTGATTTAGTTTCATGGATTATTAAATGAGCGTTTTAATGATATATTTTGTTTTTATTTTTACAAGAAGCATTTGAATTTTACGATCAAGCTTTTCATTTGAATTGTTTACAAACTTATTAAAATTAAAAAATATAAATTATATGAAAATGAAGCTTAAAATGTTAACTTTCAAACTAACATGGTACCAAAATTATAATAAACCCTGCGGAGTGCGCATATTACAAAATTTGAGGAAGTTTAAACTGCCGTCAGTGAAAAAAATGGCCAAAATTTTGCGAAATCACCAAAATGTCTCTATTTTCAAACTGTAATGTTCATCGCACACTGTAGTACATATAAAAATAAATAAGATAGAAACAAAGTTCATGAAATAAGCTGCCAATAGCCATGAGACTCTAGCTTGTTAGAAGCTATACAGTACCTTATTTTGTCAGCAAACACACTTAGCCTCTTTACAATTGTTATGAGCAGACACAAATAGGCTTCTCTTTTGATCAGGACGATCACATTGGAGAACCCAGAAGTAATTCCTGAGGGATATTTTTTCTATAAAGACACTCATTTTTCACTTGCAATTTTTCCGGTTTGAATATGAAAAACTAGGGAGATCTGAATGCAGAAGCCACACTAAGTCTCCTCCATAACGGTCTATCAATGGCAGCCATCAGCAATTCTGGTATAATCATACCTGTCCATTATTTGACATTGTCCAGCCAGTTTTTACATTGGCATCCTCTCCTACGTCCACCTTCAACAGCTCCTTACATGATGGTCTTGCACAGGCTGTCAGGCCTTGGAATGTGTCCAAACCACGCCATTTTTCTCAGTTTGATAGTGGCGAGAAGAGGTTCCTGGTGTCCCAGAAAACTTTCAACCCTATTCTGCACAAACTCATGCCAAGCTCTAAATAAACAAGACTATAATTTCTTTTAATTTGTTTTAACTTGGTATTGTTACTTTTCAGGGTAAATTTTTTATTAAAAGTTTGTTAAAATATATATCGAAATTCAAAATTGGTTGCATTGTGAAATATTAGGTTGGTGCAAAAATAATGTTGTTTTTTTGACGTTCAACTTCATGTGAGAAAACGACATTATTTTTGCACCAACCTAATATTTAGAAATATATTTTAATAATCAAGTGGATTTATATGATCTAAAATGGAGTCTTTTGTCACTATAGAACTATTTTTAAATTGATTATTTTTAAAAAAATTCTCATCTTTATATACACACCCAAATTCATAATGAATCAATACAGTTTGTTCCTCTTGCTCAAACTGCTCCCTTTTCTTGCTAGTTTAGGACAAAACACTTGAAAGTGGCAAGTGATGTCGGATGTGAAACACTTCAAGTCAAGAGCATCATTTACTGTAAATAAAAGTTTAGAATGTGTGTGGCTAATGAGAGGAGTTCTGCTCTCTCACTAACCATGGTCAGTCATTTGGGTTGAGGGTATTTTGTAAAGTGAGATTTAGTTGCATAACCTCTACAACTCAATGTCTATATTGTTTACTAGCTTAATAAGCCAAACTCCATGTGGACTTTAAAGCTATCTCCTGCCCTGAATTCTATAAGTTGTTTTCCATCCTGGCAAGGAAGCATCTTTGGCTCCAAATGAGGTCATTGCAAAACAGTTATTGTAGCTTCTGATGTGTTTGAAGTATTCTGATTTAACTGAGTTCCTATCCAGAAGTGATAAGTAATGACTCTGGAGGAACTGGTAGATCTTCCAGCTGTATTTTTCCCATCTGCTTCATCCTCAAATCTGAGAGCATTACAATGCTTGCACCGACTGATCATTGATCCAATAGATATGTTTGGATGATTTGAATAGTTGCTGTCACAGTTTTATTAAAAAGCCAGCCTTGGACAGGGTCAACAAAAAGAAACTGCACTCCTTTTAGTATGATTGTAGTTATCAGTAACCTGTCTGACATGTCTTTCATCAAGTGTTACCAAATATCTTACTCTTCTATGGTTTGCAGCATCTGTTTCTCTCCTTGATAAAGTCTGTCATTCTCTGCAGCTCTTGGCCTACAACATTTGCTTGCACCTCCTCTGATCTTTCAGATGCTCTTGATTCTCCAGGCACTTTGCAGCATCTGCTTCTCTCATAGTTTGTGCCTCTTCTGGTGTTTCTTCTGCTTTTCTTTCCCTTTGCCTTAGAACTCTGGTCTTTAGATTTTTCCATGGCATTTTGAAGAAATCTCTCAATTCACTCCATGGAACCTCACTTTAACTCTGATTCTGATTTGGGCCAAAATTCCAATTCAAGCTGAGAATTGCATTCTTCAAATCAGAAACTCTGCAGAACTTCAAAACCTCACATCAACTCTGATTCCTTGGGCATTTTGAAGAAATAAAATTGATTTCCTCAATTCATAAAGTTTGGGAGATAAAAACTTTGAATTTAAAACAAATTTTAAATTCACAAAGTTTTTGTTACTTTAAACTTAATATAAATTAAAACTATTAAAAACTTTTTTTCTTTTTTTTTTCCCCAGTTATTTTAAAATATGAAGATTTAACTGTTTCCTCCTCATCTGGACACAAATAAAGCACCAGATGAATGGAAGATTTTTTTAATCCCAGGATCATCCCGATTCTAAAAAAAAGGTGTAATATGTCTATGTAGAGCAAGTCTGTCCTGAGTTAGAGGTTTCAGACATATGGACGGACAGGCACACAGAATTTGCCATTTATTTATTTAGATTAATCTTTCTCCTCATCTTTGTGTGTTTTTTTTGTTTTGTTTTTTTACTGTTTCATATTACAAGTGTGAAGCTTTCTAAACTTTGTAAACACACTTGGTATAAAATATTTTAAAACTTTTTAATGTTTTTTTTATATATATATATATATATATATATATATATATGCCAAGTGATGACTTCCAAAAATTAGTTTGCCCTTCTATTAAATTCTCTAAGATCTTTTTCCATATTTAAGATAATCTTAATATATGATATTAATAATCTGAAAAATACTTTAAAAAAAAAAAAAGGAAAAATTAAAAAACTTATTTACAAATATGAAATGAATAAAAATGATTTTTCTTAAATTAAAACCTTTTCCCCTTTTAAAAAAAATATTTACTAAATGTCAACCTATTAAAAAATTTTGCACCTGCTGCTGAATGTTAGCTGAGTTTTAATTATGTGCTAGAAGGATCACAGATTTTACAAGACTGACCTAACAGTACTGTGCTCTAACCACAGAATTGTAACATGGGTGATGTGATTAGGGAGAGTGGTATATGTATGGAAGTGGGTGGGGGAATAAACTAGAAGAGATAGGTTGGAGGAGAGTTATAAACAGTCAAGAGTTCAGGTTCCTTTTTTGGGTCAGATTGATGGTACTTTTGTGCACAAGAATTTCTTTGAGTTCAGGCAAAGTAAATCATTTCCATTCTATTTTCTTGACATTTGCTATGCTTGTCATGTTTTTCAAGAAGGTAGTTTTTTATTATTTTGCTGAAGTGAGGATAGTGGCAAAGCTGCAGGAATTTCTTGAGGTTGCTAGCTTCATTCTATTCTACAATATATAGAAGCAGACACGTTGGTCCTTTACCTTGAAATGTGAGAGGAGATATATATATATATATATATATATATATATAGAGAGAGAGAGAAAGAAAGAAGGGGGTATGTTGATCCTTTACCTAGAAATGAGAGGATATCCAATGAGACACAGGTAGTTGAGGCTCATTAAGGAAGCACTTGTGTTTGGAATGTATTTGTGTCATATGGCAAACTAAGGGGATGGGGGGGTGAAGGAAAGGAGCTGAAGAAATGCTCATGAAGCTGCTTCTGGTGGGCAGGGGAAAATTGATTGATGAAGTAGAGTTAAAACTGTGGTTTTGTGCCCTCAAAAAAAACAAGGTAGATTTTCTCACCAGGGTAAGAACTTAGAATCTAGATAGGAGTACCAGAAAATTCAGAGAAAAGTTACCTCGGTGTGTTGTTTATGGGGAACATAAAGTTGAAAGACTTGTATAGCCTGCACAATCTAGGGCTAGGCAGAAACTTGTTTTTGGTAAGGAAATTCTACCTGCAAGGGGGGCTACACAGGTGATGAGGAATTACAACAGTTACAAATTGATTTGGTCCTCTGCTTAGTGCATGGGGTGGGAGAGGAACAATTGGACAGGTCTAGCTATCGGCATAACCCTGTATTGGAAATGGGTGTGTGTATATGGTAAACTGTGGACCAAGACAAGTGGCTATTTGGTAAGAAGTTAGTGGAAACTGGGGTCAGGATTAGTTTGGTACTGAACAAAATATTTTGAGAGTGATTCCGTGGTGAAGGTCTTAATGGGTAACAGAACCTCATTTTATTGACACGAGAAAGAGAAGCTGAACATGTGGAATATTAGGTGCTACTTTAGAGCTACATAGAGATCGGGTGAGAACAGTTATCAAGAGGCTTCATCAAACTGAGACAACAGCTGGCATGGTCATTAAGTGTGACATGTTTTCTGGGTTGGAACTGGTAGTTCTGCAGTGTCCACCTGCCTCTCCATGCAACTATGAAATAGTATAAGGAATTAAAATGCGGATGCCAAAAAAGTTAAAAAGAATTTTATTTTGTATTTGTTGAGTGAAATGGTCTTAATAATTGAAAGAGCATGTGATTGGGTGAGTATGATGTCTGGTAATAGTGGGGGGGGAGATTTCAAAGAGAGATTGGGATAAAGAAGTAAAAAAGCAAACAAGTTTAAATGTGCCAAAGGTTATTTTTTTTTTTTCCTTTTTGTCTGCTGCTGCTGCTGTTGCCAGATAAGATTGATTGTATTTTTGTTCATAAGCTTCCTCATTAGAGTCCAGACCAACTTTTTGTTCCATTTTTCTGGGCATATACTATATAAGTCATGATTCTCAAGAAAGTAAGAGAATTATTTTATTTCACCATTTAAATCACATTAAACCAAAAATAAAGGAGACAATCATTCATCCGATTCTATAGACTGGTGCTATAAAATTATGAAGACCAAATTTAACAAAAACATCATTCTTCCATCAGCAGTAATAACAAAAATGACTAACATGTAAATAGAAGAAGAAATAATATAATCAAGCTGTTAACTTTCCACACAACAAAAAGCTGAAAGTTTGGAAGGAAACTTCAATCAGTATTCATGATAACAGTTAAGTCTCATTTTCTGAAAAGCATTTAAGGTTTTATAAATATCAACTGAAAGTAATACTAATTGTTCAGTCAATTTCTGTATGGAGACAAATCATTTCAACATTACTGTTATTAAAGTCCTGTGTTGTTCTTTATTGAAGCAATAAAAGCAGACATTAAAATGCATTTCATAACCAAAAAGAAGGGAAACAGAAATCTATATTACCGTAAAATGGTAATAACAAACTATAATAACAATTTAAAAAAAAAACACTAAGCCAATTTATTGGTCCTCTCTCATCAGAGCAAAAATTGAGGACAAAATAATGAGCACAGTAACTAAAATTATAACATGAAAATTTAATTACCTTTAAACTCACCATTCACTCTTTCTGCTTACAGAGAGGTGGTTGGTAGGGCAATGTACATTGATTCCAAAACCTTTAAAATCTAATCTGTATTAGCCCTACTCAGCACTAAGAGCGTGCCCAGCCTATAAGACCAAGAACACAGCTGGTTTTTAATCAAATGTTCAGCTCTTGCTGAACCTGATACATTGACACACCAATGTAAATTGTCCATCTTTCCCTTGCGAATATTGGCTGATATGTACTGGTTGATCTGGGATTCTGACCTTTATATAATTTTATATTGAACTCATTGCATTGTCAAAGCAAATTTACACCTGTTTATGTACCTTATATGATTTTATTAGAATAAAATGCTTATCAAGTACTAATATCGGTTTATTATTGGTGTCTCTAGAAATCTCATTTATAAGACGTAATTACAACCAGAATTGTATTTATCTTTCTTTGTATTTATTGAAGAGTGGATTCTATAATCTCATAGATTGTTTTTTGGTAAAACTCACTTTAAATTCATTCCAGTATTAATAAAAGGCTGTACAAGTAGCATAACAATTATTTCGTTTGTCCCTCCCTTAGCATGACCGTTACTCTCTGCCAATACCTCATAAACAACCGAGTATTCTGTTTTGTGTGCAGATGAGACACTGCTTGGTTTTAGTGAGAAAATGACAGAAAGAGGGAAAGATAGAAATGTTTGCATGTGTTAGTGAAATAGGAAAAGTTACCAATTTAAATTTTTTTTCGTTTGTACCTCCTTACTTCTTAAAATAATAAGCAGTCATATTTATAATTGTTATTACAATATTAAGCTCAAATATTTAACGATGCAGTAGGGGAATTTCTGCAGATACTTTGTCATAGAACTTGCCATGAGCTTATTCAATTATTAATTTAAGATTCATCAGAAAATTCAAATAGGAAAACCCTGAAATTTTCACAGGTATTTCTAGTTATTGTCATAAAAAGTGGAATCCACCTGCCTTGTTAAATTCTCACAGTCTTTCATTTTGTGCCATTGTCTTTGAAAAAGGCATGAATTCATCTTCCTCAAGCTATGGGTTAAATAGCAGGGTAAACTGGGCTCTCTTGCCTTGAGTGGCAACTTTTCTATAATAAAGAAGCTCTGAATTCAAACCCTTGTAAACATTTAAGAAGACTGGGCTCTTTAGCCTTGATAGCCTCAGAGAATTAACTAGCCTGTAGAGAAATGGCCTCTGTCAGGTTATCTGGCCCTACACACACCCACTGCTGCTATGTCTGAAGTACATCTGATGCCCCTACAGCCCTAATTAACAGCTTGAGTAATGTCAAGAAAACATACATACTAAAGAGTTGTAATTAACTAATAGCTTAGTTCATTGTACAAAATGTTAAACAGTATTTTGAAAATAGTCATTTTCTTTGAAAAGCTGATAAACTTTTCAATTGAAAAGGAAAACTGAACCTTTTTTTTTTCTTCTATTGTTTATATTTCAATAACCTTTCTTATTGGTATTCAATAACCTTTCTTATTGGTATTCAATAACCTTTCTTATTGGTATTCAATAACCTTTCTTATTGGTATTCAATAACCTTTCTTATTGGTATTCAATAACCTTTCTTATTGGTATTCAATAACCTTTCTTATTGGTATTCAATAACCTTTCTTATTGGTATTCAATAACCTTTCTTATTGGTATTCAATAACCTTTCTTATTGGTATTCAATAACCTTTCTTATTGGTATTCAATAACCTTTCTTATTGGTATTCAATAACCTTTCTTATTGGTATTCAATAACCTTTCTTATTGGTATTCAATAACCTTTCTTATTGGTATTCAATAACCTTTCTTATTGGTATTCAATAACCTTTCTTATTGGTATTCAATAACCTTTTAAGGGCCATGTCCCTTCAGTATGTAAGCAATCATGGGGTCCTCCTGTCCCTTGTAGTTATTTCTCCCAGACCCTTTGTTCTTTGGAATGCCATCCATTTGCTCAAGCACATTAGATATGTCACTTGTTGCTTTCCCCTGTCCTCCTTTCCCTCTATCCATCCTATGAGTATCAGATTTTCCAAGCTCTTCTTCCTCATTACATGTCCCAGTAATTTCAGCTGCCTCTTCCTGATGTTTCTTCTTTGTTTCCATTCTCTACAAAACCTTGTCATTATTCACATGTTTGGCCCATGGTATCTTTGGCATCCTTCTGTAGAACCACATTTCTGTTGCTTCGAGTCTCACCTTCATCTTTGAGGAGATTGTCCAGCATGCACTGCCATACAGGAGGACGGATATCATGTAACAATACAGTACTCTTTGTTTCCAACAAAACTTTCCTGTCTCTTAATACTCTGCTTAGCTTTTGGAATGTGTCTTTGGCCATCCCAATATGTCTTCGGATCTCAGGATCACACTTTCTGTTCTGTTAGAAAACTTCCCAGATATTTAAATTTCTGTACCTGCTTGATTTTAGTGTCCCCAACCTGTAAATTGCATCATTTTTCTGATGCCCATCCATTCTGTCTTCTGTAGTTTATGCTTAGTCCCTTTTTCTACTTTGCTACCTTGTTTGTAGTTTCCTTTCCATGTCTGCTATCAGCACTGTCATCTGCATATGTCATGAATGCTGGTAGGATTTCCAGTTCTCTCAGAATTGCCTTTCTGTATAGGTTGAATAAGTTTGGTGAGAAGACACATCCTTGTCTTATAAACCTTTCTATTTTTGTATATCTGCTGAACTCATTTTTTATCCATATGCAGGCAGTTTGCTGCCAGTAGAGATTTTTTATTATTGTAATGTCTTTCTTGAATATGTCAAGGTTGCTGAGTGACTCTAACCACTCTTTGTAGTGTACTTTGTCTAACGACTTTGATACAATCTATAAAACGGAGGTACATGTTTGGGTTATTCAGGAGTCTGTTGTATTGCAATTTGGGTGCTGCATTAGGCTTCATCAGTTTCCATAGTTTACATATAACAGAAAGGTGGTCACTTCCGCACTTGGATAGGTTTTGCAGTGAACAACTGCATTCCTGAATCTCTTGTTGATGGTTATGTAGTCAATTTGGTTTTTAGTTCCTCCTCCTTGGTTTCTCCATGTCCATAATCGTCTTGGATGTTCTTGGAACCAGGTGTTGGCTATTACTTGGCCATTGGCTGTACACCATTGGACACATTTTTCTCCATGTTCATTTTGTGTTCCTAGTCCGAATTTGCCAGCTATCTCTTCTGCCCTCTCCTTACCAACTTTGGCATTCAGGTCTCCCATGATAATTATAACTTCTTGTGATTTAACTACAAGAATTCTTTCAGATAATTGACAGTATCCCAGAATGCTTTTCTTGATGTCTTGATCTAGTATCAATCCTACTCCTTTTTCATTTTTCTCTCAGCTTGCATATATAATCCTGTGGTTGTCATTGACAAAATTTCCATCGTTTGGCTACCTAGTTTCACATACAGCTAAAATATTGGCATTTAACCTACTCGTCTCCTGTTTTACATTTTCCAACTGGCCACAGTTGTTTAACATTCTAACATTCCATGTCCCAAGAGTTACTTTTTGTTTGGTGCGAGCAGGGTCGCTAGATGACTTCCGGTGACACCTGTCACTCATGTTGCTCCTTTCTGGGTGAGGGATATAAGTCCTGAGGAATTTTATCACCTTTATATGCCATTTGTGTTAGCAGTCATTGAATGATGGTCAAGTGACACCTGTTGCACATGTCAGTCCTTACCGGGCAAGGATTTAATTCCAATATACTTAGCCCCCTTCACGCTGTTAGGTTTCATAATTTGTTTGTTAATTGCCATGATATATCTTGAGATTAATAGTGGAGTGGTTTCCCATTGCCTTCTCCACAGTGCTTTATGGAAACACTGTCTCTAGTTGGCTGACTTTTGACTCATCTAGAGTTCTTCCACACTTTGTTAGATCTTAATTTTTCCTCTTAATGGGTTGCTAACAGCTCTTATCACAAGCAAGAACATGGAATGGGATAGCCAGTTTAGTCACTGGCACTTCAATAGTGGAATACTTATATATATATATATATATATATATATATATATATATATATATATATATATATTAGAATTGGACATAGTCCGAAAATTTATTTAAAGACATTTATATTATGTTTAACGTTCTTTTTATAGATACAAGTATTTAAGCAAATGCTCTGTTTTATAATAAACAGTATTAAATAACATTTACCGGCCTGAATGTCCGAGAAATTTTCATAGAAAATTTTCGCTCTCCGACAGGAATCGAACCTGTATCCTATACGGAACCATCATTTCGCGTGATGTGCCTTAAACTTTCGGCCACAGAGCAGCGTCTGGTTAGCAAGTATCAAATTTGATACGCTAGAGCAGATATGAATAGAAGAGATTCATGGAAGATTTAAGTTTAAAGATAGTAAAATCGACCTTGCTAACCAGACGCTGCTCTGTGGCCGAAAGGTTAAGGCACATCACGCGAAATGATGGTTCCGTATAGGATACAGGTTCGATTCCTGTCGGAGAGCGAAAATTTTCTATGAAAATTTCTCGGACATTCAGGCCGGTAAATGTTATTTAATACTGTTTATTATAAAACAGAGCATTTGCTTAAATACTTGTATCTATAAAAAGAACGTTAAACATAATATAAATGTCTTTTTATGCATGCATGTATGTATGTATGTATGCATGCATGCATGCATGTATGTATGTATGTATGTATGCATGCATGCATCCGAACGCCGTCTCCACTTAGCTTCAGGGAATCCTAAAACCCTTCTAATGTTAGCTTATCTAAACTCTTCCTTTATCTCATTATAGCGAATTTAGCATTGGTTTTGAAACCGGCTGTCCTAGGCGTGCAGAGGTAGATATATATATATATATATATATATATATATATATATATATATATATATATATATATATATATATATATATATATATATATATAGAGAGAGAGATAGATAGATAGATATAGATGTGTGTGTACGTATGCGTTGTAGGGGTCTGGGCGGGAGTATAAAATTTTATCGCCTATGGGGGGGGGGGGGTGTCACCAAGAAATGTACACTCTTCCGGTATATCTTTGAAAATACGCACCCTTTTCTCACTGAAACTCCTATTTAAATCTTCCCTCTGTTAGATTTTAATGCCCTCTCCACCTTCGGACCTCCCTGTCTCTCTCGTCTATTACCCCTCTATATAGATCACGGGTCCCCTCACACTATCACACATACTCTCACCAATTTTTCCCGGAGTCGTCGTTCCGTTTTCCTTTTGAATCTGTAGGTCTGATGAATTGGATCGTTCTTACGATTCCAATGGAATAAATTATGACCATGGAATATTAGTGTTTAAGTCTTTTTATTATATCCTTACTCTGTCCTGGACATAGAGTTCTACCTGGATCATATCCTCTTGGAATTATTTTTATACATATATGTATGTGTATATTAACCACTAATATTGTCTATATATATATATATATATATATATAGTTGCCTGACGATTGCACTAGCATGAAACAGACTGTCGCCTCTAAGTGTTGACTTCTATGTTCACTTTTATATTTATATATATATACACACACACACACCTGTACCCCGATGAGTAAAAACAAAAAAAAATTTCTATCCCCTGCCATCTGTTAGCATGGAAAGGGTTTGTGGATCAGAGTAGTGGGGTGGGGGGAGAGAATGCAATAATTATTAAGTCTTAACTTAGTATAAGTCCGAATACTCAATTTTTAAAAAAATGTTGATCATGTAACCCAAAACATGAATGGTTCAGACATGAATGATTTAAACTAAAATTTAAACAGTCAAATACAACGGAGACCAATTCAGACAAAAATTAAAAATGGTAAACCTACCCCTAAAATAATTTTCAAATAAATAATTAAAAAATCCTGAGTTTGACTTCCAGTTATTTCTCACAATGTGCCTACAGAATAACTTATTTGCTAAAAGTGATTTTTGACCTACAGGACTTATTCAGTATGTGATTTTTTTTTATCTGATCTTTTCAGTATATTAAGGGTGGGGGAGTTTATGAACTTTTCTTAGAACCCTGAGTGAATGCCCAGTTAAGAAATAAAAGATTTTAAAAAAACACAAGTAAAAAAGCAACAAAAAAAGACAAAAAAAACACTATGCCTATTAAATATTTACAAAGAAAGAGAAAAAAAACAAAAATTCAAATGACCAATTCAGACAAAAATTAAATAATGGTAAACCTACCACCTAAAAGAATTTTCAAATAAATAAAAAAATCCTGCGTTAAAATAATTCTACTGATCTTTTGTGACAAATGTTTTAATCACATCGTGTCCTTGGTTTTAATTTTTTTTTTAATTTTTTTTTTTTTTCTTTTTTCTCTGGAATTGCTATATATTCTTTTTTCATCCATTTTGATATACTTTGAACTAGTTATTGTATTGAAGAAGGATACCAGCTGCTGGTCAGTCATTTCAATTTGGTGACCTAAAAAATAACTGTTTTTGAAATGTTAACTTTATTTTTGATGCAATGAACTAGTTGCCAGCCAATTATAGGTTTTTGGCATTTTGCCCTAAATTAATACATTAGTATTCAAGATATTAAATTTGTGTACATTTTTTTTCTTTTTTTGTTACAATAGATGTTTAACATGATCTAGTTTTAAAAGGATACTTGAAAAAAAAAAAAATGAAAATATTTGCAATATTTTTTGATTCCATATTGGGGTGTGTGTGTGTGTGTATATATATATATATATGTTTTTTTTTTTTTTATTTATTTTTTTTTTTAAGTTTGACTAAAATTAAAGTTACTTAATGTTAAGCGGCTGAGTTGATGTCTAATGTTTGATTGGAAGGTCTCGTCCAAACTCCTCCTACCAAAAGGAATGGCAATTTAATGCATCTGCAGAATGAAGTACCATCAGATATATACCTGTTCCCAAAATTGGAAACACCATTGAAGAAAGATCAACATTTTTTATCTGATATTATGATTGTAAGCGTGTGTGCAGTTTGATCAAAAGTAAACCAGAAGTTGTCTCTGTAGATAGAATGAGAAAAGGGGTTACAATGTAAGTGTAGTACTAAATAGTAGAGAAATAAATTTACTGATTTTTTTATATATATATATATATATATATATATATATATATATGTATGTATAGTCATCCACAGACGGACTGTTTCGCTGTATCACAGCTCATCAGTGTGGCTAGATGTCCGGTTGCCTCTGGCTAGAATCGAAAACCGGCTGAATTCGTGTCAGTCGGAAATTTTTACCATGAAGCCGTTGGCTCACGGCAGAGAAGATGAATTTAAGCGTATTTATTTTTAGATAAACACACAGTGACTGAGAGAACTCGATTCGAGTTACAGAAGAGTCTTGCATTATTATCCGTAATAGTCACTGTTTACAAACCCACACATCCTCCCCAGAGAGCTCAACCGAAATAAATTTTTCAGGAGCATATATATTGTCATCCACATATATATATATATATATATATGTACTATTCAGTAAAAACTTTAGTATTGGAGACTAATTATGTTTCTAGGAAAGATTTCATGTTGGCTCTGTCATATGAATTGGTATCAAATTACAAAGCTCAAGGCTACATATTTGGTTAGGATTGACATTCTTTCGAATGCAAACATAATCTATATAACCTACAGGCTGATAAATGATTAAAGTTCTATCTCGTTTATAATTGTCATTATAAAAGAAAACACTTAACAAATCCATTTATGTTTGTTTTCAGGAAGAAATGAGTTGAAAAATCGAAAGAGAAAAGAATTTTTGTAGAAGACATTTGTTGTCCTTATTTCCCACGACCGAAACAGAATTAAAATGGATCCAGCCAATTCTGACGGCTCTCCTGTGTTGATGATGGGTCGCAATCTAGGAACCAGCCTTCAACCCTATGTAACAAATGGAAATCATGCCCTAAAATATGAATCGAGCACCTCTACTTTCTCAAGCAGCAGCACAACCATCGCCACTAGCTCAACCACTATGACGACGACGACGTCGACTACATCATCAACAACAACCACCTTTCCTTTTATTCAAAACACAACAACCCCAGCAGCCAACATAGAAGAACATTTCTGCTTACAAATCTTGTACAAAGATATCAGTGATAGGTGAGCTTCTTGCTTTTCTTGAGAATTTTGAAATGGCTAACCAAACAAGTTTATTCCTTTTTATGTTTTTATTCATTTATTTCTTATTTTATTTTTTTTTTTTACCTGAAATGTAAAATGCTGTTTAGTCCTCTACCATCTTCAGGCCACTTCATAATTTTGTCAGGAATTTCAAAGTTTTTCTGTGCAAAGAACTACTCTCTGTGTCTCTTGCAATCTTACACAGAATTGTTGAATCATTTTTTTTCTTCTAAAGATATTTCTGTTGAGTTTGAAATACCTAGTGCCTGAAAGGTGCAATGATTGGTGAATGTAGGGGATAGAAGGGGTAATTAGCCAGGTTCAGGAATTAACAAATTTTACTTGGTTGCCAAAGAGTCATTTTTTTCTGGATTGAATATTAGACCTTTTTTTTTTTTTTTTTTTTTTTTTAGTGAAACTAATTTTGGATTCTTTATCAATTGATAGCTTTTAATTGGTCGAATCAATCCTTTGGGTTTCCTGAGGGGAGTTTCTGATAAAGAACTCCTGATGGTGTCACCACCCTTTAATGATTATTCATTTTATATGCCCCATTATTGTAAAATATCCACATATTTCAATAATGGAGCTGTAACAAAAACAAAGAATTATGTCTTCTGAGTTGCTTACTAGATTACTTATTGAATAACATTTCCTGGATGTATACAGAAGCTGCAGTTGATAATGACCAAAATCAAGATATTAGTTGAGAATACTTAACATAAGATGCAAATGATAACTAACATCTTAAAATATTCAACTCCAGCTTTTGGAAAACAAAAAAAAATTTAAAAAAATAAAATGCACTCTAGGATGCCTAAACAAAAAAAAGCATAGGTACCTAATGAACAGCCGAAACATTGTGATAACAGCAACAAAGATGAGGACAATAGTTGGTGTAAATAACTTGTCACAGAAATTCAGACAAAATATATTTATTTATAAAAATGTTAAATGAATAATGGCTTTTTTCTTGCCTCAAACTCTACCAACAAAAAAAAAACTTGTTTGCCTTTCCTTTCAGTACTAATAATCGCCTATTGTTTAAGAATTTTACAAATGGCTCAATGAGTAGTTAGAAGTATTGCATTGTTGATAAAAGGCTTTTGTCTCTTCAATCATGAGCCAACCATTAAACTTTAAGAAATTGTATTTTATTCCTACCTAGATTCTGCCTCAAAACTTGACAAAAAATTTTTAATATACTCATTTGACGTTTATCTAAGGAATTTTGATGGGTTTTATTTTTAATCCCACGTTTTATTATTACTCTAAATGTTACTTTTCTTGAGTGTTTGAGTTGGTGTCCTGTGTTTTTTTTTTTTTTTTTTTTTTTTTTTTCTTAGTGTGAATTATGTCTACCAGCCTGTGCATTTGAGGTTCAAACTCTGCCAGAGAGAACCTATTTATTAAGTCTCTCAAATGTGCAGCCCAGTAGAGCCACTGTTTAAAATAAATTTAAAAAAAAACAAAACAAAACAGCATCTACTTGAACATGTGTATCCACAAAAATAAGTTAGAGTAGGAAGTGACTATCAGAATATTTAAGAATATGTGCCTGAAATTTTGTATCTTCTGAAATGTAAATCTCTATAACAATTGTTGGAATTTCTGGGATAAGGAGTTTTTATTTACAGTCAAATTAATTGCTACTATCATATTTCATCCATTGAGACCTTTGACATATTTTTATTTTCATTTTTATTTATGTGTTTGTGCATGTGAGGAGGGCGGGGGTTATTTCAATCTGGTTAATCTTCAGGGAATTTCAAGCTGAACACTTTATTTAATCTATTGAGAGTAGATTGTTCTCATTCTGCTCTTTGTGACTTGGTATCTTAACTTGTTTAGTTATTGAATTCCTCCTCCCCAGCCCAGTGATTCATCTCATAATTACTATGCCACCAAAATCATAAACTAAAGTTTGAATTCTCTAAGCTATTGTCTTGTGGGATAATCTTAAAATTTAGAACTATGCCAAAGGCATGTCAGAAAGGGCGCAGAAGATTTGTGATCCATACATCATCAGGATGATGTTCAGAAGCAGCTTCGTCTTGCAGTAGGAAACATGACTAAAAACTGTGTATTCCATCCTTTGCAGTTATGGCAAAAGTGAGACCAACCATAATTAGGGATGATGACAATTCTTATCAGACGACATTTGTTCTGGTCACAAAAGAAAATACAGCCAATGGAAATAGTAATTATCAGAAAACATTTTTATAATGATTAGTGATTGAGTAATGAAAAATTACTTTCAATTTTCATAAAATGAAATTTCATTTTAGAAATAAAAGCATGAAGCAGAGTTAAAGATTCTGATTTATAAGCTTTTTCTGTTTGTTTTTTTGTTTGGTTAGTTATATAATAAACCAAAAATTGTTCAAGGAAAAGCACTGCATTTCAAATCTAAGCAGAAAATCCATTCTTATAAACGTAATAAAACTTTGAAATTTGCTTGTTTTTTATTTATTTATTTATTTATTTATTTTGTCAGTAACCAGAAAATTCAACTGTATTTTGCAATTTTCTTTTATGGTTTTATTTTAATTTCTGTTTAGAGGCAAGTGTGTGCATTACTTCAAAATAAAGCACACAGCTTCTGAGAAAAATTGCAACCTGTCTTTAAAGAAAACAAATTATCAAAAATTATGAATAAAAACACATTTATAATGAATCTCTTTAGTGTTGCTTTAGTTTTGTGTGCTGATGAATTCTAAAGCCAAATGAAACCCAATCTATAGTGTGAAATTTAAAACCAAGAAAATCTCAAATAAAATGTGAACTTAATATTTCATGTAGCAGTATCAACATAAATCTAGAGCCTTGCTATATAAAAAGTCATATTTAATATCTGTTATTGTCCAACTATAACCAATTTTAACAACTAGTTGTACTATTCCTACTACATTTATGTTTTCTCTTTGTTTCTCTCCACAGAGTTAGAATCTGGGACGTGAGCATTCTGATTCCAAATGTTCTATTTATGCTCTTTCTTCTATGGCGGTTTAAAACGGCCATTGTTAAATTGCGGAATAGTAACAGTCCCATTTACTTGGTGTTTTATGCTTTGGTAAGTATTGCTTCTTTTGTGTTTGGCATTGAGGGCGACTCGAGGCGTTTAGACACGAGGGCGACTCGAGGTAACAAAAATGGTTTTCAAATGAAACATAAAATAGATATTAAAAAGTTTTCTCATTATTTGATAACAATTTCTGGCTGTTTTTGTTTTATATTTAATGAATAAGCTAGTGAATAATTTTGACAATGTCACATTCAGCCAAACTGAAACATTTGAACAAAAACATTTGAGGTAGATTTTCAGCTTTACTCTTAATCACCTACTGTTTCTAATTTTTTTATCATCGTTACACAATATGTAACGATAAATGGAACAGATTTTTATTTAAAGTAAGAAAAAAAGAAAATCACTTTGAAGTCATTTATTTTTTTAAATTTTTTTTTTTACCTGAAAATATTTCACATGAGTTTAAATGATGTCATTGAGATACATTAATTAATTTTTCATTTTTTTAAGAACTATTTAGTAAATAATGCATATAAAAATTTTATGCAACTTGAACTGAATATTGAAATTAAAACTAAAACAATCTACCTGTCATTTTGATGTAAGCAAATCTTTTCATACATTTGACCTCTTTACCAAACTTTGCTTTGTAGATAAGTGTAAAGTGTTATTCCTTCTTCTGTCTTAATGTCTTTTTGTTGTTCATATAACATGGCATTGGTATGACCTCTCTTTCTCTCTCTCTCTCAAAAGTTACATGGGTGAAATGTTTAAAGTTCTTCTCAGCCTATCACCTTGAAACGGCTAGAGTTTTAAATGAATCCTAAGAAATTTCTCTTTCCTCAGGAATGTTAATTAAAATATTTTCTACTGCTTTAGAAGAAACAATGGAAAGATTATAAAAATTCCTTAAACTGAATGTCTTTCGTTTGGGACAATTTTAGGCAAAACTCCCCTTACCAAATTTTATAAGTTTAATTAGTTAAAATGTGAATCTTTTAAGTAGGCTTCTTTTTTTTTTTTATTATAGGGAACACACGTTATATGGTATCCAGTGAAAGTGGAACTGTTAGGTAGTCGGTTAACAATTTTGGAAAGTTCTCTTGCTATGTTAACAGTTTAAGTAATTTTTCACGTTCACAACTTCAGATAAATCAACGCAAAAATTTCCATTTCAAACTCAATTTGGATAATCAGTTTTTTATTTTAATGATATGAAATATTTAATCTATTTTTTTTGTCTTATTGTCAGTTTTTCTGTAGTCTTAAATTTAGATTTCTTTTATTCCTATAACCATTTGCTCAGTCTGCAAGAACTTCAAAAGCATCTCTATGACCTTTTGGGTGATGAAATACTTTCCACTCTACAATCATTTTCCCCACAGATGAAATGTTGCAAGCCTCCTGCTCTACTTTTTTTTTTCCTGGCATGTGTTCTGATAAGCTACATTCCTTATCCACATCTCACAACTGGGACCTGCCATGCCACATACACAAGTGTGAATCATCCATATTCCCTTTGTATTCCATTAGTAAGGAGGAAGTTTCATTCGAACAGCCTCTTCCCAAGAACTGCTGCTCATTGCAATCTTAACCTTTTCAAGTCTAGGGTTAATCATTATCTTTCCTGCATAACCCCATAAACTTCACTTCTTGCCTTTTTTATGCTCATGCAACATTACCACAGTAACCATCTACCTTGAGTAGCTCTTGGTACTTGAATTTAGTAAACATTAGTATTAAAAAGATTTTGGAATTTATCCTGATGTTGATGGTAGCATTTTCTTAGTGCTATATTATCTTTTCTATTTTTTTAATTTTCTTTTTCATTGAAAAAAAATAATATACAGAAACTTCATTTTTTTTTTTTTTTTAAAGAAAGAAAAGTCAGCAGTTTTTCCTCGCTAACATGTATTATCTACAAATCCTAGTTGTACATCATTGAGTCAATACAACATGAGATTGACAGAATTTTGTATATCAGGATCTCAGTAATTGTAGTCATGACAGTAATTATAAACAAAAAGATACTGATATGTTTTCAGTCTAGCCAAGAAATCCTTCAAAATTTCATTTCATTTAATTTTCGGAAGTGAATTGTAATGAGAACTTTTCAACCTCCAATTCTAAATTGATTTTTTTTTCCCCTCTTCTCTTCCCTTATTTTTGTGCATGCTTTGCAGTATTTTTTCTCCGTAATATTTAAGAGAATTTTACTGTTATTGACCAATTCATTCATTTTGTTACTAATTTCAGGTGGTGGTTGTTGTGTGCATTAGTATTCTTCGGTGTATTGTTGCTATGACAGTCAATGCATCAATGGAAGCTGGGGATGATGCTGATAAAGTAAGTAATCTCTCTTCTTTTTTTTTTTATTATATATATATATATATATATATATATATATATATATATATATCTATGATAGAGAGGAAATGAATTTCTGGCACTCTTATCCACTCTGGTTGGATAATATTTCAGTTTGAATTCAATACGTAAAAACATTAATTTCCTTTCTCTGAGAGATTGAAGCCTACAGCTCTATCAAATCTGTTTTTAATCCGATTTATGCACTGATGATGATGTGTTCGGGACTTTGACTACAATTAAATATTCACATCCTTCTGGTGGCAAATCGACTGTCTATTGATCCTTATTCATTCAGTTCAACCTGTTACACACAGTATTGCATGCATGCATGCATATATATATATATATATATATATAAGGTGTACTATATTTATGGGATAAAGTGATCAATATCAGAGATAGTGTATGTAAATATAAAAGTGAACATTGAAGTCAACACTCAGAGGCGACAGGCTGTTTCATGCAGGACGCACTAGTCAGGCAGCCTGACGATTGCATCCAGCATAAAACAGCCTGTTGCCTCTGAGTGTTGACTTCAATGTTTTATATATATATATATATATATATATAATGACTCTCCTGTCAGTCTTAGAATCAACAGCCAGACTACATGCACATATCATTTGATTATAGTGGTGAAGACTTGTGCTGAACTTTTGGGAAAATCCGAATACATAGAACTGGTGCACAGTATGCCACAAGGTTCCCCAAACGACCTCTGCAGGTTTTGAATTCAGAGTTGTACTCCTCCTAGACCATATGTCATCCAAGGCTATAGGACTGAGTCTGTCCTATTATTTACCCATAGCTGGAGCAGCAGAAGAGATGGTATTCGCTCATAAATTAATGTAAGAGAGGAAAAAAAAAACACTTCAGTGCCCATCAAAACGGTCATAAATAAGATAATGATTATTTTGTGTAATAACAACAATAAAAGCTGTACCCATGGAAATTCCATGGAGTTTTTATAACATAGACTTTTAGATTAAATTATGAATGTAAGTACCATTTACTCACTGTCAGAATTGACGTCAGACATAAATGACTTGTGCATGCTACTTTAAAATGTTTAATTACTTCAGTGAAGATGATCTTGACTGGGAGTTCTTGAACACCAGGTAGAGGAGAGGAGGAGTCTGAAAGATAGATTTATTTATCACAAAATATTTACGACAGCTTACCCTTCTGAATATCCATTTTCAATACATTCAATGAAAATTCGCAATTTATGCAATACACAGTTAAATGTTCTAATAAATCTGTGGGAATTGCTAGTGAAAACATTTCAATTAGCCATGAACATTACATGTGCATAAGTTATTTTTTTTTTTCAATTCTATAGTTTAGTCAAATTCCGGGAAAACATTTCCAACTATTTATGTTGTTTGGTGCAAAGGTAAATGTCACACCTGACAGGGGAACGTATTGTTTCAGAATGCAAGTTTAATGTCAATTTCAGTTTTCATCAGAATTGGAATCAGTAACGTTTAATTAAACTCTAGTTAAGTAAAGGTGAAAGGTAAATTGATCAGCAAGGGTTACAGGTATTTAAAGAGAATATTAGATATATTGAAAACTTAGATTTAAACAGACGGGTTGTTTATTCAATATATTGCATGGCTAGGCTTCCAAGTACCTTTTAATTTCTGACTTTATACCCCCCCCCCCCACAAGAAAAAAAACTGACAAAGTGTGTGTGTGTGTGTGTCTTTTTTTTTGGTTTGTTTTTTCCTAGGTACATATAGAGAGGTAAACAGACTAAGTAGATACTATTACTATATTTAGAAAAGGTAGGCAACATAAGGTCTTAGTTTTTATTCGTAGGATCAATTGACAAATGGTTTCTTTCTGTTGGCTACTTCAGGATTTTAGGTGTCTGCTCTATTTGCAATAAAAATTCATAGTAAATTGGACACCCCCCCCCCAACCCAGAGAGTAGCCGTCATCTAAAATTGGTTTCTCACACTGCTACAGTTATGTATTAAATACATTTCATAGTGATTCCTAGTATCTCATAAGACTTTTCTTTATATGAAGAAACCCTCAAGAAGAATGTTTTTAAAGTTTGTGCCAAAAATGTACACTAACAATATAGATTGTATATGATAGGTACTGCCATGGACTTAAAAAAAAAAAACCCCAGTAAAATGCATTTTTAATAATTTAAATGCCTTCTTTGAACTTAAATTTCTGCTCTATTTGTAAGATAATGGCCTAAAGCTAATCAGAATTGAAAGAAAAACTAATTTCCGCATATAAATAAACTTTAGGCATTTTTAAAACATTGGTACAATTCTTTTCATCTCAAAGAGCTGCCATTGTATGCAAAAAATATAAATAGCAAATTTAAGACCTAATTCACTGTATTTTCTACCAGTCGTTGACTTTCCTGTATCCAAGAATTTAATTTCCTCTTTGCTCCCTTTATGATGATGGCATTGCTTAAATTTGTCACCAGTGTGCAGGTTCAGGACTAGACGCTTCCAGCTTCAACAAAACCTGCTCCTGTCATCCATTCCCTATCACCATTTGGCTTTCCAAGAGTTAGTTGGAGGTGAGAGGAAATTAGAGTAGAAGTGCTGATGGGGGTGAATTTGTTTAAGGTGGGCCTCACCCTTTTTTTCATGACCTTCCTTTGTGGCACATATGGAAGGAATGAGACCTGCAGAATCCAGCTATGAAACTGCAATGGACTCTGTTATAATTTTGAGTGACGCCTTCTGTAGCATGTTCATTATGCACAGTCCTTATCATCCACTGATTCAACCATTGAGATCTGTTGTAATAGTCATCCATTTATTCCACCATTGGGGTTAGCCACACTTAGTTTGGGTCCTCATCTTTGACACCAAGTAATGCTTACCTTTTACTTAAAACACAATGAAAATAATGTTTTATTTATACACAGTAGCCTGTGAGGTGAAATGACAAAATAAAAATTCTGTAATTCTACCCCCGTCCAAAAAAACATGCGATAAAATAAAATCTAAAAAAAATACAGGTGACCAGCAGTGCAATAATCCAGAATTAGTTATTTGTTTAAAAATATATTTTCTTTAACCAATAGTTTGAGAATATTTTCTATATGCTTTTTTAAAAATGTAATGAATAAATTTGAAGACATTGAGGTGCTATGAAAACTAAAATATAGTGTAAATGTAATTTGCTAGGTACCACCAAAATGGATGCTTTTTTTTTTCCCAAAATGAAAACAAAAAATAGTTCAGGAATCATCTGATTCAGATGAAATTTTCACTACTTATTCATTAATGACTGAACTTTGTACTGAAATTATTTTTTTTTTTATAGGCTACAATCCCATAATTTTGATAACTTGTGTGTACTTTTTAAAGAGGAGGTGGGGGTCGTCTAATCATTATACAGTTTATAAAGTAAACTCCCTGAGGATGTTATTTCAGTAAAAAAAAAAAAATACACAATACCAAACGTGGCCTGTATCTTACCAAAAATAATTAAAAAGAAAATTTTTGAGAATTCATGCTTGAATAATTTAATTAAATATGTTATCTTTGATTAGAGAGAAAAAAATCTACACTTAATATTTATTTAAAAAAAACAAAAAAACTTGTAATTTTCCAGTGCAATTTTGAAATTCCTCACTTTGCTATTTGTCACCAGAGTTTTTTTATTAAATCAAGATGCTTGAAGATTAAAAAAAAAAGAAAACATTGAAACACTGGTTCCTGTACAATCACCGAAGTTAAGCAACATCAAGTCTTGTCAGTACCTAGATGAGTGGCTGCTCTGGAATACCAAGTGCTGTAGGCTTGGATGTGTGGGTTGCGTAATTGATAATGGCTTGCAATTGTTAATCAGATCCGAGTTTCAATTCCAGTTAGGTTTGTTATATTCACTTACACACAAATACCCTTTGGAAAGGGATGAAGCCCACCACTTCTCCCCCCCCCCCAAGCTATGGGCTAATTAGTTAGACTTGTATCATTAAATCATTATTTCCAAAGAAAAAAAATTCTTACAATCTAAAAATATTTTCTAGTTTTAAAAACTTGCAGTGGGTTGATAAACTGTAAAAAACTAATAAATCAATAAAAAAAAAAAATGTAAATTTAATGCCATTTTTGGGTGAATATTTAGTGAAAGAATTTGAATTTTTTTCATTTAAACAACTGTTAGATTATTTTTGCTATGGATGTAAAAAAAAAAAACTGCATAATTCTGATATCTTGCTTTGACTATTATCCAATATCGAAGGAGTATCCTGAATGAATCTAATTTCATATCTCCTGTTAAGTCACTTATTTGTCTTGATTGATCGATCGGTATGGGGGGTTTTCGGGGGTGGGGGTTGTCCTATGAATCCGTTTTCCTGCATTTATTTACAAATTCTTGTATACAAGAATTAATATTTCAGTAATTAAGTGTAAATTGTTCCTAAGTTTTTATTTTAAAAACATGTCTTATTTTTATCCTGCATCATTTGTTCGACTCTCCACCAAGAGAATTTTCAGAAATACAATGAAACTATTTCTTTCACATAAAAGAATGCTTTACTCTCATTTTACAAAAAATTACTCTTAGAATGATTTTCTTTTCACATTAATCTAACACAAATTACATTTACCATAGATTTTTTTATTTGGTACTGTCTTAATGACTTCAAATTTATTAATTTATATGAAGTTGAAATCAAGTGTATAGAATAAAAAAAAAAATTGTTGAGAATGCTCTATTTCTGTCATGTACTTCAGGAGTTTAGGGCTCTGCTCTTTTTGCAGTAGGAATTCAAAGTGTTTTGATTTCCCCCACCCCTCCCCGGGAAGTAGCCAACCTCTAAAATCAGTTTCTAATACTACTATGGTTATGTATTTGATATATTTCATAGATGTTACTAGTATTCCATGAGACCCGACTTATATAAAGAAACACTTAAGAGGGGTGTCTTTAAAGTTTGCACCAAAAATCTACACAAATAATGTAGATTATATACAATAATACCAACTATGGACTTTCTAAAAAAAAAAAAAAAATTTAATACTACATATATGAAGTTAGATTATTCCGAATTAAGCCAGTGTTCAATTAAATAAATTTGAATCAATAAGGTGTCATGTTTAAATAATTAAAACCATAAACTGTTGGTGTTTACTTGTTTGTTACCTTCCCCATTCTTTTTTCCTAATTTTTAACTGCACATGTTTTAATTAAGAAATTCACATCAATTAATACCCGTTGAAAGACGTCACCAAGATTTTACTAATATCAACCCTGGTACAATAATGTAATTAATAAATGCTCCTTTACAATATACTTTTTGATCTGGATAAAAGATTTTTTTTCTGAAAATATATCCCCCCCCTTCACATTCTGAATTTTTAAAGACATGCATTGCAGATTTTAAAGACATGCATTGCAGATTTTAAAAAACAGATTTTTATCTTGTATTGCAAAGGAGCACAGGAGTATTTTGTATAATATTTTTAAGATAATCAATTGTATAGAAAAATCCATTTATTTGTATGGTAAGTCATAAATTACAACTTTAATTCTGACTTAAGGATTCCTCATGATTTATGGTATAATATCATTTCTCCATTTTTGCTATAACTTGCTTCTATACTATGCCTGTCTTCAAAGCCAGTATTAAACCATCTCTTCAAAGAAATTTTAAACAAATAAAACTTAATTCTTAAACAACAGAAAATAGATTTTCTATCAATTGATGTTTAAAAATTATCAGTGTTCTTTCAAAATACTGTTACTATTTTTTTTTTGCCTGACTATTTGAATTCTTAATTTATTCAAGCTGGTATGGCTTTCTTCTCGAATGTCAAAATATTTTGGCTTTTATACTCTTTCCTGACCAGCTTTGTGTCTCTGTGGTCATTGCTAACCCCCTGCAAATTTCAGACCAGAAAGATAAGGTGATTTTCATTCCATATTAGAGATCTTCTATCAGTTAATTTGTCCTTTTTACCATGTCGCTTGTCTCTTCCACTGTAAAAAAGTAGTTGACCATTTTACACTGGTAGAAGGAAACCATGAATATTAATTTTTGCAAATACTTAATGATGTAGAAAAGATTTTCCCTCAATACCTGAAGAACAGGAATTAACAGGAAAAACTGACATTTCCCAGTATAACATTAGTAACAAGAATGAGCTGTAAGATATTTGTCTAGTTGACTATGAGAATCAGGACGTTTATAAATTAGAATGTGTTGAGACTACTTTTGAAGAGTCAAAAATTACACCTACCGAAATTCAGTCATCATGGTATGTTCACCCTCACAAAGGCTTGGACTTGTAAAGCTGGAGAGAGTGGTGTAATATTTACAAAGCAGTATAAATATACAGTATGTATACTTCATGTACTTGCACTTATATAGTCACACACACTTTTACCTCCATGACAAATACATCTTTAAAAAAGCCACTAGTTAGTGGTCAAGACACCAGCTATAATCTAAACAATTATGGACACTTGATGTATTTTCACTATTATCAATATAATCTCCTGTGTTTGTAGATTGTGAATTAACTACAGATTAGTAAACTTGATTAATTTTGTTTCCTTATAAGCTTAGTGGTGTGACAGTTCCTTCTGCATGTCCATCACTGCACAACTGTGATGACATCCAAGGTCAGCTGTGTATGCATATACACCCGACTCTCTATGTTCACAAGTTTGGCTGTGATCGAATTCAACAAAGGATAATGACAAATGCTTTTCAAGATGATGATTGGGAAATAGCAAACAATACAATTTCTCACTTAACTGGCAATGTCTTCCTCCGTCTTTGTACTTCTGGCCACTGAAAGAGGGGGGGGACCCTTACATTCATTAACAGTCTCGGCAAATACTGACTCCTTACGGGTCCCTCCCTCGCTGACTGCTCCCGACTGATTACTCAATATATGAAGACCAGCTGGGGTCCCAGAACCCCTATTCATCCACTTGTGTTCCAGAAAAGGAGACCACCCATTCAGCTTTTGGGTGGTTAGTTTTTTTAAAGGACTATACTTTTATGATTATCTAAAATCACTAACAAAATTTAATGTTTGCCAATTCAAAGGTGAGCTGCAGACGGTGTCCCTGAAAACTGACCATTAAATTGTCTTAAAAGATGTACTGGAGACAAGATTCCTAAGAAATTCTGATAATTGCTATGATGGAAGAGACTAGCACTTTAGGTTTAAGGCTTCTCTTGTGGGTGTCGTTAATTTTTTTCCAATTGAAGTTAACTTCTCGCTAAACATAAAGCAATTGTCAGTTTTTTTGTTTTTTTGTTTAAGTAGATATGGAAGTTTTTATTGTTGTTTTTTTTAATCATCTTAAACTGTAAATGAATTTAAACATTCATATATTTGCAAAAGGGTTCATCTATGAAACTCCAGAGTTGAGGTGCTGAATATAACATCAATCAACATATATATATATAATATATATATATATATATATATCTATATCTCAAGAACAGTATTGGAGAAATTGTATGACAAAGTAGGGAAAAAATGTTTGTTTCATCCTTCAGAACTTCATTGGACTAAATTTATGTTGGTACAACTGCACATGTGCACAAACAAGGGGGGAGCTGGAAACTTTTCAAATTATTTTTTTTTTTTTAATATCTAGCCAAATTTGTTTAGATTCTTTTTCTTTCCTTCACTTTTGTTAGTAGGTATCCCACACTGACGATAGATCTGCCAGGATGCACATTTACTGTGGATGACCTTGTGATCAAGGCACTCTCTAGACATTTGTCATAGTGAATTATTTTCTCCTTTGATCAGGGTAGCATTTTTTTAAGTTAAAGTTGTGGTCAGTCTCATGATGGGCAACCAATACATTTGACATATTGTTTTGTAAAATATCCCTTTTGTGTTCATATAATCTTTTTAGATTCCTTGAGGTTTCTCCTATATATATATATATATATATATATATATATATATATATATATATTATTATTATTATATTTTTTTTTTTTTTTTTTTTTTGTGACAGTTATTACAGGCAATGGAATAAACTCATTCAGGTTTTAGCTTATTGTATTGTTTAGTATTGACTAAGTCTTTTATTGTTTTGGCTGTGGTTATAACGCATTTTATGTTGAGTTTAGATGGATTCTTTACAATTGTAGATGTGATAGTTGGTAGAATAACAATTTTTGTTTCATTGTAAAATAATTAGGGTACTGAAGAAGTTTGAAACAAATTTAGTCCACAAGTAAGCCTTTTACCCTTTGTCATGCAATTTCCCCTCCACCCTATTATATATATATATATATATATATATATATATATATATATATATATAGTTATTTAGACAAATTTTCATTCAAGCATATTTTATAAAATAATATAGACATACGTCTATTTTTATTATAATCCTTTGTAGTTCTCTAATTACCTTTTCTAATCTCCTTGGGGATGGATTGTGAAGACAAATTTAATGAAACTGTAATCATTGTGCTAATGACTTTGCAAACACGTGTAAATGTACTCAGCTGTAATTATTTTAAAATTAACTGTTGTGATTATGACATTTTGTAAACAGGCATTCACAGTCCAAGGGCAATAACCAGAGATTGTAAATGGCTAAATTGCAAAATTCTGTTAAATGTAGTAAATTCAAATGCATTTTAAAACATTGCTATGATACTCATAATAAATTTTGTTCAGTGTTGAGATGTTGCTTTTGATATAGAGAGCATCAAGAATATGAAGCTATTTATTTTCATAGGGTATATTGGTGTTGTCAACAAGTATTTTCCTGTATTGTGAAAGTGGACAGGAATGTGTCTTTTTAAATGTTGTGTGATAAAACTTGTACCCGATAAATAGTGTAAGCCATCTTCATAATAAGTATTTGGGTTAACAAAAAAGTGCCTTCCTTGATGAATTTCAACTTATCAAGAAGATAATTAGAGAACTAGAAAGGATTATTATAAAAATAGACATAATATTGTCCATATTATTTAATGAAACATGCTTGAATAGGCATAGAATTGGATCTGTTCAAATTCCAAAATAAAGTTAAATAAAACCATGCTTGCAAAACAATGCTACTTCTGACATGAAACACATCTATTTACTTTCCCATTAAGTCATTAATTACAGTTGTTATGAGCATGTTGTGTATTTTAACACAATATTGAACATTTCAGAAGCAGTTGTAAAAAGAAATCTCAAGAGACTGACACATATAAAAAAAATAATACTCTGTCCAGTGGCAAAAGCTGCTGGTGGTGCCAGGGGTGGCAGTACCGCCTTAGCTACCGAAACTTTGTTACCTCCCCTGGTTTGAGACTGACAAGGGCAGAGTATCACACATGCTTTCACACGTTACATACATTATACACACGTGTGTATAATGTATGTGATGTATTTTGATGAAAAACTTTTATCTCCAGACATTGTATTTTATTTTTCATTGCAACAAGAGCTTTTCATTTTGTATTTCTTTCTCTCACAACATCCACTATATTTTAATTACAAGTGTGAAGTCTGAAATAGAATTATCCTTTTTTTTTTTTTTTTTTTTTTTTTTTATAACAATGATTTTTCTATCCACTTTTACTGAAATTCTCTTCATACTTTTTGGGTAAGAAATTTTATTTTCTATGTTTCTGCCTTTCTTTTTTAACTCTATATTTACTTCTGCTTCTTTTGCTTCAGATCCTGTGGCTGATTCTAAGATTCTTCCTGCTTACTACTGAACTATCTCTTGTTATTTTTGGCTTTGCCTTTGGTAAGTCCTTCAGAATTTTCTGTCTGAATTTCTGCAATGACGAGTTATTATTTGCAATATTTACATTTGAACTCCTCGGTATTATTGCCCCCAATGTTTCAGCCATTGTGCTCCCCGGCCATCATCAGCTGCCTGTTGATCTGGGTGACCTTCAGATTAAATAATGGGTTCAGTTTGAAATTCCCTGAGCATTACCCAGATTGATAAATACCTGAGGAAGACCAGAGGGGGTACAATAGCTGAAACTTTGATAACAAAAAGGAGGACAATAGTCTAAATGTAAATAAGTCCTTCAGACTACTTCTCTATTTGCTCCTTGTGAGATGAACATTATTATTTTTGTTCACATGAAATTTAATTTTTTAAAAAAGCAAAAAATGCCTGCATGTGCAATAATGGAGTGAGACAAAAGGCTTTTGGGGAAGGCTTTTTTTTTCTTTTTTTTTTTTTTTTCTTTTTTTTTTTTTTTTTTTTTTCTTTTTTTTGTGGTTAACTGAAAGAATATAAAAAAAAACAAACCCTAATTCTTCAGTTTTTATAACTTTTTTTTTCCTCTCTTATCTTTGAATTCTGTTCAATGAGGCATTTTGGTTGCTTATGTGATAGTTATCAATGTCATCTTGCAAACTAATTAACTAGCAAAATGATTTCAATCCTCTCTGCCTACTCAATTACTGTTGCTTTGTACCAAACTAAAGTCAGCCTAGTAAAGAAATAAACTAGATAATCTGTTCTTCTTGGGAAGACAATGTTAGACATTTGAATTTGTTAGAAGATAATTTGCTTGGTTTCAATGTTAAATTTTATTTTCGTCATTGCTTTTATTTAATTATTTAAAATTTAGGTTATTAACAGTTTAAGAAGGGAAACTTTCATCCCTATCATAAAATATAGTTTGAACTACTCTATTTGATAATGGATAAAAGTTTTATATATCAATAATTGAGAGTGTACTTATATTAAATGAAACTTGTTTCTACACCCCACCCCCACTTATGTCCTCTCATTGGATGAATTTTTCTCTTTTTGTAGGCCATTTAGACAGTCGAACCAGCATCCAAAGAGTTTTGATGGTCACATCTGCAATTGCTTTGATTTACTCAACAACACAGGTAATTTTTTTTTTATAGTCTTTGCTTATGGATAAGTTTTGATTACCTTTTTTGCCAAAAAGTATTTCACAAAAAAAAGAAAGAAAAAACTGTTAATTCTATCTCAAGTAGTTTTTAAACTTAATTTTTCTCTTCTGTGAATTACATTTATTAGTTTTAGAAGAATCTTTTCTTTTTTTTTTTTCATTATCATTTTCTTCAACTCAATGAATCTGCAATATGTCTTTTGTTTTCCATTTGCAGGGTGTTCTGGAATTCCATCCTCCTTCCAATACAATCTTCAATAACCATTCCAAAAGAGATTATGATCTCTTTGGTCATGGTGGCATGGAATTTTGGTTTACAAGTTCTATGTTTTTTTTCTTAGTAAGTTTTCAATTATTCTTGATAAGTTTCAAATATATTAAAGTAGGTTATCTCAAACTGGCTTCGTTTATGGTGTGAAAGTGGATCAAAATAGGGAAATTTCTTTTTAATTCAATTAGCAATATCTCTAATATTTTTAAAGTTATTTTGATAAAATTAACATGTAAAGAAAATTTAATCTTTTCTCTTTATAAAGATGCAATTCTTTCTGTTGTGTGATAATTAGTTTTTATTACAGGTCTCTTTAAATGACGTTGTGTTTCACTGACAAGTGTTTCTTATGTTTGTTTTGAAATTTGTTGCACTCCAAGTTGTGTGTTGAGTCCCATCTTAAAGAAAAGAGGATACTCATCAATTTGGTGGGCTTAAAATTAAATTTGAGGAAATTTTTTTGTGAAAAATTTCCAAGTAGAAAACTTCAGTAGATGAAATATCAGACGTTCACCTAAAAAAACGAAAATTACACCTTATAGAGCAATATTTTGCCTTTAATAACCAGTTTGTTTCATATCACCAACCAACTTGAAGCACAAGCAAATACAAAAAGAGTTGTTTTTGAAATTTTAATTTACTGGCCACCCTGACTGATACCTGATTAAAAAAAAAACAACAGACTTGTTTCAACAATGGACATTTTAGTTTCTTGGTGAGTTTAAATATTTTTCTTATATTTCTTATGTTTACTCTAAAGTTGTATAAAGTAAATTACTTATTGTGTAAGAAAATAGGCATTAAAAAATAAACTAGAAATACATATTTTAATTGAATTTTACACATTCATATTTGTCCATGGAAAAAAAAACTTTGTGTATGTAAAATAAATATAAATTTTTAATGTACATTGACAAATCTTGTATATGTCAATGGTAAAAGAAGGAAAATTTGTGCATAAAAAAAAATTATTTTAAAATGTGTGTATGTATATATTTATAATTTATTTTCATAAATTTCACATTTGTATACGTAAAAAAAAAAAATATTGAAATTTTAAAAATGTCTATTAAAATTTTATATTTACTAATTTTTGTGATTAGCTCCAAATTTCATGGGTTAAATTGAACATTTATTTAAGTTTATTTAATTTTATAAAAAGTAGAACAAAAGGATATATTTTTCAGTTGAACTATTGTGGGTCCATAAAAATTAGATATAATTTCTAAAGTTAAACATTTTTATTATTTTAAATGGATATTTCTTGGAATATATTTTTTACTTTTTTTTTTTTTTTTTTTTTTTTAATCAAATTTATTTCGAATAATTAATATTTGGTAATTAGTAAATTTTTTTTTTTTTTTTTTTTTTTACTTTGAAAGTAGGTTTTATGGTAATTAACTTTTTAAGCATATTTTTAAATTTTAATTTACAGGACATTTTAACACCTAATTCAACAATAGCAATTCAAGAGGCAAATGTTGTCATTCAAAAAAAAAGAATGTGACATTAACATTTTCATTTCATTTAATTTTACATAAATTTTTAATTGTTGTATTTTTTTTATATGAAGCAAAAGCCTAAACTTATCAAATTTAAGACTATTTTTTTTTCCATGCCTGGAGATTACTTTAGGTTTTTAAATTTACGTGTACTTATGAATATTTACAAATCATCTGTTCAGTAAATGATCAGCTAAACAACCTCAGAGATTGTTTTCTTGTAAGTGAAAAAATGAGGCAGGCCAAAGAAGACCTCAAAATCCTTGCAATGTACAGAAAGCTTGCTGATGCACTTAAAAACAGTGTAGAAGGAAGTAGAAATCGGTGGTGGTAGGGGTTAATGGTATGGCAGTAACACTCGGTAACCTGAACACATTGCTGGTCAGGTCTCCTCTATTTTATAGCCCAACTTTTGTAACTTTTATATGGGAAGCACTTAAATAGGTGAAAAAGACAATTTTTAACAAAAAAACAAAAAAAATTATCTTTTTTTTTTTTTTTTCCACAAAATCTTTAAGGAGCACTCTTTTTATTTATTTACTTTATTTTTTTATATTTATTTTGTGATACAAGAATTGTATGCTTTTTACTTGCAGGTTTTTGCATGGATCTGCAAACTGTCCTAATACAAGGATGGAACAGTTGAGATTGATGAAACAAATTCAACAATCATTTAACACAGCCAAGAAAATTTTACCCACTAAAGGAGAAGTTGACTTAAGAGCTTTTTAGATTTTTCCCATGATGCTTTTTTTGTAGCTGATGAACACATTGCCATTGGAATTACATCACAGGAATTTGATGACCCAGTGACTAACTCTGGTAACTGTGATGAAGAGGAACTATATCAAGTGATCTTCAGATATGAGAGACAAGGCCAATGGGTTGCCATATGCTACAATTCCAGTTTCTACATTGCCCAAGTGACTGACATTACATCTCCAACCAATGCAATAATCAAGTTTCTAGCTCCAACTCAAGGTAGAAACAATTGGTTCCAATGGCCTTGCACAGGTCAAGTCAACTTTTGTCTTAAGATGGGAGTTAGGTTTAATGCCAGTTTCAAGTGATAGTAGAATCTGGAATGTTCCAGAAATATTAGTTATAGAAGCCTGTGAAGAATTTCAGACTTCGAATCACCATTAGGAGAGGAAGTGCAGCAGAACCATTCAAACTGCCCAGAAAGTCTTTTCATTATTTCCAATAAATGTAGTTTTTACTCATTTCAATTTTGTTGTTTGTTTGTTTTTGTTTTTAATTAAGTTTTAAGGCTTTACAATAAGCATTTGTTTGAAAAATTGACCACTGATGCCTTTTGTATAACAAGTTTCAATTTTTTTGTTATCAGTCCTTTTTGAAAGTCAGAAATTGTATAAATTTACAAAATTTTCAAAAATCAAATATATTTGAGAAAAAGTTTTAATATTATAAGCAAAATAACTCTGGGTAGAGGGTTACAGAGTAAGGACATTTTATGTGGACAGGTGGGCGGGGGGAAATAATTGTTAACCCTAGATTTGAACAAGTGAAGATTGTAATCATAAGGAAAACGTTCTCTTGAGAATTGGTTCCACAGTGCAGCGTTTCAGTGGAAGCTGCTGCTCGAGTGGAACTTCTCACCAAAGAAATATGGAGGGATTGAGAGTGGTTTGCTATAATGTGAGTGGCAGGGCAGGGTCCTAACCATGAAGGTTCTAACTTGTGGAACCAAGGAATACAGTTTGTCTAAACACTTTCCATGTAAGAGGCTTGTCACATGGGATGGAAAATAATTTGTCACTCACAAGGGTATAGAGAAGCTTTTGGATTCTATCGAGTCTGGAAAGTGAGAACTGAGCAGCACCTGCCTATATATGGCAGCAGTACTCCCATCTTCAGACTGATCTGGCTCTTGTAAACATAGCATGGGGTGTCAGGTACTTACTGGTGCAGTACAGAAAACTGATCTTGTATCCTTAGCGATGGATCCTATGTACAAGTTCCACTTGAGGTCTGGGTGAAGTTTAAATACCCAATAGTCGCTCAAGTCACAGGGCCACCCCAAGGGGACATCCATTCATTGTGACTGGTTGTAGGTAGTTCAGGGTCCAATTAGTGATGATGGGATGTAACTAGTTTGGTTTTTGAGGCATTGAATGTAACCAGCCTGTTTCCCCCCCCCCTCTGACATATTAGAGCTAGATCAGATAAGAGATCAGCTGCTAATCTTTAATTTTCGAGGTGCACCCTTATATCATTGTATCATCAGCATAAATATTCACAAATGATCTGAGTATACACTTAGGCAGATCATTTATGTTGAGTAAAAAGAGAGTTTGTCTGAGAACTGACCCATGAGGGATGCTTGCATTGATTGCTAAGGCCCTGGATGACTGGCTATTAACAACTACCTGATAGGAAGGACTTTATTACTGAGAAGACTTTTCCAGTGATTCCTTAGCTAGAGAGTTTGAGCAGCAATCCTTTGTGTCACACCTTGTCAAAGGACTTCAGAATATCTAATGCTATAATTCTTTAGGTGTATTTGTTGTCTAGTGCCTCACTGATTCTGTGAATGATGATAGGACACTGGATCAGGCTGATCAAAACCTCTATTGCTTGCTAATGATACTGAGGAGACTGATGGCTCTATACTGAAAGGGGGTGAGTGTTCCCCTGTGTTCTTGAAAACCAGGCATACTTGATACTCCACAAGCTTGTGAAGGATTTCTTCTTCAAGCAGCAGTTAAATAACTTCACTAGCATTGGGCATATTTCTGGGTTAATATTCTTAAGGATGATCTCTGGGATTTTATCAGGGCCAGAGGCTTTCTTAGGGTCAAGGCTTTTGTAAGTCTTGAGACTTCTTGTGCTGTAATGAAAATATTGCTGAGATTGTGCTCAGTGAGACTTAAGAAGGGGATGTTTTTTTTGTCTTTTAACATTGAATTCAGGACGAAAACCTTTGCCTTATCTGTTGAAGATATGACATTGGGGGTCATTTATTAAAGTGGGCACAGCCACTTTGCCTCTATTTATAATTTGGTTGGAGATCTTCCATAAATCTTGAGATCCTATTTATTTTTCAATCTTGGCCTGGACCACCTGTGCATAGCTACATTTTGCATTTTCCAGAACTTTCCTATTTAACAGAATAATACTATTTTGCAGAAGAAAATAGTTGTTACCAAGAACCTTATCAGAAAATACAGAAAGTAAAGGAATTAATGCTTGGAGTTTTGGAGGGAAAAAAGCAAAACATAAATAAGGCAAACATGAAATTTAATATCGCATGACAAAAAGTTAAAGAAAATGTTTGAAAAACATTTTTAAAAATTCAAGGGGAGGTAATTCAGTAAATGTTTTAATTCTTCTCGGATATTTCATAATTGCTTATGTTAATATGTAACTTGACACCAAGCAAAAACTTTACTTGAAAAAATTAAATGAACTTAACAAAATATTTTGAAGGAAAAAAAATTGTTGGATATTAAGTAAAAGGAGAACAAAGTTTGATATTGTAATTTTTCAGTTTGTTCCTAAAATAGAAGTCTTAAAATGATTCAAATTATTTCAATTTTTTTCTTTGTTCTTAATTACATTGATGTGCGCAATACAGTACAACATTTGTTTGATATGTTTTTTTTTTTTATTATTCCAAAGTTATACATTTTAGAAAATCATTGTCATGATGAAGCAAAAAACTTGTATTTCCTTTCAGGTGTATACCGTCATCACCCTGTTACCATATACAAGATTCCGCCACAGATTGCCTTTGCCATGTAAGTACCTAACTACTTAATTTCTAATGCAATGCCAATATATTTACATTTTTATCAATTGAACTTGGTATTAATATGATACTAATGCCATTACTTATTTCATCCAATTACCTTGATTGATGCCTGTACACCATAGGCAGTGGTTAGTATGCCATTGTTAGTTTGTTTCTCACTGAGTGCTTTATGTATTATACTTGTACAACAAATATCTGTGTATGATTTAATTGCAAAATTACTTTGTCTTTATTCATGATTATTCACTTTTAACTTAATATTTTATTTTTATTTTTCCCTCTTCTATATAAGTTGACATGGATGTCATACATGGCACCCAACCCATTCAAAAATGTCTCAACCGTATACAACTATTTCTCAGAAGGATTAAAAAGGACATTGGGTGAATGAAGCATGTAGGTTTTAGAGAACCATACTTCTTCAAAGCTTATGGTCTGGTGCTACAGATTCACAAACAAAAGAACTTTACCAAATAACAGAAACAGTATCACTTGGGGACTTTCAACAGCAACAACAAAATGGATATCACATGTAACTCAGTGCCAAATGTTTCCTTATAAGGAAATGGCTAATATTCCCATTATATCCTGTCTGGTCAGTTTGACCATTGCTATGCTACAATGCTAGCAAATTATCAAGGAACAAATGCCAACCATTTTATCCGAAGATATTTAACTTGGCAACGCTAGTAAATGGTTGGTATATCTCCTGTTGTTCATGAGTGACCAATCTCTAAAATCTAATTTTCTTTAATTATGAAGAGCTTAAAATGAACCCTATGGCTGTCTTATTCAGAAAATAGAATAATCTACCCCTTCAGGTTAAATAAAAAGTTGAATTCAAAATTCTCTGAAGGTTTCTTGAATTGACAAATGCCTGAAGAAGGCTAGAGTGCACAAGGGCTGAAACGTGATAATATCAAAGATGAGGATATTAGTTTGAATGTAAATGAGGTGGCCAATCAGTTATACTATTTTTGCTTATTTCTGAATATTTACCATTGTTTATCTTGTATTTGTAGCCAAGCGAAGCTTTTATTATTATTGCGGTCTGTTGGCAGTTCTGAATTGTCTTCAAGCACTTGGAAGTGCACTGTTGTACTATGAATATACTTCAGGACTTTGGTAAGTTGTTGACTTTTTAATACAATTGTTCAATCTGGGGTATGAGATATGGAATTTTTTTTTTTTTTTTTTTTTAATGTAACTTTTTTTTTTTTTTTTTTTAATTCAACATTATTTCTTATTGCTATAAATGTTGATCGAGCTTTGCTTTATCATGACTGACATGCTTTAGCCAAAGAAGGGACTTCCCTAATGGAAAATAAAGATACCAGTTCAATTCCTGTTGGGAGGATAGTTTTCTTTAGTAGGACCTATCAATTTAGGCCAGTTGATAATAGACTATTGAAGAAAATTAAAAACTGTCAACTCAAACATGCATTAAAAAAAATAGTAATTATATTATTTTTTTTTTAATACTAAGCTCAGCTTTGCCTAGTACAGGACTGAGAATAGTAGTGGGTAAGTGTATAGAAAGATTGTGTTGCTCCAGTCTTTCAAGTGATGCAAACCTCCTTACCTAGGAAAATTGGCCTTTTGAAGCTGCCTTTTCCTTGGGTTCTAACACCTTTTAACAATGAGAAATGCATATATCTTATCCTCTAACCAGGCTGAATAACACTTTTCACATTCATGTAAATTACTAAGGATTCTGCAATGTTTTTGGCTTGACAGAACTTTTCATCATTTTTTTTTTTTTTTTTTTTTTTTTGTAAGAACCTTGAAAATCTATATTAGCTGATCAGCCAGATGCCTAAGTGCTTCTAATCATTGCAAAATAGTTGTTTGATTCAGTGTGTATATCTCATGAAACATCTTTTGAAGATGTTTTTTTTTTTTTTTTTTTTTTTTTTCCTAATTAAACTTTAGATGCCATCTCTCATAAATCTTGATTGCATTTATTATACATTCTCCACACTTTTATATCTGAAGTCGTGAATCAAATAAGGGATTTATAATTCTCTCCATTTGAAGTTTCAGATCCAATTTACTTTGTTCGTTTGTTTAGCCCCAGGTAAAATATAAGAAACACTTTTTTTTTTTTCCATTCACCTATATGTTTTGAAGTAGGAGCTTGTCATTATAGTGAATGAAATAAGAGGCTATGGTGATTCCAGCTATCAAAAGAAAAATTATTTTGCAAAATATTGTGTGTAAATATGGTTATGTTAGTAGTTTTGAATTGAGTAGTCATTAGTAAATTGGGTTCTTTCTCTTAATGTTAAGACTATAATATCAATTCATGGCTTGACTTTTCTATCTATTTATAGCAACACATTTTATAGTATTTCTAATTTCAGAATATTTTGAATTTTTTACCTAACTCATATACAGTGACTTTTTTTTTTCTTGCTCCAAATTATAAGATGTTACCCACTGAGGAATTTGAATGTTTCAACTGTGCATTGTACAGACTTTCACTGCTGCTACTTGTGAACTTGCTTTGCCAATTCTATTTTCCATGTTGTTACTTAATTGATATTGATTGATGATTCTTCTCTTTATGGCAATGTTCCCCGCCATTTTACTTCTTTTTTTTTCCTCTATCATCCAGAAAGCTTTATTTGATATTATTACCAAAGAGATAAATTCTCTTGCTAAAAGTGATTTGAAATTTGCATGATGTATGACGGATTTATGTTCATGAATTTTCATTTAGATATAACCAGAATTCATATATAATTTATCAAACTTCTGTATTGAGTTTTTTTTTTTTTTTTTTTTTTCTGGATGTAATGTCTGATTGAAATGAACATTGCCTCAAATGAATGAGAACAAGTTTAGTTTTCTTCATAAGTTATAATTTGCTTTGTTATTTGTGTTGAATCTTTATTCTGTATTTAATGGTTAAAGAAATTAACAGTCTGATTTGACTTGGGTTGTTTTGTATTATGGCAAACTATAATACTTGTAATTATTGAAAGCTTGAAATATTTGATCCTGAATTCTTATCTTGAATCTGTTAAAGTAGAAACTGATTAGTTAATAAGAAAAACAAAAAAAAAATCTAGATCTTCAAGTCAGTTTTCCCTTGTAAAAATTACAATTATTGATGTATTTATTTATATATTTCCTGTCTCATCTGTAGTGGGAAGGGAAGTATATCAACTTAAGTTAATGTATTTATGAGTGATTACTTCCCTAGGTTGTTTTAATACTGTGAGGCACTCAGATACCTTTGTCTATTACGTGATCTTGTTTCAACTTTGTCACTCTGTTGCTAATCTTTTTTTCCTCAGAGATTTCCATTTCACTGTTATATTAAACACAAAATTTTTAAAAGATTTTATATATAAAATAATAATACCAGGAGCAATCAGTGAATCATAGACACCATTGAATATCTAAAAAAAAAGAAATGAAGGGAACGGATTAATCAAACTGTTCATCAGTCTCTATTTTAATTGTGAATTCTTTATCTTTGTTTCAAGACTCGTTTCATTGCATCTCAATATTAAAACTTTCTAATAATTGCCGTAATTTTTGACAGTACACATAGATTAGTATATTTATAAAAAATTTGATATTAAATAACTTAATGGCAAACCCTGATAGGAATCTTTTATTTATTTATTTATTTATTTATTTTTTTAACTTTGAGGAAAATAAATTATGGAGTTATCTTATGTGAATATTCAATCTTACTGTCAAATCCTATCAATTTCCTCTCTTTGAATTTTTTTTTTCTAGCATTGTTGATGTGACCACATACCTGTATTTCTCATTTTTTGATCCCCTTGTGTATGGAACATTCCTTGAAGAACTTTTTGTGTGAGTATTGAAATTCAATTTCTAACATCAAAAATATTTGGCATTTACATGCATGTCCTTCTGTTAAATCCTTTGCCTAACTTTCTTTTGCATAGAAGAGCAAAAGTATTATTTAATGTCTTTACACACACACACACACACACACACACGTGTGTGTGTTCAAAATTAAACCATGCAAATGTTATAATTTTTAATAAATATTATTTGCTTGACTCTGTATTGAGCACTCTTTTAAGAATACTGTTTTATTATTGGGATTTTATTCCATCTGTAATCATCAAAATCTTTAAGATGAAAGGTCAAATGATTTTTTCATGTAAATTAGTCTAGAAGAATTTGAGTCTTTTTGCAGTAGAAAATACATTAATTTGGAAATTCTTACAAAAATCAGATAATTGTTGGAATTTAATAAAATTTTCAGAATTTATTCATAAATGAATATTTTTAAACATGTCAGTTTTAGAAAATCTTCGTAATTATTTCATTTGATGACCTCCAAAGAGGACAACAGCAAGCAGCTGATTATTTTGGGGGGCAACATCTATAACCTTTTTTTTTTTTTTTTTTCTTTTTTTCCTCCTCCACCTCTTTTTCTACCTTTTAAGATTGTACAGGAATGATTACATCATCCTTGGTGTAAAATAACAAAATTGAAATATCATGATCATTGCAATTTTTTTTAATAATTTGATCATCAAATAGTAATCTTTATTTACTCTGTTCAGTTCTCAAACATTTTAATCTTTAGTTATGTTCTCTTCAGTGGCTAATGGGTTTTCTCTGCATTAACATCAAAGGAATATTAAAAAAAAAAAGATGGATAAGAAGGCAGGAATTTAAATCTTAAAAGTTTTTAATTTTATTTATTATCTAAAGTCAATTGTGCCACTGAGGTTTCTTCTTGGGTAAAAGTCGGCATTGATGATGACTCTGTAGTTTCACCTGGTATTTCTGAGAAGACACAATATCTCCTTGGATTACACTTGCCTGTTTAATTGCTATAACCAAGAAGAATGCCTTTTTCCAGCTGTACCAACATCATAGTTATGATCACAACACACACCTCTTTGTATCCACTCATAATAACTGTAAACATGTCCTCAAAGAGGTTGTCTTTGTCCACTGACAGAATGAGGCACTGTATAATCTAACAAATTGGTTTTCAGCTCTGTAATAGTGTGTTAAATGAGAGTAAGTCTTCTATCTTCATTTAGTTTATGGTTGCTATCTTCTGTTGATAAAGCAGAATGTTTTGCTTGTAAATTCTTTTCCAATTCTATTCTTGACTCATCTGTAGTATCTTTGCCTGATTTTCCAATTAGTATTGAGTCTGTGGGATATGCATATAACTGCATCCATGGTTTCCACTATCATCTTTAAACTGGATCCCCACAAAGTACATAGACTTGATGGAATCTCTGCAATAGTGTGCTCCTGAACTGGCTCCTGTTCTTTAAACTCTACAATAAAAACATTGCTACTTGTTGGAAATCTACTTCTGTAATTCTTGTCTTCAAGAACTCTGGCAAACAATCTGATCCTTCTATTTTCCTATTAGCCATCTCTACCTCTTTTTGGCAAAATGCTAGAGACTCCAATCAACTCTGAATTTGTGAAGGAGTCTATCACATCTCACAGGGAGTCTTCTTCTTTCAGACGAATAATATTGCTTTCACTTCTCTATATCAACTACTGATGTGTTAACAGTTATTGCTGAAAAGTCTATTAAGCTTGAGATAAAAATGAAGCTTCTGGTTATTGCTTTGGATATCTCGAAGGCATTTGACAGGGCTTAGCAATGACTTGAGATAAAAATGATGCTTCTGGCTGTTTAGCATGATGGTCTTTACAAGTTGAAAGGTTATGGTATTTCTGGATGAATTTTTGATCTGATTTAATTTTATCAAATCATAAAATGGAAGTTGTCATGAACAGCCATTCTTCTAGAATTTTGCATTAATGTGGGTATCCCCCCCAGAGTTCTATCCTTGGACCTATGTTGTTCCTAATTTTTATCAATATCCTTCCTGAAGTTCTCAACTCTCTAGGTCATTTTCACATCAACAATCTGTTGTTAACTGGGGCAAGAAATGGCTTCTTAATTTTAACACTTTCAAAATGAAACTACTCTTTTAAGCATCTTAGAGAACCTTTACTTTTCATCGGCATGGCTGATGCTAACCTTCAAGACTCATTGCACCTTCTCAGGCTAACATGAAGTGGAAAGATTATATTGAATCCAATCAATTGTGAGGTCTGCTGTTAGGAAAGTGGGTTTACAGTGTCATGCTAGACAATCTTTCTCACCTGAATCAGATACCATTTATAAGTCTATCATTCACCCATGCACTGAATATTGCTGCCACATCTGGTCCATTGCTCCTGCTATATATTTAGAGAATCTTGATAAAATTCCAAAGAAGAATCCGCAATGTAATTGGTCTTGACCTGACATCTCAGCTTCAGTCACTTTCCCATCAGCAGAACATAGCTTACCTGTGTCTTTCTATATAAATAGTTTCATGGTAATTGTTGATGTGCTTTCCTCTTTGGTACCTCAACTTTACAAATTGAAGCACAGTACTAGATTAGCAGCTAGATCTTATTCTACGGTTGAAATACTAATGGGTTCTTTCACACTTTTCACTCTTCTGGCCTCTTGCTTTCCAATCAACTTTGATTTTTGAAACATTTAAATGCAATGTCAGTCGTTATCTTCAGTCTTAAATTCTGTTCTTTTTTATTGTTCTCTTTCCTTAATGTTTTTCTTTTTCTCATATTCTTTCACACTCGGTAACTCTTTGTATCTTAGTGGCTTTATTGCCTTGCTTGGGATGAAATGATTCAGTCTTGGTTGGTAGCCAGTCTTGGAGAAGAAAAATTCTGAATTCCAAAACATGGGTAGATGCAATTTGTTAATGTGGGAACACATTGTCTAAGAGAAAGAAAATCCTGACAGAAAACCAGCCCTTCTTCAGAGGTTATGTGTGAGGCCAATCACTGCACCCTATAGAACAATTCAGTTGCAGAAATCACAAAATGTCATATGTACCCTGAGGCACCAGGCAGACAACAATAAATTTCGAGTATCTCTAAATAGCCTAATTTCTTAATATTTTAAAAAAGAATGTTGGGTTGGATTCTTATCTGACATCAAATATTATCTCTGCAGGTTTGTCCTATTTTGCTTTTAATGCACAGTAGATCACACTGTAAATTAAAAAGAAAATGACTTTAACTAATTCTGCTGAAGATGAAAATGATCTCTGGCCATATTCCAAAATTGTTTTCTTATTCAACCAGAAATATCTCTAACTTTTTTCTTCTTCTTTTCCAGGAGTGTTAGTCCCAGTATTCCGTTCTCCTACCGTCCACAGTTGGACGAGGCTGGAGAGGAGGACTCTGTGAATATCCCTTGCCATGGGCCCCAGGTGAAAGTGTATGCCGATGATGCAGGTAGCGGTACTGGCAGCTACGACAGCACTCACTTTGACAAGCAGGTGGGGTTTAATCCGTCCCTCAACAGTGTCCCCACCAACGTAGCCGCCACTACCGTTGGAGCAACCCCTTCCTCTCTCCCTGTGGCCAGCAGCAACATCAATATTACATCAATGATGCCCCACGTATCCATCAACAGTGACTACTATCAGAGCTATTCTTGAGAATTTAGCTGGTCTTGCCGAACATCTTCGGTTCTGGCATTCTACATGGCAAATTATTATTAAATGACTCTATAAATGACATTAATGGTGATGAATGAGGAGGAGAAAGAAGAGAAAGTGATTTAAGAAACCGAAAAGGCAAATGATTTCTAACAGTGATGACATAGAAATCAACACTGCATTGTGACTGTCAGTTTCATGCCTTAACTGATCACCAGACCATTATTTAACTAATGAACTTTGCTGTCTCCCTCCTATTTGTGCAATATACTTGCTTGACTGTATTTTTGTTCAATACTGACTTTATAGCATTGTGAAAGACTTAGTTTTCACATTATCCTTTTGAGGTCATTAAAATGCCTTAAAAATCAAAAACACATTAATTTTTTTACTTAACAGCAATGGAAAAAAAATTCTTCAAACTAGGTGCAAGGTTAACTCATTGTATTAATGAAGCTTCGATATATAAAGAAAAAGAAAAGTATCGATACGAATCGCTACCCTGGATCCCTTCCTCCCTACTGGAGCATAAAATATAAGGTGGTTTAAACTTTTTAATGAGTCATTTTTGGAAATGGCTCAATTTATTTCTGTTTTTAAAGTGCTTTCATAGTACAATGAGTTAATGAAAACTTTCATTTGTTTCTTCTGCTGATCAGGTTAAACCAAAGTTTTTGTCATAACTGAATTGTTCATTGTTTTCACTTGCACAAAACGTATATGCATTATCTGCTGTTACTGTGTATTAAAAGAAAAATATTAGTAACCAAAATAGAGAAAAAAAAAAAAAATTGAACTATTTTCTATTTTAGATGCTGTGAAAGTGTTTTTTTTTTTTGTTGTTGTTTTTGTTTGTTGTTGTTTTTTTTTGTTGTTGTTTTTTGTTGTTGTTTTTTGTTTTTTTTAGGTTTTTTTTTTTTTTAAGTATTTCTTGTCAAATGTGTAATCTTTGTATTGGCACATGTATTTTTAAATAGCGGCAATGAAAAGTATTTAAAAAAAAAAAACCATTATTTTGGAGATTTTGTGTTAAAAGCTGTTTAACTCAGTTTTACATTGAAAAGTAATTTTTTTTTTTTTCTTAAAGATCAGTTGAAATTTGGAAGTGTAAATATTTGTAAAAGTGAAGCTAATTCTTCCCAATGTATTTATTTAAAAAAAAAAAAAATGAATGTGACTTACTGATTTAAGTAAGGAATTGGTGATATCCTAAGTACATCAATTGACTATTTGTATAGAATTGCATGGACTTCTACACAAAATTTGTGAGGAGCAAGAATCAAGACTTTAAATAAAAAAAATTTTTTTAAAATCTAAAAATGGATATTTCACAATAAGGTTGGCTAAAAAGTAAAAAACAGATTTTCAGCAACAAATGAATGGAAGCAAATTTGTTAGATGACAACTTCTTTAGAACTTCAAGATTTACCAATTTTTGCTCCATCCCTCTACGACTTTTCTTTTTAATCTTCATCTGCTACTCTCTCCACTTTAGTTTGTTTTTTCTCAATTTCATTCTTATAAAAAAAAATTAAAAATACTAGAATTGGAAAATAATCTCAACCAAAAATAAGGCTTATTCAAAATTCTGATCAGTGGGTTTTTTTTTTTTTTTTTTTTTTTTGTCTTGGGCGGAGGAGCTAAAATTTTGCTTTTCATCAAAGGAATGTCTTAGTAAATGTAATTTTTTTTTTTTTAATTTTATTTTCCTTTGAACACACATTAGTTTTAATAAATTCCCTTTGTGTTTCTAAAGAATATACTCGCACACATATGAACTCAATGCCTTAGAGAGCTGTTTACTAAACAATTCCATTAATAATTATGATCTGTCATTATAATATTTTTGAAAAGGATTGGAATTTCTTTCTTCATAATTTTGCCATTCTTCTACCAGAATTTTCATTTTACCATTATATAGGCTAACTTTTTTTTTTTTTAGTTATAATTTAATAAGGAACATAAGGACAGTCTTCAGGCACCTCTCGATGTGGTGCAATGTTTAGCTAGCTTGTCAACAATTATGACTGAATAGTGAGTTTGATCCTCACTCGGATCCCCATACTTTCAGCCTTGTGCCACATGTAAGCTATGCTTAAAAAATCATAAGGAGTTTTACCTCCTTTAAATTTCACACTATAACTATTATGCTTAGAGGTGACAGGTCAGCACTTAGAGGTTATGATTTCTTGAATATATAATTCAAAATTCATAGAAATGAAAAACCCTAAAAGAAGGTGTGATTACAACATGCTGATATAATTATATGTATATATGTTTTAAGGTATGCTATATTTATGTGTAAAAGTGCTCAGTATCAGGGGTAGATATAAAAGTGGACACTGAGGTCAAGACCGATAGGTGAAAGTCTGTTTCATGTTGACCTCAGTGTCACACACGTCAAAGTGGAAAAGCTTTTTTTAACTGCGCATGACATGTTAGGTCTGGCTTCTTGAGGTTGGAATAAAAGACAACTGTGTAAGGGGAGGGGAATCCATTATCTCCACTTTTGTTTGTTTCAGATGCTATTATACATCGTACATACGCACACTCCACACTGACAGTACAACTCGGTTTCATACACCGTGCAATTGTCAGGTACTGAGAGCTGTTCAGTCTGATTAATATTTCTGGCTCTTGCGGTTTTGTAGTGTTTTTGGATAAGTTATTAGTGTTGTTAAATATTTCATAGTACTATAATTTAAATTTAGGTTCAGACTTACACTTAAAATTAAAAATTAGAAAATCTAATTTCAGTTTTAAAAAAATGTCATCTATGAATGCTGTTGGCAAACAGACATTAAAAGTCAAGGGGTGTAACTCTTTTTTTCTTAGAAAAATAATTATTCAATGGTAAAATGATAATAATAATAATAATAAAAGTAATGATAATAATAGTAAAATAATTATAGGTACTAATGTTAATAAGAGTAATAATAATGATAGGTCATAATAATATAATAACATTAATTAAAAAAAAACAATAATAATACAGTGATAATAGCAACATTAAAACTAGTATCTGTGGTGTCCGAAAGAGAGAAAGTTATATTAATCAGGATCAACGTGTTTGAGTAGGTATTTATTTCTATGTATGCATGTGGTCATTAACTCTCTCCTTTTGTTTAACATTAAGGTCATCTATATTTTTTAGGATCATTAACTTCTCAGAAAGCCATAAGCTATATTTATCATCTTTTCTGCTTAGGGGTTTGAGTTTTGTTACGTAATTCCAGATGATAGTTGGGTTTCTATTACTGCTTTTTATTTTCCAGAATAATTTACAGAAGGCAGTGCTGTTACTATATTTAATATTGCCTAATGTCATTTGGTGATGGTAGAAACATGATTTCCAATGGTTTTCAGTTGAACCTAAATAGAACTTTACCTCACCACCATATTTGATGTTAGCTCTATAAATTATACATTTAGTCATGCATTTGCCATTTAGTGGGCAGATTGTTTTTTTAGCAATTGCTTTCTTTAATTGTCGGAGTGTGCTTATCTTGTAGGTTGGTTAAGTGCTTGTTTAATATAACATTGTTGTGCTGTGATGTATATTGGTCAATGTTTTTAGTGCAACTATACCTAACCGTAACGTTTTTATTGAAAATCTTTTTTAGCATTGGAAAATGATTGACATTCTTATGAACTGAATTCAGGGAAATTCTTTCAATGTTAGTTTTGAAACGACTGCTTAAAGGTAGGTTAAACCATGTGATATTGTGTTTATGGTGTTTAAACCTTGTTAACATCATTATTGTTAATATCTAAGACACCTTAGATTAATTTTATGGTTACTTTATTCTTGGGCTTCTACATATTTGCTTTTATACTTGTCAAAAATATACTTATTACTAAAGTTGGTGGACAACCTAAATTGTACCAATTTATATGAAGTGTATAGTAGTTAGATTGTTTGTTGAAGTATCTATGGTTGTATAAACTTTAGTATATGGTTTATAGAGTCCATTAGATAGGTCCAAGGTTACATCCAGGAAGTTGATCACTTTAGTATTGGTGGTGGTGGTGGTGATACTCGGACTGTGCTCTTTAAAGAATTTAATCAGGCTTTTTCTCAATCGGTCTGTTTTTTGTGCACCTGCTTTACGCGGGAGTATTATACCGTCGTCTCTATAGAGTCTGGTGTTATTAATATCAAAGATGAACCTTAGTCGTCAAAGTATTAAAATACCAACTAATTAACAAGCCCTCACCGAGTCAAATGTACCCATAGCAATACAAAAATCAGGTTTGTTACAGTTAGTTCACAGGCAACCTTCATGGAACAGGATGGGTTTTTGGGCCTGTTTTGTGATATCAATGTCCTGGTTGCTTATGGTGTAGTAATTGTTGGCCAGATTTATCGCAGCCATCAGTGGTTCCTCAGTGATAGATGAGTAGAAGTTGCAAATATCAATTTGCTGGTGCTCGTTTTACTTACACTAAATTGACCAATTCTATGTCTATTTAACAAAATCAAGATTTGGAGACTAATATATTAAAAATAACAATTTGAAGCTTTAAAAAAATGCACTGTAAAATATAGATTTTTTTTTTTTTTTCTTTCAGCCTTCCTTAAAGTTTTTAATTTATTGTACAACAAAAACAGTTTTTAATCTTCTAAACCTGTCAAATTGTACAAAGGTTATTTAGTTTAGCTGGTCATAGTAAAACTTTAAAAATGGTGAAAAGTCAAGATAAAATGAATTTTTTTTTTTTTTTTTTTTTTTTTTTTTTAAAGTAGGCAGAAAAGATAAATGTGTGGAAATTGTATCAATTAAGGGATTTGTTTGATTATGGAAATCATTTTTCATCTTAATTAATCATCCATCAATTATTGATCATCTTCAATTTTTTTGAAGATGTCATTGCAGTTCTTTTCAGCCATATTAAAAATGAAATTCTTGCTAATAAGGCTCCCTCTCTAACCACCAATATGGCACTAATCAGCATACCTTGCTGTTGGAGTAAGAACACCAGTCTCTGTCAATCCATTGTTACTGTTTAATAAGTTTCAACATTATTGGATGCTCTTTATGTCTAGCCCTGTGTCAGACTAAGCTTAGTACTATTATTAAAAATTTTGCATTGGCAACAACTTGGATATTGAATTCTTGTATATTTTTTTTTCTTCATTACTCCCAAATTGGTTTTTGGGTGAGTGTTAATACCACTCTTTAGATCGGCATTTTTCAACCTTTTTACTTTTGAAATAGTTTACATATTCTCAGGAAACCCCTGCATAAAAATTATTATATACCATTATTAATATGTATTTATCATATTTTTATCATAGTCCACATGGTAAACATGTGGACACTATGCATACATCCTGTCCACTAACCAGTGAAGGCAGTTTCACAGTGACGCCATATAGACATTCCCTATGATTATTATAATTTTAAATAATATAAGAGGTTGAAACCTTTATTATAATAACCAAATATTTTGTAACAATATGCCATATGTGTATAGTAAAATTACAAATATAAAATTAAACAAAAATAGCTCAAAAATGCATTAGCCTATTTATCACTGTTTCTCATGGCAGCCCTAGTGACCACTTGCGGAATTGTAGGGTTCTGGTGATATAACATTACTCTAAGCATACTTTAATTTTTTTGTTAAATGTTTGGAAATTGAGACATCTGGGATATTTCTTTACTTTTTTTCTTTTCTTTTTTTTTTTCATTCTTTAAATGTTAGATTCTAGGATAAGGTCTGTTGCTACATGACACAGCAAGTTCCAGTCTTCTATTTGTAAAAATTAAATTTAAAAGATACATGTTTCAATGAAGCACTTATGTCTAGTTCAATCCGTAATGAAACCATATCTTACTCTCTGCTTGTTTTCACAAAAATTTACCATTGGAAATTATCTTTGTTTATATTTCGTCATAACTTGATCAAAAATTCACATTACTTAAAGATATTCAGATCTGTTTATGATGATGTTTGTGTTTCATTTCAGATGATGAATCTTAAAAATCCTTTTCCTTAGTTGGTTGTCCACTATCTACAGCAAAAAAAAAAAAAATTCAATAACTAATGCTAGTTTGCCAGGAATAGTCTCCCTAAATAATACCAGCATCCTCCTCCACCCTACAAGAAAATATGGGTACTCTTTAACACCTACCATCTAGCCATACAGCTTGTGCCTCTAGTGATTAGACTCCCTAAATAATACCAGCACCCCCCTCCACCCTACAAAAAAAAAAAAAGCATCTTTGTAATGAACATTGTTTTTGTCTTGGGGGCTCTACGCATTTTATGTGAAAGGCTTTGATTTGTCAGATATATTTTTTCTTTTAAAGATGTGATGTTCTATTGGGAGATTTTCAGCTAGACATCTTTGTATTTATTTATTCTGATTACAGTTTCCCCCAATTTTTATGTGGGTGGTAGTCTGTCAAATTGGATAATTTTCAGAGCAGTGTTAACAGGACCAATTTATTTCCTTATTTATGTAAACCCCACAACATAAAGGGTTGTGTTTACAATTCCTGGAGGAAAACCAGAGGATGCAGGGAAATTTTAAGCAACAAAGATGTTGTTCTCTGAATTATTGTGTAACAATTCTTTGTTGATCCCCCCCCCCATCGTAATTCAGTTGTATCACTCAGAGCTGGATTAAGTTCACAATAAGCTCTATACTACCCAAAATCTTTGAAGTCTGCCATATTAAAATTACATGAAAGCTTCACAGTAAGCCCCCCCCCCCACACACACACACACACTCCCAACAAAACCTAGTTTAATTGGTGTACTTGATAGGGAAATTTATGTTGAGATAGAAGTAGATAGATTTTGTCAGACAGTTAATCCAGGATTTCTCTCTAAGAAAAAAAATACTTTATTCATGTAACGATTGATTTATTTTATTTATGATTGATTCCTAAGGGTTGTATATAAAGTTCTATATTGCTGTTTGTGTGTGTGTGTCTCTCTCACTTCAATGTCTCAGCTCCTGTGCCATGGTAGAGTTGGCATATATGTTATTCTGGCCCTTTTGTTGTCACATAAATATTTATATAAATGTTGGTTGCTTTTTAATTTAATTTAATTTTTTTTTTTTTTTTAAATGTCCAAGTCTTTTCAAGACACAAGCAATCCTGGTTCTTTACAGATTCCTTTTCTTTATCTGGGAATTGCCATGACTTCTTGGAAAAGATAGTGCAGTCTTTTTTATCATGGGTCTCCACAGATTCCTTTTCTTTATCTGTGAATTGCTATCCATTCTTGGGGAGGGGGGCTGTAGTGGTGTCCTGTTGCCTTCTTTTATCGTAGATGTTATCTTTTGACGATGTCCATTCCCACTATGTATCTGTTTGGGTTGGTGTATGGAGTAGAATAAAATGAAGTGTTATGTATGTACATATTCAAATGTAGCAGCTGCCTGTTTAAAATGTGCTACAAGGTATGTGTTGAATGTATTTATGGAATTGTGTGGATCTGTCATATTTCAGCTAGAGTATGTTATGACCGCAGCATCAAAGAATGAGTAAAATTAATTCATCAATTCAGATTTATGTTGATTTTTCCCCTCTATATGCATATATAGATCAGCTTTGCTTCTCTTTGCATCACAGTTAGTGACCTTTATAGCCTGGTTGGGAGCAACTCTTGTTTTTGATTCACTCACTATACTATGATGCTCATATACTGGTCAGGACAGTTACTGATTAGTTGGTCAGGATATACCTTCATGGCCTAACAATTTTTGAATATACATCTATTTTTAGAGATGGTGAAATTTTGCTCTCCTTATTTTTATTTATTTTTCTACCACTACACTCTTTTTCTTTATCTGAATTGCTATACATTCTTGGGGAGTGGGGAAGAGTGCAGTGGTTTCCTGTTACCTTCTCCATGGTCTTGGAATTCAGTTTGACTGGTGAGTCCTGTCAGCTCTGCTATTTAACCACTAGATGTGGAGAGTTGGATTCATACTCTTTCCAACGGTATTTGTGTGAAAGTGAACAAAATCGGGTGGAATCTGAACTCCACTTGCCATTCCTACTTACCATGCCAATAACAGCAATGTTATGTTCGCAACTTACTCTAAAATGGAAAATGATATTATTTATTGATTGTGAACTTTTTGTAAACACCTGATTGCTATTTCTCTTAATGTTTTCTCATCAAAAACTTGACCAATAGCAAAATCAGAAGAGAAAAGACCCTTAATGTTTAAGCACTCATCATGAAGTGGTTTTGTCTGAGTTTGCTTATCATCTGGTTCTTCCTCTGACTTTTGAACAGGAGTAGAGGTTTCCAGTTACTCCTTGCATTTTAGTGACATTTTATCCTTGCTTGGGGTGAATTGATTATAAATATCTATTGGTTGCACAGCCTGATCTCCCTTACTTAGCAATGACATGTGACAACAAAGTTAGATAAAAATACTTGATTACTCATACAGAAAATATAGCCAGGGCAATTGCAAAATGACTTCAACATTGCTACTCTTAGTTTATTAATATTAGTAGAGTATTTACTTGGAATGGTTAAACTAGTGATACATTTTCTGATCAAAAGTACATTTCTGTGCATATTTTTTTTACAATTTTTTAATATTCTTAAAATTAAAGTTTTTAGAAATTTTAATGAAGCTCTTATTTTTATTATTTAAGTGTTTTTAGTAGATTTTGTAGACATTAGTTTTCAAGAAAAATTGACCTCCAAATTCCCTGTAGTTGTTTTGTTATCTTGTTGAATCGTCCATTTTGACCTCGTTCAATAATTATTCTTCACTCTCAAATGATAAATCTAAGCTTCTTTGATTATTTTCACAAAGATATTTTGTAGAGCTCTTCATCATTGAGGGAGGAAAAAAAAACTTGAAATTCTCTTTTTACATTAAATATCTTCTGGGCAGATTGGTTGGCAGGAGGAGTGTCATTTTTAATGCCCTGATTCCCATAAATATCTATCAGATGCATAAACTGTAAATTTTTTTTATTGACACTAAAATTATATTTAGAAATGTTCACCTGATGTTTTCTTTCATTCATAGTTGAACCATAAAACTGAAATTCCTGTCATCCTCAATTGATATATAAACTTTGGTTCCAATGATTGAGGTTTCTTTAACCCATTAATCTTTACTATAAAATCCGGAGTTAATTATAAAAATTGTAAATAAAACAAAAATCTGGTATTATAGGTTTTTATTTCTTTATTTTTTCTTTAAGTATTAATGGATTCAAATTTCTAGGGCATATAATGAGGAAAGCGGGCTTGGAAAATTTGATTCATGTAGTTGATAACTGCAATGGGTGAACCAGGCCTCATGAATTTAAGCGTCCTACAAGGCTGGCATCCTGTTCCCACCCCTTCACTGTTGAAACTGTTAGATGTAGACGTCTCTTCTACTCCAATAGCTTCACGTCTCGCACATCTCGCCTGTGGAACTCCCTTTCTTATTCCTGTTTCCCTGACAAATATAATCTCCAACTATTTAAGTGTAACGTCAATCGACATCTCCATTTGCCTTGATCTATCCACTTCCCTTCTCCACATCCTTTCCCCCTTTCATTCCTATCTGCTCTCGCTCCAAATCTTCTGTAACCCCTTTGCCTTGATCAATCCACTATCTTTCTCCACATTCTCTCCTTTACCACTCCTATCTGCTCTTCCTCCAAACCTTCTGTAACCCCTTGCGTGCTAGTGGCTTCCAGCCTTGCTTGGGGTGAAAATCTTAAAAAAAAACGAAAAAAAAACAACCTTTCCTGCTTGTCTCTGCAGCTCACGTTGATTCAGGGTTTTTGACCACGCATGCGAATTATCAATAGTTTTAAAAGCACTAGAACCATGCATGAATGTAAATTGCAAATGGCTGCTCCAACCAGGCAAGGGAGACATCATGGCCTCTTAGTAGGGGGGTAGGGTTAGAATTCCTTGGTCCTGTTTCACCACGATACTCGCAGGACAGATTGATGGCAAAAGAGACAGGAAAACCACACATAACATACTATTGAGTTTCAGTAAATGGATAGCGGAACAGGGTTAAGAAGAAATAACAAAGGACGGGAAGTTGTGGAGAGCCATGATTGCCTACATCCTGAGGAGACATGGCACATAAAGAAAAGGAATTCTTCTGGATTATTAGTATTCATGTGTCTTGCTCTCACATGGTACCTGATATAAGATAATGCATTCTCATGTAATCTGCCATTAACTGAAGGTTGAATTGTCTTTTGAATACAATATGAAAGTGAACCACATATGCAAAGAAAATTTGGCTTGGCTCCTCACCCCCCACCCCACCCCACCCATCCCCACTTTTTTTTTTGTCTTTGAGTCACCAGAACAAGTGTCTAAAATTCTGAGAGGAATAATTTTGGTTTTTAGCTTCATCTTTGCTGTATTTTTTTTTTTTTTTTTTAGCTTGTCCTCTTTGCATTTTAGCTAACATTTTCCACAATCTTGTGCCATTATTGATTCTGATATTATGTGTACTTTGCTGAGAAAAATGTTAATGTACCTGAATATTTTTGTAGAATGGCCATTGATCTTAATATTTCTGAATAGTACAAATATCAAAATATAACTCTTGTCTGAGTTTGACAAACTCTAAATGCACAGAAAGGCAGAAATGGGCTGTTTTTTTTTTTTTGTTTTTTTTTTCTTATTTTGACATGAACAGATTAGGTGTGTTTCGTTCATTCAACTGTTATGTTGTCCGTCTGAAAATGCTACTTTGATCCCCCTTTTTAGGGTCAAGCTATGTGGCAGTAATAATCATTCTGAAGATGACCCATTAAAATATCAGTAAAAAAAATGCAAAATTAACAATACTAAAATGAGAAATTTCCGTAAGATTTCTCAAACCTGTAATTGCTTAGTATCATAGCTGTAAATGGAACTAATTTTAATGTCCCAACTGATGGCTTTTGCTGTCATGAATTACAAATATTGAATTGACAGACAGACAGACAGACATCTATCCTTTTCACTGTTTCCAAATTCATAAAGTAAAATTTAGGGACTTTGTTTTCATGCCTGATAAGCTCTAATTCTTCCTCCTGCAACAATTTGTCAGTTAATGTAAAAAGTAAGCTTTGTCTTTTAGCAATTCCTTGAATTATTGATTATATTTGGGAATTTTTGTAGATGACAAAAAAAGGTAAATCATATGGGTGGGGGCGGAGATTGATGTGGAGAATGAACAACTGTAGGCAAAGGGAGATATCCAAGTAATATTTTGCCAATTTCAATACAGTGGTTACTTTATATAATGGACTTACTCTTTGTACATGGTTGGCAGAGGAGAAAAATCTCTTTGATACTATTTTAGGCTGCTAAGTTTGGGAGGGGAGAGCAACATTTAGGGTTTACACTGGTTTCTAAAATTGGTCTTGGATTTTTTTTTTCTTTTTCATGCAAAAATAGGTGATTATATTGCATGAATGGCTGTAATTTTGTCATCCCTAACTTGAACAGAGCAGTCTCCACTCTTACAATGTTTGAATTGTAAGCTCTCTCTCACCAATCCTGTACAAGGCCCGAGAGCCACTCGAGGTAGAGAGTAAGTGGCACAGTTTATGGGGATATGTGGAGAAGATAATGGTTGATGTGAACATATTAAGATTGCCGTGATTGTGGAAGCATCTTCTTGGGAGTCAGTTCCACAAAGCAGCAGTTCATGGGAAGACACTGCTCAAGTGGAACTTGCATCTCTCATCAATGGAAGACAATGAGGGTGGTTCACTACAATGTATGTGGCCTAGCAGGTCTTAGTGATGAACGTTAGAGGAACTGGTGGAACCAAGGAATGTACTTCATATTTCCATGGAAATGAGGAAGAGCTTGTGACCCACAAGGATACAGAGATGCTTTTGGACTCTATCAAGACTGTATAGCTCCAGCCCATATATGAAAATGGCACCTCCATTTTCAGCCTGATTTGGCTCTTGTAGAGGATAAAATGAAGAGTCGGGTACTTACTGGAGTGATACAGGGAACCAACCATTTGTCCAGAATCTTTAGCAGTGGATTATATACACGAGTCCAATTTGAGGTCTGGATTGAGTTTGTCCCTATAGGTGCTCAAGATGCTTCCTTGGGGAACACCTGTTCATTGAGATCGGTGAGAGTTCCAAGTCTAGCTTGAGTGAAAATTAAACTTTCTGGAGAGGAGCTCTTATATTTTTAGAAGTAAAAAAAAAAAAAAATCTGGAACTTTCCCTTATTTTTTATTCTTTTGTTATAGAGACACGATTACCTACTAAACTTCCATATCCACTGCTGAAAAATCATGTTTTCACTAATTTTTTTTCCTTCTCCTTTGTCACTGCTATTATGAATATTTTTGCAAGTTATAACATCTGTACTTCCTGCATTTCATTTTATGTACATATCTGATCAGTTTTTACACCAAAGATAATTCCACCCCCTGCCATTAAAAACTCATTTATTACCAAAATTAAAAAAAAAAAAATGCATTTATCAGCTGTTTCACACAATATAGCGTCTGATAAATCATTTGGGAAAATTTCTATCTCCCCCTCTTCTTTTTACCAATGTCTGGAAATCAACACCACAACAAAAAAAAAAATTATTTATTTACATTAAATCTGAAAGCCATCAAAATTAATAAATTTATTAAAAAAAATTGTCATTTTTTTAATTTTTTTCTGCTTCATCGCCAATCAAAATATTTTAACTGAAATGATAGGATTCACTTTCTGCAACTGACATTTTTAAATTTTCTCTAAAAAGTGAATTCCTAAATTATGCCCTGGAATGAATATATATAATTTTTTTTAAATATTAACTGATTTATTTTGAATCAAGATATTTGGTGTGCTCACTTGATAATGTAAACCTTTTTTTTTTTTTTTTTTTTTTTTCCTTGTTAGATGTTGGTAGAACCTACAAATAAAAAAAAATTTGAATATCCAGCAGTTATGAAAAGAAAATGGTCCTCAGCAGTGATTGGGTGGAAAACACTTGATCTTTTCTGTTTGAGCTTCTCTTACAAGAAATTTATAATTTTTTACATTTGGACTAATGTCCTTGATATTTGTCATTCTTTCAATTACTAAAACTTGTTAAATGGTATCGATTCATAAGATCTACTTTCCTATATTTACAATTGCTCACCCAACATTTGAAATCACCCGGGTTGGGAAACCCCGCTTTAGAATATTCATTTTGAAGATCATTGTTTTAACTTCACTGGGCATCCCAATATGATAGCCCTTTTGCCATACTTTATTAATTTTAATTAAATACTGTATATATTTCCATGTATAAGACGACCTTTAAATCCAGAAAATCACCCTTAAAAATTCCTGGTCATATACTACAATTCTAAAAAAAGAAACCTTAAATTCTGAGTAATGTTAATTGGTAGGCAAACCGTGGCCTCGGGGCGATAACCAATAAAAGTAATAAAATCATTTCTACCTTATGTATTACTGGCATAACTTCATAATAAATTTCCTAGTTGAAGAATAATTCCATATCAATGAAATCAACTTGTATCCATGCAAGCTCAGCTAAGAAAATGTAAACATCGAGTTAGGGTTAAGTTTACAGCAATGGAATTTACTATGACGTCACAATCCTGTACTCAGTCACTGGGCAAGTCCATGGTTGATACTTACGGCCAGCCTTGGAGGTGGTTACTCGATCTTCAATTCTCGCTCTGCCCATGTTGTATTTGTTTTAAATCACAGGGTGGGTGAAGGCCGAGTTGTATACTCAACGTCACTGATTTGGTAGCTTTGGTGAGATGACACCACAAGGAACAAAGTAAGCGACAACTTTGTAACACAACAACTTTATATCAAAAGTTCATACAATGAATGTTCCACTCACTAGATTAACATCCTGCAGATTTTCAGCCCTTCCCACTTAATACCCCATGACACTATGTCTAGCCATGTTCAGTAAACTGGTACAAGGCTGAAGTCTGATTTCTTCCACTCTGTCATTTCTTCAGGCTGACCATTCTGGTGTATTTATTAGTCTGGAACATGGCCAGAGTTTTCTGCGGAAACTGCACAGGGTTTGGCAAAGCAGGTCTTGAACCAACCGGCAGGTGTCTCTCTCACAACCCGCAATTTAAGCGGTCTGGTTTCTTCTTCTCTGTCTCTCGTCTCGCTCATCTGTATTCATGGACCCTCATGCAAACCTGGCATGAGGTGGTCAAGAAATTGATTGCCTGACCAAATTTGGGGAAATCCCTCCCCTGAAGAGTGGTGGTGGCAGAATATCGATCTGCCCAACTCCTTCCATCTTGTGTGGGGTGCCTCTCACCCCCCACCTCTTCCTTGAAATTCCACTTGGGCCTTTTTCATCTTTCTTTGTCTTCTGATCAAACCTGTCCCCTGAGGCTAGGTGTTGTCTAGTCTAAAGTGTTAAATTTAATTATCATCCAAAATTTCCATCGGCAGGGAATTCTTAACGTGTCTTTGGGTAGTTGGCTGCATCTGGGATTCCTTACCTGTCGCTTCTTCATGTCAGCTTTTTGGTCAACAAGTGATAAAGAGAGACAATTCTGCTTAATAAATTTTATCATGTCATAAGTAGACGAAGGAAAAATTTAACTACAATGCCACTTCTGTTTTCCAAGTCCTATCAACTGGCTGAATTTTGGCTCGAGATTAGTTCTTAGCCGTTGTTGGTACTTGAGGTCATTAAAATGTAATCTATCCTACCATGCAGGTTTGAGTGAGTACTTAAGAAAAATAGCATCACTTAAGATTAAGTTGACCATGAACAGATGGCTTCTGTGCTAATCGTCTTTGACACCTGAACACCAAGATTGGGGAGAGAAAAAGAAAACAAACATCCTTTCCCTCCATTCTCTTTGTCTTTCTTATCCGTATACTTTCAGTTTATTGAAAACAGCGTTTCTCTCAGTTTTCTTATCAGTATATTTTCATACATTGTTTTTCTTTCTTGTTTTCCAGTTTATTTTGAAAGCCTTTTTCCCAATTTACCAGCACCTTAATAGTGTCACAGTACTATTTTTAGCAGTATTTTGTGATTGTCGATGAAGTATAAGTAAATGGCCATTAGTACACCAGGCTGTTTGTAACTGTTTAGATATAGTAAAGAGAAGAGGAAAAAGAATCAGTATTTGCAAGAGTTCACATTATGAAATGTAAACAAAACAATGATTTCCCTTTTCGGGGACATATTTAGGAAAAACATGATATAGAATCCATTTTGTTATTTCATTTATTTTAGATTTCTAAGGATACAGTAACATTTCCAATAACATCTTCAGAAAATAAATAAGCAGTTTCTTATGTGACAGGCATAGGATAAATTCATTAAAATTTGCTATATTTTTTACCTCATTTTTTTCTAAAGGTTAGTTTTTATTAAAAAAAAATAAAATACAGTACTTGTCCTAGTGATTAATAAGTTCACTTCTTTCAGATTGACCTGCTATTGTAACTTCATGCCACATCAAGCAAAGCTGAAATATTACTCAAATCTAATAATATTTATTATTACTTTCTTCTTTTGAGAGCTTTTGAAATTTTATCTGTCAGTTTTTTTTTTCTCTAACTTACCAAGATCCAAAACCACAACGGATCATTTTACTTTGGGTCTCTCAATAAATTCAATTCGTTATCAAGTAGCATCAACAGCTGGCAGATCTATTCTAGAGTTCCATACTGGGTTTAACTTTCCTGTCATCGTAACAAACAAAAGAGATCGCTTAAAGAGACAGGCACTGCCAAGTAACATAGGAACTAACATCAGGACTAGTAACAACAAAAAAGCCCTGACCTACCTGCACCATTCACTAATTGTGGCATGTTGGTGATGAGACAAAAATGTCAAATGAAAAGCCAATGACTACTCGTCACTTCTATCAGAATTTCAATTTAAAAGAATCCTTTACAAAACTAAAAGTGATATTTGAGTCAGAATTGGAAAATATTACATTTTTCTTTCACTTGTTGGAAGGACAATTTTTCTCTTCCTCAAATAAACTCTTACTTGAGAATTGAAGTTATTTTCGCCTGGCTAACTGCAGTAATCGTTTGAAATGTTTTGTGCATGAAATGACCCAAAATCAACATCATCACCAGAGTAATTTATACAAAGGGCAGCAAATACATCACCCACATAATGGTAAAACATTAGCAAGATGATGACATCATTGCCACTGATGTCTTATTATTATCTGGGACGTATTTTTGTTGTACCCTGTAGAAGAAAAAGACTTGTTTCATCATTATCTATCTATCTGTCTGTCATTTTTTCCCTCCTAGGGGGAAAAATTGTTTTAAACTCCCCTACCCCCACACCGCCTGCAAAGATATTTCTCTGATGGGAGAGAAGGGTTAATTTTAAAAATTTCAATCTGTGTCGCCGAGCACCATTTGAAATGAACTTTCTGAAATCTGTCAATTTAATAAAAAAAAAAAAAAAAAATTGTTTCTCTATTATCAAAAGATAGATTTTGGTTCAACTGAAATCTTGGTTGGGGGAATGAAAACTTGAACAAAAGTAAATAGAACAGTCTGGAAAAATTTGGAAATTATTTATTTTTACTTTTCTGGAAAAGATTGTACTCTGACCTTTTCCTGCACTTGAAGCAAAACAGAACTGAAGATAAGGTCATTTCTTTTTAACATTCTGTTACCAAAAACGTGTTTTATCACCTTTCTTAAACAACCAGCATTTGCTGCTATTAAAACGAAAATCTATTGCTTTCTACCAAGAGTGCATTGTTTTATTTTTTTAATTTTTTTCTTGTGCTCATATCTCAGAATTTATTTCAGAGTTAAGATAGAAAATTCTACTGACATGTACTAAAGGAATTTTTTTTTTCCTTCCAGTTTGAAAAAGTAATAAAATTTATAAATAAAATAACATTTTGTTTATTTAATTACTTTTATTTAATTACTTTTTTGCACTTAAAAATAATTTATCCTCAGGGATTGGAACTTGCCTATATACATGAGGATGATTTTTATGATCAGTTTTTTTTACACAAAAAATAAGGAGTCACACGAAACACAGGTAATTTCTTTGAAGAGGTTAAAAATCATGCATTTTCAGTAACAGTAATCCACCTGGTAGACCTACATTTTTACAATACCTTTGACTAACCTTAACAATTCAGGTGAGCTCGTTTAACCTGTCTTTAATAGCCTAGAGCGGGCATGTCCAAATTCCAGCCCAGGGGCCAATTACAGCCTACAGTCAAATTTCATATGCCCCCCGCCCTTTCATCTGTCATAGAATGTATCATTTACAGCCTGCCAGTATTCTCAATCAGGGTATATAAAGTACCCACCTAAGAAATGCAATTTCATGTTTTACCAAAAGATAGCAGCAGTACTATGTGGCCACCCTCTGGTGGTGTGACCCTCACCTTGGCCTTTTCCAGACGATTTCTAAAATCATTGCCTTTGAACTAGACCTGGCCTATGTATATTGCAGTCCTGATCTCAGTATCACTCTTTGCATTAGTACAGGCAAATTATTTGTTTTTGTCATCTGAGATGAATAAATTCTAAAATCTTAGTGAATTAAATTTGTTTTGTGTTGGTCAAAATCAGTTATAAATCTATTTGAACACTTGGACTTGTGTCACTTTATGTTTTCTACTTCTTTATAAGATGAATGTTGGTGTTATGTTCCTATTCATATGTTTTTAACTTAAACGTTGACAAACAACATTAATTACAAATAATATGTCATGTTTAAGATTAACCTAAGATGTAGCTTCCTGGAAGTTCATTTTTCTCAGATATATTTTATTTCATCTTATATGGGCTTCAGATATGACAAGCTGAGTGATTTTGGTTAGACCTGTTTAAATTTATTTGTCATCCATTTGAAGAAATGAAAATATGCCATTTACAAAAAAATTTTCATAAGATAGTTCATTTGAATTTAATTTTAATGGTTCAAAGAATGCCAAACAGAATGGTTAGCCATCATGCATATTCCCCTCCTCAAATCTGGCCCTCTTTGAAAAAAGTTTGGACATACCTGGCCTAGATTCTTTGCTACAGGAATAACAGAACATCATCCATTTTGTACAAAAAAGAATGAAGACCATTTATTTGCTATGAAATATGTCCATTCATCCAGGTATTGAATACTGTTATCACATCTGGCCTCGTGCTTCTGCTATAGATTTGGAGATTATTGGCAAAATCCAAAGAAGAATCTGCAATGTTACTTGTCCAGAACTGGCATCTCAGGTTCATTCACTTTCCCACCACTGTAATATAGCTTTGCTTCATCACTTCTATAAATATTTTCAAGGTAATTATTCTGATGAGCCTTCCACTTTGGAATCTAGACTTTATGAACTTAAACGCAGTACTAGATTGACGGTAACGTCTCATCAACTTACAAGTGATGTCACCATAATTTCAATGCTAAGTGTTTCTTCTCTCACACTTCTTGCTTGTGGGACTCTCTTCTTGCTTTCCAGTCAACTTTGATTTTCAAAAATTTAAATGCATTGGCAATCGTATCTTCAGCCTTGTTAATTCCTCTTCTTTCATTGTTCCCTCTTATTTTCCATTAAACAATTACCATCCACGGAGAAGCTACTTTTTAGTCTACAGTTGCATCTAGCTTTGTTTTTTTTTGTTTTTTTACAATTACAGCAACTTTTTGTTATGATTTTCAATTATTTTTCTGATATTTTTACAAGTGTAACTCACTTTAATGTCATTTTTATTGAATAGTTTTTACCTTCTTTCAGAAATAGCAAAGTGTTTTTTAATTATGTTTGGAAATATTCTTCCAATATTGGTTTTTATTGATTTGCTGTATAATGGATTAAATCAGATTATTTTTCGACTTCTATTCTTTTTATTATTGTTTCGTTGTTGTTCACTATATTTTAGCTCAGGTTTTTGTCTATTTTTTTCCAATGCATCTTGATATAGGCTCTTAGTTTTTTGAAAGATTCCTTCATTTTTTGAATTGGTGGAGAGTCTAGATGCTGTGGAGTGATATAGATTTTTTGTGAAGGGTGAGCAGACTCAGTGCTTATGTATAATGGAAAATTTCCTGTTTTCTGTAAATATATGAAGAAATATAGTTTTAAGGTATGCTATATTTATGGGATAAAGTGCTCAGTATCAGAGATAGAGCATATGTAAATATAAATATAAAAGTGAACATTCAAGTCAACACTCAGAGGCAACAGGCTGTTTCATGCTGGACACAATCATCAGGCCATATGTGTTGCGTTTTTTCTCGACTATATATATATATATATGAGTCACTGATGCATTGTGGGTAGTCTATTCTAATGGTTATTTTGGTGGGAGTGGTTTGTTAATTTGTTTATTATTTATTTGGATTAATTTATTTGTTTTTTCTTATTTATTTTTATTTTATTTATTCTTTTCAGTTTTTAAGTAACGTAAGTAATTTTGAGATTAGTTCTGATCGTTTATTTAGTAGTTTGTTTTGCTATGGGAAGGTAATTATAGCTATTTTTTCCTCCAAGCAGAGTATGCAGTTTTTAGATTGATTGTTGTAGGCTGATGTTCTTTTTCATATGATATTTCTCTTCCTGTTGGCTTTTTTGTCCTCTGTGGTGTGTATGTGTGTGTTGCTGGGAATCCAGTATCTTTTAGGGCTGTTTCATAGTCAGACTATATGTCAAAATATCATGGCAAATAAGGAATGTATGTATGTATGTATGTATGTATGTATGTATATATATATATATATTTATATATATATATATATATATATATATATATATATATAAACTATGAACTTAAAGAGCCAGGCAAACCTACCTAGGTTTCACATACATGGATTATCAGCATACCCTGATGATCTGTGTAGGTGAAACCTAGGTAGGTTTGCCTGGCTCTTTAGGTTCATAGTTAAATTTGCTCTACTTAGTGTATTGAGCACTTTGCTTAGTTACTTTTGCTTTACTCATGTT
>OZ038512.1:81391961-81516961 GCA_964036315.1 Acanthosepion esculentum
CTGAAATTAGCACTTCTGCCCACCTTCTTAGTTGGCATGGGGCCCCCACGCGGCTGAGAAGTAAGTTGGTTGGTTGAGGGTAGTAAGCACCGGCCCTGTCGATTATTATAGTTGATGATTGACAATATAACTTAGGTAGAAAAAAAAGTACAAAGAGAAAAAAAACGCTGCTGAAACTCGCCCTTTTGGGGCTCCAACCTCGTCAGGGGTTCCTGCGCAGTACGCACCGCACGGGCCATGCAGATACACGATGTGTTAATTGATAACTGACAATTTAAAAATAATTTTAAAAAATGGCGGATAGTCATAGTGCTGAAAAAAAAATGAGGCCCAAAACCTTAAGGGTCGGGTGTTTCGTGGGTAAGACGCGCCGGCCCTGCAACTGTTTATCTTCTTGACTCAGGTTCTAGACTAAGTCTAATCTCTGATGATACTAGCTTGGTTTTTTTTCATGGATTCAAACTTATTCCCTTTTTTACATAAAAAGAAAATGACCCCTCATTAATGTGACTGTTGCTGATAACCATCAAGATAAAAAAAACAACTGAAAAGCTAAAAAGTACACTACCCTTCGCTTTGAGGTTGCTAGAATGTGGGACATTCAGGCCACCATTATCCTATTGGGGTCTATACTGAACGTCAAGATGTACATTAAGAAAACCGGACTAATGAATGTACTCTTATATATCAATGTTTGTGAAGTCTTTGTTACTTGACACTGGTATTCTGCCAAAGGTTATATGAATCGGTTTCAGTTCGTACGAACTTGATATGGAACACCCGTGAATAAAATGTCTCCAGTTGAAAATGAAAGAAAAAAAAACTGTGTGGAAGAAAAGATGTTGATGATGATGATGTAGTAACAATAACAACAACAGCAGCAACAATTTAGTTTTTATTTTATCAAGTGACGCCATCTCTGTTGATAACCCTGACTAAAAAAATCATTTGTTTTTTTTTACCCTATAAACTTTGGTCAACCCATGTTTTTATTATCCAATGTTCATCATCAACGAGGCAACGAAAATGAAAGGGAGGCCAAGATATTTGGATTTTACATTTTTTCAACAAATTATTTTTGGGCATTTAAAGAAACACATAAAAATTAAAATAAATGGAGGGAAATTGGTCATTTTTTTTTTACTCAACAGTAAGTAAAGAAAAATCAAGAGAATCATATTTAAAACATAAAACAGGTGATTCGTGAGAATTTTTTTTTTATTCCTTGCAACGTGCACCTGGCTTAAGCGTCGTCACGTGACCTGCCCGGTGCGTCCAAACTCCCCACCCCACCGGTCTGACAACAAATTAAAAAAAAAAGAAAGAAAGAAAGAAAGAAACCTTTTTATTTTTCTTTACTTAATGAATGATAATATGTTGCTCTGTCCGATATGACTTACTCCCGCTTTTAGTTGAAGTGTCAGCAGAGGAAAATAAAATAAAATAAAAGCGCGGACTAGCTGTTGTAATATTAAAAAATAAAAATTTAATATAGAAAATAATATTAAATTAAAATAAAATCCTTATTTGCTAAAAAAAAAGTCTAAAAAAAGTTAATTTTGTTTTGAAAGTTGTTAATCGTGTTTATTGTCAAAATGGATCATATGACACAAGTTCACAATTTACGCTAAAAAACTGAAAAAAAATCTGGAATTTATTTTGAACGATCATTTCTTGTTGAGGGTAAGTGTATGTTTTTTGTTTTTTTTTAATTTAACACAGACTTAATTTAAATTTATAGTCACTTTGTTGATTGAATTCAATACAATGTCAGTCTCAGTTGAATGACATTTTTTGTTTTTAGCATTTCCTTTTTTTAACCTGTCAAATTTTAATTTTAAAACTGACTTGGAAATTATTTACCTGAATGCGTATTTTGAAATTTTCTGATTTTGGGAAAATCAAACCACTTTTATTTTTGATTTGTTTTGCTTTTTTAAAAAATTTCTTTCTAAAATATGTAAGAAGAAAAAAGTTTCAACTTTGAGAATACAGTTTAACCTTAAATGAAAGAATTAAAACGACTTGGACTTTTTTCTTCTTCAACAATAAATGCGTCCTTTAATGATCATAAAACCTTACTTCAGTACAAGTAGATAATGTGGGTCCCCCCTCTAAATGCCCTGCTACAAGTCTGGATTTTTTATTTGTAAATTAAAGACGAAAAAAAAAAGTTTTTCATTTGAATTACATTTTTTTTTAGTTTGTCTTTTTGTTCCTTGTTTGATAAAATAAAATTTAAAAAAATATTTGTTTTAAAAATTCCAGAAGTAAAAAGAGTCCCTACTTTCTTGAAATTAGAAGAGAAAAGCGACGTTGACTTTAAAAAAAAAAAAGGCGATATTGATTTCACTCTGCAATTGCTCGTCGGTTTTCTAATTTCATTGATACAATTATAAATTATTAATAACTGCAAATTCTATGGATCACTGGATATTTAGTAGGGGTGCGGCTCAGTTGCAGGATTTACTGCTTTTTTTTTTTTTTTAAAAAAAAAAAAAAAAAGCTTCTTACATAAAAAGTTAATTGCTGTTTTTTTTTCCATTTTCTTTCTTTATTCTTTTTAGAGAGGAATACATTTTATTCCAAATGTCGGGAAAAGAAACAGAAATTGTCCTAAAAGTATTGATTATTGGTGATTCAAATGTCGGGAAGACTTCCTTTGTGCAAAGATATATCAATAATACATTTCGAGGAACTTACAAATGGACAATTGGAGGTAAATAAATCTTTTCTTTTTTTTTCTTTTTTAATTTCTCCCCTCCTCCATTTGGTTACGCTTTTTGTTGCTCAATGAATGAATGAATGAGTGACTGGTTGAATGAAAGAAACTTCGAATACAATTGGAGAATCGTTTCTCCTTCCATAAATTTTATAATAAAATTTATGGAAGGAGAAACGATTCTCCAATAAAATTTTTATTCAATTCTCTTCTAGCTATTTGTTCGAAAGATTTTTTTTATTCTTTTAAAAAAGTTATCAACATTTTTTTTTCATAACAGATTATTAGCGGGAAAAACCTCGTTCCTCTCATTGTTTAAGATTTCCTATAGACTTCTTAGGTTTTCTTCAGTTTATAAAAGTAGACTCAATTTTCATTTGGTTCAGTTATTTTAGTCGCGCGGCAAATACGGTTGGAAAAGTCTAACCAGGGCAATAATTCGCTTACACAAAATAGCGAGTTAAAAACACACATATTTATTTTCAAATACATTTTTTGATTTGTGATTCTCATTCGTGCAGATACTTCTTTCTTTTTTTTTTTTTCTCTGAGAGAAAACGCTTTTTGGATGAAACCAACCAATATCTATATTGTTTGAGTATGAAGCGGGAAGCCTTTTCTCAGAAAAGGCTCATATCTTTCAGAAAAGTTTTATTTTTTGCTCCAGTTGATTTTTGTACATCTCCAAAAATCCAAGTACATCCATCAGAACAACTTTTGCATCCCAAGGTTATATTGCACTTTACACTTCTTTGTTCTGAAATTAACTTGTTTTCTTTCAAAAAGTTAAAAAAGTTCTAGCAAATTTTCTACTTTCATGTTTTGCGCATGCGAATTATGGCCCCGATTCTAGACTTACCACAAATATTTTGAAAGTTAGAACTTAACCATTTAGTTTTGAAAGGTTCTTAATATTTTTTTCTTCACCTGGAAATTTTTTAAATGAATAATCTTTAAAATTCAGTCATTTTAAATTTCCCTTCGTCGGATAAGCTCTAAAAGCTGAAAGGCTCACCCCATTTTGACTTTCATTTTGTTTGAGAGATAAAATTAAAAAGTATAACTTTTTTTTTTTTTCTGAATCTTGATAACACAGAAAATAAAAATACTGTAGGTTATTGTTTAAATAATTACTTTTTTGAATTTTTAAAACATCCTACAAATTTTGAAAACCCATTTCTGTCAGTCTAAAAGACTTTTTTTAGTCTCACCTCAACTATTTTTTTTTTCTTTTTTCTTATTCTCAGGCGCACTTGTGGTACAGTGTGTAACCCGGATATAAGAGATTTTCTCTGGTCCCAAATTAGAGCCTGTGTTAATGTATATATAATAGACCAAACCCGGATATAAGAGAAACCTGGATATAAGAGACTTCTTCTCTGGTCCCGACAACTCTTATATCCGGGTTACACTGTATAACTAAAACTCTAGGGCATACTTTGAATATTAATAAAAAAAATTAGTCATGAAATTTGAAAATAGAAAAATAATAGTCTTCTAAAATAAGCATTTATATTTTGAAGGCGTTGCATTGTATATTTAAGTTGAATAGGAGTAGATAGGTTGGCCTATTGCCTGGTTCACGCTCCTTCCCTATTTTTTGAACATGAGAAGAGGTGTAGCGTGAACAATTTGGTGACAATAAATTAAAAATAAATAGTTACTAGTTACCAATATCTTCTGTAACTTTATTAATTAATAAATCATAAAAAAAAAAAATGGGAGCGTAAGTTAATACACAGCCCGGGGCGGCATCCTGGCCTCAAAGGCCAGGAGCCTGTGTACCGACCATATCAGCACCGACCGGTCAGTACCATGGATTTACTTGACCTCCCACAGGGCCAGGTTGTGACACAAAGTCGGGGTTTAACGTGGGAAGGGAGGGGGAGTGAACCTGAGTTTTCACCCGGGTCGCAGTGCTTTGGCTGGTCTTAGCTTGTCCAAGCTGGTCTTTAGCTGTTCTTAGCTGGTCATAGCTTGTTAAAGCTGGTCTTAGCTGGTCTTAGCTGGTCATAGCCAGACGTAGTTGCGATACTACCAGCGCAGGGACGAATCCCTGCAACCGGCCTGTATCAGAGATCGAATCTCAGCGAAAAGCGATCGTCCAGTGAGTAATCTGAGAACAGATACTGCACCGTGAGCTTAGTGCTGAAGCTGAGAAACGACCATCCAGCACCGACCGCGACCGGTCAGTACCGACCTCGAATTCGGCAAGAAGTCGCAGTGTTATGCTAAAGGAGACTTACAACAGAAATGGCCTCACCAAAATGCTAAAAATCTCTCTAAAAATGAGTAGAGATTTGCTATGCGAAAACTAAGGTGTAAAACACTTAGAGGCGTATTACGACTAGGTTCGTAATAACAGCGTACTAAAAAGCTAATTAGTTCACCTCTAAACGAAATTACCAGCTTGTAAGGAACACGATCGAAAGGTCAAGGTCGAAATGCCCTGTTCTCTTCCGCTTTAGTGAGCAGACAAAAGCGGCTGCGATAAGGCCCCCCTTTCTGGATAATTGATCGTATTCAATTAGAGAGAACAGGTAATTTAGATTCTTACCTGTTCTCTCTAATTGAATTACGCTCAATGAATAGAAAAATGAAATATGAAAAGCTCAAATCAATCACCATCTGACAACCGGGAACATTGTACTTCTTGACGGATCAATCCCTTTCTGATATCATCAAGGTGGGTAGATTTAGTGGATAATGAGAATGTCATCCTTGATCTAGACTGAAAATGGAAGGGGGATAATTTTTTTTTTGTTTTAAATTCATGAATTTGTTGACAAATTTGGTTTGGTTGAAAAATTTCACAATAAGGATTTGAAGTAAAATGGACTTGGATAGATACAGAAAAAAGCTTTGCTTTTGTGTAGCATTTTCACTGGATCTACCGAGTTTTACTTAAGAAAATTGATTTAGGATTCTTTTGTTATCTAAGTTTTCATTGTGTTGTCTAGTGAAATCATAGGCTAAACTGGGTACAAGTACGTATATACTTAGATGATGGGGAAACCTAGAATGCCTGGATACTGAGAAATCATATAATTGTTAGCTGAGAAGGATTTCTGGGGCTAGGTAATAGTCACGCTAAAGCAGGAGTTGTTTTTTATTTTATTATATTATTGTTCATTCAGGCTTATGGCCACATCACGTTGAGACACTGGTTCTTGTACAATCACCAAAGTTAAGCAATGGGTGACCACTTTGGATGTGCAGGTGGTGTAATGGATAATGGCTTAGAATTGTTAATCAGAGAGCAGAGTTCCGATTTCAGTTGGGTTTGTTATATTCACTTGTGTGCAAGATGAAAGGCATGAATCCACCTCTTCTCCCCCAGCTAAAGGTTAATTAGTAAGACTTACCACTAAATCATTACCTCAAAATAATCTTACAATCTAAAAGTATTTTCTGGATTTTAAGTAACCTGCATAGGGTTGATAAGCCATAAAAAATAAACAATGAATCAGTATTTTTCACTTGATACAGGGCCAAAGAGCTACTCAAGGTAGAGGGTTACTGAATAAAGTTGTATGGACAAGAGACGGCAGTAAGTGCAGATTATGAGGATATGTAGGATAGACAATGGTTGACCCTAGACTTGAAGAGGTTAAGATTGTAATGATTGAGAAAACATCCACTCGGTTGACACTTCCACAAAGTGACAGTTCTGGTGTGCATGTGTGTGTGGGTGGGAACCTGTCTGAGTAGAACTTCCTCCTTACCAATGGAATATAAAGGGAATGAGGATGTGTTGAGCCTGTCTACATAGCATAGTGGCTCTAAGCTGTAAAGGCTTAAACTGGTGGAAGCAAAGTATCTCGCTCGTCTGAACATTTGCCACAGAAATAAAAATCAGCTGTGGATAATGTTGTGGTTGTGTATAATTGAAACTAGTTGGAAAGTAGCATTCTGTCTCTTGTTGTCAGCTGTACTTGCCAAGACAGTCTTGATAGAATTGTGGCACAGAAAGCACTTGAATTTAGACAGAGCTGTTAAATTAAGATTGTTTTTATTCCTTATCTTTATCATCAACCTTTTGCAGATTAAAGCCAGAAATATTTTTAGATTGTGAGATTTATTTTTATGTTTTTGCGATAATGATTTTACTAATACAGATTCTATTAATTAACTCAGGAGCCGACTCTTAGTTACATAGCATTGCTGGGTCGTAACAGTAAAGGTCTGAACTGGTAGAGAGTGTAGCTCATCTGAACTGCCAGCCATGGAAATAGTGCTAGAGTAGAATGGAAAGCTAGCAATGTTTCATCTATGGGGAAAGGGGTTGTAAGATGAAAAACATTTCATCACCCACAAGGCCATGTAAATGCTTTTGAACTCTACAAGAGTCAGATTAGGCCAGAAATGCAGTATTGCTGACATATCTGGGCTGGAGCTGCACAATCCTCACTTTCCAGCCTTGATAGATGCTATGTACCCACGAGATGGCTCATTGTCAGTCCCATAAGATTCCACTAGTAAGGAGGAGGTTCCTTCAAACTGTTACTTTGTGAAACGTATTGGGGCTGAATTTTCTTATTAAAAAAGTTGATTACAGTTTATTTAGTTGACTTTAATGTGTCAATTGTTTTGCACTAAGGCTACCTTTAGTATCTCTCTCTCTCTTTTTTTTTTTAAATCACCAGTTAGACATTTTTTACATACCAAAATTGATGGACTTTCCCAAGCCTTCATGATTAGAATTTGGTTCGCATACATCTATTTTATCATAATGGCAATAAAAACCAAATTTTTATTGATACTCATAATGTAAGAATAAAAATGAAAAGGCTAGCGAACCGGTTTTATACCTTCCCTTTTTTCATATTTTTTTTTCTATCTTCCCCTTTCCATTTCACTTCATAGTTTGTTTATTTTTATAACTTTACCTTGATTTAGCTCTGAATGTGGTACAAAACCAGGTAGCTAGCCTTTTCATTTTTATTTTTGCACTATGAGTGTCAATAAAAATTATGGTCTTTTTATTGCCATTATGAAATTTTGTCACACAAAAAATCTGTTTTTTCCTCTTTATTTTCTAATTTTTTTTTTGTTAATCCTTGAAATCACTTGCATTGATGACCGAAGAAACAGTTTTAGATTAGAATTCTGGCCAAAATATTGACCATTGTTGTTCATGCAAATACTTTAAAGACATGTTCTCATCTGTTCTACTTGTAAAATTTTAAGTTAATAGTTGAGTTTGATCAATAAATTAGAATCTTTATCTGAATGACCGTCTTGGGTATGATGATAAACTACATCTGCGTCCTGGGTAAGACGATAAACTACGTCCAGCAGCAAGACCTCTGATCAGGAAGTTTTGAGGAGTGTGAAACCACCTCTTAATTACTGGTATTCCCAGGTCTACCCTGACCCAGGGTGGTAGCACTTGTTAGGGTCCCAGCTATGGGCAAATAGTTGACCCCACAACCTGACTCAAAACACTATGAAAGTGTAAAATAGATTTTAATACCAGAAATACTTTTTTTTAAAATTAGTATCGGCAATAAATATTTGAAAAAAGAAAATATTACCAGAAATAAAAATCTAATAATTTAATATAACCCATCGAGGTTAATATGCCACAAAACAAAGCAAACTATACATTTAAAAAAAAAATATTACCAGCTATACATTTTTGAAAAAAAAGGAAATTTTGTCGGCATTAAATAGCCCATTGTGGTTGATATGCTGTAAAACAAACCAAACTTTTCTCAACTGTTCTACTTACTTGTGAAATTTTAAGTTAATAGTTGAGTTTGATCGATAAATTAGAATCTTTATCTGACTGTCCATCACTAATTATTTCTTTATTTGATTGTATGTCCTTGGCATGAAGCTAAACTGCAATCATGGGTTTTTTCATGAAACAAATTCATCTATGTTCTGGGTAGGACATTAAGCTACTACCAGGAAGGAAGATGGATTAAAAACTAATTATTTGTATGAGGAAAACTTCACCTACATGCTGTTAGGTTATACAATAAACCTAAAACTTGTTTATACCAAGGATGGTGCCTTCAGGAAAAATAATATAGTTTTTACAAACAATCTACTGAAAAAAATATAGAAGCCTTGAAACTACCAACAAAATTATAATCCATAAACTAATCCGTTTACACAAAATGCTATACCTAAATATCTGTCTATATAAAAATACCTATAAAATTGGAATATATAAACCACACATTTACATAAACTGGTTCCAAAAAACTACAAATCCTCCTTAATGGGGTCACCTGTTTGTTGTGGGTGACATTTGGGGATGGAGTCCTGCCGACTGAGTGACTCCTGACCTGCTATAAAATGGCCAGGACTTTCCACAACACACCATTTCAGTCCCAACCTGGGTGGATGGAATAGCACAATTCAATTGGCTAGTCACATAGTGGCAAGGACTAGTTGGGGTGAAAGGGAATGGCTACAACATGGCTGTGAGTCTTTACACCATGCTATACTTTAGTAGATATGGTGGGGGAATGTGGATGCTCGTATCCACTTTCAGCATCACTATATTGTCGGTGTAACCCTGGAAAATCAGGGTGAATGGGATTAGTCCCTTCCGATAGCATCTCTTAAGAAGGAATTCTGAGGCAGGCAGGCAAGGGGAGCACAGACAGTGAATGCAAAAGCAAAATTATATAACTAACTCTTATAAATGATCCAAGAGACAGTATGAAAATTCTGAAATGGAAAGTGACAATGAAATATCAGGAAAAAAAACAATTTCCAATTTTCATAGAACTAAAATCAGTAAAAAAAAAAAAGAAAAGTAAAGAAAAATAACACACTTCTAATTCAAATAAAAACCAAAAAAAGATGCAGAAAATGTACTAAAAATCAATCAAATAAAAAACATGAAAGTAAAAGTTTACCCCCACCAATTTCTTAACTCCTCTAAGGGAGTAATAAAATGCCCAGAACTGTCACTTTGATCACTGGAAGAAATTAAAAATAACATCCTAAAAAACGAGGCATTACAGATGTCAAAAGAATACAAATAGAAAGAAACGACAAATCAATAAGCTCAAAAAGATACATTTTGATATTCAACGGCCATACTCTACAGAAATAGATAAAAATAATACACAATATTCAAGATAGAGCCATACATCCCTGTTTCATGGGAACTTGTTTTATGGGACACCACTTACTTTGGCTAATGTGATGTAAGAGTGTGGGCAGTTTGAATTAGCATGGACTACTGTGAAGATGGATACGTCAACTCATTTGATTGGGTGTCGGTAGCCATAGACAATACTAAGCATGGAACAAGGTAGCAGAGGTACATGCCTGAAGTCGGTGACAACTGAACAACAAAATGGAAAAGAGCGCAAGAGAAACTGACAAGTTAATTTTCGTGTTCTTGTTTTGATATTGTAAAAACTCCAACCATGTGGGTCTAGGAGAAGCTGGCAGACTCAGCTGGAAATGAATTACATGCTCAGTGGCTAGTAGCAAGCATAAGGCCACACCAGTTCCTGTGTTTGAATAGCAATTTAGCCGAAAATTGGAAACTTTTTAAACAGAGGTAGCATAACTATGCCATTATAACATATATGCATGGCCGACAATGACAGTACCAAAGAGCGTTACTTCTCCACACATTGGGTGATGACGTGTTAAGTGTATAATGGTTTTCATTTTTCCATACCTGACAGTGGACACCAGAAGAAATTCATGAAGCATTCGACAGGTATGCAGTTGGTAAAACTAATGTCACGTATGAAAGTTTTGTTTCACATGAGGAAATGAGTCTGATGGCGTAGAAATGTTTATAACTGCTTTGCAGATACTAATAAAAACATGTGACTTTTGTGACAACTGTGTGGCATCGGTACTACATGACCAAATTGTTTTTAGGTATACAGAACTCCCAAATGCAAGCAGAACTGCTAAAAGTGAGAGTACCAGTCTGTCAAAGTTGTGGGGAATTTGAGTCTGATCATAAAGAGTTGCTCTCTGAAAGGCCCTCTTTTATGCCTAAACTGCAAACAAAGCCACTTGGCAGATTCTAAAGAGTGTAACATCTGGAAAAAGAAAAGCAAATAATAAGAATAAAATACAAACAAAACATCTCGTTCGAAGAAGCTAGGAAACAGGTCGAAACTAACTCGCTTCCAACATCATGCGCAAATACTACTAAAATAATAAATCACCAAAATGACCTACAAGAGAACAAGACAATAAGAAATCGAGTCTAATAAATGAATAAAAAAAACTAACTAAATTACTAAAATTTAGTATACCATTCATAATCCAAACACCCATAGTCAAAACAAATCCTGTTCTGTCAGCCTCAAACGAAAAAGAATCTATAAGTACAAAGTAAATAACTCTGATCCCCCCCCATCATCCAAAGTATAAAAAATCCTTAAAGAAACAGAACCCTCCAAACATTCACAAAAGAAACAAAAATTTCATAAAAGAAATAAGACAACCCAGTACATCACTGATGAACCAAGAGAAATGGACATAGATGAACAAAACTGTAACCCATCTCAAATAAGGGAACAGTCATCATCCAAAGACCGCCAAAAGAACCTAACGAAAAAAAAAAAAATTAAGCAAGACAAGCAGAAACAAAAAACCTTCGAAGAACAAAACATGACCAGAAACAAAACCCCAACAGACCAGAGAGCATAGAGATTATAGACACTTCACCCACTAAATATAAACCAGACAAGCAAAACCTCATAACAATATCCTTATAAATGATGCAAAAATTATACTGTGGAATTGTTGAGGTCAAAAATCAAAGATAAGTGAACGACTACTACTCATAATGAACCAACTCCTAACCATCATTTGCCTTCAAGAAACACAATTCCTAAAACGAAATGATAAAATAAAAAATAAACAACTATATTCAACATAACTACGTAGGTGACACTCAACAGAGCGCATCTGGGGGTGTATCAATCCTAATCAGAAACGATATCCCCCAAAGCAAAATACTTCCAGAAAACAATCTACAATCAGTGGCTTCAAAAATGATTAACATCAAGCCTTTAACATCTGCTCTATTTACATCGCACCTCATTTCCCCATAAAAGAAACTGAACTAAATAAACTAATAGAACAACTACCGAAAGCGGTCATATTATTAGGTGACTTTAATAGTCACAATGTTATATGGGGATCCAAGGACTCTGACAAAAAGAGGAAAAACCTGGAAAATGTAATTAACAACAATGACTTAGGTTTACAAAATAAGTTTACTATATATCTACACTTTGCATCAGGCTCATACTCAGCTATTGACCTATCACTGTGTGACCCTTCTATTTTTATGGATTACAATTGGCAAGTACTTGACAATTGGCAAGTACTTGACAATTCATGTGATAGTGATCACCAACCAATTATACTAAAGAGTTCAGAACTGATTGAAAACCATCTTCCTCGATTGAAACTAAAAAAAAAATGCAGACTGAAGGGAATATAAAAACCAATGTTGTCAAAAACTAACAAAGACAACAAAAAATATCTATTGAATATTTCTTTGAAACATTAATAGCAATTGTGAGAAAATGTATACAAAAAAGCACTAAATCAACTAATCCAAAAAGCCCATGGTTTGACAAAGATTGCCAAAAGGTAATTATGCCGAGCATGTTATAATAAGTGTTTGGTTATGAAAAGAAAAAAATAATGAAGATTAGGTTTTTTTAAACAACACGTATTTGTTTAATATACAAAGTATCTTTGGAAAATTTAAATTTTGGTTACTGATCGTCAGGATGGTGATTAAATGTAAGGACAGCACCAGGAGTTGACAGATTTGCTAGATTGGTTTGACTGAGGTCACGGGATATAGTTGTTGGTTAAGTCTGAAGCATGTGTTGATAGATCGAAGTTACAGTGATGGGTTAATTCATGGTTGGGTGCATTGGTTACTGAGGTGACGAGGGATTAGTGTAGCTGGTAGGCTGGTGTGGGGGGGTGGTGACAGCAAGGAATTACATAGGCCTGTGTTTCTATGTAATGGGGTCATGGTGATGACAGCAAGGGAGTGCCTGTAGTGAGTTAGGTATGTAGTGGTGGCGATGAGGAAGGCTTGTAGCTGGGTGGTGACAGCATTGAGGTGATATTCTGCTGGACTGTGTGTAAAGGGTCTGAGTGCTTTCAAAACCTCACCCATAGAAAATTTATACACCATGAGGCACCATTAAAATTGAGATGAGAAAAACTGGCACTACAATATTATTTAAAACTCAAATCCTGCTCAACTAACCCTGCCTACCACTGTATCATTAAGCCTAAATACAAAAAAATCTATTTAATATAAAAGAAAATGCTATCAAACCTTTTGGCCTTTACATGAAAACTCTCATCAGCAAAACTCAAATAAATCCAACACTAATTCATAAAATTGCCATCTCAAAAACCCCACGCTGGTTAATGAGACATCCTATGATACTGCTAAACTTTACTAAATACCCTAAAATTAATACTAACTTATCTGATTACATGAAAGAAATCCATAATGTCCTACAAGCACACTCAAATTAAAAACACATGTACACCAGTGGCTCTAAAATCTTGGATGCTCTGCTATACTTAACAATATCCCAATACAGAAAAGATTGCCTGAAAAAGCCTCGATCTTCAGTGCAGAAGCTTCAGCCATACACATGGCTTTAGATATAGAATCCAATGGGTCAGATAGATTTATCATCATCTCAGATTCACTAACTGTACTCACAGCTCTGAATGGATAAAATCATGGGAAACCCCTTAGTAAACAAATTATTAAATAGGTTTGATTCTACTTATAAAGAAAAAGATATGTAATCGTCCTATGCTGGATACTGAGCCATATTGGCATGCAAGGAAATGGAAAAGCTAACAAAATGACAAAGAAATTGCTAGACATGGCCTTCTCTAAAGTAATGTTGCCATTACACTGAATTCTTACCCAGCATAAACAAGACCATTAAAAGAAAAATGGCAGCAATTATGGAACGGCAGTTAAAACAACAAATTACACAACATCCAACCAATCATTAGTGAAAGACAGCAGAGTTACAGAAAGATAAGGAGAGGGGAGGTGATTCTAGCCAGACTCTGTATAGGACACACGGACATAACCCACCAAAATTTACTAAAATATGAGGAACCATCAGTCAGTGTCCCATGCCAGGAACCATCAGTCAGTGTCCCATGCCAGGAACCATCAGTCAGTGTCCCATGCCAGGAACCATCAGTCAGTGTCCCATGCCAGGAACCATCAGTCAGTGTCCCATGCCAGGAACCATCAGTCAGTGTCCCATGCCAGGAACCATCAGTCAGTGTCCCATGCCAGGAACCATCAGTCAGTGTCCCATGCCAGGAACCATCAGTCAGTGTCCCATGCCAGGAACCATCAGTCAGTGTCCCATGCCAGGAACCATCAGTCAGTGTCCCATGCCAGGAACCATCAGTCAGTGTCCCATGCCAGGAACCATCAGTCAGTGTCCCATGCCAGGAACCATCAGTCAGTGTCCCATGCCAGGAACCATCAGTCAGTGTCCCATGCCAGGAACCATCAGTCAGTGTCCCATGCCAGGAACTATACACTGTTAAACACATACTACTAAATTGTTATAACTTTCAGCAAACCCAAAATAAATACTACAAAGTGGATAACTTAAAAGAACTATTTGAAAATACAGATCCAAGTAACATAATAAATTTATTGGGTTCTTCAGGAAAATAAACAAACTCTTTACCAAACTTGCCTACCTACATTGTTTTGCAACCAAATTTATACTATCTACAATTTCCAAAAACAAACTTAAAGAAATTTTTCACTCATATAATCCCCGGCTCTTAAATGAAAATATCTCTAATTATTCACCTGAAACCCTTCTTTGATCAATCAATCAATGCTTCATTTGACTGTATTCAATAGGGAGGCCTCCACAACTTTTATGAGTTTTCCAATCTTAAAAGAAATGAAAATATCAAAGTCACATTTCACTTTCTTTTTGTTTTTTTAAAAAAATATGAAAGTAAAATATATAAAAACATTAGAATACAACATTTGCTTTCATTTAAAATCCATGTCCTTTTTTCTGCTTCCACTTTCTTTCTTTCTCTCTCTCTCTTTCTCTCTCAACTACTGAGAAGTTAACTCTCAAATAAAAAAAAAGAGGAAGAGTGAACAACTGCTGCAAAATGGAAGTTTGCCGCTCCAAGGTGTAGTTATTGTGACCAGAAATCTACCAAAATAAGAGGCTCCATACTTTACTGCTGCTATAAAAGAAAAAGAGACTTAAGAAAATAGATGAAAGAATTTTGGCCAATCAAAAGAACAAAGAATTTTGATATTAGGTGAAACCAAGCTCCGTGCCAAAAAATCTGGAACCTTTCAAATTTGTCTATAAAGAGATGGTTAGCAGAGAGGCTCATTGTTTTTTATACGCAACTTGGCAAACACTTCAATTAGTTCTGAATATTTGGGTAAGTATTTACTATAAAAATTTGCTAAACTCAAAAAGGATTCTAATTATTTTTTATTGGTAAGAGGAGGCACCTCTTATATTTTCTGTGTCAAACTAGGGCCTGGTGAAATCCCATCTTTTGAAATTAGGTACCCAAGATATTTTTTCACAATTTAATACACATTTAATAGTCATTCCCAATATCCTTTGTCTATTTAATACCTGGATTTTAACTCTTCTTCATTGGTTGCACCCAAACATATATTATCATATGTTATATATTATCATATGTTATATATTATCATACGTTATCATATGTTATATATTATGTTATCATATGTTAAAATATATGTTATCATATGTTATCATATGTTATATGTTGTCATATGTTATATGTTGTTATATGTTATCATATGTTATCATATGTTGTTATGTTACTATATGTTATGTTATCATATGTTGTTATATGTTATCATATGTTGTTATATGTTATCATATGTCATCATATGTTGTATAGTATTGTATGTTTTCATATGTTGTATATTATCGTATGTTATCATGTTATGTCCTCTCTTAGAATGTTTTCTATTGCTTTCTGAAAAATGGCACTTGCTGTTTTCACTCTATAAGGTATACGAGTCTATTTAGTAGTTCAAATGAGGAGTTAATGAAGGTGATTTCCTTAAATTTATCATCAACTTAAATTTGATGGTTTTTGCTTTTTACATCTATTTCTGGAAATGTCTGGAAAGAGCGATAACAGTGACTGGATTTGAGAATAGCAGTCATCTGCATAAGGTATTTTTCTGCCGTTTTGATGGCTGAGCAAACACAGCAGATTGATGCCCGCAAGAAGTTTCAACAGTCACCACACTCGTGACTATTACCAAAGCCTATCAACTACCGAGCTGATTAAACCTTTTACCAATACCGAATTACAAAGCACTCACTCCAATCAAAGTGAAATAAATAAACATATATAATTTGCTTATGCCTTTGATTTTGTTTGTTTATTTCCAAAGTTTCTGATAAATATTTGCTAAGAGCCTACTGACACCTTCTCCAAAGTTTAACTATTACATTAGCTAAAATATCTCCCCTCTATTCTGGCTCTTTCTAGTAATACAGATCCAGATATTCAACTGATTGTGGTCAGAACCATTTTTGAAACTGCTTAAACTATCCAATTATGTTTCCCGCTGTATGGAGGCACTTTTCCTTTCATCCATTTTCACTCTTCACTTTCACAAAGAAAATCTTTGTTTTTTTTTATTTGTTTATATTGAACTTATTTCCTTTATTTTGATTGGCTAACAGCAAAAATTAAAAATATAGAGAATTTTGGTATTTTTGTAAACCTGGGTGAAAATATTTTCAAAAATTTAATAAACCCCACAATGGTACTAAATCTCTTATCTTGGATTTTGGTACCAAAACCCCTTCATGCTTATTTCAATAAAAATCATTGTGACAATGCTATTCTTTGGCATGCCTTGATAACACATGTCTCTCTCATTTCTCTGACTAGATTTTCCTATGTCATTAAGACTAGCTTTAGCACCACTTTTTTTTTTTTTTTTGGTCCCCCCCTTATTTTAAAAAAATCTTTCTGCCTAGCTTTGGCTCTTCGTCCATCTAGCTTAGGCTGATGGATATAAAAAGAGTGAACCTTTCTTAAGGCCTGTTTTTATAATCTTCTGTCTAGCTCACTCCTTTTATTTCCTTCTGCCTAGCTATAGGCACTTTTTTTTTCCAGCCTCCCTCCATTTTTGTCACTTAATCTCATCTACTTTTGTCTCCACCTTTATTTCTTTTAGATATCCGCCCACACCCCAACCAAAAAAAAAAAAAAAATGCTCTTGCGCAATAAATATGATCATTATTAAATTTTCCTTTTTAAACGAACAATATTTACCATCAGTTAATTTTTTTTTTTTTTTTAGGATGAAAATAAACTTGAAAAGAAATATTTGTAGGTAATAAATATTTGATTAAGTTCAGTTTTTTGTTTGTTGATTAAATATATATTTTTTTCTTCTATAAATATTCTTGTTACTTACTTATTCTTTCTTTCTTTCTTTCTCCATTTTGTTTATTTTATTATGTATGTCCTTTGTATGAGAACACTGAATATTAAAATTGCTCTTTTCTAAGTTTACACTTTGTCTCTAGTAAATTATGCCCTGACGTAGGTAGGAAACCAGCTAATCAAATGACCTAAATTCCTCTAGTGTTTATTGTCCTCTCAAAATCATACTTGTTGTATACCTTCTGAACTGCACATTATTGAAATGCTATGTAATATAAATACAAAAAGGTCATGGATGAAGCATCCATGACTGACCGTAATGGCGTGTTGGGTGTGTCATTTGTACATTGTAAGATTTGTTTCCTGTAGGGTTTTTGATGTTATTAATACTTCTTTTATTAGAAATGCTAGCATTTTTAATGCAAAACTAAATATTGTCTGAGAGTTTGAGAAGAATTATTGCCTTTGTTATTAATATTATAATCTTTTATCTTTTGCATGGTTTTTATTTTCAACCAGAGATCTTGCATCATGGGTGTTCTATGTAAAGTCATATGACCTGTTACTGAATATTTTCAGAGCCAAGAAATGTAGTCTTCTGAAGCAATGGGCTACTAGGCTTTATTTTGAGTTCCTCAAGATAGAAATTTAAGTTTGGTATAGGCACCAACACCCCAATCCTAACTTTTGCATAGTTTTCATTTTTAACCAGAAATCTTGTATTTTTAGATGTTCTCTAAGTTGTTTGTCCTCGAAAAGTACCTTTTGCAGAATATTTGCAGTGGCAAATAACACAGATTTCTGAAGTGATGAGATGCTAGATTTTATTCCAATTTTCTTAATTTAGGACTTTAAGTTTGGTGGTATAGACTCCAATGATAACTGGGTGGGGGGGCAATAGTTGCCTGAACATCCTACATTCTAGAAACTTCAATCCAGAGGTCAGTGGAGGTTATCAGTTTCTTTGCTGCTGCTAAGTCTTATGCCATGAAGATGTTGAACTCCTGAGAGCCACCATGTTTTTCCAACTTTCACGGTCTTGGTAGAGTGTTGGAACATCTTCCAGAACCAGATTAAAATCTGCTAGAGGTCCTGGCAAACAATGCCAGTTGCATGATCTGCCATGAGGTCATCTCCAGATTGCAGGTTGGCAGGTCAAACTGGTAGTTGAATTTGGTAGGGTGGTCATCAAGTTGTAGGACATGACTGAGCTAGTGTCAGTTGGCCAGTTCTTCAGCAGAGCTCCTCATTGGACGCAATATCAAACCAGTGCACCCCTCAATGGTTCTGAGGGTGCAGGACTTAAAGCCATAGATGCAGGAGGTAAGGGTCATGCTGAGAGGCCATGTCTCAGCATCATATAGTGGGACAGGGAGGGTTATTTCTTTGGCCTCGATATTTTGGTCATCAGGACCAATATTATTATTTGGACGCGCATTCTAATTTTTGCGGTGATTTATGATTTAATTAATATACTTTTCAGTCTTCCTCTTTGAAATTCGGAGATGCCATTATTTTGAGAGTTATTCAGACTAATATCTGCATCCTTGCTGTTTTGAGTCGTGTGTTCTTTGGTTTTTCATTTGAAGTTTTTCTGCATTTATTGTGGTGTAAAAGATAATGGCTTGGAATGAGAAATTGAAGAACCAAGTTTGAATTCCTGTTGGCTTTGTTACCTTCATTGACATGCAAATATCATCTCCTCCTCCCAGCTTTGGGTTAAATAGTAGAACTTGTATCTGGAAAAATTATTGGTATTTTAAAAAAATTGTTAATGCCATATTCAGTCCCAAAAGAATTATTCTTACAATCCAAAATATGTTTTGCTTTAAATAATCTACAAGGGGTTGATAAGCCATGAAAGACAATCAATCCTACTCTATTTATTGATAATTCAAAATCAAGGTATTAAATTCCTGCAGAAAGAGGCAAGCCATAGAGTTTTAATTTACATTGTCTCAAAATGTAAGAGAAATCAATCTTTTATTTTCTTCTCATGGTGATATTTTTGTTTACATTATTTACATGCAGACTATTGTCCTTATCTTTGTTGTTTTTATCATGTTTCGGTCATTGTGCCTTCTGATCTTCATCAGGTGTATATTGAGCCAGGAATTTCAAACTGACTCCTTTATTTAATCCATTACTCTTGCCTAAGGATATCTCATCTAGTTTTTTTTAAGTATTCCTCAGTTATTGCTCACATGTTTCCACTGGGTTCAATTACATACTACCTACCCCAGGGATTGAACTCACAATTACTCTGTGTGGAGAACATGGAGCCTTAAATCTAACTTGCCTGCTGATGTCTGCTGCTGCTTGACTGCATTTGCTGAAGCTTCTCCTTTGTTACAGCTGCTGTTGCTATTGAAAACCTACTGTAATTTCTCTTTTTTTATTAATGGCACCCATATCATATTTATTTCTATGCTTGGCCTATGAAGGAGATCTTCATAGCTTAGCTTATGCACTGATTGTCTTAGACATTTAACTTTACAGTGTCCCTCCTTATCCAGTATCTTCATTTAATCCTACAGGGGTTAATGACTACCCCTTTTACTTCTATACAAATCAGCCATGCCTTATTTCATTGTCTCTCCCCTCATTATGGCTTTCTGATGTTCCTCTAGCCTTACTTTTAGGAGACAACTAGGTTTCACCTTTATATTATTTGCCACAACTGCAAGGGATGCAGTACATACACTTCTTGGTTATGTTCTCCAACATGTTAGGCTTGACTCAGCAGAGATTTCTTTGTAAAGTGTGGCTGCTTCTGAATATTGTCCTGAAGTTGCGTGAACTACAGATGATCTGAATATTTCTTGATAAGACTTTGACATGGAAGACACTGTGGCAGTTTCCTTGTCCTCCTCCTTATTTTTTCTGTTTCCACCTGCAGATGTTGATATTATGTTTGCAGGGTACTTGTTATTCTGAAGAGTACACTTGATGCTGATCATTTCCTGTTGGTATGTATCTGAAGTTAACGTCTTGTCCCGTGAAGGTTGACTTGTGATATACAGATTACTTGAACCCATTCTCTGTGCAAGTTATTAGGAAGGCTAGCTGATTATTTTTTTTTCCATTGTGAACCGAATCAAAGGTTTTATTGAGTTCACATGGTTCAGCAGTATTTGTATTGTTTCCTAGTAGGGCCAGAGTATGAAAGTGTCATCTCAGCCATATTGTTGGTTTCATCAATGCTATTCCTAAAACTATTTCCTCAAAGTATTCTATATAAAGTGCTGTTTGATAAGTGACTCACCTGATTTTTTTTACTAAAAATATTTTTTGTCTATTGTTTTTGGGGTGAAAATACTTTTATATCTTACTAATATAAAGACCCCTTCCTGACCACCTAGGAAAAAAGTTTATTCACCCTAAGGTATTCTATTGATAATTATAAATTTGGATATAAATGAGATTCAGGGAAAAAAACTCTCTGCAAAAAAAGTGGCTCAGATATCGCATTCTAATGATTAAACTGGTAAATTTAAAGAGCTTTTGACAAAATATTGAAAACTATTTTACAATACACTCAGAAAAATATTCTAGAGAATTCTAGAACAGCTTAAATTAAATCTAGAGTGTTCCAGAATATTCCAGAAAGCTTCACCCAGTATAAAAACAGCTTGAAATAGCCACTCAAGTCACTAACCAGATGAAAGGGTACAAATATGCACCAGAACCACTTAAAGCATCTATTATTGCTCTCTCAAAAGCAGGCAAGTCTACGAGAGAAATTGCAGAAATTGCTATAACCTTGCAACTGTCTCTTGAGTGCTTAGGGCACATAATGATGCCACTCCTGCTCCAAGGAAGGAAACAAGGGGACAAAAGAAAAAGATTGATGATAGAACTGGCAGGGTAATGAAGAGAGAAGTTGCGAAGAATAGGACTATAACCAGCCAAGAAATTGCAGCCAGTCTAAGCGAAGAGCAAGGTGTTAGTCTTGCCTCTTCAACAGTCCATTGGTGGCTGTTAGAACAAAGCTACAAATCTTGTACACGAAGGTTTAAGCCGCTAATAAGCAAAGCCAACGAAGCCAAGAGACTTGAATGGGCTCACTATTACAAAAATTTCACCGTAGAAGACTGGAAGAATGTTCTCTTCTCTGATGAAACGAAAGTTGAGCTAAATTCAAAGGATAAGGTGAGTCACTTTTATCGAACAGCACTGTATATGGTTGCCATTACTGGTGACAATGGTGAACCCATAACCAAACCTTTCTCCTATTGGTGTGTCAAACTCTAGTTGAAAGAATCTATGTACACAGAACATCAACATTCTGATGTTCTGATTTCAAACCACTGACAGTGTCATCAACCATCTGTATGTAAATAATTCCTCATCTAAAAATTCAAACAGAAATGGTGTTATTTGTTGCAGATATCAATGTATACTTTTGACCATATTCCTTTTAGTCAACAGAAAAAGAGTTGCTGACAGGGACATATGTTTTGTCTGAAGACTGTTTTTATTTTCTAACCTGTGTGGGTGAATCTTTGTTACCCACTTGATATCTGGTTTCCTTGGACTTTTACAACCTACATAAGTGGGCACAGCAGATTCTAGTCCATCTTAGTGCAATGGGGAGGTGCTGTCTAGGTAATGGATTTCTGGTTATTAGGACCATTTTTTTTTTTTTTTTTTTTACTTCGTCTGATCCAGTTGTGAGTCTGAAAAAATTTCAGCCACATGTCCTGAGACACTGGTGATGCTCTTTTATTTTACGTTTTTTAACTGTAAACTTTTGTGGCTATTTTGGTTTTCTGAACACGGGCCACTTCACCACATACTCTTAAAGTCTATGTTCCTTTGACTTTTAATTTTTTTTTAAATTTGAGAGACTGAAAATTGCTTCTCCCCAAGAAAGCTGATAATACCATGGGGACACAAGGGGTTGCTAAGGAGAAATGACACTAAAAGAACTGAATTCAGGATGACAGAACATAGCAATTGATGTTACATTTAAACTCTTGAAGATCGTGGTTGACAGAAAAGCAAGAAGCAGGAATAGAGTTCCACAAGTGCAAAGTGTGGGAAAAGAAACGGTTAGAATAGAACTTATTACATCCCCAGCTATTTTAACAGTAAAACTGTGAGACCTAACTCCCAATCTAGTACTGTACTTAAATTTATGTGGCCAAGGTACCAAGGGGGAATGCTCATTAGAACAATTGCCATCAAAATATTTATAAAAAAGATGGAGGGAAGCCGTGTCAGGGCGATGGAGAAAGTGATTGAAGTCGAGATGACAACTCGGGACACTATAATTTCATGGACCCTTCTTTGGATTTTATCAAAAATCTTGTGATATATAGCAAAACTACCAGACCAGATGTAACCACAATGCATGGATGACTGGCAGATTCATAAACATACAAAAGATGGATTTGGGAGAGAAAAATTGTTTGACACAAAATGGTGAACCAACCTTTCTAGCAGCAAACCTAGCAATTGATTCAATAGAATCATTCCACTTCATGTTAATGGAAAACACGAGAGCAAGAAGGCACAATCTCTCGTGGAGGTTAGCTTCAACGATTCAGTAATCCTCTACCTTGGGTGGCTTTTGGTCTTCCCTACATTATTTCTTACTATAAACATTATATATATAGTGGTTTTCAAGATGGCTACTCAAACATGTGTATTTACTAAATATAATGTTTATACAGTGTAACCCGGATATAAGAAAGTTTTCGGGACCGGCGAAGTCTCTTATATCCGGGTTTCTCTTATATCCGGGTTTGGTATATTTTGTTTCATTAACACAGGCTCTAATTTGGGACCAGAGAAAATCTCTCTTATATCCGGGTCTCTTATATCCGGGTTACACTGTAATAATAAAAAATAATATTAAAAAGTTATTTTTTTTCTTATTTGCCCATTAACATCCTGTTTCGTTCAATGTGATTTTTCAAATTGGGTTTTTCTTTCTCTTCGATGCTTCTGTTCACTATAGTTCTTTATGTTTTTCGAAAGGAATTTGTCAGTCTGACAGTTTGAAATAATTCCATTCATTTTGTTTATTAATCCATTCATGTTCTTGAATTCTGTGATTTTTGGTCCCTTCTTCATCCATAGATTTCAATTTGTTCCTCTATTTTATTGTTTTTTTTTTTTTTTAATATCCCATTCTACTAGTTGTAGTTTCCGTTTCATTTTTTATTCCCATATATATTTTGACACACATGCGTGTATATATATATATATATATATATATATATATATATATATATATATATATATATATATATATATGTGCAGCATATATTCCTTCAAGCATGTTTCATTAAATAATATAGAAAATATGAAAATAATAAACAAAAACTTCAAATTCTTGAGGCCCTCTATATCAAAAGTAACCAACCAGCACTGAACAAAATTTATTATGAGTATAGTAGCAATGTTTTAAAATGCATTTGAGTTGACTAGCATTTATCACCATTTTGCAATTTTACTCTTTAGTTATCCCCCTTTGCACTGGAAATGCTTATTTACAAAACATTGCAACCATAATGGTTAATTTTAAAATAATTATAGCAGAGTGTGTTTGTGCAATCACCATCACGACGATTACAGTTACATTAAGTTTGTCTTCACAATTCACCCCTGAATATGATCTCAAAGGAGATCAAAAATACTTGGGTTAACAAAAAAATATGGTACCTTCCTTGATGAATTTCAACATCAAGAAAATAATTAGAGAACTGGAAAGGATTATCATAAAATAAATAGACATAATATATCTATATTATTTAATGAAACCTCCTTGAAAATATATATATATATATTGTGATGTAGCCACGATTCCATTAACCACATAGGCGTAAGGATAAAAAGCACTCCCAAAGAAAAATCCCAAATTCTAGTCGAAAATTAGTTAGATATAAAAATGGAAAAAAATAAAAAAGAGAGAAATAAATAAATAGATAAAACAAAATAGATAAAAATCTAATGCTTTCAACTTGCGAGCGAATATGTTCCATGATCAGCCAACCCTCCTCTTCTCTTCACAAATTCCTTTCCTCTTTACCTACCCCGCCATAAGCCACGAGTCCTTGAACTTTGAAGTGACCCGATGCGAAAATGACCTGGTTCCAAAATCCCGTCGACATCAGGCGGTTGACCACATGTGAAGTCTAGACACCATCAGGCTCTCCTGCTGCGATTCACATGATCAGACACCACTAAGGGTTGATTGAAATTTCGGCCAGCACACGAACACCACGTGATCTGTGCCTCATCCTCCCGCGTGCCCGGTCAAGGACGAAGAGAATCCACATGACTGTTTTTGGGGACAGCAAAAATCTAAAAAAAGGGTTCAGTTTCCGTCTGATCAGTGGCAGATGAACATCGCTGGGCAAGATCGTCCCTACTCCAAAATGGACTGCCCACTGATGTGAAGAAGACGACAAAGTCTGTTGACTAGACATGAGAGCGCTGCCACGACACTGAATCGACCGACGAAACGCTTGTACGAGATACGTTGAAACCCCCGAACACTTCCGAAAGAAAAAGAACTCAGAAAAATTGCCGGCCGGCCAAAATATTGCATTAACATACAAACTCTCGCTTCAGCGAATCAGAATTCTGTGCGAACATATCAACTCGACTGACAGATAAGTTGATTCTCTTGGCTTGATCTTTCTTTTATGTATATATATGTATTCGCTCGGGCCTTCTTTTCTTCCATAGGTCCCTTCCCCTTTGTTAACTGAATTTCTTTTTTTTCTTTCTTTACCTGTTTATATATTGATAAATAAATGTTTTATTTTGAGAACTATCGTCTTGCGTCTGTTCTTCGTTTACTCCCTTGTGTCGCTTTCATCTCTGAGTGAAAACGAAGAAAGGATCCCACGTTTTCCTTTTTTAAACCCGCGATTCATCTATATGCTACAAGTTCGTAACAATATATATAATCTTACTCTAAATATTATTTTTAGTGGATACCCATGTTTGAGTAGATGTTCTTTTTATCTATTAAATAATACATTTATTTTTGTCTGCCAACCTAAATATATGAGAAATCTTATTTAATAAATATACACTCTTCATCAGAATTTGAAGTTTTGTCCCTCTTTGCAGAAGAAAGCATTTAAATCTGGTTTGCTTTAGACCAACTTTTGACCACAGAGCATCACATATGTTAAACAAGTCTGAACTCGATAGCAAATTATTTTTGGGGAGTTATAAATTTTTAAGCATTCAATGTTTATACTTATTGAGTTCTCAAAAGAAAATTAATAAAAACTGGAGAAAAATCAGATTAAATCTGTAAAGAAGAAGAATTATTAATCCCCCCCCTCCACGTATTCAGTGTTTTCAAGCATTTCCTGACTTTTTAGGACATTATTAGAATTTAAGATGCAGGTGAAATTCTTAACATCTGACAACTGATGACATAGACTTTGTTGGTAATTGATAATTGGATTACTTAGGAAAAGTAGATCTTTGTTCAATAGTGATTAATTTTATCCTGTTTTTGTTTTTTTATTATTACTCTTAGGATTTTTTTACCTTTAAAAACTAGGTCATCTTTGGATTTGGGTCATTGTCATGATTTTGAAACATTTTTTATAATTACAATTTCTGTAATCTGTAGGTAAAATGAAAGCCGTTTAAATCTCACTGCATACTTTGTTTTATTATTTTTTATTCTTAAATGAGTAAATTTAGGAATTAGTTTTTTTATTTTCTAAAATTTTAGATGCCTCCAAAAATTCATTAAAAAGGAGGATAGATGATAAAAAATCCACATAAAATAAAAATCAATTTTATTATCAACTTTTGTCTTAAGACAAAAGATTTTTTATATAAAAATTTTTTTTTTTATCCTTTTTAGAACATTGGAAATTTTGGTTAAAAATCAGCATGCGACCCTAAATTTGTACAGTAAATTTGAGTGAAAAACATTGATTTGGAAATTCTTTCAAAAATCAGATAATTGATGGATCTTAAAGAAAATTTCAGAATTTATTCACAAGTCAAGATCTAGAACTTTGATTATACTGCTTCAGGTTTCCAGTGACTGGGGTAGGCGGCAACAGTCAGTTAGCTCCCACTCCTTCTTTCAAAGCATCCCTGTCAAGCGGGCTAATGAAGGCAAACCCAATGCAGACCTTTCACATCTTCCTAGGACTACCTCAACCTCTGTGACCACGAATCCAAGACAGTTGGTATGCATGATGAAACTCAGTGGAGGTGACCAAACCATCTATGACAATACAAATGAATTAAATTATTTTTGGAACCTTTCTTTTTTAGAAAATAGAAATTATTTTTTGTATTGTTTATATTAATTATAAGAACAAGTCCTTCGAGAATTTAAATCATCAAATTTTTTTAATCAAACTGAACTCCCAATTACAGAAAATCTGCTGTAAATCATAAAATAAAAAAAGCAATAAACCTAAGAAATTATTTAATTACAAATGTTTTTAATTGTTTTTATGAATAAAATATATTATCGATACTACTGCTGAATAATGAATTTTTACAAGAATGATTTTCATTTTTTATTTATTTTTTTTAATTAGAATAATTTATAAACTTTTAAATCTTAAAATTCTGTATTAATTTGTAGCAGTCAAGTGATATTGTTATTAAATTAAAACTATTTAATAATCATAAAATGGAAAGGCTTACTACAATTCAATAAGCCCCCAGTATTTTAAAACAAATTTTGAATTTATTTAATGTATGTATAATCATGTTGATTTTTGGAAATACTGGAGTCCATACACAACATTATCAGAAAATAAGAGTGGTAACTATAATAAGGTGGAGTAATGGATACCGGTTCAGACTGAGGAATCGGAGAGGCGAGTTCGAATTCCAGTCAAATCCATTGCATTCACTTACATGCTAATAACCTTGGGAAATGTATGAATCCTCTTCTTCTCCCCCTAGATATGGGTAAATAGGTAGGACATATGGTAACTGGGCTCCTGCAGAAAGAAATGGCAACCTACTGCGGGAAAAAATCTGCCTCATCAGTCATGTATCAGAAAGATATGTGATCGCCTAAGCATGTATCATTCATGGCACATAACTGACTGAACTATCGTAAATTTAAAATTTGTTAATAAGTAAGACTAAGTATAAAGTACTTAAAAATTCAATAAAATATGTAAATTCTTAAAATTACTAGATTATATATATATATATATATATATATATATATAAACATATATTATGTTCTAGGCATATATAAATATATGTACAGGAATAACAGAACCAGCTCACACAAAGATTCATTTGACAACAGAAATTATGCAAATAGAAGTTCTTGAGTTTAAAATGGTAATTTTCTTTCTTTGTGCAAAATGCACAACAAACTTCAAATAGAATTAACAGGAACATTGAAGAAAGTTTATATATATATATATATATATATATTTAAAAAAAAATATAATTCCTTCGCTACATAAGAGTTCTCGTGTTTCAAAAGCAAGAGCCGAGACCCCTAATATAATTTTTGAAATTAAGTTGAATTAAGGTGTCTGGTCACGCTTCCTCGTCAAGCGAGAATTTGGGAATAAGCTATCTTGTGGTTAGCACGTATTTATAAGTATGGTCTCTTGCAACATTAGTTAATATGGAAACGGCTAGGGTCGGCTATATTGGTTGGGTGGTCTAAGAGTTAAGAATTAATTTTTATCCACAGACCAGTCCCCTTCGAAAAGTTTATGTCAGGTTATATTGGGGTGCCTATTTCAAGACTGATAGTAGGAGTGGACGTCTAGCTGGTTAAAAAGGCATTTTTATGGCCTTGCCGCACGTCGTTAAGTATCGAGAATATTCTGTTTCATTTTTATCTGTCTATTAATCTGTTTATTTATTTGTTTATTCAAATGGCTATTTTTTTTTTTCGTGACTCCACAAAGGGTTTTTCTATTTAATGATTGGGCTGAGCTTTTTAGGCTTTTTATTAAACTATAGAATTTATTTGTTTATATCTTTTTATTAATTATTTAATGCGAAAATTTGTTGATGTCGGCAAAAAAACCGTTAACTCCTGTCTATGGTTTAATAACTTTTCATTATTTAGAAACTTAATGATGTGTAGTTTTTCATGTAGGCATAAAGGGCATGGGTTGTCCCAGGTTTTACAAGTTCTTGTTCTATTTATTATTTTCCATTTTACTTTTGGTGTTTTATTCGTTTCTTTTAAATGCCAGTAGTATTGAGATAGAGATGTACCAATGCACCATCTCATCCATTGAGAGTCCTAACACTGACAGGATATACATTGGGTCAACAAAGAATAAATTTAAAATTAGATGGAGACAACACAAGAGCTCCTTCAACAATATCCAAAATAGAAATCAGACATCTCTATCCCATCTATACATCATTCAATATATACAAAAAATACCCACCTTAGTTTTAAAAAAATGCATTTATTTGTGGTATTTTAAACTAAAAGTAATCTTTGTTTCAATTCAGGTTGAATTTTAAATCGTCTACTTTTTCAAGAAAATCTATTTTATTTAAAAAAATTTTTTTTTTTTAATAAAGAGTGTTATTTTACAAAATTATTGTTATAGCTTTTATTATCTAAATAAACAATTGATTTAATAATGACATCTTTGCTGTCATTTCTTGAAAAAAAACGTGTACAAATTCAGTTTCATATATTATGGCTTTATTAAAATTGCAAAATACCTTTTTAAAAATAATAAAAATTAACAAGGCAGTATCAAGTATGAGATAAAAATGTCTTTTCGACACATTGTTTTTCTTTTTCTTTTGCCTGCTTTTATGTTAAACTTTCTTCAATGTTCCTGTTGATTCTATTTGAAGTTTGTTGTGCATTTTGCACAAAGAAAGAAAATTACCATTTTAAACTCAAGAACTTCTATTTGCATAATTTCTGTTGTCAAATGAATCTTTGTGTGAGCTGGTTCTGTTATTCCTGTACATATATTTATACATGCCTAGAACATAATGTAATATACAAAGCTATAGTAAGATCCAAAAGAAACACAGAAGAAATATATATTGAAATCTATCTATGTATGTATGTATGTATGTATGTGTGTGTGTGTGTGTGTGTGTGTGTGTATATATATATATATATATATATATATATATATATATATATATATATATATATTAACTGATTTAAAAATATTCGCTACACCGGAATTACCATGTTCCAAAAACCAAAGCTAAAAACTTCAAATTTAATTATATAATTAAATTAAATTTAAAAATAAGTTATTCCAAAATTTTTGGAAGATGAAACAGAACTAATGCTTTTTAATTTAATTATATAATTAAATTTGAAGTTTTTAGCTTTGGTTTTTGAGACATGGTAATTCCTGTGTAGTGAAGGAACCATATTTTTAAATCAGTTACTTTATAATATTTATGTTCTGTAAATTTACATTGAGCACTGTTTTATAAAAATATCAATAAGAACACTGGATTATGTATCTTACTGTTCTTTCTTTTTACTATAATATCTATATATATAAATTTGTATTTTAGTTGTGGTTCCTTTTTTCCTTCTCATATTTTCTTGCAATGTGAATTGTGCTTTCTTGATCAATCGGCATTACCAATGTATTCCTCTAATGTGTTGGTCGAAAGAAGGGATCATTTCAAAAAAAGAAGAATGCTTTCCTGCATTTTTAAATCTATGTATATGTTCTGTGGTGTCACATTTCTGTTTATATATATATATATATATATATATATATATATATATATAAAATATTGCATATTTATTATGATTATAGTGTGGCCCATATGTCCAAGGATAAGTTGTAGATCGATCACAAAAAAAAAAACACAAGACAAATAAGAAACCCTGCACACAAACATGTACATCCTATTCATATAATATAAAAGGTACATTACATGGAAAACCATTACAAGGACTAATATGTTGAAATGTAACTATTAACTATTAGGGTAGTAGGGATGACTCTGGGTTACTGCGGTTGATGCTTAGTGTGTAATAATCACAGCATTCCTTTTCATTTCCAGTATCAGATTAGAAGCTGTCATGTTAATGCACTCAATACATCAGAAGGGAGACATGAATGTTAAAATTTGGCAAATCTTATGATAGTTTGTTTTTCATTTATTCCTTGCAAAATGTATATTCTTAAAAAAAAAAAAAAAAAAATTAGCATACCCTGTTTTCTGTCTAACGTTTTATAATTTTTCAAAATGTTGCAGTGGAGAATCTTACATATTGATCAGAGTATAGTCATTATTATTTTCTTTGAGTCACATCACATTATAGCAGTGGTTCTCTAATAGTGTGGCGTGCCTTATAGGTATGATGGAACGAGGATAGCAGGTGAGGCACAATGGTTGGAAAAAAAATCAGATTTAGAAACGGCTTCAAAAAATTCATATGCCAAAAATAAATATGATTTCAAAATTGAAAATATTATTGCGGATTACTTTTAATTTCATGCATGAGTCCCAGAATAAATAGTTATAAATAATTATTGACCGATTTTTATCATTGTGATATTTTTGCATTATATCAAGTATTAAGAATATAGTAACTAAGGTCCGTAAATTGGAGGAGAGAGTTATCAATGATAATGTTCTGACTTCAAATCCATGGTTATCTGTTTTTTTTTTTTGTTTTTTTTTAAATGTACTTTTCATCATATAAAACTTGGCGTGGTGGGAGCAAATTTTAATTCCGAAAATGCAACCCAGATAAAAAAAATTTTGAGAGTAACTGCTTTACAGATACTACAAGAATGGATGTCTTTATAGAAAATGTAAAACAATAGAACTAAAATACCAGGCTTCACAACAGTTAGGGAGAAAAGATCAAATCGGATGGATGAATGTGAAAAGTGGCTGTACTGATAAGCAAAACTAAAGACATCAAAGTTGAGCTGTATAGGAAAAAGACAATCTGTTATACATAAGAATTAGACATGTGGATGTGATGGCATGCCTGTCGTCTGGTGCAGGATTGAGAGTAAACATTACTTAATACAGATTTAATATCATAAATGATTTCTTTCGAGAATTTAAAAAATGAATAAAGATGTTTTGGAAATAATCTTAGAAATTTGTTTAAGTGGATGCTAAAATATCAACTTGACCAAGTAGGTAAGACCAAGAAATTTTCAGCCCCCCTCTTCTATATAAAAATTCCCAAAATAATGTCTCTGTTTTCCATCTTGTAAAATGAATTGTTAAAGTCAAATGTCTCTTTTCCTTCAACTTTTAAGCAAAAAAAAAAAATAAGTTTGATGTTTTAAGAAAGGTCAGAATGACACAGCAGATGACACAGCATTGATGGCAATTGAGAGAACACTTAGACAAGGTAGTAATGGAAAAGCAAGAAGAAAGGACTATTTACTGTCAGGAAATAGAATGCATAGTCATCAGTGAAAGAGAGATAGCCCAGGGCGTGAGCTACATATCGGAGATGTCAAAATTAAGCAGATACAGACATTTAAGTATCTGGGTAGTGTCATAACTGAAAACATGGCATAGAAATCTGAAGATTTATCAGAATAGCAAAAGATGTCTTCCAGAAACTAAGCAAAGTATTAAGACATAGAAACAAATATGTGATATCTAATTTCCTATATGACAGTGAATACTGAACAATTTCCTCACAGGAAAAGATGTGACAGATGTGGTTTTACCAACGAATGTGGAGAATGCCATGGACAGAACATGTGATTAACGAGGAAGTTCTTAAGAAAATAATAACAAAGAAACTTACAATCAGAAAGAGTCAGTTGAAATTTCTGAGACACATGAAAACAGAAGGCTTAGAGAATTTAACACTCACAGGATATGATTAAGGCAAAAAAAAAAACGAGGTGGGGAAACCACAAATAACCTACTTACCAAGCGTGTGTGACTGGAGGGCAGAACAAGAATAAAGAGGGGTGGTAAAGAGTAAAAATTACTTAGAGCAACAAAAGACAGGGAGTTGTGGAGAGATGATCACTGAAAGGACTTTATGCATAAAAGTGAGTGGACAGCAAAGCAAGAACAATAACAAAAAAATTAAGATAATCGTCTGAATATAAATAGTAAAGTTGTGGTCGAATTTATTTCTATGTAGGACTAGTGCATTAGTTGTTTTTTGTGAGGTCACTTTTGTGCTCATAGATGTGCTTTTTTTAAAAATTTCTGCTTGTTTCTCCAATATATTGGGAGGAACAGTTTTGGCAACTTCCTTTATAAATGCCTGTTTCAGAAATATTATTGCTATTAGTGTTTAAGGATCTGATTAGATCCATAATTTCATCCACAACGCAAGAAGAAAGGCATACAAAATATACAACCGAAACCAAAATAATAACATAATTCATAATAAATTACATGAAAACAGATGCATAATACTATCGACCAACTCCATGTCTATCTAAATAATCTTAAAATAATCACAAACCCTTCCAAAACAATTATGGATATAATCATTTCTGCAAACACTAATAGTAATATTTCTGAAGCAGGCATTTATAAAATAAATTGCCAAAACTGTTTCTCCCTATATAATTAAGAAACAAGCCGAAATTTTAAAAAAAAAATGCATCTATGAGCACAAAAAAGACCTCACAAAAAAATAGAAAAATGTAAAGGATCAAAAGAACAATGACAGGAAGTTGTGGAGAGCCATAATCGCCTACATTCTGAAAGGGTAGCGCATAAAAAGTTATCTAATATCACTTAAACATTCCTATCTACACCAATTTTTTAAAAGCCTATCAAAAAGTGGGAAAATTTGTACTTACCGTGAGATAAGTAATTGGCAATCTTTTGTTTCTGTGGACTTCATTGATAATTTTAATGATTTCGGGGTCAAGGTGATCGGATTTTCTTATTTACATTTGGACTAATGTTCTTATCTTTATCGTGTTTTGGCTCTTGTGCCCTTCTTCAAGTGTCTGTCAATCCAGGTAACCTTTAGGGAATTTTAAACAGAATCCTTTATTTAATCTCCAAGGATAGATTGTTCTTGTTCTGTTGTCCATGTCTAGGGATCTCACCTTGTTACATTTTTTAGTACTTTTCAGTCATTGTTAGCCTTATTTCCATCTTGTTTTTAGTAGAAACAGGACGAGCAATAAATAAGTAGTACTAAAAAGAAGGAACAAGACCCAATATCCCTAAACATGGACAGCAGAACATTAACACTCTATGCTTATAGAATAAAGGGTTCAGTTCAAAATTCCCTGAAGAAGGCTAAAGGGCACAATGGCTGAAACGTTGTACTAATAACACCGAAGATGAGGATATTAGTCCGACTGTAAATAATCTAAATAATGATAACTCCCAGTCCCAAATATTCAGATATTTTCTCTAAATGATTGATTTGGTTTTTTTTTTTTGGGGGGGGTGTTTTTTTTGCCTTATCAACCCTTCGCCAGTTATTTAAAATCAGAAAATATTTTTAGATTGTAAGATTTTTTTTTTATTTAGATAATGATTTAGTATTAGAACTCTTACTAATTAACCCATAGCTGGGGGAGAAGTGTATTCATACTTTTCCCAATGGGATTTGCATATAATTGAATATATCGAACCGAATGGGAATTGGAACTGGGCTTTCCAATTAACAGTTCTGAGCCATTATTCATTACACCAGCCACACATTCATGTTTAAAGTACTTAGTATTCCGAAGTGGGCATCCGTCTGAGCAGGGCTGGTAGGTACAGTCCCCGCACCTCACCTAATGGTGGTCTAGCTATCTTATAAACATTTGCTATTTTTCTACCTATCTTTATCTGTGTTACAAATTAAACTAATCTTCTTCTATGTGCCATGTCCATTCAGGACATAGGCGATCATAGCTCTCCACTTTCCCCTATCCCTTGCAGCTCTCAATAAGTTTTGTCTCTTTGATACTTCTCCCAGATCCAGTTCTGTCAGCCACTTAAGCCTGCTAGGTATGTCATGCATTGCTTTCCCTTATTTTTTTTCCCTCAATTTGCCCTGTGAGTATCAGATTCTCCAAGCCCTCCTTTCTCATTACGTGTCCCAGAAATTTCAGCTGCCTCTTCCTGATGTTAAGTATAAGCTTCCTCCTTGTTTGCATCCTCTCCAAAACCTCATCGTTGGTTCAGGATATCCTTGGCATCTTTCTTGCCACAAGTCTCTTCATCTTTGAGGAGACTGTCCAACATTTGCTGCCGTAAAGGAGGACAGATATCACATAGCAGTTCAGTACTCTTTTCTTTGTTATCAATGAAATCCTCCTGTCTCATAAATACTCTGCCTAACTTTTGGAATGTGTCCCAATACGTCTTCGCACTTACTGTCCTCTTTCAGAACACTTCCCTGATATTTAAATTTCTGCACCTGCTGGATTTTACTGTCCGCAAACTGTAAATCGCATTTCAGACTCGTATTTTACTGATGACCATGCATTCTGTTTTCTTTTAGTTTATGCTTAGTCCTTTCTTCTTGCTCTCCTTTGCTACCTTCTGTAGGAGATCTTGTAATTTCTTTTCCATGTTTGCTATCAGCACTGTGTCATCTGTGTATCTCATGTTGTTAAGATTGTGGCCGCCAATGATGAATCCTGGTAGGATTTCCAATTCTCTTAGAATTACCTCACTGTAAAGGTTGAATAAGTCTGGTGAAAAGACACATCCTTGCCTTATGCCATTTTCTACTTTTGTATATCTGCTGGACTCATTTTTTATCTGCATGCAGGCTGTTTGCTGCCAGTATAGGTTCTTGATTATTCTGATGTCTTTCCCAAATATATCGACGTTGCTGAGCAGTTCCAACAGATCTTTGTGGCGTATTTTGTCGAACGCCTTTGCATAGTCCATAAAACACGGGTGCACGTCCTTCTGCATTTGTATTGCTCTTATTGATAGCATTCTGAGCATGCCTTTTTTTTTTTTTTTTTTTTTTAGCGTATCACCCCAAGCAAGGCTGGAGGCCACTGTCATGCATGGGGTTACAGAAGGGTTGGAGGAAGAGCAGATAGGAGTGGTAAAGGAGAGGATGTGGAGAAAGAGAAAGACGGGGGGTCGATCAAGGCAAGGGGGTTACAGAAGATTTGGAGCGAGAGCAGATAGGAATGAAAGATGAAAGGATGTGGAGAAGGGAAGTGGATAGATCAAGGCAACTGGAGATGTCGATTGACGCTACACTTAAACCGTTGGAGATTGTATTTGTCAGGGAAACAGTAATAGGGAAGGGAGTTCCATAGGCGAGATGTGCGAGACATGAAGCTATTGGAGTAGAAGAGACGTCTACATCTAACAGTTTCAACGGTGAAGGGGTGGGAACGGGATGCCAGCCTCGTAGGACGTTTAAATTCACGAGGCCTAGGGACAAGCGAAAGCAACTCCTCAGAGCAATTACCGTGGAAGTATTTGTAAAAAAGGCAGAGCGAGGCAACATCGCGTCTGTGAGAGAGCGACTGCAGACGAGATGACAGATCAGGGCCAATCACATTGTATATCCGTCTCTGGATCTTATCAAGAACCCTGAGGCAAACAGCAGGGACCCCAGACCATATATGGCAGCAATACTGCATTCCTTGTTCCAGTGTCTTTAACAAACCCTCGCTGTCCTTGTCCCATCCCTGGCCTGATTCTGCTGTGCATTCTCTTCCTCAGAATATGGATGATTAGTTTTGTTACGTGGCTCATTGGCCTGATTGTTTGATGCAGTTCACATTCGTGTGCGCCTGGTTTCATAGGCAGTGCTATGAAAATAGATCTGCTTCGATCTTCTGGTACATCCCCAGTGTTGTAGATTTCATTTATTATTTCTGTGATCTTGTCTATGCCGAAATCATCTAAGGCTGTCAGCATTTCCATTACAATTCCGTCTGGCCCTGCCACCTTGTTTCTATTCAATTTCACCACTGCAGATTCTATTTCAGTTTCTAGAATTTCAGGTCCGACGGTAGTTCTGTGTATTGCTGGTTGTTCTCTTTCATCTTGGAAGAGTTCTTCAATATATTCGCTCCAGTGCTGAAGAATTTTTTTCTTTCTCCGAGTGTTTCATCCTTTGATTTTATGCAGCCAGTTGACGAGCACGTCTTCTGTCCTGTCAGTTGCCTTATTTGTTTATTTGTATATCTCCTTTGTTGGTGACACTCAGTCTCTCTATTTCTGCACATTTTTCATTTAGATACTCTTCTTTAGCCTGCTTGTATTTGGTTCATATTTCATTGTGTAGTTTTTTGTATTCCGTTCCGTATCTTGGCAGAGTTTTCTGTCTCCTTTGCATCATGTCAAGAATCTCATCAGTCATCCATTCGTTTTTTCTTCTTCGTCTATTCACCTTTGGTATGATATTATTTGCTGATGTCACTAAAGCTTCTCTTAGTGCATCCCATTTCAAGTTTCCATTTCCATCATGTCCCTCGTATCTTTTCACATTGTCCAGATAGTTTTCTTTCAGGTACGGGTCACTCAGGAGTTTGCTGTATTGCAATTTGGGTCCTGCATTAGGCTTCTTCAGTTTCCGTAGTTTCACTCTTAGTTTACATATGACAGGGTGCTGATCGTTTCTGCAGTTGGCACTTGGGTAGGTTTTGCAGTGAACCATTCTGGGATTTTTTTTTTTTTTTTTCCGTCTTAATTAAATCAACAATTTTTAACATCAACTTCAGATTTGTCTCCTTTTTATCCATGAATTTGTTTGACTCAGGCTAAGTCTCCAAAAACATTCTATAAAATTCGCTACTTTTTTATTTATAATGTTGAATGTGTTAAAACTTTTTAACAAGACAAATCTGAAGTTGATGTTAAAAATTGTTGATTTAATTAAGACGGAATGATATATTCTGACGTGTCTCTAATTTGTATTTAGATACATTGGATTTATATTCAATTTTCCTAGTTGAGTTGTTCATCTATACTGAATAGGTGATTCATTATTGTACATAATTAGGTTACAATAAAATTTTTATTTTATATGAAGACTACATCATGAACATTGAGATGTAGTAGAGTGGAGTGGGGAGCATATAATAGAATCAATAGGGGTCTTATGAGATCCTTGCACCGGACCTGTATGTAAGTACTGACCAGGCTTGATGTTGCTTAACTTTGGTGCTCATATGGCAACTAGTGTTTCACTGTGATATGGCTGTAAGAATTTTTTTCTAACAAAAATATTGGTCAGGTTTCGAGCATTGATCTTAATTGTTACACTTGCCCATCCATATTTCTATATAATAAACATTTACTCTGGTAAATCTGACACGTTTCACTTTTTACTTTAGCTTCATCAGAAATTTTGGAAAATGGGGGAATGTTTTGATATTTTGCATCCAATCTTGTTTTTAATTGATTGGGTAGGTGTCGTTTATTTTTTTTCTCTTTGAAGTGTTAGTATATATGAATGTGTCTTAATTTTAGTGGGTGTTCTCTTTATCTCATGCTGTCTCTGTGTGTGTCCAATTCTTTAAATGTTATCGTTATGAAATAAGTATATTGATATATTTATTGATTGCATGATAAATATGAGGAATGTTAAAAATTTGAATATGGAAGATTAGATTAAAACTTGTCTGCAAATGTTTGCTATGTTTTTATTTTTTAAATTCTATATCACATTTTTTTTTTTTTTTTAATTTTTTAAACGTCTTTGTTTTGAGAAGATATAAAGTTTTTATCTTTTATGGTGTTAGCCTGTGCATATGTATCATATTTCTAGTGGGCATACTGTGACTTTAATATGGTTTCTATGTGTGTGTGTTTAAGTGTAGATTTAAATTTTTATTCATTTTGGATTAATTTTGTAGTTTTTATTATTTAAAAAATATTTTATACACCCATAATAAAATTTTGAAATTTCATTCCCCCTTGCGTTTAAACTCTTCAATATAATACTACTTCGCTTGCAAAAGTAAATCATTTTTTTTCTGAAGTTATTCAAGATTGCTTGAAAATAGAACAATAATTTTAACCTTCAGTTGTGAAACAGATTTTTTGTGTCATGATTGATAAAATATTAAAAAAATAATATAATATTATGCTCTAATTTGAATGAAGCACATTTAAAAAAAATAAAGAATTGTGGACTGTTAATCTGACTGTTTTTTGTCTTTTTCTTTGCAGAGAGATATCCAAATAAACAAATGTTTCTTGACCTCGATTTTTTTTTCTCTTATGAAAGAGGACGTTCTCATTCCTCTATCATCAGAGAAAAAAATTGAGGCCCAAAAACATATGCACAGCAAAACTATACAATACCATATTAATGTTATATACAAACAAAAAAATCTAACGTTAAAGGCTAATTCCAGTCTGAATTTCTTGGATGAGGAGTTATCATTCTTTACACTATTTATATTCGGACTATTGTCCTCATCTTTGTTGTTATTATCACCTGATCGCCTTCTGCCTGAATTTCTGGGATGAGGAGTTATCATTATTTACACTATTTATATTCGGACTATTGTCCTCATCTTTGTTGTTATTATCACCTGATCGCCTTCAGTCTGAATTTCTGGGATGAGGAGTTATCATTATTTACACTATTTATATTCGGACTATTGTCCTCATCTTTGTTGTTATTATCACCTGATCGCCTTCTGTCTGAATTTCTGGGATGGGGAGTTATCATTATTTACACTGTTTATATTCAGACCACTGTCCTCATCATTGTTGATATTATCACCTGATCGCCTTCTGTCTGAAATTTGGCATGAGGATTTATCATTATTTACATTGTTTATATTCGGAGTATTGTCCTAATCTTTGTTGTTATTATCACCTGATCGCCTTCTGTCTGAATTTCTGGGATGGGGAGTTATCATTATTTACACTATTTATATTCGGACTATTGTCCCCATCTTTGTTGTTATTATCACCTGATCGCCTTCTGTCTGAATTTCTGGGATGAGGAGTTATCATTATTTACACTATTTATATTCAGACTATTGTCCTCATCTTTGTTGTTATTATCACCTGATCGCCTTCTGTCTGAATTTCCAGGATGAGGAGTTATCATTATTTACACTATTTATATTCAGACTATTGTCCTCATCTTTATTGTTATTATCACCCGATTGCCTTCTGTCTGAATTTCTGGGATGAGGAGTTATCATTATTTACACTATTTATATTCGGACTATTGTCCTCATCTTTGTTGTTATTATCACCTGATCACCTTCTGTCTGAATTTCTGGGATGAGGAGTTATCATTATTTACACTATTTATATTCGGACTATTATCCTCATCTTTGTTGTTATTATCACCTGATCGCCTTCTGTCTGAATTTCTGGGATGAGGAGTTATCATTATTTACACTATTTATATTCGGACTATTGTCCTCATCTTTGTTGTTATTATCACCTGATCGCCTTCTGTCTGAATTTCTGGGATGAGGAGTTATCATTCTTTACACTATTTATATTCGGACTATTGTCCTCATCTTTGTTGTTATTATCACCTGATCGTCTTCTGCCTGAATTTCTGGGATGAGGAGTTATCATTATTTACACTATTTATATTCGGATTATTGTCCTCATCTTTGTTGTTATTATCACCTGATCGCCTTCTGTCTGAATTTCTCGGATGAGGAGTTATCAATATTTACACTATTTATATTCGGACTATTGTCCTCATCTTTGTTGTTATTATCACGTGGTCACCTTCTGCCTGAATTTCTGGCATGAGGTGTCCCCATTATTTACATGCTGATGATTGTCCTTATCGTTATCTTATCAATTTCTCAGTTAAAGAAATGTTGTGATAATAGCAAAGACAAAAACAATAATCTGCATGTAAATAAATCTTATTAACTTTAAGCCCACCAACTACCCTTGTTTATAAAGAGTCAGTTGTTAGGACTTAATGTAGACGGATTCCAAAACCATCAGAAGTGATAATCAGTATTAACCTTACTCACCACAGAGAACTATGTCAATGCTTTAAGTCTGCTGACACGACATTTAGTCTTTAATGAAATGTTCAGCCATCACTGAACTTGATATATTAACACACCTATGTAATCTGTCCTTTATGAATATTGACCAAAAAGATATGTTTACTTAATTGCACTTGACACTGATATACAGGTGTTCTTAAATAGCCCTGTGAGATTTGGACTTTCACGCAGGTGTAATTCATGACACTAAACTTGTTCAGAAATATCTAAACTCTTAACATCCGCTTTCTAAGATCAATCATGAAAAAAGGCTTTGAGTGAGCAAAACCTGAGCATCTTGGCAAAAGTCATATTTCTTTGAACATTTTGGACTGCCACTACAGAATCATAAACAAAGAACTGTACCAAAACCAGAAACTACATCACTTAAGGTCAACCAAAAGCAGCATCAACTAAAATAGATATCACAGCTAATTCAAAGAGAAAAGTCACTTATTCAAGATGTTAATATTCCACACCATATCAAATAAAAGGTTAGGAAGGAAACTCCAATCAATACTGGAAAGAGCAATAACAGCTACTGGACTTGAGAAACCTGTTTTCCTAAGAAATTGTTTTAAGAGAAAGATTTTATAAATTACAACTGAAAGCAGTACTGGTTGCTTGGTCAATGAATTCCAGACATTTCCTTGTAGGGAGATGGCTAATATTACCGTTACAAGGACCTACATGAAGATAAAATGGAAAAAATTCATAATAAATTAGAAAATTTTGTTGAAAGACAGATTTTGGAAACAAAATAAAACACTTGCAAATATATTGATTCATGCTTACTTAATTAAATTTGACCGCTTTGTACCAAAATTAAGCAACTACCAAATGAAATTATCTTGACATAGGATAGTCTAGAGTCTTTAAAAGTGTTATCTTATCACAAGTAAATGAAAGATTAAAGCCTTCTTGGTTAACTGTTCAAGCTATGTTGGAACAATTTAAGTTTATGAGAGGCTATTTCTGTGTGTAGTCCTAGGTATGATAATAAACTACATTCGGTAGCAAGGCCTCTTTTGAGGAGCATCTTAATTGCTGTTGTTCCCCAGGTTCACCATAACTGAGTGTGATAGCACCTGTTAGAAACCCAGCTATGGACAAATACTGAACCCCCAAACAAAAACAAAAGACTATGAAAGTATAAAAATACATTTTTATAGTAAAAATACCAACAATACATTTTTATATATAAAAAAAATGACCAATGATACATTTTATCTGAAGTTGGAGGTATATGATTGCATTCAACATATATTTAGTTGAAGCCATAAAATTGTTTATGGTTTTGGCATTAAATAATCCAGATACTGATATAGTGCTAAACAAAATCAACCAAATATTCCTGTGCGAGAATAAGAGCTGTAGATATAGTCTTCAGTCAAAGAAAAGGAAATCTTTAAAAACTGAAGCAGAACCAGAAGTTGCAGATGAAGCATATTTTGATCACGGTGGGTGGGGGACCGTTTCATTTGTTCCAATTTGGAAGAGTTCAAATTCAAGGAGACATAATGTCTGTTCCCAGTAACTAAGCAGAATGTCTGACAAATATTGTGTAAGTCAATCAAAATCCAGGTGAAGGTTTTACTTCCTTTTTGGGTGAAACCTTCAGAATTGTATCAGGGAACTATTTGTAAAAAAAAAAATACTAAGTGGTTTCTGGAAACATTGGCAGATAGAATTAGGGTGAACATCAAAGTGCAGGAAAGTAAGAAGTTATAAATTTGGAAATGGCAAAGTTTTACTATCACTATTAAATCAGTAATGGAGGTAAATAATATGTCACATCAGGTACATCAGATAATGGGTGAACTAATAGAAGAATGGAATGTTCTTGCTTTTGTGTTTTCCCCATTATGGGCATTATTATATCAATGATATAATATATTATTTTTTATAATATATCAATGATATTATATCAATGATATAATATATTATTTTTTATAATATGTCAATGATATTATATCAATGATATTATATATTATTTTTTATAATATATCAATGATATTATATATTATTTTTTATAATATATCAATGATATATTATGTTTTATAATATATCAATGATATATTATGTTTTATAATATATCAATGATATATTATGTTTTATAATATATCAATGATATATTATGTTTTATAATATATCAATGATATTATATCAATGATATAATATATTATTTTTTATAATATATCAATGATATAATATATTATGTTTTATAATATATCAATGATATTATATCAATGATATAATATATTATTTTTTATAATATATCAATGATATAATATATTATTTTTTATAATATATCAATGATATTATATCAATGATATAATATATTATTTTTTATAATATATCAATGATATTATATCAATGATATAATATATTATTTTTTATAATATATCAATGATATTATATCAATGATATAATATATTATTTTTTATAATATATCAATGATATTATATCAGTGATATAATAACACCTTATTTCACGGATGTAACAAAATGGCTGAACGGAAAAGAAATGACAAACACGCTTAGTTCTCAGTTTTATGCCACTATATCATACAAAATTATACATATTATGGAAACTACTGCTAACTTGCACTAATGAAGCCTCATTCTATGATTACAAAAATAACACACACACACATTATATATATATATATATATATATATATATATATATATATATATATAATGCACACACAATGGGATGGCAATTTCTATACGTCTAATCTCAAAACTAATATAGTTCCCAGACTTCTTGAATTTAAGCGTTCATCTAGGCTGGCATCTCGCTCTCACCCTTTCACTGTCGAAACTGTTAGATGTAGCCGTCTCTTCTACTCCAATAGCTTCATGTCTCATACTTCTCGCCTGTGAAACCCCCTCCCCTTTTCCTTTTCCACAAAATCTCCAACTATTCAAATGTAATGTCAATAGATGTCTCCAGATGCCTTGATCTATCCCCTATCCTTCTCTTCATCCTTTCCTCTATCACTCCTATTTGCTCTCGCTCCAACTCTCTGTAACCCCTTGCATGTTAGTGGCTTCCCACCTTACTTGGGGTGAAACACTTAAAAAAAAAAAAATGTACCAATTTTAAAAAACCCTCCATCTGCCTAAGATACGTTGATGACATCCTTATATTAGTCAAGAATACGGAAGAAATATATGAATTCCAAAAACGATGCCAAAATAATTATGTCCTTAAGTTTACATATGAACTTAATAATAGTAACAAAATTTCTTTTCTAGACATATTGATAAACACTAATAACAATAAATCTCCTCATATAAAAAAAAACCTACCAGCATAAATTCTTGCACCATTAAGTATAAGAGTGAATATCCAAATTACTATAAAAAAACTTAATAAACTGCACAAAAATTAGTTCATCCACAAAACAGATTTTCTACAGTGAACTAAAAAATATAAAACAAACCTTCATCAATAATAACTTCCCTAACTATATTGTTGAACAAATAAGATGCTCCATCAGAGATTTTTATACTAAACAAATAGAATATAATACTTCTTCAACTAAACCCAAACATATCAATCTTTTATATCGTAACCAAATGCATTCTAATTATAAACAAGAGGAAAATATCCTAAAAAATGAATAAATACTAATATATCCACCACAGATCCTAGTAAAAAAATAAAATTAATTATATTCTACACTAAATCTACTATATCTAATACAATCATTCATAATGACTCTTCCCCACCTACTAACATGTTGCAGAAAACCAACATCGTTTATAAATTTAAATGTCCTCTGGGAGATTGTATCGTCACCGGTAAAAATATTTATGTTGGATACACTACAACAACGTTGTCTTGGTGGCTAAGTTTTCATTTGAATTATATGTCCAACATTTCTAAACATTTGCAACATAACTATTTGCATTCACAATTCTGAAAAATTCTTGTTGAAAATACTTCTGTACTTTTTCATGAAAATAATAAACATAAACTAAAAATTCTCAAAGCTCTCTATATTAAAAAATGGAAACCAAACTTTGATAAAATTAATTGCGAATATTCCACAAATATTTTAAGATGTGTACAATAGATAGTTTGAAATGCCATGGTTGTGCTAATAGTTTTTATTACTTATTTCATAAAAACTGTCCACGACCATACTAAGTTACCTCCCCTGAATTGGTGTCAGCAATCGTGCACTGACTCGGCATTCTTCAATACCCAAGTAAAAAATTTAACTTCCAGATGAACACAACAATCTGGTCTTTAAAAATAATGAACACTAAAACACTTGTCTTGCAATAAACAACACCCCGATGATGACCTTTTTCTATGTTGAAAATACTCAGAATAATAAAAAAAAATATGTATCAACGTGGTAATTTTTCTCTCGTCTTTCAATAATGACTCCAAAAAGCTTGTCCACGTATATGAAAGGATTCAATTAAAAATATGTAGGCAAAACATGTCTAAATTATTCAATGAAACGTCTCATATATATATATATATATATATATATATATATATATGCAGAGAAATTATAACACATATGCAACAAGTAGAGTTTTATATGTAATAATTCCCAACTAGAACTAGAGCTGCCAGTAATTCTTCTGTGTTTCTGAAGAAGCCATATTTAGTATTCCAGATTAGAGTGGGCTGGATCCATCTGCTATATTGCTATCAAGGACATATTTCACAAATGGGAAACGGCTAGTCATGGGTTTTTCCTAATGTGAGGAATGCGAGCCAGAGATATTTTCTATACTTGGTGAAGATATATTTCCATAGGGAAACAGTGCCATTACCTTGTAAGCTACACCACCTGTCAGCTGGTTGTGGGGAGGCAGACAAGGGAGGAAATGTCCCACTTGAGGACCTGCCTGTCAATCGCACAAATAGTTTCCCCCCTTGGAATATAGGGTGGTGTTTGATTTTGGGGGTGGGTTGATGGAGGGAGATGGAGAGGAAGCTGTTGGAGCCCTAACAGGAGAAGAGGGAAGTTATCTCAGGTAGGACCTCTAGCACAGTGCAGCTCAGTTAACTATTTGGCTGACTTTTCTTGCCTTGAGGTAACTGAGCAGCTGATTGCAAGTGTTGCATGAGGGAGGAGGAAATCTGGGAAGTGCTGAAGAAGGTTGCCCCTACAAAGTGTACTTGAAGCTTTTGTCCGCGTATGTTCCCTTGCTGGAAATTCTCTTCAACCATTTGATGGAACAGGGGAAAATTCCTAGACACGTTTCACCAGCTTTCAGAACAAGTATGGAGGGGACAGGATAAGAAATTTTAGGCCCTTAATGATGCTTAACACTGAGTTAAAGATTTTGGCCAAGGTCCTGGAAAACTGTTTGCAGGTTGTGCTTGATCATCTTGTATCCACTGAACTGGCTGTAAAGGGCTTGACGATCCAACATAGCTTGGTTTGTGCGATCATTGACGGAGAAGCAGTGCTGATCAATTTGCATCAGTCAAAGGCCTTCAAAAGGGTTGACCATTATTTTTTGGAGGCTGTCTTGTCCATGGCTGGATTTGAGCTGGACTTTTGCTCTTGGGTTTGACTCTTGTATGCAAGTTCATCCTATGGTGGAAGTGAATGGGGAAAGATTGAAGCCTTTCTGTTTGTTCAGATATATTCATCAAGGTTTGACCTCTCTTGCCCTTGCTCTATGTGCTTGCACTGAAGACTTTCCTGTGCAGGTTGAGGGTGAACCTGGTCCTTAGTGGGATCATGCTAACTGGTACCACCAACTTGGCCAGGTATACCACCTATGCTGATGATTTTTCCATGCTTGTAACAAGCAGTGCTGAGATTGATGAAGTTGAAAGAGAAATCTGGACTTATGAGACAGTGATAAGTCTGTTTGCTTCAGGCTGGGTTCATGGAAATGTTTACCTCTCCTGATTCCCTTCAGTTGGACAGGTGCGCTGTGCAAGATACTCGGTATCTGGTTTGGTCCCAACATCGAGCCGAAGAAGAATTGGTCAAAAGTTCTGGAGAAGGTCGTAGCTTCAGTTCATATGTGCCTATGAAATCATTCCTTGAAGTAGAAGAGGAAGTGTGTGTGTGTTACGTATATCTCCTCCCTCGTCCTTCATTGCCTCTCAGTTTTGCCACTCCCATGCACTACTCTAGACAACCTAAAGAAAACATTCTCATCTCCTCAGAGGCAGCAAATCTCCTATGGTGTGTCGCGATCTGCTGCCTCTATCCATGCAAGGGCAGTCTAGGAATGTTGGACATACAGAAACATTGAGATATTTTGACTGCATTTCCTGGATTTGATGTGTACACAGGATGATGGGAACAGCACCTTCTGGAAGGTGGATGCTATAAAAGCATTTCCATCTTTGCGGTGCGTGCACTTATTTTAGGAGGAGGCCCACCTTCTGCCCCAAGGTGAGTGCTACTTCTATCGCATGTGCCATCAAGCACTGAAGGTTCTTCCTCTGATACATACTGGCCTCTCTGAGATCTGACCATTGTTGAGAGAGTCTTTATATTGTGTGTTAGTTGGTGGGAAATTATTCATGATGATCTGATTGAGGTGATCGGTCTAATGAGAGGGGATTTTCATTTCATATGGACTTGGACGCTCGGGTTGAAATGTCTCACTAATGATGAAGCATTATTCACCTGGCTGATGATTCAGAACATGCTCTGGGCTGGTTGCTTCACCAGAATGCATCTGGTGTGGTGGAATGGGTGTGTCCATTGAGCACACCTTCTTTCACTGCTTGGTTGTACATCTACTGTTTGAGATTATTGAAGACTACATACTTTGCATGGATCATGGACAATGCTTTGCACCCCAATGCCAATTCTGTTTGTATCAACATGAGCTCATTGGTGGACAAGAGGAAGCATTCTGTGCTTAATTGCTGTGATGAGAATGTTGATATGGACAACAACTATGAAAGATGTTCATAGTGGATTGTCTCACTCTTCCCATCACCTGGTTGCATTCTTCAAGCACCAGCTGAAGGTCAAATCAGAGTTGAGAGGGAGAGGCTTTCTTCTGAGGACTTTGTTTTTCTTTATACTAATGTTCACCAATCAACATGTGGTTTCTCAAATGATAACATGATTTGTTCAGGTGTTTTTATTCATATTGGCTATGACATCCATGATAGCAAACTTCAGTGAGTCTTTGGTATTGCATGTTTGTTTGTCTTCCACACAATGACACATCAGATATTTTATCTAAAGAGTTTAAATCCGGACAGCTAAGAGGTCAAATGTTGCAGGTAACATGATTGTAGGTACCTCCACTTTTTTCACTAAAAAAGAGTATCACATAATGAAAAAAAAAGCTTCCCCAAAACAAATTTTTTTTATCATCAAAATTTTTGTTATTAAGAGGAAAGACCAAAGTATTTTTTATTATTTTATTAATTTTTTTAATCGTCTGTACCATGTTTGAAATTTTGATTTAAAATTTTGTTTTTTTTTGGCATCAGCAGTGGGCAAAAAATTACTATGGGAAATTAGTATCTTTTTTGTGGTAAAAAACACATTGTTTTGGAAATTCTTGCAAAAATCAAAAAAATTGTTGGATTTTAATGAGATTTTCAGGACTTATTCACAAATGAATTAAATTATTTTTTAAATATTTTTTTTTAGAAAATCTTGTTAAAAATATTTTCTTTTTTACAGCTCTTACCTCCACTTAATTTTATGAAATTTTGATTTGAATATTTTTTTATATTAGTTAAAAGTAGGACTCCTTGGAGAATGTAAATTGTAATTTTCTTTTTTTTTTTAAACAGTTATTCATTTACTAAAAATCTGCTCAGAATCATAAAATTAAAATGCTTTGACATTATTTAATTAGAAAAGCTTTTTATTGCTTTTATGAATAAGATTATATTATAGACACTATTGTCTTTAAAACATTTTTGGGGATGAAAAATAAATTTCTATCAGAATTTTTATCATTTTTAAAAATTTTTTAATTATAATTTATAAAGTTTTAAATCTTTTAAATTTCTGTGTTACTTTGTCACCGTTAGGTGATATTGTTATTAAGTAAAAACTATATTTACTAATCATAAATGGAAAAGCTTAATACAAATCATTACATGCCAAGGTTTTTAAAAGAATTTTGAACTTTTTTTAATTAGTGTATAAATTTTTGTAAGTACAACAGACAATAAGCAGCATTATCAGGCAATAATTATATTAAATTTAAAGCTGAAATTTCTAAAATTCAATAAAACATTAGATTTCATAGAATATTTTCCTAAATTTTTAAGAATACTGAGTACTTAAAAATTATATAAAAAGATGCTCACATCATTTTCTATGTTTTATGTTTTAGAGATAAAATCTCTGTAGAACAACAGTCTGCTATCACCTTGTCAAGCATGGCTACCATTGGTTAAAGACAGCTACTGTTTGGTTGAAAAATTAATTTCTACAATATTTTAAATAAGTAAATAATCTTTCAAATCGGATTAATTATACTTTGAATCAGCTAATATTCCTCAAAGTTTCAGAAACGTATATTTTACTTTTGCAAGATTTTTAAAACTGAAAACTAACTTGTGTTTACAAATATCTAAAAAATGGATGACTTTGACAATGTTGCTGAAAAAAAATGAAAATCTATTCCAATCAATATAATTTCTGTTTGAAATACACCAGAGTATTTTGCTTAATGGAAATATTAAATTTAACCCTTTATCTTTCAATTAAAGCTAAAGTGAAAGCTTCAAGGAAGCTTTTCCATTTTTTTAAAAATTAATCTAATCCTCTTGATTTCAGTGCAGGTAATTGGGAAAATATTTGGCCAGCTATTCATAGGATTTGTCAGCTGTGTAAAAGGGAGCAGTGTGTTGCTGGTGTATGTACCATCTTCCCTGTGTTACTTCCTCGATCCAAGGCTTGCTGTTCAGTGTCTCGATTTATGTGCTTGCATTAACCCTAGGACCTTGTGGAGAAAAAGTTGGGAGGCACAATGTGACCCTCAATGCTCACAAACCCCTAATCATCACAGATGATAGGAACTTGCTGTGCATAACAGTATGTACTTCCGTGGGGTCTGGCGTACAGCCACCTATCACTCTTTCTGTCCAGTTTTGATCTTCAACAAAGTTCCTCTGATTTGTTTGTTGAGAAAAAACAGCATGTTTGACTTTAGCAAACACTTTGACTGGATCACATGGTTCTCCTGCGTACTAATGGCCATCATGTGACCTATTTTCAGAACATAAGATTTGTATCTGATGTCTTCATGCATCAATCATCTGATTGTCGAGTCTGATACATATTCTCAGGGTACCTTAGACTTTCCAGATAAATTTTACATTTCTGACATGCCTGACTGTCGAGAATGTTGTTTTTTCTTTTGGTCACTGAAGACAAGTTCTTGCCAAGTACCCGGAGCTTTGTTTTCTTAAACATGAGAGAAGGCTACAATCTCCAAATCTGTGTGGTTAGTCAGTAAAGCAATGAGAGCTTCCATAGCAAGTGAATATATTTTATAGTAAATTGCACCCAATACGAAGCCTGAGAGACATTCAAATTAGAGGTTTACTGTCAAGATGTTAATGCTGAATGAGGTTGTGTCATATGAATGGAAGAGATGACAATAGGAAGTGAAGATTGAGGATAAGAAAGAAAAATGATGATTGATCCTTGACATGAAGAAGTTAAGATTGAAGTGTTCAAGGAAACTAATCACATACAAGTCTTTTCCCCAAAGTAGCAGTTCTTTGGCAAAAGCTATCCGAGTGAAACTTCTTTTTTACATTTGGTATACAGAGGAAACACGGACAATCCACCTCTGAACGTAGCATGGCATTTCATCATTATAAATGTCTGAACAAATGGAATTGAAGAATGGAGCTCATCTGACCCTTTACCATTGAAATAATGGTAGTATCGATAGGCTTGCGACATTGAGTCTGTTGGAAATTGGCTGCAGAGTGGAGAATAAGTCTTCTCCTGTAAGACTGCATAAACCATTTTGAACTCTATCATGGTTCGAAACAGGGGACTGAAACTGCAAAATGTAATCTAAAGTATTCAAAAACAGGAATTAAAATATATTCTGTCCTTCAGAGCTTCTCCAATTCATTAGATTTTATTCTTGTTTTCCTTTTAATCCCCAGAGTTTGTGATATTTAAAAAAAAAAAGTATAAATGATAGTGTAGCGGACCGTGGAGGTGAAGATGTGACGAGATATCAGAAGGTTAAACTTTCCTACTGGCGGGTCCAGCTACATAAGAATGTCGGATTTTAATTAAGTCCAAAGAAAACAAACAAGACCGATATACATGGGTAAACAAATATATATTAATAACAAAACAAGTTAAACAAAGATATGGACTGTTACATAGAGTTTGTATGGAGAAATTATGTGTGTGTGCTGTAAGTGTTCGTACGTACGTGTATTGTTCTTAGCGTGTTCCCAGAATTTGGGAAACGCTGTATCTGTGAGAGGTTACATATTGGCCTAAGTGGAAAAAGAGAGATTTTACCTCGTCTCCATGTGAGGTAGCGGCCCAAGGCCTGAGTTGAGAGAGAAGGGTCAACCTGTATTTATAGCCAGGGTAGAGAGACCCCTGTTGAAGGATTAAAGAACTGAGGAGGAGCTAACTGCGACAATAGAATATTGTAAGACAAAAGTGATAAATTTCAAAGATGTTTCATTGAATGTTTCAAATGCAAATATTTGCTAGACACATGACTTTTCAATTAAAAATTCTCAGTTGACAATGTGGCCATTTTGTTTATTTTCTATTTGATGTGTGTCTTTTTATTGTGTAAAAATTTCAGCTAAAGAATAAAAAACCCTTGAGAAATTATGAATTTCTATTTATTTGCCTATTGACGATAATTCTTTTATTTTTCAGTGGACTTTGGTCTAAAAGTAATTCAATGGTCACCAACTGAAACTATAAAACTTCAATTATGGGATATTGCTGGTGAGAATTTTGCTCAAATATCTAAAACCTTGTTTTTTCCACATTCCCTTTGATTTCAGTTTAAAATTTTACTAAACCCACTAAGCATTTCTCACAGAAATATTTTCAACAAAGTTTCATTGAATTTTAAAAACAAAAAAAAAAAAAAGAGAAGAAATTCACATTCAGTTTCTGAATGTTTACTCTGCATATTAAAATTTTGTAGGGAATATGAACGAGATTTCATTGCAATTAACTGGCTGATGAGTTTATAAACAACCATCTTTGTTTTGTGCAATTCTAGATTATCTTTAGTCAGAGAATGGCTGTATGAAACAATGCAGCCAGTTTACTTTTAATTTCTTTTAATTCTTTAGACTAACTTCTATTTGCTTTTTAAGTTTCAACTGAACACACATTGGAACATTCCAAACATTAGAAATAAATGGAATCAAATGTAAATGCATTTGATCGGTAAATGCAAAAGAAATGTCAGTTTTAAAAATCAGTAAAATGAAGAAAAAAAAGCCTAATTTACAATACCTTTTTGCATAGTGTTACTAGTTTAGCATGAAGTGGCAGCAGAAGTCACCAATAGGCTGTACTTTCTCAAGTCCTTCCATGACTACTGTGATTGTGTTATTCAGTCATGTCTTACCAGTAAAACTCTCTTTCTAATGTCTACCTTCTGTTTTCTTACAATATTTTCTAGTCCTGGGTATGACAATAAACTACATCTGGCAGCAAGGCCTCTGATCAGGAGATTGGAGGTTTTGAGGAGCATGGAACCACCTCTTAACTGCTGTTGTTCCCAGGTCCATCTTAACCCAGAGTGGTAGAACCAGTTAGGGCCACAGCTATGGGCAAATAGTGAACCTCCCCAAACAAAAACAAAACACTATGAAAGTATAAGAATACATTTTTATAGTAAAATGACTGGCAATATATTTTTATATAAAAAAATTACCAACAATAAATTTTATCTGTAGCAGAAAGCAAACAATTGCATTAAAAAAATATTTAGTTGAAGCCATGAAATTGTGTTCAAAATATTTAGGTTTCGGCATTAAATAACCCATAGAGGTTGATATGCCACTAAACAAAATCAACTAACCACCATGAAAGAACTCTTTCTTTTGACATTAATCCATATAATACCCTACAATTTCTTAAACTGTATTCCAAAATATAACTTCAACAAAACTACAACATACAACGCACATATCACTGCCTCTAGTAATCATGTCCACAGAAACATTTATATGCACAAAAGCTGAGTATCATATGCCATGTACTCAACTGTGAAAGCAGAATGACATACATTTTTATTAATTCAAAGCTGCCAAGAAAATTAAATTTTAGCATTAAATCAGCCATGAAGAAGTTGATATACTGTTAAACAGACAAATCAATAAATCTACCCATTGGACAACAATGAAGCAACCTTCTAATCCACCTGTTATCATTTCTTCTATGTATTCTCAGCAAATGTGTTTTTGTCTTATAATCAATTTTATGACATTGTCCTGGTCTCTTCTTGGTTTCATGTTGACTCTGCGATGTTATTTCTTATACAAAGATTGACTTGTGTAAATTTTTGAGTTTGTTTCACACTTGTACATCATAGGTAGCATTATAAAGTCATTATACACTTGACGTTTTAAGAATATTGGAAAAGTGCTTTTCATTATGGCTCTATTTTAATTAAATACTTTCAGCAATTAGGTTTTCATCTTACAATTTCAGGGAGCAAAACAATCACAAATGAAATAAGGTGTATTGTTTTGAATATGTCGGAACAGAAGTTTATATACAACTGAATCCATGTCCAAATATGTTTCTATCTTTAGTAGGGGGTCGGGGGTGATGCCATGTTGTAGAATTAACAGGGACATTGTAATCTTGATTAACTGGTACTATTATTCAATACCATCTCCCAGCAGACTGGCACCAAGAACATTTGAACAGGACTTTATGTACAACTGAATCCATGTCCACATATGTTTCTATCTCCAGCATGAAATGAAAAGAGCCAGTTGAAATGTCTGTGATGCATAACGTAGGAAGAAGGCACTGGGAGATTTGTCACTAATAGCACCCATTGAAGGTAAAAGGGGCAGAGGAGAAGGATCATAAAAAGACAAACACTGCAAAAAGTGATACAAGCTAGGAAGTTGTGGAGATCCATGATCGCTGACATCCTGAAGGGACATAGCACATAGAAGATTAGTTATGATGTGCAGTCAGACCCTTTTTATCAATCAACATGGTAAGCTTGTGCAGATCTATTACGCACGAACATACTTACATACAAAAATACAAATCACATACAACGCCAAGCATTCATTGGTTAATTAATCACCATTACGTTATTATAGGCAATTTACAAATTGCAGCAATGCGACAATTTTGTAATCGCTCTATTTTTATGGAGTCAATTTTGTACACTTTTGGGAGAAACGGATCACAGAGACTTTCTTAAGTCTCCCCAAAGCTCACTCGCTGATTGGTTGATGCCAACCAATCAGATCGTCTGCACATGAAGAATAATTCTTCCCATGCAGTGATCTGGAGCCTACAGTCACTTATTTAAGCAAGAATTTTCTAACCCGTTTTAGTGAGATTTCAGCTGCCAAACGAATCCAGGACGGTTGAAACCATGCGCCAACTTTCTCACACACACACACACACACACACACACACACACACACACACACCGAACATACCTTGTACACACTCACATAATCTTTTCTTACACAGCAAAAGCTTTCAAGAACAATCATTACAAGAAACTCTCATGAACATTCTTCCAGTGAACTTTGGAACACTAAAATAGCAGTTAAAGAGAGACAACTCTTGTTTATTTCAACCTTTTCTTACTTAAATGCATGCTTTCTTTCACATCCTTGTTTGATATTGTACATCTTGTTAAATACATATTTTATGTGTAACAATGTCTTTTGCTTATCCTTTTCTGCGTCAGCCCTGTTTCCTAATCTAAAGTTAAATTAATGTGGTGAAGTCCGCCACAAGCTCATCTATACATTCAAACTTCAGAAAAAGCATCATAAAGTAATTAATTTGGTTTTATTTTATTGATGATATTTTTTGTCATGTAGTGTAGTTTTACTGACTCATGGGATGTAGTATGCACTCAACTGCCCCATGGGTAATAGATATTGCTATTTTTTGTTCTTTGTCACTTTCTATATAAATGAGTCACCTCAATCTCTATTTGTTTTTCTCTTTCTTTTTAATGATTTGTACATATGTGAGTTTTTATTCTTCACAGGCCAAGAACGTTACACGTCCATGACACGGGTTTATTACAAAGACGCATTTGGTTGTGTAGTAATGTGTGATATTACACAGAGGCACACATTTAAAAATGCTGCCCTCTGGAAGAAAGACCTGGATCAGAAATGTACTTTACCTGATTGCACACCCGTGCCATGCATTCTACTGGCTAACAAGGTATTCTTCAATCACCTGTGATGATGACGATGATTTTCTTTTTTTCAATCAGATATATATTTTGTTAAATAGGATGGGAAAGGAAAATTTAATTAATTTTATTTAGTTTTTCTCACATTTTTCCATCTGCTGGGAGTGAGGAATTAAAAAAAAAAACAAAAAAAACTGGTATGGTTAGAATTCAAATGAGCAACTTTCTATTTTTTAAAAGACTTTCAGTATACTGCTTTTAAAAACAGGAAGTCGCTCATTTGAATTCTAGACATGGCCAACTTGCAATGGCTCAGAACTAACACTCGTATTAGAATTAAAAAAACAGACAAACAATATATGTCATATATTCAAAGTATGAAAAGAAACTAATACCATCAAAAACAAACCCTTAGAAAATGGCCAAGGAAGTGTTCGAAAGCGCTTGAGACAATCAACAATGTAAAAGAGGGCTCAATACAAAGTAGAGCAATATTATTTATTTTAGGATATTACATCGAAAAACATGTCAAAATCGCTACACAATTGCAGTTGCGTTTCAATGTGTATCAATGCATCTCCTCAGGTGATTGTAAATTACTGGCAAATGAACAATTTATAAATAAATTTACAATCACCTGATGGGATGTGTGTGTATATATATATATTTTTGTCATCCACAGACAGACTGTTTCACTGTTTCACAGCTCATCAGTGTGGCTAGACGTCCGGTTACCTCTAGCTAGGATCGATACCCGACTGAATTGGCGTCAGTCGGAACTTCTACCACTAAGCTGTCGGCGCATGGCAGAGATGAAGGTGAATTTTAGCGTGTTTATTTTTAGATTTTAGATAAACACACAGTGACTGACAGTGACTCAATTCTGCCGAAGAGTCGTGCTATATTAGCTTTAATACTCACTGTTTACAAATGCACCCCTCACACCCACAGAGCTCAACCGAAATTAATTTTTTCAGGAGCCTATATATATATATATATATATATATATATATATATATATATATATATATATATAAGTGAACATAGAAGTCAACACTTAGAGGCGACAGTCTGTTTCATGCTAGATGCAATCGCTGGGTGGCGAGTGTTGACTTCTATGTTCACTTTTATATTTACACATGCTCTATCTCTGATATTGAGCACTTTATCCCATAAATATAGCACACTTTAAGACTATATTTCTTATATATATATATATATATATATATATATATATATATATATATATATATATATATATATATATATATACATATACACACACACACACACACTTTATTTTAGGATATATATATATTCCACAGTGAATGTAGTTAAACAAGGCCATTAATGGCCGATGGCTGAACGTGACTGAATTCAAACTTTTATTGTCGATAACTCCAAAACGGTAGTTTGGGAAAATTTTAATAGATATTTAGTGTGGGGCTTAAAATAGCAAATTTACCATTGTCTCTTTCTGAATCTAAGTATGTGTTCTTTGGTTTAATTTAAGGAGAAAATATCAAGGCTACCAATTTTGATGCCAATAATTGGTCATTCCTTTTGAAGAGATTGACATAAAAAAGGCACAAAATACTAGAGGATCACATTAGAAGGATATTGAGATTCTGGCTGACGAACAATGTCCTGAAAGATGAGCTTAGTGGCCAATTAAGCTTTTTATTAAAATTGGTTTATCTTTGATTCAAAGCAATGATATACAAAGATGCGGAGGACACAGCTTGTGGGAATGATGCACTCTCACAATTGATTGACTCATCTATTTTATACAAAGCTAAGTTTGGTATGTGTAGTGAACACAAAGGGCAAAGAAGCTTAGGGTTGCATGTATTTTTGCCAGCAGTTAGGGACAAGGATCAATTGCCTCGATGGTGGATGGTGCTCCAGGTGAAGAGAAAAAGGTTAAAGTGCTTTGTTCTTGAAGCAGATAACCTGCACTGGTTGGCTGATTCTTTGGCCAATCAGTAGTTGATGTAATGTGCAGATTGGCTGGTTCTTTGCCCAATCAGTGGAGGCCTGAGACAATAAAAATCCCAAAAGATGAGAGTGGGGAGAATTCGTCTTGGTGACAGTTGTGCTGTTAGTATGTTGTTCTGAGTGGTAAAGTACAGTGAGAATTTGTGACTACTGCATGGTACAAGGCTAAAATTTTAAGCATACACTGAAAATCCTACTCACTGACAATGGCCTGCAAGATTATCTTTGTAACTATTTCTCTTTGAAAAGAGATTTTATGTATATTTACCAAGCATAACATTATCAGGCACAAGGCTGTAGTTGTAAAGGTGCCTCTTGGGAATTATTTACTGATTTTTCTCCTCTTTGCTCTGCAGTAGGTTTGACCTGATCATATGTGTGAAAAATTACAATCTAAATAATTAATAATTTTGGTATATTCTTTGATTATTTTAAAGGATGACCTTCCTTCCCATAATGTGACCGAGAAAGACTTGGACACTTTTTGTAAAGAACATAATTTTACAGCCTGGGCAAACACATCTGTCAAAAATAATTGGCTGATAAAGGAATCTATGTCGTAAGTATTTGATTTATCATTTTATTTTGTGTCTGGAGCGAGGAAAATTATAAAACCAATTTTTTTTTTTTTTTTTTTTTTTTTTACACTAAGGTTTGTTATGTACAAAGCCTGGGTGCCACTCAAGGTAGAGGGTTACATTAAGGGGTAGTAAATATGGATAGGAGGGGACAATAACAATTGACTCTAGACTTGAACAGGTTAAGATTGTAGTGATCAGGGAAACATCCTCTTGGGAGTCTTTCACAGAGCAGTGGTTCACAGGAAGAAGCTGTTTGAGTGGAACTTCTCACTGATGGAATACGGAGGGAATGAGGGTGGTTTGTTACTATGTAAGTGATATGGTGGGTCCTAGCCATGAAGGTCAGACCTGGTGGAAGCAGGAGATGCAGTTCATCCAAGCACTTTCCGAGGTAATAGCGATAGAGCCGTGACAGACTCGCCATATCCCGCTTGTGAGGGAGAGGTTGGAGAGTGGAAAATAATTCTTCTCTCATGGAGACGTTTTTAAATTCTATCAAGACTGGAAAAGGAGGAATGGGCAGCTTCAATCCGGATATGACAGCAATACTCCATTTTTGGTCTTATCTGACTCATTCGCCTCTCTCACAATTTTTAAATGGATTTTTTTCTTATTACTATAAATCTTATTTCTAGTCAGTATCCATGTTTGAATTGACATCCATGTTTGTTTTCTATTTTCTTAAACTCTTTAAATTAAATGTCAACTGGCATAGATCAAAATGTCCTACTAAAGAAAAACATGTTTCCGACAGGAACCAAACTTGTAATTCAGTTTCTCCATCAGTGAAATTACTCCTATAGCTGAAATGTGAGCTTATAGTAATATTTATCATTTATTTACACTATTTATTTATTAGATTGTTTATTCAAATGTTTGCCAAACCATTGGCTAATTGTCAGTTGATTCAAACTTTATAAACTGGTAAATAAGGATTTCCTTAGCATTGGTTCACATATTTATCTTAGTAAATGTTTATAAATTTATGAATAAAAAAATTGTTTTCATATTTATTTCTTTATAAATTGGTAAATGATAAATATTGCATTAGTTTTAATTGTATAATTTTTTAGAATGTTGTAAATATAAAGTTATTCTTGTAAATAAACAAGTGTTGTAAATTATCAAGAACAAAAAAATGTATAAATTCACTTTTGTCATATGTTTAGGTTTTATTACAATTCTAATCATCACTTTTTGAAACAACAAACATTGCCAAGGAGTGAAGGTACTTAAAATAATAGTAGTGTCAAGGGAATAACTATCCTTTTGACACTATTCTTTTTTTTTTTGTGGGTGCAAAGGTTCAAATTTGCCAAAAAAAATAACAAATGTCTCGTATGATAAAAAAACAACAACACTGCTTTAAAAATCTGTATAGAGTAACAAAGATATTGATTTTCAAACTTGAGAAAAAAGTAAATAGATAAATTGGATTATTGCCAGATCCAAGGAGCTTATAATTGTGTTAACAAAATGTTTCTTATTGTTTTTTTTATACTTTAAATAAGATTTCCAGTTGTATTTAAATTTCTTTTTGAATTTTTTTTCTGCAGGTATTTACTGAAAGAAATGATGAACAAATACAAAGAAGTGAACAAGGAAAATAGTCAAAAAACCGAATTGACCTCCAGTGTGGACTTACAACCCCAAAAAGCTTACTATAAGTGCTGTTAACATTTGGTCATTCTCCTTTCACAATAACACCAAATTCTATTTGCCTTGTCATCTGATGCCTTGATCAGTCTTCGAGACAATTTTTCAGTAGGGGTTTGGGTCAGGAATGGACACCTGACAAACAAGATTCCCCCACAAAATTGCTGACTGTTATTTTTTCAAATATTTAAATTTTTCACATTATTTTTTTAATTTTCAAAATCAATCAAAATGCTTTAATTGCAACGTAATCTAATTTATTTTCAAACTTGAAAAAGTGTTTCTATTAAGATTCTAAATTACATCCAGAAATGAACTTGAAGTTTTTTTTCCCCCAAAAAATGTTCTTTAATGGGTAACAAAATCAGAAAACCGACAAGATCAGAAACCAACATCATGTAAGAGATGAGAAACATTTATCGTTCAATGATTTACAAATTCATAATTCTTTTTTTAATAGGAATATTTTCAATGGTTTAAGTAAATATATTTGTAATAGAATCTAAGTAATTTTTAATGTGATTTAAGAAACCTAGTGGCAGATAACTCTTACCTCAGCAACTTGACTACAATTAAAAAAGGCCAACAGGTTATCCAGTGAAACTCATTAAAATCTTACCAGTGACTAACAATTTTTTTCCCAGTGTTTTGTCGTTGTAAATATTATTCCTTTGTAACATAAAAAGACCTGTATATTTTTGGCAACTAAAAATTTTCAAATTACATTGATGAAATTTCCCTGGACTTTTATTATGTGTTTGTACCTCTCTTTGTTAGTTTGCATGACCATCACACCTTGCCAATATCTCATAAATAATGGACTGTTCCGTTTTGGTCAGGTGGAAAGAAGGGAAAAAGGCACTATTTGGTTTCAGTGAGAAAATGAAAGAAAGAAGCCAAGAGAGAGAGAGAGAATTAGAGAGAGAGAATCAGATTAAGCTGATTAAGTAACTACACTTTGATCTTAGCCAAAAGTTCTAGAATCGATGATGGCCATGATAAAATCACCATTTTTTAGATGCACGGTACCAACTGTTTGGGAACACCAGATACTGTAAGCAACCTATAATCCAATCCCAAATATGTTTTGACTTTAAATAACACACAAAGGGTTGATAAGCCATAAAAAATAAACAAAATCTAATGACAAACCACTTTACATGCCCACATCTTCAAACCACCCACTAATGATAATCAAACAGACTTTAGCCAGATTATCTGGCAAGTCTTCTCCTGAAACAGAGATTATGAAAGGGCTGAAATGTATAGTTGGATTTTGGCAATGCTCACATGTGTACCACGCAGAACTAAGTCCTACAGGAAACAGTTGAGTGCCTATATCTAGAAGCAGACGAAGCCTCAAAAAGTAAAATGGAAGTAAAAGAAGGATCCCGAAAAAGAAAAACATCTTTTAACCACAGTAAATACATAAACAGCACAATTCTCTTAGATATATTTACATCATTTGGATTATTGTTCTCATATTTATTGACATATTCACATTTCAACCCTTGTACAGTCCAACCGTCTTCAGGTGATTTATGCTAGAATTTCGAACTGAACCCTTTTCGTCAATAGAGCTAGAGTGTTCTAAATCCACAAACATCATCCTATACCTCATCCCAGAAATATATATAGATAATATTAGTGGTGTGTGTGTGTGTATATATATATATATATATATATATATATATATAAATTCCCAAGAGGATAGAATCCAGGTAGAACTCAATGTCCAGGACAGAGTAAGAATATATTATAAAAGGCTCAAACACTAATATTCCATGGTTATAATTTATTACATTGGAATCATAATCACAATCCAAGTCATCAGACCTACAAATTAAAAAAAAAAAACTTTTAATTTGTAGGTCTGATGACTTGGATTGTGATTACGATTCCAATGTAATAAATTTTAACCATACAATATTAGTGTTTGAGCCTTTTATAATATATATATATTATGCACTATTTAGCTATGGTAATTGGCTAACTAATTAACCATAGAAATTAAAAACGGGAAATACTTAAGGTGAGAAAGAGCTATAACAAAAGACAGACCAAGCGACATTTTTTTTAACAAAACAATAATTGGAAATGATTTTATTTCATTTCCGAAGAAAGATACGTTTCGCAAAAGACAGAAAATCCGTAAGAGAAAGCCAGAATTAAGATTCTGTCAAAATTAATGTCATAAGAGAGTGATGTGCCAAGGGAAACAGAATTCGGGAAAGAAAGACAAAGCCAACCACACATGGCGGCCATAAAAAAATTTTGGCTTCGGTCAACTGCATACAGGCAGAGGAAATCAATATTAATTATCTTTCAGAGATACCATTTAATTTTTATTCTTGGGTCCTGACAAAGAAAGCCATCTGTTATATGTACTGATCTTGGCATGAGAGAATTCTTGTTGGGAATTGAGAATTATTGAGGGACCCAAAACATGTCCGACCCCACACCAGGTTTTGGTCGGTGTCCATATAAACGAATGTCCCTGGGTGTTCCAGCAGTTCCAGAGGGAGTTGAGTTCCCGAGGCAGTTGAGTACGAGAGAATGGGCTTGGAGAATAGCGCCTCGCAGGAGGTGAGCAAGATTCCATGCCTTTCGACTTAGTCTCCCTGCAAGTTTTATTGAAGAATGACTTCAGATACCAAAACTCGCTTACGAAACGCAAAAAGTGTCACGAATCCATAGAAACGGGCTGGGAGAGAAACGCACTCCTGTATTCAACAGACGGACAAAGATAATTGTTATTTCTCAACATATTTGAACCTCTTGAGTTTGTTTTATTATTTCTTTTACTTACGTTTGTGTGGTATCACCTTTACCCCGGATTCAGCTTGCATTACGGCCCGACGCCTGATTGATTTTGTCTACCTAAGATCAAAATCCCAATGTGGGTAGGTTAGACTGGAGATCAAAGCAGTTACTTCAGCAAACAGACATTGGAGGAGAGCTGGGAACGACAAAGCTGATATCGAACTGCTGCGAGGATCAGTGTGAGGCACATATTGGTGCATTAAGTCTGAGGTCGTGGAATCTCTCGGTCAGCTTCTGCGAGGCAACACTCTGGTTAAGTTCTGACTCTAACTCCCAAACCAGCTCAACTTTGTCTCCAACTCGAACTCAACTAACTGCCGAACGACCACAGGACGTTCATTTATATGGGTACCGACCGAAACACAGTGTGAGACAGATGCGACCTGGGGTTCTTGGTAAATCTCGATTTCTAACAAGAAATCTCTTTGTTGTCAGGCAAGGAAAATTGATTACTTCCCATTTTTGGAAAATTAATCACTTTCCAATTCGCGGGGGGGGGGTGGGGGTGGGGGCTTCGTCGTCCATGAGGGAATGTCGGAGGAGAGCTATCCTCCTAGACTCTTTCTCTCTCACATACCAATCCCTTCAGTGGGTGTTAACAACTTCTCCACCTTTCTCATCCATTCACCTCTGCCTCTCACCCATGCTACCACCCAACCAATAATATCTCGGCTGTGCAGGTGTGGCTAAGCTGGCCTCCTTAAAATCATAATCCAGAATTTTTGTTTACAAAATTCTCCTTTTTCCCATTGGCCAAACGTTTCCATATTGTCAAATAAATTTTTATATCTTTCTTTTTGGGCCACCCAAAATTCACTTAGCCAGCACTCTCTACCAACCCCATCGATCACTGTCAAAGTTTGCCATCTTGTCCTTTCGTTAAGTTAGCTTTATAATGGAATCCTTGGCTTGTTAAGAAATTAAATTCTTTTATCTTGCCAAATCTCAATTCTCCACTCTATTTTCTGTCTCATGCCAAAAGTTTACATGCACCATATCGCTATTCAATGTCTCAGCATCTGAATCGACACGTTAAGGTAAATAATAACAAACCCCTCACCTGTGTCAAGCCAATGCCAAAATTTTATAACCGCCGCATTGCTTCTCTCTCGTGGTAACATAAAAAAAAATAAATGATATCTGGGAAAGATAATTAACATTGATTCTCCCTGTCCTGTATCTGCGATCGTCTCAAGCCGAAATTTTTATGACCGGCACGTGTTTTGGCCGAAGTCTTCATATTTGCCTTTCTTTCTATCTCCCTCGGCGAGACATAAATCAACTTGACAAGACCTCACACGTGGCTCTTTCCACGGGTTTACTGTCTTTTGTGGAAAGTATCTTTTCGTAAATAGAATAAAATCTTTCTTTTAACGTCGATCCGTCTATCTTTCGGGATAGCTCTTTTTCGCCTCAAGTCTTTCCTGTTTTTAATTTCTATGGTTAATTAGTTAGCCAATTACCATAGCTAAATAATGTCACATGTGCATATTCTAATGTTACACTGCATAAGATAAATAAATATTTATGGCTCTACTTTATGTATTGAGCACTTTTTAAATTAATGTTCTGAATGCTACAATTTTATATATATATATATATATATATATATATATATATATATATATATATATGACCTTAAAAACAAAACCCAAAACCAAAACATACCAAAAATAGCATGTAAACTAACACTATCCAGTGATAATAGATTAACAGAAATTACTAAACAAAACAAGAATTTCTCAAAATGCAGGCATGAAAAATTTTTGCTATGTTATTTAAAACTTGAAAACTAATATCTTGTCAGACATTTAAAAAAAATGCAAATATCAATAGCTTCATCTGCTACAAAGAAAGTTGGTTCTCTGTTTGGCGCCAGAAAGTTTTTCTCATCCGAGTCCATCCTTCAAATCTATAAATCAACCATTTGCCCTTGCATGGCATACTGCTGCCATATATGGTCTGGAGCCCCTGCTGTTCATCTCAAGGTCCTCAACAAAATTCAGAGATGGATATGCAATGTGATTGGTCTTGATCTGCCATCTCTACAGTCACTTTCTCATAAATGTGTCGTCGTTTCCTTCTGTCTTTTCTGCAAATACTTTCACAGTAACTGCTCCAATGAGCTACTTTCACTGGTTCCCAGACTGCATGAATTTATCCTTGCTATTGGCATCTCAGTCCCACCCTTTCACTGTCGAAACGGTTAAATGTAGCCATCTTTTATACTCCTATAGCTTCATGTCTCGCACTTCCCATCTGTGGAACTCCCTTCCTCTTACTTGATTCCCTGATAGCTATAATATTCAAATGCAATGTCAATCGACATCTTCAGATGCCTTGATCTAATTTCCCGCCCTTCTCTTCATCCTTTCCTCTATCAGGCCTCTTTACTCTCGCTCCCACTCTCTGTAACCCCTTGCGTACTAGTGGTACTCACACTTTGGTTGGGGTTAAATGCTTAAAAATAAATATGAATGAAACACAAGAATTCATAAAATAAGCAAAACAATTAAGTCAACAGAAACCATAGAAATGAATAGAAATCCAGAAAAATATAACAAATTTTAGGCCAGTTTTCTCCCTTGGCTCTGCTTCACTTGTCTCTGGGGGGGGATATGCTTTTCTTCATCTTTGTTTTTATTAATTTTCAACAGTTTCAGGAGCTAAAAAGGACTAAAAATTGCGGATTTTCATCTTATCAGAGATTTTAACATTTTTTTTCTTTCAAGAATTGAAATTAACATGAAATCTTTACTTATTAACTCAGTCAAAATGCTTTACATTGAGGAAAAATTATTAAAATAAATCCTGCAACAGAAAACTTTGATGTAATAACAAGCAGTACACACAACACAGGTTGAGAATTATACATAGTTTATTACAATAAACATGTAATCCAGAGCCTACACAATGTTAGTGCATTGTGTGTTTGAAATATGAAAGTTTTGGCCAATATCAAGGGCAATGTGTGTGCTAAAAATATGAAATTTTTGGTCCTCAACCAGATATGAAATAAGGAAAAAATATTACATTCATGCATATTGTAAAAAAAAAAAAAAATAATCAAACTTTCCTTTCCATGACAAATCACACAACATAAATGAAATTAACCTTAAGTGGAAGAAACAGTTTTTCAAAGAAAAACAATATTAACCAGGTGTATGTAAAGTTATGAAAACGGGCAAGTTCCCAAACACATAAAAACAAATGCATTAATATTCGATATTCTTCATTTAAAAAGGATAAATATCCGAAAAGTTCCAAAGGGAGAAAATGGAATAGTAAGAAAAAATAATACTTGTCTTGGAAAGGGGCCTTCCTGTATTGCTGTTGTATTTGGATCAAGAATTTTTTTGGCCTTGACATTTAGTAGCTGGATGCGGCTGTGAATTTCTTGTCTCTGGAATTATGGGTAATAATTCAAGTTTGAATTCGGAGTGTTCACTCTTCCTGCAGGGCCAGGAATTTAGGCCAGAATTGACAATGGGTAGAAATGTTCAAACTCCTGTCTTCTCTAAAGTTTTTCAATTTCAATTCTGCAGGATCTTTATGATGACACCTTTAAAGAAAAATGATTTGATGGTGGTGATTTATCATAACTACTATATTCCCAGAAGGGCTTGGTGTTGACTGGCCAAGAGGATCGTGATATCATTAACCCTTCAGACACCAAGATGAGTTATATAGACATACTGCCAAAGTGATCGAGCTGGGTAAATTGTCATTTTATATTATTAATTTTGTGCATGTGCATTGTTTTTGATTTTGGTGACTGCACAGTACAGAAGGGTCAGTTGAGCACCGTCTGTGAGAAAAAGAGCACCATTTCACTCCACCAGAAATCTGGAAATGGCATGCTGTACTGATTGGTGTTCACGCCGGAAGCTCCAACACGAACAGTTCAAAGTGTTTGGGTGTCAATCTAAGGACAGTGCAGAGGATTCGGAAAGAGCTGGATGGGTCTAATGGTGATTACGAAGGTATTTGGAGTGATCACTAGCGATGGCGACGTTATGCCTCCATTCATCTTCCCACAGGGCCTCAGATTTAACACGGCGGCCTACATAAAGTGCCTGGAGGATGTAGTGCTGCCCTGAGTCAAGAGGGTGGCTACTGGAAGACACTGTCTGGCAACAGGACTCTGCACCATGCCACACAAGCAGGAGAACCCAATCCTGGCTGTCAGACAATTACTGCGACCACATCACTTCTTACATCTGGCCATCTAACTCCCCAGACTGACAATCCCCTTGATTATTACGTGTGGGGTGCAGTTGAGCGAGAGACCAACAAAACTCCTTGTAACACCAAAAATGAACTGAAGTCAAGGATAATGGCAGCATTCACCAACTCAAGGAGACCGTCCAGAATAGTTGCAGGAGATTCCAAACTCGTCTGGATGCCGTGGTTGAAGCCAATGGCGATTTATTGAATAGATTTACTCTTTAATATTTTAAGATATTTTTGTGCAATTTTGGTAAATATACCTGTTAAAATGAGACGTCAGTGTTATTTTCATTTTTGCGTAATTTAGACACCATTTTATCTATCGCATCCTACATTTGAACAGAAAAGTATAGCGGTAAGGGAAGTAAATCCAATTTTGTTAGTAAACTAATGCGCGGTTACTTCCCTTGATCAACTTAATCTATACGAGTAAAGTAAAATGAAATGACTGTCTTTTCATTTAGACAAAATTAGTTTCCAAGTAACAAGAACCTCTGCTAGTTCTAATGAAAAAAAGAACTTTTTAAAATAACTGTAAATTAGAAAATGTTAATATTTTATGCTAATTCCATCATCACAATTTCATTGAATATTCAAATATTTCTGTCTAATTTCTGATTCAATTCGAACTGTTATCTGCATCTTTATTATTGCCATATTCACGACGTTTTGACCGTTGTACGCTTTGGCCTTCTTCAGGTGATATAGAATGGAATTTCAAACTGCGGATAAAATCGTTGGTTGAAGTAACCCAAAAAGTGACTTGACCCAAAGGGTTGTGAGTTCAATACCTGGCCACAGCAAAGGGAACAAAAACTTGGAGAGTTGACTTATTAAAGGGAAATAACTGAAACTGAGATATGCAAAAAAGAAAAAGCATAACATGGAATTACAACAATCTACTCCAGTCGACTAAATAAAAGGTTCTGTTCGACATTCCAACAGATATCACCTGGAGAATGGGTGAAATGTTGTGAATATGGCAATAAAGATGAGGACAACAGTCCGAATGATGTAAATAGTGTGAATTATTCAAATATTTATAAATATATTTCCACTTGTACATGTTTAATGATATTCAATGGTCAAACTCAGTTCTCATTAGTTAAACTATTTACTACATCTGTTTCAAAATTAATAAAATTGGTATTACATGTTTACCATTTTGTTGGTTGAAAAAAAAAATTACTTCTAAAAGAGTTGTTGCGGAATGTATGAAGATGTTAAAAGATATCAGAAGGTTTGAATGATCAGAAGGCTTAAAATTGTGCGTGTTCAATGATCTTCCATCCACAACAATTAATAAAAGACAAAAATAATGATTCGAAACATAACAATTGAATTTATTAAGTATTTGATGTACATGCATATAAACTGAAAGGTTTGGCAGAGTCGTGTCTCTTTGATTAAAGATAACCTTTGTATTATCCTCTCAAATTACACCGAAATCTCAGACAATAACAAATAATATCGTATTTATTGTCTGTGAAAATTATAGAATATAAAACAACTTTGATAAAAACTTAAACCTACTTTTCTGACGAAAACAATGCCGTTCTGAATATTTTGACCGCAACTGTATGTGATATATTGTTCTCCATGTGGGGCATGTGTAGATATGCATATATATATATATATATATATATATATATATATATAATATATATATATGGTTTTGTGTATGTTGTTTATATAAGTCTCTCTCTGAGAACAAAGCATGTTTGCCATTCTCTTTCCTTTCAGCCATTCTGTTTTATCCTGTCCATGAGCTACGGTGTTCTTATATCACGGGTATAACAGGTGCCCATAACCAGAGAAACGTAAATGGGGGGGGGGATAAATATTCCTTTCCCTCACTGTCGTTAAATTGGATAAGGAGGAACAGAAGGAAAGGTCTTACATATAGTTTGAAGATATTCCTGATCTGAAGAAAAGTTCAGGTTTATATTGGCTGGATTTATCTATGTCCCAAAGCTAAACGGCATCATGTGCTTGTAAGCCAGGGAGGCAGAATTAGTCACAGCCTGGACCAAAGACCCAAGCTAGAAGAAAGCAACCTTCTCATTTGGTTGCTATTCATGAACTGAAAATCAATTCCCTCTTTAGTTGACTGTATGGAGTGATGTCGTGAAGCGGTCATCATGTGACCACGGAACTTATCTTCTACCAAACAAAGATAAGCGTTTTCTATATCCCCACAGTGTCTAAAGTGAAATGTAGTTTCAAAAGGACGGGTTTTCCCATGTTGCTAGTTATTTTAACTACCTTCACTCCTCAGCAGTGTTTATTCTTTTAAAAAGTGATGGTTATGATAGTAATAAGACCTAAACATATGCTGAGAGTGAAATTATATATATATTTTTGGTTCTTAAGAACAAAAATAATAAATGCTATTTATTTATTATATTGTTCATTGGAATGGTTGGCAAAACATCGGCTAATTTCCAATTGATATGAATTTTATAAAATGGTAAATAATAAGGATTTTCTTAGAGTTGGTTTGCATATTTTAACAATTTAGTAAATGCTTATAAATTTATGAATAAAAAATTGGTTTCATATTTATTTCTTTATAAATTGGTAAATTATAAATATTAAATCGCATTACTTTTAATTGTATTAATTAATTAGTGTGTTGTGAATTTGAATCAACCCACAAAGAAAAAAACGAGAAAGGTGTTTATATATAAAATATTTTTATTTTTGTGTTTTTATAACTAAATTTTTCTCAAACGTCTATGAGTGTTAAAGTTTCTTGTTGGTAGTCGTTAAGGTGAAAAGAAATATGATTTTTTTGTATGTATGTGTGAGAGAGAAAAAAGGGGCAAGAGAGGAAGTGTGGAGGAACGTATAATTGTAACATAGCTTGGTGTAAGTGTCACGTAACTTGGTGAGGAAGACGGGTGAATGAGTAAGGGAATCTCTTTTAAGCTGCCGTTGTGAACTGTTGTAGTATGTTGCTGCTCCTTCTCCTTACTCTTGTCTGCTTTAGAAGCTCTACTTATATACTCTTCAAAGGGATCACGAAACATGTTTTGTATTGTCGGTAGGAACACGAACCATTGGTTAAGTATTTATTTTCAAAGGATTCACTTATTAACCAGAAGGATGCATGAATCATCTGACTCAGGAACCATTTTTTTTTTTTTTTTAGTCAATTGGTGTTTGATTGTCTTGGTGTTTATTTCTGTCTTTGCTACACAAGTTTTTAGAATGTTGTAAAAAAAATTATTCTTGTAAATAAACAAAGTACACAATTCACCAGCTTCGCCGATTGCTTTGGTCAAGGTGTTCCATTCTTCATTTAAAATTTCTTCATCAGTGTAGCAACATGAGACAGCTGAGGTCTTGTTAAATTGGAAACAGCTGGCCTTGTCGCAAAAATGGATTCGGAACATTTACTTTTGACCGATGGTTATCAGTAAGTGAAGTCAACTTAAAAGTACAGAGCAAGAGGCTCGGACTGGGAGAAAGTGACGGAAGGAAGATAAATTACCATTTTTAGACGAAGATGACAAGAAAAAGAAAATTGTTGTCTGTAAAAGTAATAAAACTGACCATCTGTGAAAAGGCACACACAGGAGACGAAGCGGGCGTCGGAGAACAGACTGGGTAGACAGCCACTGGACTGAGCACCTCACCTATACCTCATCACTTCTTTGCTCGCTTATAGCAATAGGTTACAAACAACCCAAGAATAAAATTTAATTACTGCTTAAAAACAAAATAAACTCTCGTTCCGGGTCTTAAAGTACACAATTCACTAGTTTCGCTGATTGGTCAAGATGTTTAGTGTCTGTGCTTCATTTAAAATGTCTTCCAATGATCATTTGGCCGAGCTGACAATAAAATTAATGTATAAAAATAAAATTAATCTTGTAAATAAACAATTTAACGACTAAAAATTTAGTGTGTATATTTTATTGTTATTTAAAAATATCATTTTTCGAGGGAGTATATGCATTAATATCGGAGAAAAAACGTATTCATGTTAAATTCTTAGAAGTGTGTGTGTGTGTGGAGGGGGGTGGGAAAGGTTCGCATGTGTGTGGATGAGGTTGAGACCGTGTCCCGCATCGCTTAGTAATAATAAAGCACATGGAGGCGATAAGGTTCTCTCACGCACGATTTGCAATAAAGACATTAAGAGTGATCTCCCTTGTCTTCCTCTTGAATTGAAACAACATGGCGTGTCTTTGAAGGTGAACTTTATTTTTGCTAGTTGATTGCGCTTAAAAAGAAAACGAAGGTAAGACAATAATATATATTTACCTTGTAAACCACATTTTTCTAGATCAATTAAGTTCGCATGTTAGTTACCTAGTATAAATGCTGAATACTTTTTTAGATTTTTTTAAAAGAAATTAAAACATTGCTTATTTTACGCCGACGGCATAAGAAGAATAAAGAGTGAATGATTGTTAAATGGTGTTTTTAAAATTCTAGTTTGAAGTTATTTAGTCTTTAGTTTAAAATATTCATCTTTTTCTGATATGTCGAGAGATTCATGACTTTTTTTTCAGTTATACGACGACATAATGCGATTGTAAACGACTACAAAGATTTGTTTTAATAATCTTAAAATTTGAACAGCTACGATCTTTCCAGAGTTAATATTTTCCTATAGTTGGCTTCTGGTTTCGTCTTTCTGTTGTAACTGAAAAGTGAAAAAGTACCAAAAAAAATAAATAAATAAATAAAAATCCTTGGTTCCGACTTAAATTCATTTTCTTACCCGTCGTCAGTAACCTAAAAAGGTATTTAAAAAATATTTAAATGTTTTTTTTCTGGATGGTTTTCGGAAATCTGTGTAAGGAAAAATGACATTATTACTCTTAAAAATTAATACAATGATTTAGTTAGTGGGTTATGATAAAAAAAAAACCCCTAAAAATAAGAATAATATGGTCGTGGTGCATTTAAATGCTTATTTTTTATTACAAGGACTGGAGTGAGTTCGATCCTGGCTGGGTGCCCCGCCAAAAAGTATATGGTCTAAGACAAAAAAACCATGAAACTTGAATTTATTCAGAGTACCAAACCGTTTTTTTTCTTTCATTTAAATAAATATTACTTAATCGCTGACGTAAAAAAAAAAATAAACAAGATTTTCAACCTAAATTTAAAACATGCTGCAAAAAAGAAAAACAATTTTTTTTAAATAATTGAAAAATACCTTGGTCTTTCCTCTTAATAATAACATAAACTTTTTCATGATAAAATTTTGTTTTTATTAAGTTTGGGGCCTTTTTTCTTCATGCTATGCCTTTTTTGAGCGAAGAGACGGACAAGCCTATTTTTAACTCAAATTTCTGTTTTATTTTAGAGATAAACTAAAGAAAATCCACTGCTTCATGATTTGCTTTTTGTTGGGAAACTGAAAAGTTTTAAGACCAGATTTCTGAGTAATGGAATAAAATAAAGTCCATACATGCTAAATAAAGAAAGAAACTAAAGCCTTCGTTTAATTTTATTCTTAAGACAAAATTCAAAGAATTTGTTTTTTGAATTGTGTCGGTGATGAAAGTAACTTTAATAACAATATCACATAACTGCTACAAATTAATACAGAATGTAAAAAAATTTAAAACTTTATAATTATTCAATTAAACTTTTAAAAAAATGAAAAATTTTTTTTTAAAAATCCATTATTCATGGAAAAAATGTTTTTTCTAAGTCACAATAGTGTTCACAATAAGCATTTCTAATTAAATAATGTCTTAGTTTTAAAATGCATTTTTTATTTTATGATTCAGAGCAGATTTTCTGTAACTGTGGGTCCTGTTTGACAAAAAAAATTGATGTAAATTGTAAATTCTCCAGGGACTTGACCTTATAACTGATATAAGCATTAAGCATTACAAAAATGAATTTCTTGATTTCATAAAATTTGAGTGTTTTACGCACGCACACATACATATATACCAAGATTTCTAAAAACAAAATGTTCTTAGAATAATTTTAATTCATTTGTGAATAATTCCTGAAAGTTTTATTAAAATCTGACAATTTATGTGATTTTTGCAAGAATTTCCAAATCACTGTGTTTTTCACTGCAAAGAGACACTCAGATTTCTCATAATTATTTAAATTTTTAAGGTTCTAAACAAAATTAAAAAATGTAATTTTATAATGAGAAAATCCTTTACTTTAGTTTTTCTTTTAATAATAAAGATTTTGATTTTTTTTCACCATGGTATGCTTCGTTTTTTATTGATTCTTTGGAGCTACCTACTCTTCTTAATCCAATATTTATTCTATAGAGTTACGTTTGGAAGTTATTGAGTAAATTTAAGGATTAATTAACTGGATTTTGTTTGTTTTACTTTTAACACTTAATGAAAATAATGTATGTTTATGCACAGTAGCCTGTAGTTTCAGAGGTCAAAAGTAAAACTTAATGAATGGCTTAAAAAGTAAAGAAATAAGGAACACCAGCAGTGCAATAATCAAGACGTTGGTATTTTTATGACTAAAAATAAATTATCTTTAACCTTATATAAGTTATTTATTTCTTTGCAAATTACCTGAATTTGTTTTGATTGAAAATCATCAAATTGTCTTTCAAGGAGTTTTTTTTAAAAAATTAAAAAAAAAATTTAGCAAAGAAGTTGAATGATAAAACGTCTGTTGAAAACCTAGAAACAACAATAAAACTTCTTGTTGCCTGCTTCAGTAAAATATTCCCAACAAAACTGAAAGACCTCTTCAGTTTTCTCTTCCTGAATGAATGAATGCTATTTCTTCACAGTCAAGGATTTTGGTTACGTTTTCAGCAGCAAAAGTTCAGCTTATTAGAAACAGTCTTATTACATATTCTTTTCATATTCTATATATTCTCTTCATATTCTATATATTCTCTTCATATTCTGTATATTCTCTTCATATTCTATATATTCTCTTCATATTCTATATATTATCTTCATATTCTGTATATTCTCTTCATATTCTATATATTCTCTTCATATTCTGTATATTCTCTTCACAACTTTAACAACAGAAACATTAACATATCTCATTTAAAGTGGGCTGGTGAAATTTTACTGACAGACAGAATAGGGTTACGATTTGCATGTTTACTCATATTCATGACAGTCATTTGCAGTTGTCATGCAAATTTTGTGAATAAACATATTAATAAAATCAGAAAGTGTGCAATTATGTGACAGGTAAAATAGCACAGAATTGATTGATTTTTTTTTATGGCTTAGGCATTGTGCATTATTAAAAGTTGAAACATTTTTGGGCTGTGAGATTTTTTTTTTTTTTTTTTTGGAAACGATGATTTTTCTAAGTGAGTTCCACTATTTAACCCATAGCTGGGGGAGGAAGAGAACTGGAATTCAAACTTAGCTCTCCAATTTCTCATTTCATGTTGTTATACTACCCACATTTGTTAATAGCACAGAAAATGGAATCTGCTATCAGAGTTCAAAACCTGGCTCAGGTAGTTTGTATTCATTTTCTTCTGATGCACTTGGCAAAGGCATGAATCTTAATTTCGTTTTTTTCATCCCTTCAGTCCTGGTTAAAATACCACGGGTGAATTGAGCATCTTCCCATATCGTGATGATCAGGTATTCTCTTGGGGATGCCAGCTTCATGTGTTGAGTGCCTATTGGGACTTAAGCTAACCCCAGACCTCAAATGGAACTCGTACATGTGATCCATTACTAAAGATACTGGAAAAAGGGTTGCTTCCCACCTGTACTTCTTCAATAAGGTACCCGACTCTCCTCCTGTTACCCCTTACCTTTTTAAGAGCTGGATCAGAGGCTGAAAGTGGAGCATTGCTTTCGAGTCTTGACAGAGTCCAAAAGTGTTACTGCATCCTTCTTCAGGTGAACTACTTTCTTTATCTCCACCAGTCCCCGAACCCCTTCACGGCTAAGACCTGCCGTGCCACGCACATTGTGGTCGTGAACTATCCTCATTCATTTCAGATTCCATTTTTGGTGACATGTAAGTTTCATTCAAGCTGCTTCTTCCCCTCACAAACTTCTGCTTTGTGAAACCGACTCCCAAGAGTTGCTTCTCTGATCACTATAATCTTAAGCTGTTCAGATACCCAGGAGGATGCTTCTCTGATCACTATATTCTTAAGCTGTTCAGATACCCAAGAGGATGCTTCTCTGATCACTATAATCTTAAGCTGTTCAGATACCCAGGAGGATGCTTCTCTGATCACTATAATCTTAAGCTGTTCAGATACCCAGGAGGATGCTTCTCTGATCACTATAATCTTAAGCTGTTCAGATACCCAGGAGGATGTTTCTCTGATCACTATAATCTTAAGCTGTTCAGATACCCAGGAGGATACTTCTCTGATCACTATAATCTTAAGCTGTTCAGATACCCAAGAGGATGCTTCTCTGATCACTATAATCTTAAGCTGTTCAGATACCCAGGAGGATGCTTCTCTGATCACTATAATCTTAAGCTGTTCAGATACCCACCAAGAGGATGCTTCTCTGATCACTATAATCTTAAGCTGTTCAGATACCCAGGAGGATGCTTCTCTGATCACTATATTCTTAAGCTGTTCAGATACCCAAGAGGATGCTTCTCTGATCACTATAATCTTAAGCTGTTCAGATACCCAGGAGGATGCTTCTCTGATCACTATAATCTTAAGCTATTCAGATACCCACCAAGAGGATGCTTCTCTGATCACTATAATCTTAAGCTGTTCAGATACCCACAAAGAGGATGCTTCTCTGATCACTATAATCTTAAGCTGTTCAGATACCCATCAAGAGGATGCTTCTCTAATCACTATAATCTTAAGCTGTTCAGATACCCAGGAGGATACTTCTCTGATCACTATAATCTTAAGCTGTTCAGATACCCAAGAGGATGCTTCTCTGATCACTATAATCTTAAGCTGTTCAGATACCCAGGAGGATTTTTTCTGATCACTATAATCTTAAGCTGTTCAGATACCCAGGACGATGCTTCTCTGATCACTATATTCTTAAGCTGTTCAGATACCCATGAGGATGCTTCTCTGATCACTATAATCTTAAGCTGTTCAGATACCCAGGAGGATGCTTCTCTGATCACTATAATCTTAAGCTGTTCAGATACCCACCAAGAGGATGCTTCTCTGATCACTATAATCTTAAGCTGTTCAGATACCCAGGAGGATGCTTCTCTGATCACTATAATCTTAAGCTGTTCAGATACCCACCAAGAGGATGCTTCTCTGATCACTATAATCTTAAGCTGTTCAGATACCCAGGAGGATGCTTCTCTGATCACTATAATCTTAAGCTGTTCAGATACCCACCAAGAGGATGTTTCTCTGATCACTATAATCTTAAGCTGTTCAGATACCCAAGAGGATGCTTCTCTGATCACTATAATCTTAACAGTTGATCCTAGACTTGAACAGCTTATCTGATCACACGTATCCCCATGAACTATGCCGCTTACTCTGTAACCTCCAACTTGAGCGGCTCTTGGGCCGTATACAGAGTGAATATTGTAATAAATAAAAAAAGCAAGAAAAAAACATGACACCTTTTGGAATACAAGTGTGTTGGGAGGATTTAACAAAATTAACATATGAATTTTTTTTCTTTCCGTTTTTTTGTCTATTTCTTAAATATTAATTACTTCCAAGGATTCTTTTTTTTTTTTCTCTGACTTCTTTCGTCTCTCGACATTTGAGAAAGTTTTTCTCTTTGTCTTTGCAGGTGTCATGGCTTCCCAGTATGCTCAAAGGATGTCTCGTTTGGCCAGTCGTATATTTGGACAAGTTACCAGGACAACTAGCCAGAAATCAATGAAAGTTGTGCGACTTTTCAGTGAACGCCCACACAATATGGACCCCCACGTAGTGGAGTATTATCCGCCTATCAGAGAAATTAACTCCCTGATGTTAAGGCTCAGGAATCATGGTCTCTTCAGGTTACTATTATTTTTTCTTTCTTGCTTTTATGATAAATTTGTTTTTATTTAATCCCATTGTTCACCAAATACAAGGCCCAAGAGCCACTCAAGTTAGTGGGTTAATGAATGAGGTTGTTTCAAGAGGAGGAAGTAAAAGCAGATTATGAGGATAGATAACAGTTGACCCTAGACTTGAATAGGTTAAGATTGTAGTAATCAGGGAAGCATCCTCTTGGGAGTCAGTTCCACAAAATGAAAGTTTTTAAAACTGTTTGAATGTAACAACTTCTTTAATAATAATTTATATATATATATATATATATATATATATATATATATATATATTTTTCTTTTTTTTTTCTTTACTAAGACATGAAGATAAAATATATTTTAAAAAAATACCAAGACATTTGTAAATGGATGTCAAAACAGTGAGAGGGAAAGGGAAAGAAAAACACTGCTAAGAGCTAGAAAGGATAGAAAGTCATGGAGAGCCATGACCACCTATGTCCTGAAGATATACAGCACACATAGAACACCAAGACATTGATAAATGACTTTGTTTTTTAAGTTTAACTTTTGGAAAATTGTCTGCTGAAAAGTTACTTCGGCTGATTGTCAAGCAAGGTATCTCTTTTCACAAATTGTGTGTTGAATAAATACAGGCTGCGATGGATAAATTGTCGTCTAAATGACACAAAAATGAAAATAACATATTTCAATTTAACAGATATATTTACCAAAATTACACAAAAATATCTTTAAATACTAAAATCAAATTTATTCAATAAAATCACCATATGGTCTCCCGACGACTTCGGAATCTCCTGCAACTCTGCTGGATGGTCTCCTTGTTTAAGTTGGTGAATTCTGCCTTCAGTTCATCTTTGGTGTTTCTAAGAGTTTTGTTGATTGGTCCCTCAACTGTGCCAAATGTTTAATAATCAAGGGGGTTGCAATCTGGGGTGTTAGGTGGCCAGAGTTATGTGGTTGCAGAAATTGTCTGACAGCCATGACTAGTTTCTCCTGCTTGTGTGGCATGGTGCAGAGTCCTGTTGCCAGACATAGGATCTTCCAGCAGCCACCCTCTTGACCTAGGGCAGTACTACCTCCTCAAGGCATTTGATGCAGGGTCACCGTGTTGAATCTGAAACCTTCACCAACAAGCTGCCATACTCTTTTGTAATCACCATTAAACTCATCCAACTCTTTCCAAATCCTCTGCACTGTCCTAAGATTGACATCCAAACAAACACTCTGAAATGTTTGTATTGGAGCTGCTGGCATGAATGCAAAGCAGTACAGCATGCCATTTCAAAATTTCTGGCAAAGTGAATTGCTCTTATTCTCACATATGATCTCCAACTGACCCATGGGCAGTCGACAAAATCAAAAAAGAACAACATGAATGCACAAAATTAAAAAATATAAAATGGCGACAATTTACCCATCGCACTTTTTGTGTGTGTGTGTGTATATATATATATATATATATATATATATATATGCCCCCGAAAAATAAAATTTGGTTGAGCACTTTAAAGGGAAAGCCTGAATTTGTAAACAGTGACTGCTACTGCAAACCTCTTCTATGAATCAAGCACTCTGAGTCACTGGCGTGTTTATTCAAAAATAAATCCGTAAAATTCACCTTCCTCTCTGCTGGAGGCTGATAGCTTAAGGGAAAAATCTTCGACTGATGCCAAATCAGTCAGGTTTCAAACCTGGCTTGAGGCAATCAGATAGATGTTTAGTCACACTGATGATCTGTGAAACAGTCTCTCTATGGATGACATATATACAGTTGCGGCCAAAATGTTCAGAACGGCATTGTTTTCGTCAGAAAAGTAGGTATAAGTTTTTATCAAAGTTGTTTTATATTCTATAATTTTCACAGACAATAAATACAATGTTAATTGTTATTCTCTGAGATTTTGGTGTAATTTGAGAGGATAATACAAAAGTTATGGATGATTTAGTGATTTACTGAAAAATCCATGGCGGCCAAAATGATCAGAACGGTTGCTTTTACTCCGTGTTTTCGTGTATTTAACCGGCGAACTTATACCTACTTTTCTGACGAAAACAATGCCGTTCTGAATATTTGGCTGTATATATATAAAATGTATGTGCACCAAAGTTTCTTTTAAACATGTTTCATTGAATGTGACAGACAAGAAATTTAATTTTTTTTTTTCATGGAGTTTTTTAATGTTCTAGTTTTCTTTTTGGCAGAGTTAATGGGGGTGTCAGAAACTGTCACTAATGGTTATTGTCTCAAGCTCAGCCAATTCATTTGCCGTTTTCAAGGGTTTCATTGCTAATGTGAATCGTGTAGAAGTGGTAGTAATCTTGGGCAGCGTGTCTTCTTAAAAGACCACCAACATATTCAAACTATTAAAGAAAAGTTGATGCTTAGCTTGAACTGTTTTTTTTATAGGTACCTCCACTAATTTGTGATAATTAAGGTTTAAAATGAATTTTTAAAAATGAAAAAGCTTTATTGAAAATAGGTGATTAGCACTCATTTTTTTAGTCTTCTTTCATCACAATTTGTCTTTATTAAAAAAATCTTCCAAAAATGAAATGTACTTTTCTGAAATTTTATTTGAGAAATATTTGCCAATTTAAAGTATAATTAAACTGATTTGAAACAAATATTATTTACTTTGGTTTAAAAATGCATTTCTGTATTCTTTTAAACTTAAATAGTAGCTGTGTTTTTAACTGACAGTAGCCATGTTTGTGTGTTTGACAGATTGATTGTTGTTCTGTGGAGAATTTATTTGTAAAACATAATTTATGAAAATGATGTGAGTGTTTTTTTTGCATATAATTTTTAAGTATTCTGTAATCTTAAAAATGTTGGAAAATATTCTCCATATTTTAATTTTAGGAATGTTGACTTTAAATTTACTATAGTCATTGCTCTTATTTTCTCATAATGTCATGTTTGATCGTCCATGCTTAGAAAAATCGGAACGTTTATACACTAAAAAAAATGTTAAATGATTAAGTGATGATTTCGTATGAAGCTTTTCAATTTTTGATTAATATAGTTTTCACTTAATTTATTAAATTAGTAGCGCATAAAAGATGATGATATCGTTATGTCCCTTCAGAATGTAAGCAGTCATGGTCCTCCATATCTTCCTGTCCCTTGTAGCTATTACTTAGTGCAAAATTTTAAAAGATTTGAAATTATTAAAATTTAAAAAAAAAAAATTCTTTAAAAATTCATTATTTATTGGAATAATTTCTTAATAAATCTTATTTATAAAAGCAATTAAAGATTTTCTAATTAAATAATGTCATAGTTCTATTGCATTTTTTATTTTATGATTTGGAGCAGATTTTTTGGAGATGAGTAACTGTTTGAAAAAAAAAACTTGATTCTAAGAAATCATGTGGTATGTCCATATTTTTGTTTCCTCTAATGTTGGTGGGGGGGGGATCAATTTACAATGAATTTAGTGTTTAGTGTCTTACCATTAATAGAATTTCCTTTCGATTCAACTGGTTAAAAACAAATGTGTTGAAGGACATTTCATATGATGGCTCAGTTGGTACTGACAAACATCACAGCTACTTTGTTACAATAATTCTTTTTACACTACTTGTGATAGTCACTGTCCTGGTGGGCCTTCCTCTTTGGTACCTAGACTTTATTAATTTAAGCACAATACTAGATTGGCAGTTAGGTCTCATCATTTTACAGTTGAAATTACAGTTAGACGTAATCGTAAGTTCTGTGCTAACAGAGTTTCCATTTCCTCACTCGTCACTTATGAAACTCCTGACTTGCTTGCTTCCCAGTCAACTTTCATCTTTGGACATTTAATGCAATGTCTTATCTTCTTAATTCCTGTTCTTGTCTCATATTTTCATGTTCAGTGGCTTTATTGCCTCATTTGATATTTACTTGACAATCCCCCCCCCCCGAGTCAGGTTGTGACACAAGGTCGGTTTTTAACGTGGGGACCCGAGTGTTTTCACCCGGGCCGCTGGTCTTGACTTGTCCAAGCTGGTCATAGCTAGTCCAGGCCAGAGCCGGTCCAAGCTAGTCATAGCCATGATATTACCAGCGCAGGGATGAATCCCTACACCAGGTAAGTATCAAGTGAGACTCTCAGCCAAAAGGCCGATAAAGCGAGCGATCTGAGAACAGATACTACACTTTTATCTTCGCCTCCTGGCCAAGCAGCATAAAATTTAATAATAAAACAGATTCATGTTCATAATCTTCAGTAATATGAAAAAAAAAACAGTCTGGAAAAAAAAACAACTTATTATTTCAGGTTAGAGTGTATTTTGTAAGACTTCAGTTAAATAAAAAAAAAGAACAAACAACCCAAAATGTGTGTAAAATCTTTGTTTTTTTTTTTTCTTTAGGGATGAACACTTGGATTTCAAGGACGAAATGAAACGGCTAAGGATCCTTCGAGGAAAAGTGAAACCCAAAAAAGGCGAAGGCAAACGAGCCATGAAGAAAAAATAAACTTGATTTTCTCTCTTAGAAAAACTGCAGAATTTTTTTATTCCTTTTTGCATTAAATTCATTATATATATATAAAAAAAAAACATCCACATTAAAATTTATATTTAATGTCATTTTTCTGCAAGTTATTTCTTATTTTCTCTTTGAATAAATGGATGTGAATTTCAGCAACTTTAATTTTCACCTCTGCCCTCCTCACAAAAATAAATTAGTATCAATGATTTTCTATAAATGAATATTTCAACAAAATGTCTTTTAATGTTGACTTTATTTTTTGAATCTAACACGGATTTCACGTTTTTGTTTTTTTTTTTTTTTTTTTTTTAATATCTCTCTCTTTCTCTCCAAACTGATACAAGTATTTATGAGGGCTTATGGCTATATCTTGTTGAAACATTGCTTAATTTTGGTGAGTGTACAGGAACCAATGTTGAGCTGGGCCGGTATGTAGAATACCAGGTACTATAAGTTCTGATGTGTCGGTGGTGTTATGGATAATGGCTTCTAATTGTATTCACTTACATGCAAATACCCTAGGAAAAGCTATGAATCTAGTTTCTCCATCCAGTTATGGGTTATTTAATAAGACATTAGGTCCCCAAAAAAAAAAAAAAAATTGCAATGTAGAAATGTTTTCTGGCTTTAAATAATCTGCAAAAGGTTGATAAAGTATTTATGATGTTACGTCTTTCAAAAGTCTTAGTGTTTTCGTATTTTGCTGTCACATTTCATTCATCTTTGGAATCCTTTAATGGCTGACCTTTTTCTCATCACTCCAATCAATCAGCCCCCCCCCCCCCCGTCCTGCCTCAACTAGAAAACAGTCTTTGATAGTCACAGGTGGTCTCACATATCAGTGAAATATATTTTATATAATAATCATTTCTCTTAAGAAACTAGTAGCATTTAGGATGAGTGTTGGCAAAATGACCATTTATTCATTTTGGTTTCCCATTTCTTCCATTGCTAAAAAGTTAGATCATTAGCAGACAAAATGCTATCTAAAATTCTTAATGAAGCTTTGTCAATCATTTGTGGCTGTACAGGTAGCCTAATGGTTAGCAGCCAAGACTGAGAGATTGCTGAACCGAGGTCAAATTCTAGTCACGTTCATTACATTTACTTTTTTTTTTTTACTTCATGCAAATAGCCTTGTATAGGAATGAATCCCTTCTCTCAGCTATGGGTTAAATAGTAGGGTAAGGACAATTCAATTTGAAACCAGTATGGCTTGGGGTATAGCCACTGCAATTAATACCTACTTACTACAGAAACCACAGTAGCAACACCTAGCATGGATCCCATACACCACAGTTGGAGTGTAAGGGACTTTAGTGTGTGAACTACCCCCCCCCCCTGGTAAGTTTTGTTTCTTTCATCTTAATTTTGAATAAAATTGACATGACAATGCATCATCAAATAATGAAAAATGACAGAAGTATCAAAGTTACCCCCCCCCCCGAAAAAAAACGACAAAAACATTTTTTTTTCTTTCTGGTTGTAAGAGACAAATTAAAAAGAAAAGTCTTCAATCACCATAATTTTTTTATTATTATCATCAATGCTCATGAAAGGAATATATGTAGACATCAAGACATTTGTCCAAAATGGAATGAATGAGGAGGGTGTGGCAAGGCAGGCAGGTGTCCAGCATATGAGTCATTAAACAGTAGATGTCCCAAAATGACTAAGAATTTTTTCTTTTTATGGTTGAATGGATGGGAAGGGTTCAGGAGGAAGGGGGGGGGGGTATGTACGGATATTTTCAGGCCAAATGCTGAATCAAACAAGGTTTTAAAAAAAAAAAAAGTGCATAGGGTGGGGGGGGGTAGAATTTGATTTCCTGATTCAGACCCCCCCCCCTCCCTTACAACACTGAAAAATTCTTTTGACTGATGAGAAACAATGTCTTTGGATATTAAAGAAAAAAGTTGAATCAGGTTTTTTTCATTAATTTTGTTCTTTTAGAAAAAAAAAAAAAGAGAAACTTTCAATAAGCAATAGATATTCAGAGCCATTTTGGTATCATAGGTACAAGACGAACTGCAAAAAGAAAGCTTCCCCCCCTCCCTCTCTCTGATAATGATGTAAGATCAGAACGTTTTCTAATATTAACATAGTTACAGTTGTCCAGTTTTTACCTCACCATTGTACCATACATGCAAATGCTTATCAGGAAATTGTAAATTGATTGGGCATTTTAGACTTTACAAGACTGACTGCAATGCGTATGGGGTAAAAAGCTCCTGTCTATTGCTACACTCACTACTCAGCCATCGAGGAGAAAAGTTTCTTTTGAGAGGGAAAATAATTTTTTTTTTTTTTCTTGATTTTTGTTTTTCTGAGATGTTAACAATTCTCATTGGCTGTTAAAAATTCAGCTTTAATATTACCAAACCTTAAGAAAAGGAAAAAATAAAATCAATAAATATAAAATAGCACTGGTTTCTTTGAGCTAACATCCAACCTGTAAATGTAACCAAAGTATATTTGGCGAATTTCTCTTTTAAATGGACTTTACAAAGAGGAAATAACTCTACTTTCATGTCATTTCTATACAATAAATATAAACTGGAGTTGCTTCCCCTGAAAGCTGCTGCTTTAAAAATCAGAAAGCCAATAAAAAATTCAATTTTTTCTTTTTTGTCGAGTTAACTATTACCTTTCCTTGTGTCATTTTAGTACAATGTGATAAGTGCATAGTTAAATACACTACTTGAAATTTACAAGACTGACCACTAGGATTAGGGGTATAGTTTTCCTTTGCAAACAGACTAAATTTGTGACCACTTACACCATACTAAAGATGAATGCAGGCCAATAGTTGTGAGTTGGACATGTTGGTTCTATCTCCGAAATTTGTTTTCTATCTTGTTAACATCTGTTTTCTCAGCTAGGGTATGAAAATATCTGATTTATTTTCTATTGTGGCATTAATAATAACATAGGTGAATTTGCCTATCTATATGGTTCAATAATCTTTTGCATGTAGAGATATGATTAGAATTAGGAAATATAAAATATATACAATTTTTCAACTTTAAAAATAGTAAAAAATAAATAAAGAGACCCCTCCCCCACTATCAGACTAGTTTTTGAATATCATTGTATAGCACATGCCGTCAACGTTTTCAGGAAACGTCAAATAAATAGTCCGATTCTTTGATATAAACTAAAATTGCATCAAATCTACATGTACAAGTCTTATATTTTGAACATTCTTTAAGTTGATCAAAGATTTGTGTCCATAACAGATTGTTCATTAATTTCAAAGGCTGGGAATAGGTTTATTGCGCCAAAGATGCTTGTGTCATGATATATTTCATAACAATCATAAAATTTTACAAATGCTAATTTCAAAAGGACAAGAATAGTTTGGTTGAAGGCATGGCCAACAGACTTTTTTCTTTCTTCTGACAAATTGCAGGGCAAAGTTTAAGAGTGCATGTCATATTGAAAAGAAATCAGCCGAGTGTTATTGGATCCATTGGGCAAATGATCTGAAAGTCAGGTTTCCACAATAGAATTAATTAAAATTATGATGTCACAGGACATGAAAAAAAGTATTGGTTATAAAAAAACAAACTTAGTGCATGAATGTATCTCTTGATTAAGCTGCATGTCTAAAACAATGGCTGAACAGAATTCAACCTACAGAAGGAGTAGAAATATACACTGAAAATTTAGAGTCATTTGGAGAAGAGTTTAATGGTAGCCTTGAAACTGGAAGTGATGTGAATGCAGTTTTTCCTCTTAGAAGTGTTCTGGTTTATATTTGAGCAGCTCTCCTAGCAGCAAACACGGCTGGAGAGCAAATACTGGCGACCCCCTGTGATCCCTGATCAATTGTCTTAAAGTCAACAGGAAGAGTTCACCTGATATTAACGAACATTCTCTCCATCCCATTATTTGTGTATTTGTAAGCAGCATTCCTGCACTGCACAAAAAGTCTATATCAGCTGACCTGTGTGGATCTTCAAATCCCAGCATGGGGGTCAAGAACAAAGTGGAAGTGAATAAACAGTCTGGAGTGGGACATTTCATCAAAATGTTTTATCCCAATTTACTATTTTTTTTTAAAAAAAGAAATCAATCCACTGTAAAGGGAGAGAGAAGTCTTGAAGTCTGATGATGAAAACATTTTATTTACATTAACTATTTCTTTCAATCCATGTTAATTTAAAGAGATGACAGGTCAAATGGGATGTTACTGTATTATGTAACTCTTAACAGATAATTTCACCAAACAGCTAATCTGACCTGGCTATAGAATAAAGGAGGTCAGACTAGAGGGATCTCAACTATAATAATAGAGAGACTGCAATGAAGCCTTTATTAGTACGGAGGCGAGTTATTTGCTTGACATGCAGAAAACACTAACCCTAAGGAGGCACAATTCATTTTTAGGTCTTTGCAGATGTGTAGACATAAGAAATATATAAGCACATGTGTGAGGTCTCACCAGTCAATGTTGATTGGCCATCGGCTGTTGGAGAAATGGATTGAGGAGCCAGAAAAAAAAAAAAAAAAAAAAAAAAAATCACTTCTTTTTCATAGGGCAATTTTCTGAATGGTAGATGTCTGAAACTTGTTGGTTGGTAGGAAAAGTCATTACCTCCAATTCACCTGAAAGTCACCAATCCAATGTTGAATTTGTCTCAGACAAACACAGTCAAATGATTGTTACAAGAATTCTTCATTGTTTTAATTCTGAGATCAACACTACTTAGATATTGTAAATCTTAAAAAACAGTTAATAAATTTTTTTTTTTTAAACTGTTTTTAAGAAGTCTTTTTTTTCTCTACGAAAAAATGTCATCTTTAAATCAGTTGGTCAATCTCATTGTTAGTATTTTAGTTGTTTTCTGATTAACAATGCATTAAGAACTGGAATTTTACAAGTACAAAATTAATAAGAGTTTTAAAACTGCAATTCTTTTTCCAAGACACAACATAGAACAAACCTTAACCATTGATGATGCAGTAAACATATAAGATCAAATCCTTTCAAAGACAGGATTTATAGAACTATTGCCACTGACCATTTTCCATTTGTTGAGGGAAGGAAGTAAATGGGAGGGAAATGGCTTATGGCACCGAAAATATATATAAAAGAACCCTGATCACTTTACAAGATATTCTTGCAAAGAAAATAAAGTCATTTTCCAATTTTAATCAGATGATCTTTGTGGAGGTATTTAATAAGCTTAGGTTAGTTTGGCACAAGGCCACCAAGTGTGAGGCAATAAGCAAAGACCACACTCACACAGTAGTATTAGTCTGCTAGACTAGCTTGTTAACCATAACTCCACAGTGACGTGCCAAAGGTTATCTTTGTATAGGAATGGTATTTGGGTAGTTATTATATCAATTGATAATAATAAGAAGAAATGACTGTATTAGATGAAGCTGAAAAATGAAAATAAAGATGAGGATTTTAGTCACAAAGTGCAGGAAAAAAAAAAGGGAAGTGGGTGTACCGCATAAAAGTTTGTGCCAGTCTGGAGTCAGGGGGCCAGGCAGCCGTTATCATAAAGATACAGGATGCGTGTTATTGTCATTGCAAGTGTCGCACACCCTGACTGGATAGTCCCAGCCTCGGAGAGGCACAGTCCGCTTTCCAGTAGAGCACTTGTCACACACAACTTTGCCACAATCCCGGCAATGATGCTTCGAGATCTTGGGGCAAAATTCAACATTGCAAACAGCACAGTTTGTGACATTTTCATCGGGAATCCAATAAGCAGGTCGGACACTGTCCTTAATGATACCTGCGGAAAAAAAAAAAAAAAAAAAAATTGAGATTTCACAGAAATAAACAAGCAAAAAAAATATTGAGGTTTTAGAAAAAAAAAAAAAAAAAAAATAGAGAGCAAACTTGGACATAAAACGTTTTTTTGATTGACAACTGTTTTTAAATAACTTCACTCCTCAGCAATGCTTATAGTTTTAAAAAGCGATGAGTAGAATTGGAACGAAACTTAAACATCAGATGAAAGTGAATTCGGACATTTTCATTGTCTTTGAGAATTTACAACAAAAATATTAAAACATTATTTCTTAGATTGTTTATTTTCAAGAATAATTTTACATCTACGACATTCTAAAAACTAAGACAATTGTATTAAAACTAATGCAATGCAATACTTATCATTTACCAATTTATAAAGAAAGAAATATGAAAACAATTTTCTTTTATTCATAAATTTATAAACATTTACTAAATTATTAAAATATGTGAACCAATTCTAAGGAAATCCTTATTTACATTTCATAAAGTTCAAATTGATTGACAATTAGCCAATATTTTGCCAACAATTCCAATAAATGGTGTTTAATATTTTTGTTTTCTCAAGAACAAAGAAAATGTCTAAATTCAATTTCACATGTTTAGATTTTATTAAAATTCTAATCATCACTTTTTAAAAACATTGCTGAGGAGTGAAAGTAGTTAAAATAATAGCAGTGTCAAGGGAAAAACCATTCTTTTGACACAGTTCTTCTTTTTGTGGGCATGAAGGTCCAAGATTGGCAAAAAAATTGTTCGAGATTTTTAATTGAGGAAATTTAAAATCTTAATTTTTATTTTTCTGATTTTAAAGGACATTTTTGACTCCATTTTGCCAAAGAATGCCAGCTTGGATGAAAGTCTTCTAAGAACATTTTCTAGAACTTTCTAAACAATTGATTTGAACAAGTTCTGTTAAGAATAAAACCAAGTGAAGGCAGAAATCAAAAGAAAAGTGATTCGTATTACCTTTATTTTAATATATTTATTTTATATTTGATGAAACATTGTTAACGATTATTAATTTTTCACTAGACTTTACTAATATTTTAATTGTTTTTAAAAAAAAAAAAAAAAAAAAAAAAAAAAAAAAAAAAAAAAATCGCTTTTGCTCAGGTCATCAATCTTTGGAATAAATGGCACAAAATTGGGAAATAATGGTTCCACTCTCAATGAAACATTAACCTATGACCTTTTCACTTCTGGAAAGCGTGATAAATTCAGAGCAACTTTTAACTGCTAAGCTACAAAAACTTTAAAATCTAATCTTTAAACTCATCATTGCATAAAGCTTTTATTAGGATTACACTGTATGAAATGAAAGACAGCATCACTTGAAGACTTTCAACAACAACTAAAATGGATAGTTACACGTAACCCAAATAGAAAATACTCGCATAATCAATATCTTGATGTTCCACACAACTTCAAACAAAAGGTTAGGTAGGAAACCTCTCTCCCATCAATACTGGAAAGAGCAATAACAGTTACTGGACCCAAGAAACCCATTTTCCTGTAAAATTGTTTTAAGGAGAAAGATTTCAACCAAAACTAGCACAGGCTGTTTGTTCAATGAATGTTGAATGTTTCCTTATTAGGAAACGGCTCTTTTGTTTTTGGTCAGTTAATATAGCCATCTTTTCATAGTACATTCTTTTTAAAATTTTTAGCTAAACACTTTCACTGCTGCATTGTTATAGCCTTGTTGCCTGGCTGTACACTGGCATGTTTGGTGGTGGGGTGGAATAGGAAATTGCCATTTCCTGGAAATAAATGGCTACAAAGACACTGAGGGCAAAATTTCTCAAAAGTGCTGGTATATTGGTTTTGAGGAGATACTCTCTGTAGTACAGACTAAACTAAATAATATTACCAACATGTGATATAATAATAATAATAATAAAAAGTTACAAAATCGGTTTGTATTTTATGGTACAGGAAATAACACCAAGCACCAGGTTAGTTCATAACCCAAATACTTGGGGGACTGATATTTCAGAGGGCCTTGAAAATATATATATATCTCAACAGTAGTTTCTGTATAGATGTGTAAGTATGTTTACAGCAGCTGAATTTTTAACCTTAAGCAGTTTGCATCATTTTCTAGTATTGTTTCTCTCATCCACAACTGCAGTAGTTTAGGGCTTGATTACAGTCAACGTCATTTTCCTGTTGCCATTGTAGCTGACGACAACAAGAGGGAAATTCAAACATTTTTTTTTTTAATCATTTCACCCGAAGCAAGGCAATAAAGTCACCAAGACAAGGAGTTACTGAGTTAGAGAATATGAGAAGAATATACTATTAAGGAGAGAGAGAACAATAAAAGAACAACAATTAAGATGGAAGATAACAATTGATATTGCATTTAAAATTTTGAATATCAAAGCTGACTGGGAAGCCAGAAGAGAGTTCCATAGGTAAATAGTGCAATCAAAACTGTTAGTAAAGAACTTACAGCGACATTTCAAGTGTAAAACAATAAGAACTGTTATCAATCAAAGTGGATTGCGTTTAAATTCATAAAGTCCAAAGGTACCATAGTGAAGAGCTCATTCGAATAATTACCAGGAAAGTATTTTTAGAAAAGGTACAGGGAAGATACAGTGCAGCGCTTGTAATGGGACTGAAGCCAAGAATGCCAGACTAGGATCAATAACACACACACTATATATATATATATATATATATATATTTCATAATGTGTGACGTCATTTGTTTACATTTGGATACGCCATGAGCAGATATGAATGTACGTGAGAGAATTATGGAAGATTGTAGTTTAAAGACAGTAAAATCGACCTTGCCAACCGAACAATCCTCTGTAGCCAAATCGGTTAAAGGCACGTCAGGCTATATGACGGTTCCGTATAGGATACAGGTTCGATTCCTGTCAGAGGACGAATATTTTCTATGAAAATTTCTCGAACATTCAGGCCGGTAAATGTTGTTTAATACTGTTTATTATAAACAGAGCATTTACTTAAATATTTGTATCTATAAAAAGAATGTATAAACATTATGTGTGTGTGTGTGTGTGTGTGTATGTAAGAGAGAGAGAGACTGATAGAGATCTTGAGTGTTGTCAAAAAAAAAAAAAAAAATGTGTAGAATTATTTATAGAGATTATCTGAGTGGCATTTTTGAAAACAAAGCTACACTTTTCAAATGCTACAGAAAAAGACAAAGAAATATTCCTTCTTTACAACTCACCCAAGGGATAATCAACAATAGATGCCATGGCTCCAATTGTGCTGCCCAGCACCTCCCCAACTTTCCGAGCAGTCACAGGAGTGGAGTGGGTTGTACTTGTGGGAGTCACAGGGCCTGTTGTTGCTGGAAATTTAAAAAAAAAAAAAATAAAAAAAATAACCACGATGATTACAACAATAGCAAATCCCCACCCCCGAGACCACACAAAATCTTTAAGGCTGTTTTTTCTTTTTACTACAAATATTCTTCTGAATTTACGATGACCAGCTATAAAACATCAGTTTTATTTTTTTCTTTCTAACTTTGTTAATTGTTTTTGAGACATTTTAGTATTTTTTGCCAATTGGAATTTAAAAAAAACTTTTGTTGTATTCCCACAATGCAAAGCAAAGAATACAGAAGTGATTTCCCTATTTGTTTATTGCATTTACTGTTTAGTAGACTAAAAATGAATTAGAAATGTAACAAAATGGTGCAAAAGTGACATTAAAGCTCTCTGAAGCTGCTGGACACAAACCCGTTACACACATAGTGTGCGCATGAAGTAGCAGAGTCAAATACAAGTTCTCACTTACATGTCTGGATGGAACCTAGCACTTGTAAAAAATTAAATTACTTTTTTAAAATTTTATATGGAAAAGGTTTTGGTACATTAACATTTATATGGGTCATGTGATGTCAAATGATTCATGAATATACTGACACACTGATAACTATATGGGTCACGTAATGAGAAGAAAACTACTAATTTGTTTTGAACCAATTAACAAGAAATTATTCTTATTTTAATTTGGACAAATAAAACAAAGAAAAAAAGTCAACTGTTATTTGGTTCTTGTTGAGATTTGCCTAAATTAGTTGTACGAACCAACCAAACTCACCATTTGACCACACGTTATTTACCTTTGCTTCTTGCTCCATGACATTTATCACAGGTTCTAACCAAAGTATCACCCCATCCACGTTCAGGAACTGGATCCTTGTTGCTAGAACAGGAATCACAGAAGCCCTGACCGCATGCACGACAATGGTGTTTCTGTTCATTGCCTTCAAATAATTTTTCACAGTTTGTGCAATGCTGGAAAAAAGAAAAAAAAGAAAAGATCAATACAGACTAAAAATTGATATGAAATTCCAAAAATTGTTTAGTCAAAGTTACTCAAGTTAAAATGGCTCTGAGATTTGTTGGCTAATTTTAATTGCTTTCAAAAAAAAAAAAAAAAAGAAAAAGAAAAGATCAATAGAGTCTAAAAACGGATCTGAATTTAAAAAGTAATCATAACCAATTTCAAGATGGCTGCTTTCAAGATGTAGCAGGATAAAAACGGCCTGGAGTTGTCTTGTCTGTATTACTTGGCTCAGTCAAAGTTGTGACTGGACATTTTTTAAGCATAGAATTTTGTTTGATTCTTTTTTATGGTTTATCAACCTTTTGCAGGTTATTTAAAGTTAGAAAATATTTTTAGATTGTAAGAATGTTTTGGAAATAATGATTTCTTGATACAAGATCTACTAATTAGCCCATAGATTAGGGGGAACAAGAGGTGAATTCATCCCCCTTTCCCAAGGGTATTTGTGAGTAAGTGAATATAACGAACACAACTGAAATTGGAAATCAGCTCTCCAATTTCCAATTCCATACCGTTACACCACCCACACATCTAAGATTACATCACCTGGTATTCCCAAATGGTCACCCATCTAAGTCAGGCTAGACATTGCTTAACTTCAGTGATTGTACAAGAACCGGTTTCAACAGGATATGACCATAAGCCAAGTTTAAATGGAAATGTTATTTGGATTAGCAGAAAATGTGAAGCAGCTTCTTTGTGTGTCTCTTCATGAAGAGTAGGTGGAGATTCTATGAATGTTGACCAAGTGTTGGTCAGAGCCAGGACAATACTGACAGATGAAGCTGGAGTATTGGGTCAAGCTGAAAGTGATACCTTGAGCAATATCCAAAATGGTGGAACAAACATCAACAAATGACTAAGATTGATCAGAATTTATGTGCTACAAGTATCATTTCATATGGCAAGAGATTGGTTGCACCAACAAGGAAGTGTGACACTATTTAGCTATGGTAATTGGCTAATTAATTAATCATAGAAATTAAAACAGAAAATAGACTTTCTTAAAGTGAAAAAAGAGCTATCTCGTAAGACAGAATGATTGATGAAAAAAAATAAAGATTTTAATTCTATTTACAAAAAAAAAAAAAAAGATACTTTTCACAAAAGACTGTAAACCCGGGAAGAAGCCACGTGTGAGGTCTTGTCAAGTCAAGTTATTACTGAGGGAGATAGAAAGAAAAGCAAATATGAAATTATCGGCCAAAACATGTGCTGGTCGTAAAAATTTTGGCTGGAGATGGATGGCTGATACAGGCAGGGAGAATCAATGTTAATTATCTTTCCAAGATATCATATTTTTTTTTCTTGGATACAGGCGAAGAGAAGCAATGTGGCAGCTATAAAATTTTGGCATTGTCTCGACATAGATGAGAGGATTGTTATCATTTACTTTGCCAACAGACGCTAAGGCGTTGAATGGCAATGTGGTAATTGTAAAATTTTGGCAATCCCCAGAAAATAGAGTGGAGAATTGAGATTTGGTGAGATAAAAGAATTTAATTTCTTAACAAGTCAAGGATTCCATTGTAAAGCTAACTTAACGTAAAGGACCAGATGGCAAACTTTGACAGCGATTGATGAGTCGGTAGAGAGTGCTGGCTAAGTGAATTTTGGGTGGCCCCAAAAGAAAGATATGGTTTTTTGTTAGAAATAGAGATTACTGAGAACCCCAGGCCTCATCTAGCCACACACCGGGTTTTGGTTGGTACCCATATAAACGAATGTTGATGGGTCGTTCAGCAGTGAGTTAGCAGCAGTTAGCCAGTGAGTTCCAGATAGTTTGAGCTGGAGACACAGTTGAGCTGGTTTTGAACCTGGGTGTTGACTCGCAGAAGCTGATCGAGAGATTCCACGACCTCCAACTTAGCCTATCCTACCAATAGCAAGTCATACTGATGAACGAAGTTAAGCCAGCACTTAAAAACTAAATTAGTTGACTTACGATATCAGCTTGCTTGAAACATAGAAGTGTCACATTTCGTAGGAAACGGGCTGGGAGAAAAACACGCTCCTGTATATAACAGAAGGATAAAGTTGAATTGTTATTTCTTAACATACTTGGACCTCTTGGGTTTTTCTTTTATTATTTTTTTTTCTTTGTGCTTGTGCAATGCCACCTTCAATCTGGACTCAGCTGACACTATGGCCCGACGCCTGATTCATCTCGTCTACCTGAGATCAAAGTCACAACGTGGGTAGGTTAGACTTGAGATCGAAGCAGTTACTCCAGTAACCAGACGTTGCAAGTGAGCTGGGAACGATAGAGTTAGCAATGAACCGGTACAACTGGTGAAGCCGTTAACATCGACAACCAGAACTCGACCCTGGTGCCACATATTGGTGCCGTAACCACTGGATTCGACCCTGGACGGCTGAGTGTCACATATTGGTATCCTGACCAGGGGATTTTGCAGAGTAGCGACGACCACCGAACGACAGGGACACAAGCTGGTGGCAGCGACAAAGAGTCAACCCCAAAATGCCGGTAGAAGAAACCTTACAGCTTCGCGCCGCGACTGGGAGTTGACCACGGGCTGATGGCTTGGTGTCACTGAAGGACAAGAAGGCTCCATTGACAAAAATCAAAGAAAGAACCATAATGTCAGTGATGCCAAGCGATTTTGTATTCCTTATTTTCAATCTTAAAAGTTAATCTAAGTTTAAATTCAAATTTAAACTACAATTCTTTTAAATTTTTTAACTCCAATAATATTCCCCCAACAATAATATATCTTGTGCGATCCTAAAAATAAAAAAGGACCCCCCCCCAAAAAAAACAAAAAACTGTCGACCCAACATATAAATAAATAAAAGTAAAAATAAAAAGATTAATTCCAGCACTTGAAAATTACTTTGGCATGAAACTCTGAGTTGTGCAATTAAAGTAATATATATATATATATATATATATATATATCGAGAAGAGAGAAGCCGCAAACGTTTTTGGTTGTAATGTGGATTTTAAAAAAAAATATATTATGCTTTATTTTCCATAATTTTGCTACACAGGTTTCTGGTTTCATGACCTTCATCAGGCAAAGAGTGGATATTGCCACATATTATTAAAAGTAATTTAAAAAAGAAATTAATTCCTTTTAATAATATGTGGAAATATTCACTCTTTTCCTGAATGTTGCGAGTCCGGTAACACGTGTAGCAAAATTATGGAAAATAAAGCATATTTTTTTTAAAAAAATCCACATTACAACCAAAAACATTTGCAGTTTCCCTCTTCTTTTTAATATACACATATACACACTTTTCTCTTGTTGGAACTACTATAACCCTCTTCCATATATATATATATATATATATATATATATATATATATATATATATATATATATATATATAGGGAGAGAAAGAGAGTGAGGGGAACAAATCTTTTACTTTTTCACAAGTTTCTCATTGACTGTAAATCTCCATCAGAATAAAATCAATTTAAATATTCTGGCATTCTCTTGAACTTCTTGTTTATTGAAAGTTGCTTCTGTTTTTTTATTTAATAATTAATTATGAATTAAAACTAATTTCAATTTTAAAAAATCCATCAACATTTTCTATTGCTATTAAATTTGTAAAAGTCCTCCATAAAAATAATCCCGGTTAAAAATATATATATATATATTATATATATACTAATATAGAAAAGAATGAAGGTTTTTAATAATATATACATAATATTTATAATGCACCTTTTCAGTCAGACAATCTTGGAAAGTGGGGTGGTGACATACGGTGAAAAGGATGCATTGGACAAAAAAAGGTCCAGAATCATTGGTCTAGAATAAAAGGGATTGCAGAAAATAGATTTGAAAAGAAAAGAAAAAAGAAATGACTTACGGCAATAAGAGCATTTGGTATCCAATAACTGGGAGCAATTTGATCAGTCATCCAGTCAGCTAGGACTTTGGTAGGCTTGGCTCCAACACTGGTCACTGTGTCAGCAACATAATGGAGACTGTCAAGTAGTTTACGTGCCGCATTGTGACTTCCCTGAAGATTATTTTGGTCCTAAAAACAAAACCAAATAAAAATGACCTCAGACAAGAATTGAAAACAAAGACCAAATCAGATAATATAAAATGAAAAAGAAAATTTACATTCAAAATTCATTTCGTGTAAAGTTGCACAAGTTTAAGGCATTGCAATGTTTCTTTCCAGAGATTATTTCTAAACATGTGAGGAAAAAAGAAATGCAAGAAAAAAAGAAAGAAAGAAAGAAAAAAAAAGGCCAATGGTCAAAGCTAAGAACTTTTTTCACATTACTCAACCAACAGCTCTGACAAACTTTTTTCCCCACACTTCCCACCTGTGGAACTCCCTTCCGTTTACTTGCTTCCCTGATAACAACAATCTTCAAAAAATTTAAATACAATGTCAATCATCGTCTTCTATCTTCTTGAATCCCATTCATCTTTTGTCCTTTCCTCAATCCTCCCTATACTCAGTCTTTTCTCTCACTTTCACTCCCTGTAACCCCTTGCGTACTAGTGGCATTCCCACCTTACTTGTTTAAAATGATTAAGAAAAAAAAATACATGCATTCACAGACTTTTGTTGATTTCATATTATTTGGATTGATAAGATTTCTGACCATCTTTCAGTGACATTCACTGACCTTCTTTCGGCGACATTCACTGACCATCTTTCGGTGACATTCACTGACCATCTTTCGGTGACATTCACTTGTAGGCAGAGAAACAATAAATAAAACTGAGTAATGCACAAATCAATTTCAGGTTTTTCCAATATTTGACTAAATTTAGTGGTGGAAAACTTTTTGTCCAACCAAAAGAAAATAATGAAATTGTTTAATAAAAAAAAAATTCTCTGCAGTCCTCCACGTGCATTAATGCAGTTCCCCTTGAATTAAGTGATGTCAGAATCCATGTTAATCAAAATGAAATAATTTCACTCTTAAATCAGAAGTTCAGTTTTCTTTTTAAGTTTGTCAGAAAATTCCTTTTGTTTTAAGTGCAAATGTTGATTATATAGAAAATGGAAACACCTGATTGCATGCAGATTTACTGGGACAAGTATCCTTATTGTGGTTGTTTTAGTCATGAAGTTTCCGTCACAATACATTCCAGATTATTCAGGTGTCTGCTGTGTTTGGTAATGTAGAAAAACAATAGTCACAAGTCTGAGTAGAGCTCTCCCAAACCATAAGCATCAACCAACTAACCAACCAACCAGTTGACCGATATACAATACTAAAAAATGTCAGTCTTATATATCTGTAATCATAGCCACAGATTGGCTATGATTTGTTGATAAGCAAGCATCATCATTCTCATGCCAATCAATACAAGAACTGATGACATTTATGTTGAGAGACGGTTTTTTTCTCTAAAAAGACAATTATCCAGAAAGAAACTCTTATTTACACCAGACAGATCCTAGTAAGCTTTTTTTTTTGTGATGGTCTCTGGTGTATGACTTATTGCATACAACTGCCCATTTATTAGATCAGCTTATTCCACACATCACGAGGATGTGTGACACATAAGACATTCCAAGACTAGAAACTGGATGTCTCAAAAAAGAAAAAAAGAAGTCTATCTTCAATACCATGTTGTGTCTGGTTTGGACAAATTTTCATAACTTTGTTTTATTGCAACAAGGATATCTTAAAAGAATTTACACTATTTCATAACAGAGAATGAAATGGAATTAATTTAACTGGTGGAATTCTGGGTTTGTTTGTTATTGGCATCTATGGCAAACCTATTTTCTTCAGACAATCCTTGCACCGAGACATTAAGTCAGATGCAATGTCAACAATTCCTTAGTCCATTGTGACTTAAGGATTTATTCTTCCTGTAAACTTTCTTTTCAACTGGAAACCATTCGGTTGTTTCTCACAAGTAATAACTACTCATCAAATGTGATGGAAAAATTTATCAAAAAGAAAATATTCCTTTGTTCCATTGATAAAATGTTAGGGTCATATAAATTAACTGGTATGCCTAAAATTGCTTGGTTGGGAAATGATAGCATTTGATTCTCTTAAAGATTTACCAAGTCTATGACTTGTTGCTTTCCTGTAGTGGATTTTCCTTCATTTGGTGGTTATAACTAAGAAGGCTTTGTTTTTCTTCTATTAGCAAAAGACAGTGTATCTTTCTCCCATAAAAGAAATTAAGAAAGGAAACCTGAAAGATTATTTAGGAAATACTTGGTAGTTCTAAGGTAATAAAGGATAAATATTCGTCCTAATTTCCACACAATGTTGTTTCTTTTCCTTTTTTGTGAGGGAGCAGCTGTCTATATCGAAAAAAAAAGAAAAGAAAAAGAAAAAAAAAGCTTCCTCAAAATCTGACGAATAAATTCTGATAAAAAGATTATATATCACCATTAGACCCTGACTTTTCATCTATTGTGATGAACAGGTGTTCCTTTAGAGCACCTATTGAGGCAAACTCAGCCCAGACCCCACAAGTAGAACATATGATCCATTGCTAAAAATGCTGAAAAAAAATACAAAAAACGGTTGGTCCCCTGTACCATGTCAGTAAGAACCTGACTCCACCTAATTTTACAAGAGCCAGATCAGGCCGAAAATGGAGTACCAATGCCATATATAGTCTTCACTTTCCAGGCTCAATAGAGTTCAAAATTCAATGTGACTTTGTGGGTGATGAATTATTCCCCACCCCCTAGAATCTCCTTCCCCACAGATGAAATGATGCATGTCGCTTGTTACTCTATCGTTATTTCCATGGAAAGTGTTCAGATGAAATACATTCCTTAATTCCAACGGTTCTAACCATCGCAACTAAAACTCTCCATGCCACACCCATTGTAGTGAACCACCCGCATATTCCTTTCGTGCATTGGTGAGATGTAAATTCCAGTTTCTTCCCATGAACTGCTTTGTAGAACCAACTCCCAAGAGGATGTTTTCCTGATCATTAAAATCTTAACCTGTTCAAGTCCCATATAATTCCGTAAAAAGTGCCTTTAATCTGTAACCCTCTACCTAGTGAGGCTCTTGGGCCTTGTACAGGGTGAATATAGTAAAACAAAAAGAAAAAACAACCCCCCCCCCCCAAAAAAAAAACAAAACAAAAAACAACATAATATGCTCCAATAGAGGAAATGGCAGAGACAAGAATAGACACCTCCACCCCTGTACACATTTATAGTTACTCACCCCAGGCCAGATGTGACTGACCATTACTTGCACAACTTGTTCAATATCTTGATTCCCATACCAGTATTCATGGCTTCGATAGATAATGCCACAGTTTGGACATTCAAGCACATATCTGAAAGAGAATAAGAATCAGGTTGCAGACATTTTTTTTTTTAAACAAAAATAATGATCAGAATCAACAGTATGATACACAAAATATTCTTGAAAATTTATAGAAATTTAAGTTTAAGAGATGTTCAAATTTGGACTACATTTTAATGAAATTTAGAAATAAATAAAATTTTTGATTTCATTAAAACAAAAATTTTGAACAACCAACAAAATTAAAGAAATTGTTTTTCAAACATTATTTTCAAAAATTATAGTAAAATTGAAATTATGTTTTCAGCTTCAGCCTAAGACTATCAGTCAGGGAATAGTAGTTTGAAGAAGTACTTACCCAGACCAGACATATTTGGCAAATCCCAACCAAGTGCTGTCTGATGAAGCAGAAGTTTTAGGAACAACAATAATATTTTTACCACTTTTAAAATAACATTGCTAAAAAAAGAACAAAAATGGAAATTATAAGATTTTCTGTAGAGAAACAAACATTATTTAAAGACAAAAAGTAAAAATTAAATATTAATCATCAGGTTTTATTTTTCTTTCAATTTTACAAAGAATCTCAATGAAGATCTGAGCTACAACAACATTTTCGCAGGATCTGCAGGAATTTTATCAGTGGAATTATAAACTCCAAAGAGTTGCTTGAAAAATAATAAAATAAAAAGAAAAAAAATTAAAAAAAAAATTGGCAGTCAGTAAATGTGTTTAAATAATTATAGTCGATTAATTGTCTCTCCTCCAAATACATAATGAATTCAGATTATAATTATACATAGACTGTTCAAAAAGTATTCAGTTGTTTTGAATGTTAACCAATTAAAGGTGTCTTTACTTAAGGTGTGAACAAATATGCTCTTTGTGGTGGTGGGGGGTATTCAGTTGGTAGTAAAATACCATTGAGTAATTGTTGCATTCACAGTAAATATTCAATACATTTTACTTGAAGCTTGGACATTCATTGGAAGAAATTAATGATAAGGAAGGTACCTTGGACCGATTCAATAAATGAAGCCCAAATAAAATTATAGTAAAATAATTTCAATCTTGGCTGGGTGTCTGTTGAAAGCAATGGACATTCTGGAAGGCCATCAACAAGAACAATACCAACAACTGTTGAATGCATTCGGGCTGTAATTAAAGGAAATTGCTGATTGACAGAGTGCCAAAAGTAGGAAAACTGGATATTCCATAGACTGTCAGGAAAGTAATTAACCATTTTAAATATCTCGAATGTTCATTCTTCAGCACTTATGTAGGGTTTTTAGCAAAAACATTGCATCTGAAGGAGTGAAGGGATCAAGGTGCCATTTTCAAGGTAACTTTTTCGTTAATGTTAAATGGTTGAATTGTTTCCACACAAACCATAAACAATCACTGGACACAAGTGAACCTTTCAGGTGTATAAGAAGCATTTAAGGCAGTTTGGCTTTAAGGAAGTACAGGACCAAGGGGAGGGGGAGTACAGGACCAGGGGGAGGGGGAGTACAGGACCAAGGGGAGGGGGAGTAGAGAGAGAGAGAGAAGACACTTACTTTACATAGGTAGACTTTGTTTTCATACTGGTGCTGGAATTGACAGTTCTTGCCTTTTTCAGGTTCGTGTTGAACATGATCAATGTCATGATTCATACTTCGGATGCATCTGGCACTGAGGACAAAAAGAAGAAAAATTGGTAAGCAGGGAAAGAAAATGGTTCATAGTGCTAAAAATGGTTCATAGTGCTATTATAACAAAGGCGTCATAGTTCCCCATTCAAGGCATAATTTCTCTTTAGTTAATTTGTATTTGTGATGGCGCCACTGCTTGATCTAGGATTTGAACTCACAACCAAGTAAACCGCAACCCTTAACCCAGTGATTCTCAACTGCTGTGCTGTGGCACACTAGCGTGCTGCAGCACAGTGTGCAGCGAAATATTGTCGCAGTATATATATTCTGTGTGTAGTAATGGTAGAGCGTTAGTATTTGAATGAATGAATAAGTCTTAAACTTTTGTTTTCCAAATAATTCTTTTCACTAGACTTTGATTATATTACTTTTAATACTTTGTTTTAATATTCATTTTTTAAAAGGTATTATTTTTTTAAGGGCTTGAAGACATTTGACAATGCCTATTTTGGATTTCAATACAAAAGGAATATCCCACATTAGATAGAAAAGTCTTTATCAGTTTTATTGCAATTTTCTACTTCTTATTTATGTGAATTAGGCTCCTCAACCCTAAATAACATAAAAAATAAGAAGCAAGAAAGACTACACTCAAAGAAGTCTGCTTATTGCACATTCGACTAAACATTGAAGAAATGGCAAAAAAACACCAGGCACAGTTTTCACACTAAAGCTTCACAAATAGTGGAATAGAAACATTGAAATAAATTACGTTCATATTTGTATTTTTTTTTTTTAAATCTAGTTTTATTTCTTAACATTAAAATGTATACCCTTTAAAAGTTTCGCCATTGCTTAAAAAGGTTGAGAAACACTGCCTTAACCAATACTTCTATCTCCTAGGTTATTGTTTGGTAATGACAATGACCTCTGGGTCAGATTGTGAATTGATAGACTGGTTCAGTGGAAACTGAAATCATTCTCTCTCTATAGATTGAAAAAAAAGGGTTTGGTTTGAAATTCCAAATATTTTAATAAGAATGATAGACACACAAATGAAGATGGTAAGAATAACAGCCAAAATGGTGTCACTATAACAACTAAGATGAGGATAACAGTGAATAAATCAGTGAATCATAATTTCTCTTTTCAGAATTTCAAACAGAATGCTTTTTGTTACAAGCCTGTTGATAAATTTTTTTATATATATTTTTCAAATGAAAACACAAACTGAGTGACAAGTTAACCAGAATTCAAAGTTGTCAACAACAAACACCAAATTGTGTTATCAGCTCAAATCCAAAGTTTAAATATCAACTTTTTTTTTTTTGTTTTTTATATACAGGCAATTAAAAAAAAAATCAAAATCATAATAAAGTAAAAATCAAATTTCACAGTATGAAATCTCAGAAGTTGGTTTGTTGTCAACCATTCTCAGTCGAATAAAAATGGTTAATGGCAAAGAAATGGAAATCAGGTTCAAATTCTGGTTGAAGCTGTTTGGGTTTCGTTTCATGTAAAAGGAACCCAAACATCAAGCAGGGCTCTGGTCAGAGATTACTCTCAGTTGTTGACTCCCCCCCCCCCATCCCAACATCTACACACAACTATCAGAACAATCTATCTTGGAGAAGTATACTCTCACAAAAAACCTACAGTTTGTCAGTCAACTTTGTCCTCATTGAGCATGAGCACATCTGTAGAGGAAAAAAAATGATGATGATTTCAAAAGTGCAGTGCTCGCCGGCAGGACAGCTGTTTTTTCTTCTTCTTCGGTTGCCTCAAGGAAATGGATTGCGTGACTCTTTCTCAGCCGTTACACTGGGCAGTTGTGAAAGAGACACCAACTCAGCCGCGCCTACTTCGACTTCCTCTTTGTTCGTCTGTCAATTCGTACGTCCAGCTCTATTGCACGCAATCCGCCGAATGACTTCCGATTCCGTCGTGCTGCTGGCACCCCGCTTTTTATGCTATTCTAATACGGCCAAAATTTGCATGTGTGCAAATATCGTCTCGTTTTGGACGAGATCGGCGTGCATAAATTGTGTCTTCAATAGCGGCCATATTTCTTTTTGTCATCACTTTGCAGGCAAGACACATTCGCGCTCGTTTCGAATTCTGAGGTAAGTCATGTCTTTCGTCACAACATCAAGTTGACCTTCTCTTTAAACACAACTAGTAACTAGAAATGGGTGAAACAGGTGACGGCCTTCAAATATTAGATTCTCTACTCCTGATCCTTGTAAGAAGGAAGCCAATAACAACATCAACTGAATAATGACTGACTAAGGATATGTTAAGGTTTTATCAATTAAGCCAATTCTAAGATTTCATTTTGTGCTTAAAGATAAACATTGCATTCAAGTCAAAATAGATATTTATTCATATGCTAATGATATTTTCAAAACTCTTTGATAAAACTTACTTGCAAGACAGACACTTAGCAGTACAGGTAAAATATTGGTCTGGGAATGTGATGGCATCTGGTTTCTCAATTTTACCACTAAATTTACCATTCAAAACCTGAAAGAGAAAATAGAAGGTACAATTTTTGATATAATGAAAGGTTTTCTGACAAAAACACATGGACCTGTATTTATATAAATATATATTTTTTTCTAACTTCATTCTTCTTTGTGATACATCTTTTCAGGAAGTTAGTGATCAAGGCTCTCCCCAACTTTCTATCCTTTATAGCTCTTAGCATTCTGATAACAAAAGAACTGAATTTATTAGTGAAGGTTTCAAACTCAAAATGGAGGCCTACATCAAGTGCCTTGAGGAGGTAGAGCTACCCTGGGTCAAGAGGGCGGCTGCTGGAAGACCCTATGTCTAGCAAAAGGGCTCTGCACCATGCCATACACGCAGTAATGGCTGTCAGACAATTTCAGCAATCACATCACCCCCTTACATCTGGCCACCTAACTCCCCTGACTGCAACCCCACCCTGATTATTATGTGTGGGGTGCAGTTTCGCAAGAGACCAACAAAACTCTGTAAAACCAAAGATGAACTGAAGGCAAGGATTATGGCAGCATTCATCAAGGAGACTGTCCAGAAGAGTTACAGGACATTCTGAATTCATCTGGAGGCCACGGCTGAAGCCAATGGTGAGTTTATTGAATAAGTTTACTCTTTAGTATATCATGATATTTTTGTATAATTTTGCTAAAATTTTCCATGGGTAATGACTGCAAAACATTCTCCCCTCCCCAATTTATAGGGAGAAGCATACAGATGCACACTGGGATTCCTTCCTAGCCAATGAAACAGGGCAGTTCTGTTTCATATGACTCAGTTGATCCGTCTTGTCAAAGTCAGAATGTTATGTTCTAAACGAACCCCAATTCTTAGTTAGTGAACTTTTTTGCCTTATTACAGTTGCTTTGCCTTATTACAGTTGCTTTGCCTTGCATATATTGTTTGCTTGCTTGTTTTATACTATGTTTCTGTCCTGTTCCTTTTCTTTCTCAATAGGAACTTTGTCTGTTCTGTTTGTTGGGCAGTTCTGCCATTAATTTACATTTAACCCTAGCCACTCACTCTATATTGAAATATTAAAGATACAGAAACTTTAAAATTAAATTTTGACATCCAGTATATCAATATGCTTCACTTAGCCAATCTCATTCATTTTTTTTAGTTTTATCATCATTTGTGATTGTCTAACATTTTTTTTTTTTTTTTCTTTTCATCCTCAGAAGTAGTTTTATATAGAAAGGAGATAGGTTGTATGATCCTGGATGTAAAGTTACTGCGGAGATTTCTGAAATTAGTGCACTTTCAATATATTTCTGCCTTAATAAATTAATTTCTCTTTTAATAAAAACGGTTTCCTTTAGGTCAGAAGCAGTCAGGCATACTATGATGAATGACTAATGCATTGAATGGGTTGTTCTGTAAAAGATCCATTTTCTGTTCATAGAATCTTTTATTTAAATTCATAGATGTTTTATATATGCATTTTGGGGGACATTTTTACAGTCTACTTTTGTATCAGATCAGTGCAAAAGTTCATTTTTCGACTGACTGTACAGAGTCAAATTTTTTATAATTTAAATTGCTCTGGAGAGACTGAAACAAATGAAAATTCGAAGAAGCCGAGTCAGTAGAATATGGTGGATGCTGGACGGTTTCCCATTTCAGCTCTAAGCTTTTGCAGAGTCTGTTTTGTAATGTGCAGTCTCGAGTTGGCGTAACGGCACCTTCTCAGTTTGTCAAGATTGGCTTCAGGTGACGAAAATCAGTTGAAATATTGATTTTCAAGCTCTTAGCAATCTTCTGCAAAATCTGTTTATTCTCCACAATGACAGGCAGGGTGTCTCGATTGAAGTTGAAAGGTTGCCCAGAGCATGGTAAATCATTTATATCAAAATCAGCCTGATGATATCTGCCAAACCACTTTTCGACTGTCCGAGGAGCTCAAGCATAAAATCTAAATAAACTTCCTGAATGTTTTTTTTTTTTGGTTACACTTCAGACATTTTATTCATTTCCTAAATTCACAGAGCAGAAAAAAATGGCAAAAGAGTGCAACTTTTCAGTTCCCATCTTTAATCCTTTAGCAGTCGAAGGTAAATATGGTTTCTCAAAAATCTTACTGTTTGCCTGACTTGCTGTGTTATTTGTGATGCTGTCTTCATAAAGTATGGCGGAGTATACATGGGGGTGGATTACGGTGGGGGTTGAACATTGAAAGCCGATATTTACAGTTTTGAATGCTAAAGAGTTAAGACATACATTTTAGGGGACAAAACATTGAACATTCAACAAAGTCTGACTTTCAACTGAATGATGCAAGGTTTCAATCTCGAACACACCAGAAATCAGCACCAAAAAAAATGCCGGGTGCAAGTTGCAGTCGTTTTATATTAACAATGAAAATTGGGCACAAATTTTTGTAATGATTTGATAAATTCCTGCTTCAGGTTTAATATTCTCATTTTCTGTTAAATCTCTTGTTTGAAATAGTTGATAAATTTTACATAAAGCTTAGATCAATTCTTTTCAAAGACTCTCCATAATGGACAGTTTTCACACAGCAGTAGGCATTGCATGTGTTGGTAACTAAAAGATATAAAAATGTTTTGGCAGATCATATGGAATTATGTAAAGCAGTTCATAATTTAACTTCCATATTATTTAAAAGTTTGTTGTCTAATTTTGAATGCTACACTTTTTTGTAATGAACTGGTTTTCTTCTATAATTGGTCTTTTTATCTGCGATTCTATTTTTTATTCAAATTTACCAAAGTGTAGGAGGAATCTTGAAGAATACTAAAATTTGTCATTTTTTTTAACCTTTGTTCTCTAATATTGGATGTTAGAATATTTGAATTTTAACAGCTCTATTTAGTGTAAAACAGAGTAACTTTCAACATTTTAAAATGCTGACATCAAAAATAAAATTAACCTTTAAGCTTATATGTAAACTTAGAAATTTGACCAAGTGTTTTTAGTTTATCAGATACAAATTAAAATGTCATTTATAGATTAATTTATTGCCATTATGCTCAGTGCTAAAATTTTGTGACCAGAATTTACCAAAAAAAAAAAAACCCCAAAAAAACTGAATGTTGTAAATATTATGATGATGTTTTGAAATCAAAGCAATAATGATAATAAAAGAAAAACACCAACAACTTCACCATCAGCATCTGTCTATATTTCTGAGATGAGGTATTATGTACATTATTTACATTATTCAGACTATTGTCTTCATCTTTGTTGTCATATTTATTACAACGTTTCGGCCATTGTATGCTCCGGCCTTCTTCAGATAGTTGAAATGTCAAACTGAACCCTTTATTTCGCTCACTGGGGTAGACTGTTCTAGTTCCACGTGCCATGTTTAAGGGATGTCAGTTATCAGTTATCTCCTGTTAATTCCCCTCTCCAAGTTCTCCACTGCCTTAACCAGGTATTGAACTCACACTTTGGGTCCTGTCACTGGATCTAACTAATCCCTTTATCCACTGTGCCATGTGTCCTTGTCCCAAAGAGTGCGAGTTCAATACCCGGTTAAGGCAGTGGAGAACTTTCAGAGGGAAATTAACAGGAGATAACTGATAACTGACATCCATTAGACATGGCACGTGGAACTAGAACAGTCTACTCCAGTGAGCGAAATAAAGGGTTCAGTTTGACATTTCAACTATCTGAAGAAGGCCGGAGCATACAACGGCCGAAATGTTGTAATAAATATGGCGACAAAGATGAGGACAATAGTCCAAATAATGTAAATATTGAAAGAATCTTACTTTAGATGAAGCAGCCAGTGAGGAATTGAATTGTTTACTGGTGTGTAACATTAGTACCCTAAGCTCTAGATCTATAGGAGTTACATAAAATGTAACAATCAGTGACTCAGACAATATATATATATATATATATATATATATATATATATATATATATATATATATTAGTAAAACATTTGATAGAATCCTTTATAATTATTTTTTAATTTGATAATTGTAGAGAATATCAGGATTTTTTTCAGATGGAAATTTGATCAGGTTAAAAGATCAATATTGAAGATTTATTGCCTTGTATCATTTTGTCAACTTTTTTAAGTGAATGTTACTTATGATTTAAGTTTGGACAATATATACAAGAAACTCATGTAACAGATGAATAAATGAATTACTCTACTGTTTATAATTAATGTTTATCAAACGAAAAAAAAGCAAAAAAGAAAAAGCAAAGGGACATTATCAGCGGTCAGAGTTTAATAGACAAAACAAATTATTTTATATTTAAGCTTTAACAAAAGGGCTTGGCGACAGAAAAATGAGATCAAGAATTTGAGAAAAAATGATTTAACAGCTGGAAAGTTTTTGAACATTTAAAAATGTCACAAAAGTTAATATATATATATATATATATATATATATATATATATATATATATATATATATATATTGGGCACGTGGCCAAGTGGTTAGAATGTTCGCTGACTGACCATGGTCGATTTGTCAGGAAGGAGACTTCCTGATGTTATCGGAATGGATTGAGGTCGATCCCAGATTGCGGCACCTTTGGAAAGTGCCCGAAAACCCTACCACGGTTTGGCCCAAGCCTTGTGAGTAAAATTGGGTAGATGGAACTCTTGAGGGCTGTCGATAGCTGTGCTAGCACAAAGCCACAAGTCATCGTGGCCAAGGGCTCGAGTGTGTCGGCCTTGTTCAAATTGTTGATCACGCTAGATAACACGTTCTCTCCCAGAAACTGTAACTAAGGTCTGCTCAGCATAGTTGCAGTATAAACCATGGATGGGCTTTGTCGATGTTGAGCAACCAAAAATGTGCCTGAGCGAGCATCTGCAATAAGGATTGGCTAGCTGCCCTAGTAGACAGGTATTCTTGAATACAAGTGACCAGCTTTTATATTTTTATATATATATATATATATATATATATATATATATATATATATATATATGGATGTGCTGGAAAGTTCTCAGCTTAACCAAGAAGGAAAAAAAAAAATCTTTGGTTATTTGTTGAGATTTTGTGAAGTGAGTCAGGCTGAATTGTGTGTGTGTGTGTGTGTGTGTGAGAGTGAGTGAGTGAGTGAGAGAGGTTTAGAATTCAACATTGCATGGTGACAGTTTCACACCTCAATATGATCTGAAGACTAGATTGTTTCCTCCGACCCACACTGTCATCCATATCCATAAACACTTGATTTATACATGTTGAGCTTTACCCCCTCAATAAAAGTAAAAGAATTAAAACAAAAAAATAATGTGTGTACATTTTTAAGCAATGAGTCAACATTTTAAAAATTGGATGTTACTTAAAAAACCCAAAAAGTGATGTCTATTCAAGTATGTGTGACCACTAAATATAACTGGCCTAGGTTGAGAAATCATAGGCTGGGCAGGGTTAATTTCCCTCTTTAAGAAAATAAACAAGGATGTCAAATCAAACCCGTGTCCCAACTAAAAATAAGGTTCATAGTAATAAGCAATAATGTCAGATCTTTTCAATTGAATTTTTTAACCCATTAAAAAAAAAAAATTATACATGTGTACACAAACACAAAAGTCAAGTATATATACAGGAAACTGTTTAAACTGAGATAAAATTTAAAAAAAAAAAAAAAAAAAAAAAAAAAAATGGTTGTATAACATGATGTTTACTTTTAAAACGACTAAGTGAAAATTTAACTGTGTATTTGTGTAACTATTTTTTCCAAATCTGACAGAAAAAAAAAAAAAAAAAAATTTTTGTAGAGAATATTGTGGCAAACAAAAGAGAAGCAATTGTTTTTGTTGTCTTGCAGACAACAAAAACAAATTTTCCTTCAAAGACCTACATTAACAATGAACAGACAAAAAGGCATTGTTGATTTCTTTCCTAGGGGAAAAGAAAAAAAACAACAACCTTGGCAATCTAAAAAGAAGCATTAACCATTATTAAATTGGAGCATTGCTCAATCAGTGCAGTACATTATAAGTGGAGAGGATTAGGTCATGATTTCAATCCCAGTAATGGCTACTCAGCAAAATTAAAACCATTATATATAAAATATTATATCTCAAAAACGGAAGTTTGACACCACAGATTTTAAAACACAGGAAAGTATTCTTCTTAAAGGATCCTTTTCAATTCAACCAACCCTTTGTCAGAAGAATACGTATTTGGTAAACATAGTATTTATAAAAATATAATTTTTTTCTCATAGTGCAAATTTTTTCTTTGTCAATTAATATTTATCAATTTTTCTGATGAAGAATGCTTCCCCCTCTCTCTCATTATATATATATATATATATATATATATATATATATATATATATATATATATATATATATAAAATGGTCATGTCTTGAGAATGTCTGATGACAGGATACCCAAGATCCTAATGTACAGCCAATTAGATCAGGGCTACAGGAATGTAGGACACTCATGGCTTAGATACAAAGACAAGCTGAAGAGCAACTTGTCAGCTGTCAATATACCTCATAACACCCTTGAGCACTTAGCCTTGGAGCGGGTAGAATGGAGATCAACGTGTTTTAGTGGACTCAGCAGTTTTCAATCTGCTAGTCTGAATCATCTTCAAGAAGCGAGAGCAAGATCTAAAAGGTCAGCCAATCTAACAGTGATCTCATCCCACAATCCTCACTCTTGCTCCATATGCGGCCTCCTTTGCAAATCACTAGCGAGTCTTAAGTGCCACTTAAGATTATCACATAAAATTCATAACTGAATCAATTTGTTAAGTTGTCAGATCCTCATAGGTCGAAACTGATGGGAGAGTCCATTATATATATATATATATATATATATATATATAGTAACAAAGGAGTAAACGGAAGTGCAGGTAGCATAATGGTTGTGAGTGTGGAAAACAGAATCAGCAAGCCAAATTCAAATTTCTGTTTCACACTGATGCCCTTGGGAAAGGCATGAACTCATTTCTTCTCCCCTCTTAGGGATGTGTTTAATAGCAGGACACACCGGGTTCTCTAGTTTTAGATTGCAGCCAAGTATTTTTACCTGGTCTCCCCACTGAGGCTGGATGTGACACAAGGTCGTTTTAACATGGGGAGCAACATACACATATGTATACATATGGGCCAAGGACAAAAAGTTTTTGGCAAGTCCCTGTGACCACTGCCACGTTGGCATTGATATTACACTGATTCTTCCTCTCTTACTGCAATGAGAAGGTGCTGCCTGAAGGACTAATGATTGTGTTTAAGCATGGAAGAGACTGTTGCTATGCAGTATTGACACACATGTCCACACTTCTTACATCTCAATTTTCATAATGTGATTTTTATATAAAATACAAATTTTATTGGAACCTAATTATGTACAATAATGGAACACAAGTAATATAGGAGAACAATTCAACTAGAAAAATTGTATCTAAATATAATTTAGAGACATGTCATAATAGATCATTCCATCTTAAATCAACAATGCTTTTCACCAATTTTTAACATCAACTTGAGATTTTTCTTAAGGAGGTAATATGCACTGACCTTGCACAAAATACAGATTGATAGACAAAAATCATTTCTAAAAGATTTTTTTAAGATTGCAAAATTTCAGCTTAAAACCAATTTTTTTCTACTCTTTCCAGGAAAAAAAATTAGTTTTGTTTGTGCAGAATGATGTAAACAAGAGAGTAGTGGTAAAGTCAGTGGTCTGTACAAAGAAAATCTGAAATCTTACCTATGAATAATGTGTTCAAATGCAGTTAACACTAAAATACAACCATGATCATTGAATTTTTTTTTTTTTATAACTCCATTACTTTCTGAATTTTCAGTTTTAATTGATATGGCATCATTAAAACAAATGAAAATTGTTTAATAAATTTTAGCCATAATATTGCAGGTTATATAATGAGCTATTTTTTTTTTATTCTTATGGTGAGTACAAATGAAGAGAGATTCACAGATGATAAAGAAAACATAACTGGAAAAGATAAAAATCCATTTGGTAAATGGCCAGGAATGAAAATTGACAAAACTATTTTGTTTACCTTCAGGACTTTGAAAATAATCTCTGGTTTTCGGGGCGAACGTATAGATCGATTATTCAACTGCTCCTGAACAACTTTGCGTAAAGCTCTAAAGTCAGTCGGGGGCAGTTGAGTTTGAACCCCAACATATTTTAGGTCGCTGAATCCTTCAAAACTACATTCAAGCTTCTTGAAGCGTTCTCGCAAGGCAATTTCAACGGGATCCCCACCTGAAATGGATAAAGATTCAATTTTTAGGCATATCAATATCTAAAAATGTTGTGCAGAGAATTAACATTTTTATTAAGTGGTTATGCTAGTCTGTCAAAAGTGACAATGCATATAGAAACCATTATTTTGCTACTACTCAAACAGGTAAGGTAATTATTACAGTAGATTAAAATTATATATATATATATATATATATATATATATATATATATATCAGTTTTAACAGCATAATTGTCCAGCCCACAAAATGTTTAATATCTAAAACACTAAACTAATTGAGTTTCTTTTTTCCCGTTTTTCATATAAGACATTTAGCCATCTTGACGCCATCCATTGTAAGAATCACTGAAAAATCCTTTGAATTATTCAGTTAGAAAGAGAACAGGTTAAAATTATTTTGTGTCAGCCCTACTATGTCTTTCCAACTGAGCAATGGTGAGAGTAAAAAGATCATTCAGGCCTTCAGTAATGGTACCAACATTCATAATCTGGCTTTCATATTCAAAATCCATTCATGAACCATCAAGAAAACAATGAATAAGTTTTAAAAAAAGAGGGAACAGTAGAGAGGAAAACTGGATCAGAAGGTCACAACAGGAAGAATCATCATCATTTGAACTTAGAGCTAAAGAGATCAATTAGAAAAGATCCAACTCAACCCATAAAACGTTTGGTGCCCGAGAGAGGAGTTTCAGCTATGACAGTCCAAAGAGCAATGAAAAAAAGACTTGAAAATGAAATCATACGTGAAATCTCTGAGGCATCTTGTTACTCCAGGACAGTTGGGGAGGGCGAATATCATCTTGAATAAGTTGGAAAATGATCCTGGAATAATCTTCTAAACAGATGAGAATAATTTTACGCAGGATGCATTCAAAAACAGATGCAGTAGCCGTATTCTGACTTCAGATCTTCAAGAGAGAGACAAGGATGTTACTTTCAAGTGCAAAAACCCTGCCATGGTAATGGCTTTTGCCTGTGTGGCCTCTGATGTCAAGAAGATGCCATTGATCATATTTGAGAAAGATGAGACTGACAGGAGTTTGCTATGTTCAAATTTTGAAAAAGATAAAAGACCTGGATTCTTTCTGAATATCCTGAGGAGAGAGACAATTGAAATCCCAACAAGATCAATAAGGATCTCAAATTTACATTCTAGCAAGATGGAGCACCTTGTCACATGAGTACAGTGACTCAATTTCTCAGAGATGAGTTCACAAATAGGTTTTGGGATAAGGAAACTTTGCCTCCGTCATTGTCTGATTTGAACCCCCTTAGACTTCTGGAATGAACTGGCAAGAAAAGTTTGTGAGATGCCCCACAGTAACCAGCAAGCCCGCAAAAAATTAATCAATAAGACCTGGGTGGAGAACATTGATGAATAATTCCTTAAAAATGCTTGTGGGGTGAATTCAGGAAGAGGTTGAGGATGTCATTGCCAAAAGCAACACAACTCTTGATGCCTAACAGTTTGAATTCATACCAGAATTGTTCTTATCAATTAGGAAAAAAAAAATAGTATTTAAACTTCCATTTCATTTTATTTCAATCCTTCATGAGCTTCCAATCCTTAACTATGATTAATTAATGATGAATATGTCATTTTCATTCATGATTGATTTCATCAAGATTCTTCTGGTAAGCTTGGAGAGTAATTATATATTACTATTATTCAAAGTAGAATCCAATAGTGTTATAAAAAAAACTCAGAGTATACCAGTAAGATATTTTTAGTCATTTCTAAGATACAACAGTTCAAATCTTAATCTAACAATTGGAAATTTTGCTGTTACACCCAGTGTGTGTGTATATACATATATATATATATATATATATATATTATATATATATATATATATATATATATTGGGTGCGATGGATAAACAGCCGTCTAATTTACACAAAAATGAAAATAACACCGACATCTCATTTTAACAGATATATTTACCAAAATTACACAAAAATATCTTGAAATACTAAAGAGTAAATTTATTTAATAAAGAAAAAAAACAACATTGGTTTCAAACATGGCCTCCAGACGACTTTGGAATCTCTTGCAACTCTTCTAGACGATTTTCTTGTTTAAATTGGTGAATGCTGCCATAATCCTTGCCTTCAGTTTATCTTTGGTGTTACAAGGAGTTTTGTTGGTCTCTTGTTCAACTGTGCTGCACACATAATAATCAAGGGGGTTCCAGTCTGGGGAGTTAGGTGGCCAGATGCAAAGGGTGATGTGGTTGCAGAAATTGTCTGACAGCCATGCCTGGGTACTCCTGCTCGTGTGGCATGTTGCAGAGTCCTGTTGCTAAACATAGGGTCCTCCAACAGCCACCCCAAGGCAGCACTACCTCCTCAAGACATTTGATATAGGCCTTTGTGTTGAGGCTGAGGCTCTGTGGGAAGATGAAGGGAGGTATAATGTCGCCATCACTAGTGTTCACTCCAAACACCTTCATAATCACCATTAGACTCATCCAACTCTTTCCAAATCATCTGCATGGTCCTCAGATTGACATCCAAACATTCTGAAATGTTCGTATTGGATCTTCCGGCATGAATACCAAACAGTACAGCATACGTTTCCAAATTTCTGGCAGAGTGAATTGCCTCATGGTACTCTTTTTCTTACAAATGGTGCCCAACTGACCCTACTATACTGTGCACTTGGGGCACCTTGAAGCGGTGTAATGGTTAGCAAGCTTGTCTTACTAGAACAGTTACTACTGCATAGTGAGTTTGATCCTCACTGGGTGCCCACTACTTTTGGCCTTGTGTCACGTCTAATCTACACTTTGAAAATCACTATACTGTGCACTTGACAAAATCAAAAACAATTAACACTCATGTGTGAAATTAAAAGTATAAAATGGCGACAATTTACCCATTGTACCCTGTATATCCCACACAGGTAAAAATATATAAGAAAAGGAAGTTGAAAATGTGACTGGAGTCTTTAAGAATATTCATTTGGAGAAATGTTACCAGTTTCAGAGTTCTATGATTTTCAAAAATTAAATTGAGACAGAGGTCTGTGGCTATGCCAGGATCTGTTTTGCATGTCAAATGCGAAACAGATCATCTCATAGCCACACATCTAAATTTAATTTTTGAAAATTACAGAACTCTGAAACTGCTAAAGTTACTCTAAATATTCTAAAAAACTCCAGTTGAATTTTCAACTTTTTCCTATAAGGCATGATTCTTGGATTTGTTTAGTCAAACCAAACTTTTTTTTCAATTGGTCTGATATTTCACCATCAGCATGTAACAGCTATCAACACGTTATCTCGTGACCTGACCTGAAGATGCTAAATTATCGCTTCTGCAGTAGATTATTTAAATTTACTAATATACCCCACCCCCATCAGGAAAAAAAATTATTAGTTTAATGACAGCCCCAGCTGGAAAAGCCTTTGGACAGATTATCATAACTCATTCTTCAAATAATAAAATAAATGCAGCACATAAAAAAAAGGTCCAATACTACCAAATACATTTTTGTCTTACACAGATTTCATATGAATGGCATCTCTTTAGTGGCCGAGGTCATTAGAGGTTTCCAATCAATAGCCATAGAGACAGTGTTTTAAGCCCAAGTAAAATTCAGGATTTTAAATGCCAATTTTTTAAGGTAAGCATGTAGGCAGTCCCCATGCTGCAAAGTAACATCAAATTTCCTATACAGGGAATATTCATTAAGATTATTTGATGTCAGAGGTCTCTCCAGAAAGTGAATAGTTATTGTGAATATATCAAGAACTGGTTGTGCAGCCTTGATGTAATGACAGCCAGTAGGTGGGAACTGTACTTGGCATGCATAAACAGACACCCTACTGTGAGGTTTTATTCATTTGGCAGTTACATGCTACTCAGAGAGCTTTTGGCTGAGCTAGTTGAAAAACTGTGTTTTGAGCATTTTAGGGGGGATTTTGTAGGTTGCTTCAAAAAGAAGCAAATATTCAGATAAGTTTGTGAGGTTTTGAAGAGAGTACTCTGAAGTGGACTAAAGCACCATTGTTCTAGATTGGCCATGGTTTATTAACACTTTCACTGCTGCATTGTTATAGCATTGTTGCCTGGCTGTTCTGGCCCATTTTTTGAAAAATAGAAAATGGGCTATTTACAAGAAATAAATAATTATAAAAAGATACTGATGGCAATTTCTCATACCTGCTTTTATTTTGGTTTTGATTACATGCTCTCCAGCACAGTCTTAGTTAAACAACACAAAATATAAAAATATACAACAAAACAGGTAGTGTATGCTACTACAGTGTAACCCTGATATAAGAGAAACCCGGATATAAGAGATTTTCTCTGGTCCCAAATTAGAGCCTGTGTTAATAAAACAAAATAGACCAAACCCGGATATAAGAGACGACTTCTCCGGTCCCGACAACTCTCTTATATCCGGGTTACACTGTATATGTGTACATTGGTTGCAAAATAGCATTTGTCGGTTTACAACACAAATGCTAGGGAGTGACATTTCATGGTGTCGTAAAAATGTATGTATAAGTTTATAGCTGGCAATGTAAGTTTCATACAGATGGCGGTCTTGAAAGCACATAATATACGTCAACAGCAGACAGTGTAAGTTTCGTAAGACATAAGGACGTTCACAACAGCAAAAGTGTTAATATATAAATGGCTGGAGAATAAATCTTGCATATAAAGATTGTGTCCTATTGCAAAGATTTTTTAGTGACAAGACAAATGAAGACAAAATTTATGAAGCATCTTACCTGTATGAAGCACCTTTGTATGCATTGTCTCATGGAAGATGATGACAATGGGCCCCATTGTGGAAAGAGAAAGATTTAAGTTGCACCTTTTATTGGCAGCCTTCAGTTCCTCAGAGAAATGTTTAACGTAGGCATTGGAGGCATCACCCAAGAAATAAAAGAGATCATTGTGCAACCTTTCAGCTCTGGTGCGGTAGATGACAATATCAGAGACAGCGAGGACCTTAAGCAGTAGGCGGGTCCTTTGGTTCTGGTTCTTAGTCACTCCAAGCATACCCTCAGTGTCAATGATGATAGCCTTGTTGTTTGGGTCATAAGCTGCCCAAATGCCAATAGTACAAGAGTCCTGGGAGGTAGATGTTGGAAACACTTCCTTGCCGTTGAAGAAGGTGTGGTTGAGAGTGTGTGATTTGCCATCGCCCGTATTACCAAATATGGAAACTACTTTCACTAGAGAGTTGCTGGTGCTGCTGCATCCAAGTTTCTTTAATAGGTCATCCTCATGATCAACCTTGCATTTTTAAAGAAAGAAAGAAAGAGAAAAAGAAATCAATATCATTGGTCAAGTCTTTATGAAATCTGAACTTCTAATATCTAACATCAAATGAATTCGGGTACATATTGCTTGACTGTTGGAGATGATCCTAGAAATCTGAAAGAAGATTATCCATCATCAGACAAAATCATAAACAAATGATTTTATCAAATAAAAAAAAACAACATTGCTTGAATATTTCTATCGGCAGTTGGAAGTCTTCAATAAAAAAATGGGTGGCACATGTAAGTGGAAGGCAAAATAATGACAAAGTTGTTAACTTTCCCCAGTATCAAAAGGAAAAAAATTTTGGCAGGAAAATCCTATTCATATTAGAAAGAGCTATGACATTTAGTGGCCCTGAGTAGCCTAATCTCCTAAAAAACTGTTTTAAGAAAAAGATTTTATAAATTTAACTGACTGTAACACAAGCTGTTTGGTCAATGAATGCTCAATGTTTCCTGTAGGGAAACGGGTTAATGTTACAATTACCAGGAATTATTTAGACCAGTATCTTCATACTTGTTGTTGTAATCATGTTTTAGTAAAACCTTTTTAATTGTTGTTTAGTGCATATAGCATACACCTGAATATGGTCAAAGAATAGGTAAAATGTATTGATCAAAGCGAAATTGATGAAGATAATTTTAAATAGCTGTTAATATTCACAATCCCAAAAACAATTTTCCTTAACCTTAAAAAAAAAAAAAAAAAATTATATATATATGTGTGTGTGTGTGTGTGTGTGTGTGTGTGTGTGAATGTAATGAGAATGAAAATAATATATGAATTCTAAGGTTCATAGCATTAATTCAAAAGAGGGCTCAATACCAAAAGTAGACCAATAATTATTTATTATAATTTTTTCATATAGGCAAAAACAATTGACTGGTCTCACCAGTTGAGGTGCAACTAAATGCACCAAAACGAAGGTGCATTTTGTTGAGTAAATTGTTTTTGTCTATATGAAAAAAATTATATATATATATATATATATATATATTTGGATAATGGCACTGCATTCATTTCAGTCGCATTTTAAACTTTCTGTGCTCAGAATGGTATTCAACATGTTAGGACACCACCTTTTCATGTACATCAAATGGACAAGTGGAGCGTTTTATAGATCATTTACGAGAGCACTCCTCAAACTCGAAGGGAGAGAACCACACAAGAAATACTAGAACTATTCCTTGGAAGTTACAAAACTACACCCAATCCAAATGCACCTAATGGAAATTCACCAGTAGAAACACTGATGGACCATAAAGTTTGTTTATTCTATTGGACACCTTTGAACTGCTTCAACAAAGTTCCCAAGTAATGCCAAGGGAGAAAGATAGGAATCCAGCAAAAAGTGCATCAAAGAAAATCCCACAAAGTAGGCAGTAAGTCATACCCATTGCAATTAAATCCCTGATAAAAGTCATACGAGCACGAGGCTAGAAAGAGGTGTTAAGGGTTGTTACTTACTAAAAAGGATGATAACTCAAAATACAATGGAGTTATGTCCCTTGTCTGCTAGTAGTAATGCAGCACTTCTGAATCCAACATGGTGATAAGCTGACACTCGTGTAGAACTCATGGTGTGAATTCCAAACAATCCTTGCTGTTCTCAGGCAGTAAATGAATAAAGTTATTTTATTATATGTTAAAATACACTTGTCTTATTTTCATTCATTTTTGTTCATCCCAACAACCTGGGATATAACAGTATGTTTTATTATAAGCTGTTTTTTTTTAAGGTTATTTTTGAGTTTAAGAGTGTATTGTAATGATAGCATTTCCCATCACAGATGTAGTGAGGGTTTGTTGGCTTCTACAAACTTTGTGTGGGTGAACTATGGAAAGTTCTCAAACAAAGACTTAATGCTTGATTTTGGATAAGTTGTAATTTGTTTATCATTTTACTCCAAGCAAGGCAATAAAGCTGCCAATAGAGAATATAAGAAAAATATAGGACAATAACAGAACAAGAATTACAAGGACATTTTTTTTTTTAAAGTATGATTTACAGGCTGGACTATAGATGTAATTTAGTTTTGATCCGAGGAATGGTTTGTTTTTTTATCACCAATTCCAGCTTTGATTCTCATTGTTTGATCATCAGCACATCCCCTTTTATTTTTCAGGAATAAAGGTTTACGTAGGTGTCTTCAATTAGTTTACTTCCACATTATTCAGTGTTGCCTAAAAAAGCAACCCCCCCTTTTTTAAAAATTGATATCACCCTATTCAAGGCAGTAAAGTCACTAAGATGCAAGGGGTCACAGAGTGTGGAGGAATTGGGAACAGAAACATTAAGAAGGAGTGAACAGAGAAATCAGGAGGGTAAGAGATAGCAATTGACATTGCATTTAAAAATTTATTGACTCCATAAACAAGTTTTTACAGAACAGACATAAGTTACCTTTGACAAAAATCCATTAGAATATATGGAGCTAAATCAGATTAAATGTGTTTTTCCATCACATGTTTTTGTTTTGAACTTCTATTATAAGTTTGTCATAATTTATTAAACCACTCTCCCATATCTATTACCCATGAAGTAGTAACTGCAAAAACGTTGTTAAAAAGCTACTGTCAATCTTGAAATTATTGTGAAAGCTAATATTAAGAAAAAAAAAAGAAGAAAAAATAATTTTAACAATCATCACTGATGTATTTCATAAGAAATAAACTTCTTTTTTTTTTAAATAGAATCTAAAACATTTACTGGTGTTGACACAAATGAATCCTCTTGTCTTACCCTTCCCCCTCTTCACTTAGTTATTATGAAGGAAAAGTTACTGAAAGGAGGCGATAGGATTCTTGACATTTTGTTATTTTCAGTCACAGCAACAACTGAAAAATGTGTTCACTCAAAACGGGAAGGTTTGTGAATACTGTCACTGGTGTCAACTTGACATAAACTTTCTCTTGACTTTTTTTTTTTTATATCTCTAAAAGGAAGATAACTAGCAATTTATTACTACAGTCACTCCTTTTCATAATATTCATAATAGGGTAGTATTAAGTCAATTTTATCTTTGCAGCATAAATTAAAGTTCTAGCCTCTAAAAAAATAAAACAACAGGTACAAATTCGTGGGACCTTTTAAAACTTTGATGGGTTCTTTGAGGAAATGAAAAAAATTTTTATTGACTTCAAAAGATTACTAGATGTAACATTATCCTGAAGAAGGCTGAAGAACAAATTACTTGAAATGTTGTGATAAAAGCAACAAAGATGATGATATACTTGCAGTATTTCAACCGATTGATCTCATCTTGGTTGCTATAGATGTTATTATAGACATGTTTTGACCAAGTACCCTCTGGTCATCATCAGGTGTCCATTGATTTGGCAGATATGAGAGATCTGTTGATTATTATATTTGGTTCCTGTAATGGATATCAGTCATTGTTGATTCCTGCTGAACCAATGCTTCACTATCTGATCGAGAGATTGAACTCATCATGACAGTAACACATTTATAACCAATTCCGACATCCACTATTATGCCACTGTCCTGAAGGACATTAGTGGTGTGTTTTTGGAGCCTTTTATATTCAGTTTTTGACATTTGGTTATGATAGTGGGTTCATAGTCTAACTTTCATAATTTATTTCATTTCCAAGATGAGCAATTATCAAGATGCTTTTATTATTGCATATTATTCTCATCTAGAAACATTGTGTCTAACATACAATTGCATATCAACCAAGATGGGAATAATACTTAGAAATAATACAAGCATACTGACAGTTACTCATCTCAGAAATGAAATAAATTATGAAAATATTAGTCTGAATAATGTGTAGAATAAGAGAGTCAATTTTTTTTTGTGTTTTAATGAAACTGTGAAATGTTAAGAGCTAAAAGTTGTTTACAGGATCAAGTCAACTTTAATGACCTTTGCATTCAAAGCACAAGAAAAATAACAAAAAACAAGAAAAAAAAAAAAAAAAAAAAGCCACCACACCACCCTACCCCCGCTCCAACAAAGAGAATACAAGAATGGTGGAAACATAATACCCAATAAATAAATTACCATTAGTTTGAAACAATTTATCATTAAAAAGAAAAATAAATTCTCAGCCAATTATGACTAAACAAGTCTGATAATTAACTTCCTTAGCATTAAACATGTAACTTTGTTACTTAGTTAAAAACAAAACAAAAACAACAACACAACACACAGAGGTGACGCCTTATGTCTAAAGTACTAAAAAGTATTTTTTTCATTGCCAATTTCATTGATGCATTCTTAAAACTGGATTTATCATCCAGTATGTTTGCTACCTGTAACACATGAATATATGTTTAAGGTAACTGTGGACCATAAGCATGGCTCAAGCCAGCCAAGGCTCAAACTTGATAGCAATGCTCTGTGAGGCTAACCTGTTAACAGTAGCTCTACAGCAAATGCCTGACACCATGAGTAATTGGTTCTTTATTAAAATTTATGAAACCCTATCAGTTTTCAGATTGTTTTACACAAAATTTTGGAATAAAGCAAAAAATTTATAATGTCTCATCCACAAACAATAAGAAAACAACTGGATCTTTGAAGAGAGCAAATGCTTTTGTAATTTGTAGGATTTTTACAATCCAAAATAGGTTTTTGCTTTAAATAAGCCACAATAGGTTGATAATCTGTAATAAAAAAAAAATATTCATTTGAAGGTTTAAATATTTTGAGAAGAGGACATGTTCACGAATAAAGGAGCATGAAGAAAATGCAGTTTTATTTGGTCCAATTTATGAAAGAAATATTGGCCAGATGATTAAAGTGAGTCTAGTTGAGCTGACACTGATATCTTTTGTTAATTGGGAACACATCTGATCTGTCACAAAAAATATTGTTTCAGACGTTTATTGTCCTGATGCTTATCAACTAAGTGAAGAGTCATGGTAAATGAACCCGACAAAGGAAGTCACTGAATGAAGCCAGACCTCAATATATTACTTTTTTAGACAAAGATGATAAGACAAAGAACAATGTTCTCTATAAGACAGTGGTCACTATGACAGAGAGGCAAGAGATTGTCTCGCTGCAATCCTACGGGGTTAGACTGTTCACCTCCCCTCCCCTATGCTTCAACTCTGCCTCACTCATCTATAGTAGTTGGTTACAACCAGAATAACAATTTATTTATTGCTACAATAGTATGATTTTTTATTTGATTTGGCCAAAGAGTTATTTTTAAACCACAAGCGTTTGACTGGAAGAAGCTGTACCCTGAGAATGAACCTGGCATCTGGTCCTAGCTTCAATGTTACATGAGCTATATGGGACCAAACAATGAATCATTTTTTCTTTTTTTTTTTAAACTACATTTCTATTGAACAGTATCTCAGCAGTTAAGAAATAAAATAAAATAAAAGTAATAAGATTTTTTAAAATGTTTTTTCTCTCCTCTCATTCTGATCCCTTGTCTGATTTTCTTGCAGAGTTTGAAATAAATCGTTCAGTGACTTCAGCTTTTAAAACCCATTATCAAAGAATCTTTTGTAAATTCATAAAATTGAAGTCTCCAGATGTCTAACGTGTATCTTTGGTGGTTTTTCAAATGCTGTCTCCTATTGGGGGAGGGGAGGGGGTTCCAGAAGTGGGGAAATACGATACCAGGAAGAAAAATAATAATGGAAATGACACCCACCCACTGATGCATGAAACTGTGACATTAAACAAAGAAACATAATGGATTCCAACAATCTTAATAACCCATAAAAAACATTTTGATAATGGCTTTTGAAAAACAGCTTGAAAGACATTTTGAACAATTTATGTTCGAACATTGCCCAGAAACAATAAAAATGGTCTGAACTGATGAAAAAAAACTGAATGAGGAAAAAATCTTAGATAAAAGAGCTTTTGGTGGTTTTCAACCAAATGTGTACACATATACATACACACAAGAGAGAGGGAGGGAGAAGTTGAGGTTGCTAATGATATCTCCTTAGTCAGGTCTTATGTAACAGTTTTTTTTAAACTGCTGTGAACAATACACTTTAATACATGCTGGTCATTTTGCCAGCACCAGTGCATAAAAAAAAAAAAGAAAAAAAAAAGTAAAGTTGTTTAGGAAGGAAATATTGGTTGTTTGTTCCAGTAGTCATTTGTATCCGCTACAAATCCTTTTCTTTTTTCTTTTAAAAAAAAAAAAAAAAAAAAAAAAAAAAACCTTCTCAAAATTGGCAAAATGGATGTGACTTGTGCCTTGTCAACACTACACAGAGGCAAAGACCTGGATAAGAGAAATTAAAAGAAATTTATTGAAGAGCGAAGCAGGCCTTAGGATCATCTTTTTCTTAAAAAAAGAAAAAAAAACAAAATGTAATTAAAATGGAAGAATTTAATTAAAATTTTTGTTTTTCTACTAAATGCACAAGGTAACAACTTTTGTGATATGTTGCCAAGTTTAGTTAAACATTCTTCGTTTCAGGTTACATAACTAAAGTTAGTTAATGAATATGGGTCAATATTTTTCTTATTAAAAACATTTTATAAAGTGGGTTTGGCATTAATTTATTTCTTTAGATTTTTTTCATCAAATTTCAATAGAATCAATAAACAATGAAGCCTTTGCAAGAAATTAAATAGAAAAAAAATTCAATGAAAATATTATTTATGATAGAGAGAGAAAAAAAGTAATCAGCAAAATTCCTGAGATGTTTATTTTATAAATTGTCAGATTCAAATATCTGTGAATTTACTTGGTTCTTTTTTAACAATTTCAATAAAGACACTATTGTCAATTTTCCAAAATAACCGATGTATATATTCTGCTCTCATTGTTAAATTAAAAAGAAAGAAAAGTGAAATAATATAAGCCGATTCAACAATAAGTGAGGAGTTTGTGAATTTCTGGAAAGTCAAATTGGGTCAAAATAGGCATTGCATAAGTTGATATTAATTTCCATGTTTTTGTCAACAACAAAGTTAAATCGTCACTTGGTTCCATCCTAAATTACCGACATTATGTCTGCTAATTTTTAACAAAATCCATTTATACTCAAGAATAACCTTCCGTGAGTTGATGTTAAATCATGAAAGAATGTGCTATAGCTGTTTAAATTTCTTTTATTTTCATTTCCCAAGTACTTTCGATCTTTTTCCAAGATCATCTTCAGGGATGCAAGTAGTACTAAACTATATGTTGTTCATTAGGACAAGTATTTATACAAAGTTGTGCATTGTTATCTATTACTGTAATTTTTTTTCATTATGTTTTTTAATGTAAAACAGTTGACAATGTGCTGAGCGTTCATTACTTCTTCAGTAAGCTTCTCCCAATTGTAGGCTATGACTCTTTAATCAATCCAGTGGGAGATTTTGTTCTCATCCTGCTTTTCTTAGGGAAGGGCTCTTATAATTCTCTCTCTAGTTTATTTGTCATGCTCTTCTCACTCTCTTCTACTTCTGTATCACAAAGCAAAGCATCCAAATAATAGCACTACCAAAATCTGGGACTCAAACTATCAGGAACCAGATATGTTTGAACCAACAATTTAATCCACAAGGCCATATCACTTTAGTATAACAATGTGGATCTGTGTAAATAATATAATAATGATAGGGTTTTATATAAAAAGAAATTCCAACTGAAAAGACATTTATAAGTTATACATTTTAATTAAAGACTTGCTAAAAAATGAGAATATATGATGAAAAAAAAATGCTCAAAAATTAAAAACAAAATTTTATTGTCCAAATATTTGTGTTATTATCAGGTTGGTGCAAAAATAATGTCGTTTTCTCACATGAAGTTGAACGTCAAAAAACGACATTATTTTTGCACCAACCTAATATTAAGATTTTGATTATTACATATTTTTTAATTCTTTTTAGATACAAATTTTTTTGTTAAAACCTTGTTTCTCTGGTGTCAATAGATGATGTTAAATTAGTATGGGAAATTTGAGCAATTTTCTGCGGTGAAAAATACATCAATTTGGAAATTATTTCAAAAGTCAAATAATTATCGGATTTTAAAGACATTTTCAGGACTCATTTATAAATGAATGAAATTACTTTTTAAACTTTTGTTTTTTTTTTAAAGAAAATTTGGTAAAAATATATTTTTTTATGCAATATCATAATTTAATTTTATGAAATAAATGAAATGGAATTTCAAGAAATACTTTTTTTAGTGCTTAATGTTTATATTAATTATAAGGACAACTCCTAGGAGAATTTAAATCAATTTTTTTTTGGCAAAACAGGACATCCAGTTACAGAAAATCTGCTCCGAATCAACATTTTTTAAAAAAGCAATAAAACTAAAACATTATTTAATTAGAAATGCTTTTAATTGCTTTTAGAAATAAAATATATGAGCATAATTGTCTTAAATTCTTCTTTTTTTTTTAATAAAGAATTTTTGCAAAAATCGTTTTCATTTATTCATTTATTATTTTAATTAGAATAATTTATAAACTCTTAAATCTTTTAAATTCTGTATTAATTTGTACCAGTCAAGTGATAATTGTTTTTTTTTATGAAATAAAAACTATATTTACTAATCATAAATGGAAAAACTTACAATTCAGCAAACCGCAATATTTTAAAAAGAATTTTGAATTATTTTTGTGTGTATAAATGTGCCAATTTTTATAAATACAGATATCCATACCCAAAATTAACAGAAAATAAGAATAGTAACTGGAGTAAAATTAAAATTTATTGGTAATTTTCTAACATTTCCACAACAAGCATCTTTATAAAGAAGACTTTATTAAGCCAATGTACCTAAAATTCAATAGAATATTAGATTACTTAAAATATTTTCCTAAATTTTCAAGATTACTGGGTAGTTTATATATATATATATATATATATATATGAGAGCATTATGTTGCATTCATTATGTAATTTTACTACAAGGGTTTCCCCCTCACATAAATATTGCAAACAGCAGGTTATTGATAGATGTGTTGACAGCTTATAAAACATCTACCGCCATGTTAAAAAAAAATGCTTTAAAATCAAGTAATCATCCTCAAAGTTTCAGAAAAGTATTTTATTTTTGAAAGATTTTTTTTAATAAAAGACTTATGCTGTGTTGACAGATTTGTCAGTATGGACGATTTTACTGATAATAAAAAAAATAATTCCAATCAATTTAAATTGGATTTGAAATACAGCAAAATAATTTGCTTATTGGAAATATTAAATTTAATCTAATAGCTTGCGATTGAGACTAAAATAAAAGCTTTCATTTTTAACTTTAGGTATTGACTTTTTTTTTTTTTTTAATTACCTACACTTTAGTATATGTTATATGGAACTACGCAAGTTTTACTGGCCATTAAAACTATTTACAATCCAAGTCTAACTGATTAGATGGCTACTTCATTTTGTACAAAATAATTGAACCGACAAGAAACTTACATGCCACCAAATAAAAGAGTAAATAATATCATAAAAACTAGAATTTTATTGTTTTAATCATACAAGAATAAGTTCCATACTTTTAGGTCTTAATTAGTTTGAGATGTGGCGAGCTTTAGTTTGTTCCAGATTTTATATATTTTTTAATGCCTCCACCATGACTTTGTTGACCTATCTTGTGGGGAATTTCCAGAAAGCTAGGATTAGTCATAGAGAAAGCAATCTTTCTGGAATAAAAGTTGATTAAAGTATATTTTAGAGGCACTGTCTTTGAACAAGTTTTTTTTTTGTGTGTCCATTTTAAAGGAAGAAAAAAAATCTACAAGAAAAAAAAAAGTAAAAGAAAAAACAAACAAAAAAACCTGAACTGAATAAGTCAACCTGTTATTGTCTCACATACACATTAGAACAGGTTTAAGAAAAAACAGTTCAAGCAAGCTATGCACTTTCTTTTGATCCAAAATAAAATCTGAGAAGTTGTATATAATTGGAGTGAGGGTGTGTATGTGTTATATATATATCTCACACACACACATATA
>OZ038512.1:81521961-81734461 GCA_964036315.1 Acanthosepion esculentum
AGAAGTGAGGGGCAGTTTGACTTTTCAGAAAGCCAAATTTTTATGAATTGAATAGACTTTTTTCAAAAATGTTATTTAATAATGTCAATAAATGTAATGATACAAATGATAATGTAGCTTTTTGTCTCGAGATGACTTTTCAACAATTTATTCACGGGAATTAATTTAAAACTGGACCTTTTCTGTTTGCCTATGTTAGATTTTTTTAAATTTTTTAATTAAACATCATTTGGTGTCTTTACTGATTTCAACCTGGCCACCCTGCACACACAAATTAGTTTTACTCTTGTAAAGAATTCATGTGAGAATTTTTAGTTCTTAAAAAATAACTATAAATGAAATTAAAAAAAATATCTTTGAGAGATGAGACATTTGTTTACTGCAACATCCAGTTTGTGAGTTTGAGTTTAAAAAAATATTTAATTTTGATACAGTAAATGCATCCAAACCTCTTCCAAAATATCAAAACAATTTAAAAATTACCTATTTAGCTAATCTGTGAAAAAAAAAAAAAAATAAAATAAAGAAAAAATAAAAATAATAATACATTTTGGTTGTAGAGATCTATTAAAAAAGGCATATATCACTTACAGAAAACTGGAAGCCTGGATTGATAAATTTCTTTTGAAAAAACCTAACATGGAAAAGCAACAAGCCGATTTATATGAACAATCCACAAAATCAAGAGAGGGACCTTTGTGGAACAATTTCTAGAAGACTTTTATGCTGATGGCAATGTGCTTTTCTGCAAATTTTGTCATCATAGTGTTAACTTTGTTTAAGGTGGCTACTATAAAGGATCATATTAACTGAAAAAACCATTTAGCAAAAAAGGTTTCTAACAAACGACCTACTATGAAACAGACTAGTTACTATTATAACTTTGGTGTAAAGATATGAGAAATGATTTCATGCTTGACTTTTTAAAAATGCGCATGATATGTGACATACCCGAAAATAAAATTGACAAGATATGACCATTTTTGTATTTTGAGTATTGTAAAGAAGGTGGTGCTATTTCTAGTGCTAAATGTATTATATATCTACCAAAATACAGATAGTCATTTTGCTGCCCTAAAAACAAAGTTTGCCAATGGAACAACTGACCACAGCCTTTTGAATGTGATTGCAAGCAATCGATCGGAGCCATTTCTTATCAATGCTGTCACCATGAAAGAATGCAATCATCAAACTCTAAGTCAGGCTTGCATCCAGGTTGTTACTCATGTTGACATTGCATTTGATAACATTACTGCATTTGTAATTGTTTCAGCAGAATATTGTAAAGAGGCACATAGGAATGTTTTATCCAATATATTTGTAAACGGTCATCATGTCTTGTGTTTAGCACACATTTTACATCTTGATGAGGTATTGTCACATTGGCCACAGTTTAATAATGTTGGTCAGCTCAATACTTTCATTAAGTCAGTTTTTTTCTCCAAAAACCTGGCTGAAATCAGCAAATATCTGAAATGGCTTTCAGCCTACTTGCCTAAGCAATTAGTGAAGTTCTCTCCCCCATTCTAGTGGAAACCTGATAGAATTCATGATTCATTTCAGCCAAGTATCACTCTTCATATGTTCAATTTTATGAAGGATTCTTCAAACAAGAAAAAAGCCACGTCTTAGCAATAAAATAAATTTTGGAATTAGTAGATTATAATAAACTGCACCATGCATCATACCATAATTTATGTTTCAATCTGCATTTCATTAATGAGAACTGTACTAATTTAATAAAAGCCTGGCCAAGCTTAGAGGAGACCAAGTTACCACTTGCATATATTGTGTACAACCTAATGGAAGATTTAAAGCATTACCTTGATAGAGGTAGGTCAAAAACAACATTTGGTATAGAAACTGACCGTCTTCTGTCTGAACTGGAAAGCATAGAGAGGATTAAATTTACATCAAAGTTTGCAGGATGTATTCGGTACAGCACTTTCAAAGTTGAACAAATGTTTGGATACTTATCCAGTGTATGAGTTTTACAAAACAACTTGTCTGTTCGATCCTAGACAAATAACATGGATTAGGCATCACATTTGCAGCCATCAAAGATTTGCAAGATCTATCTATTGAAAACTTTCAAGAATTTCAAATTTATATAAACTACAAAGATGAGCTACCAAATGCCTTCAACATTCTGGAGTGCCAATAAGAGCAGATTTTCAATTCTGTCACAGATTTTTTTTTAGTAGTCTGTCGTCGTACTTTTCTGTAGGTTTTACCACTTTCACTTAATACTTATTTAAGATTATAGCATTCTTTGCAAAGGTTCTTTTGGAAACTCATCAAGTTAGATTAAGGGCAGAAGTAAAAGGTACAAAAAAATCCTATTAACCTGGAGCAACTTTTAGAATGGGTGGATGTTCCATCTTGTAAAATTTTTCATTTTCCTTTTATTTTCTTGTTTTTATAACATTTATTGGTACACTTTCTCACTAAATATTATAGAGAAGCAAAAACAGAAATCTTCATAGTTAACAACTTAACATTGTGTGAAAATTTGGAATAAAATAAGTATATTTTTTATTATATTTATGTTTGTTCCTTGCATTTCATTTCATTATACGTAACAGCCGGAAATCAGCGTGCATATCATCAAGTCATGTGACACATTTAAAGTAGTTGTTCATAAAAAAAGTTATAAAATATAGTCTGCAAGTGTTTGTTTATATACGTGGATTGATTAATAAGAATGTGTATCAATAAAAAAATACAATTAAATGCTGTAAAAAAAAAAAACCAGAAAAACGGTCGTAGGTAAAGAAAGAACCCCTTGTCTAATTTTAATGAAATTTGGCACTGCACTCAGCAGGGGGTCAAGGTACAATGTGTCCCTAAATTGGTTGGGGTAGTGTTTAAGCTGTATATTGGGAACACACACACACACATATATATATATATATAATTAGAATTTTTTAGTATTATGTAATTTAATAAATCAAAAAATCTTTTGGTCTTTCTCCTTTTTGGCAATAAAACCATGTTTTTACTTTATTAAGCTTTGGGCAGTTTTTCATCATGTAGTATGCTCATTGTTTTAGAAAATCAATGGAGGTATTAACTATATATAAAATAAATAAATGAGAGAAAAAGAGAGAGAGAGAAAGGACAAGTGTCCTTTGTTATTCAACACCCACTCTTGTTTACAGAGGATTTATTTAAAGGAAGACTTATCTTCAGTAGTCACCGCTTTTGTTTCCTAAGGGAAGTGTTTATCAGCAATTTTTACATAATACTAGTAAGTTACTAGTTTTAAAAGAGACAACCAAAATGAATACTGTACAATACAAACAAAATAACAGTTTGAATAATGCGCTATGAATTGTTTTATCAAGAAAAATATCATTCTTTTTAAGCTAAAATTTTACAGAACTAATAAAGAGAAAGTGCTCGTAATTTTTTTTATTTTTATTTATTTTTTTTTTTACTAAAACTGGTGTAGTGTGTTTAACAACCACTACGCCTAGTTGGTCATCCACAACAAAGTTTGATGGCAGGGAAAAGTGATCAGTCCTATGAAGGAAACGAGTCTACAAAAATAATCTGACTGTCTCTAATCAATTTCTGATTCATGACTGATAATCAAACAAAAAATCGAACAATCCAGAACACAAAAAAATACATTGGTATTATTGACTGACTATTGACTTTTTAAATTGACTTTTTTCTTCCTCAACAATCGGACAATAATAATAATAATAAATCATTAATTAATATATATATATTCTCTGAAATGGGCGAACTATGCTAGCTCAAGTGTTTTCTACAAGGGAGAAATGTGGGGGATCTGTTTTTCTATTAGGTAAATAACAAAACTGGACCCCGACTTTTTACACGAGAAATAAACAAAGATGAGGTCATATTTCCATCGAAAGAGGTTTTCAAGTCACAAAGAGACCAAATTATTATTATTGAGTCAATAGTTTATTGCACTTTTTGTAGGCTATGAACAAAGTGTGTTTTTTGTTCGAACCTTCTTTTTTTTTTTTTAATAAATTGAAAATTGATCCCCGATTTTCATTAAATAAATAATCGCCGATTTTAAGCAAATAAAGACGATTTTTTTAAATTTAATAAATAACAAATTTAAAATGATTTTTTTTTGCCTAACACAATTTGTGTTAGACAAAAAAAAAAAAAAAAAAAAAAAAATCATTTAAAATTTTTGAAAATCACTTTTTAATTTTTTTTATTCTTTTTAAAAGGTCAATGTTTTTGGTTTTTTAATTAACAGTACTGTAAAAGCAATTCTAAAAGTATTTTTTACAGTAAAAAGAAAATATATTTTTTATTTTCGTGGTCGAGGAAGAAAAAAAAATCCCGAATTTTCAGAACGGATGATAAACTCTTTGTTGTTTTTGTTTTACTGTAATTTTCTTAGAAGAATTGAGACCAAATTATTATCGTAAAACTATCTGTTTAAAAGCTAACCTTTATAATATTTAATAACAAATTATATTTCTCAGCACAAATAATTTGTTTCTGTTGAATCAAAATAAAAGTGAACAGTAAAAAAAAAACAGTTTGTTTTTAGTTAGAGAACTAAAAGTGCTGTCAAAGGAAAGAAACAAAAATTAATTTTTTCTGGAAATAAACTAAAAATATACAATTACAAAAAAACATTTTTATTGACTAAATAAATGCGTATTTTTTTCATATTTGTTTTTTTTTAACTTAAGTTTTATTTACGGATGTTGTTGAGAATTTCTTTAAGATTTTTGGGAAAATGGGTCAACAAATCTTACTTTTTACATTTTTACTTAGTAAATAAATTATTGAATTTTATTTTTATAATTTACAAGAAATTTTACATGACAAAGTTGTACTTTTAAAAATAACAAATAAGAAAGTAGCTATTTTCTTTTTAATATGATGATCAACAAAACGTTAGGTTAATTAAAGTAACGAAGAAAAAACCAAAACACTTGTCCCTGTTCTTTAAAAAAAAAAAAAAAAATCAAGTAAAAACGGCCCAGTTTGTAAATAATTAGTAATTTCCGAACTGTTATTTTAATTAATGAATTTTACTTTTAAAAACTCTTTCTTCACATTTTGTTTGACACAAGAAACAGAAGATATGTTTTTTTCGCATTCTTTTTTATTTAATTAAAAAAAAATCATTTTTATTTTTTTTTAATTTTGGAGTTAATGCAATGGGAGGGGTAATTTTTTAAAATGATTAAAAAAATAAATGAATTACATAATCAGTTAAAACTACACGACAACATACACCAAGTGATTAAAGAAGAAAGAGGAATAAATTGGTCAGCAAATTCAATATTATTTGTTGCGTGAACTAATTAGTTTTTTTTTTAATATTTTTTTTATTTTTCAGAAATTCGAAAAAAATATTTGTTGACGGGGAAATAGTAATTTACAGAACACAAACTCACCAACAAATTCTCGTCCTCGTCGACCAATTTAAAGCAAGTTGATTCTTGTGGGTCGCTTATTTTCTTGTGGTTGTCTGAATTGAGGCCCAACTTGTTGGGGTCACCCCCTAATTCAGTAAGACAAACGTCTGGGATGCTGTGGATACTAGAATCGGAATGGGCACTGGAAAAGGACATTTCGGGGTTGTTTGTCATCGGATCTTCTGGACCTCCTTCGTGGGCTGTTTGAAATGATAAAGATTCTTGAGGAAGACTAACGTAAGTCAAAGAATCATCATTATCACCAAGAGGAGACAATGGTTTGATCACCTGATGTGATGGTCTTTTAATATTTCCAGAACAACGACTGGAAGGGCCCGTAATTGTTGTTGTCTGCGGTTTTAAGAGTAATGTAGCTGGTTGTGAAGATCCAGAATGTTGTGGGAGTTCTCCGGTAATGTCTTGTTTTGTGTTGTTAGGGCTTTGGTCCAGAGTTGTTAAGGATAGTACTTGGAGCTGTTGCTGTTGTTGTTGCAGTCTTCGTTCGTAATCACGAAATCTTATCCGTTTGTGCTGTTGCACTTGAGGGCCTCCACCCCCAAGTCTTCTATTCGAATTGCCGCCGACAGAAGGACCAGAAATGTTGCTGATATTGTTATTATTAGATGAAAGAGAAGACAGATTGTTGATGTTAAGGGTTCGGTGTAACGTTTCGTTGCACTGGTTGCATAAATTCAATTTACAGTCGTCGCAGTGGACATCGGCGTAATTCTGACCCGGGCAGGATGTATTACCGCAGAGTTTCGACGACGGTGGGGGCACTAGCAATCGTCTTTCGTGACACAAGAACTTGGAGTCTCGGTGTATTTTTCTTTCGCAATGTCGACACTGGAAAGTGCCGCATTTGTCGCACCTGAAGCTGGCCTGGGTCCGATCCTGCGGACAACACAGCCGTTCTTGGCAAATCACTTTTGATGATCGAACCTTCGACGATGACACGGATGAAGAAGCCGTCGACGACGTCAAGGTAGAGTGAGAGATCATCATTTGCTACCCCAGAAATAAGTCTTGGGTGTGGTAATCGCTGTTTTCTGTCAGTTCGATTCTTCGTCTTCGGATTCTTGTTGTGTTTCGAAGAGCAGCCATCTTCTTCGCTTTTACCTCGTTTTCAAATAACAAAAAAAAAAATTGATAAATAATTTTCACAGCCGCAGTTTCGTAAAAATACTTTTTTTAAAAAAATAAATAAAAAATATTTGGTTTAAAATAAATTAAATTCAATAAGATTTAATTAAAGTAATAGGAATTATATTTCCCCTTATCTAAAAAAAAAGAAACATGTTGACGATAGTGGGTACTAAAAATGATTTGCCGAGCACTACACAAATAATTGTGATTTAAATACTACTTAGTCATTTAGGCCAGTTCTCGACTGCTACGACTATTATTAAAGGCGCCTGCTATAGAGCGATAGTTAGCAAATCCGTTTTCTCAAAGTAAGTAGTATAGATTTCATTTCGATCTACATTCTTCTACCCAGAAGTGTCGTGGTTTATTTTAGTAATTTATTTTATTTGTATTATTAAAAATAAAATGGTTTTATCAGCCAGTCGTGTTAAATGTTATTGTTGTTACTACTTGTACTCATCTGTTGTTGTTTAAACAACAATAACAACAGTCTCCCTTCTTTGCTCTTCAGACTTTTTTTTAGCGACAATGGGCAAGAACTCATTGCTAGTGAATTAAATTCTCACAGCTCAGGGCAACCTTCTGCTGTAGCTCTGTGCCGGATGGAAATAAACTTTATTTGGGGGGCGTTTGCGGTATGCCATTGCCTAATTGGTTTCTCTGTAAGAAAGAGATCCTTAAAATAAAACTGCAGAACCGGAGAGGAGGATTTTCCAACTGTGTTGACAGTTTGTATATCACAGAGCCACGGACCCACAAAACTAAATTAAATCAATTTGATATTTTTGAGTGATAATAAGTGATAATAAATAATACAACAGATTATCATTCAAGAATTTTATACAGTCAGCTTAAAAAATAGCAATTCAATTAGAATTTTAGTGTGAAACAGAACTATATCTTACGAAAAACAAAGATGAATATTTTTTTCAGGAATGCAAATATCTTTGATCCATCTTTAAAGTATTATCCCACCTTGTTTGCCAGGACGCCTGCTAAGTGTCGTATTCAGGACTATAAAAGAAAAAACTAATGACAAAGTGGAAAAAAATTAACTTGTAATAATTGCCTCCTCTTTTTGCTTACTCACAGTGATGCGGTACGTAGAAGACGTCTCCAGTTGTCCCCACTAGAGGAGATTTATTTCCCCGACAAACCGACTTCTTATTTTCACACAACCACGTAAAGTTTTAAATCTATGTTAATTTTTATTTAATGCCAATAAGATTAATTATGCAAAAGAACTGCATTGACATTTTTTTAAATATTTTTTACATGTGATTTGTATTATGACTTGAAAAATAAAATCTTTTCCTTCAAATTATAAACAACAGGCTACCTCTTCCTTTTTTTACTCATTTACTTTTAATTGCTTTATTTCTTCATTTTTACCACCATGTCTGTACAAATATTTTTCATATATATATATATATATATATATATATATATATATATATAATTTTTTTTTCACTGATAGCAACACTCCAGGTGCTGATTGCGTCGTGCATGAAACTCAGAGTTGTGATACCGGTGAGGAAAAAAAAATGTATAATTATTATTAACATAAAAATGAACATTGAAGTCAATATTCAGAGGCGACAGACTGTTTTAGGCCTGATGTCTGCATTTAGCATAAAACAGTCTGTCTCCTCTTAGTGTTGACTTCAATGTTAACTTTTATATTTACATACACTCTATCTCTGATATTGAGCACTTTATCTTATAGCATACCGTAAAAATTATTTCTTCATATATATATATATATATATATATATATATATATATATATATATATATATATATTAATAAATATACATAGCATATATCTGACTATCGTAATGTTGAGGTAAATATATATTATACTGGGATTACAGATTTTTAATTTTTAAAATAAACGGAATTTGTATGTATATGTCCAAGAGAAAAAAAGTTTTTTAGAATTGAAAAACAAAAACAAAAACAAACCATAATATACCTAAAAAATAAAACGTAATTTATATTAAAAATTAATCAGGGTCAACGTATTTAAGCAGATATCTATTTTTATGCCTACATGTAACCATCTATTCATTTCCTTTGTTTAATTAGCAATCATCAGACCACGTCTAGCATGAAACAGTCTGTCGTCTCTGACTATTGACTTCAATGTTCACTTTTATATTTACATACGCTCTATCTATTATCTATCTATTATATTGAGTACTTTATCCCATAAATATAGCACACCTTAAAACTATATTTCTTCATAATTATTAATAATATAAATTATAAGGTCTTTTATCGAACACTACTTTATTAACACCAGCATTCAATGTGCAATATGTATATATATATATATATATATATATATATATATATATATATGATGAGATCGCCCGTCGTTTTCGACGTATGAGTGTCTTTCAGTTCAGTTTCTTTATGTTTATGTCTCGTATGAGTCAACAATTCTGAACACAGAACAGAACTGTAGACTGTCCACACATTTGTTTAGTGGTGAAAGCCACACTTTTTTGAAGAGCCGAATAGGAAAGGACCCTCCGCAGGTTTTGAATTTTTCCTTCTCTTAGACCAGTTGAAATCTCAGACTATAGAACCAAGTCTGTCCTGCTATTTACCCGTAGCTGGGTAAATAGAAGGATAGCACGTAAGTGAATGCAATGGATTCGACTGGAATTCGAACTCGGCTCTTTGATTCCTCAACCCGAAACGCTATTGATTATGCTCCCTCACCACACACACACACACACACACACACACACACACACACACACACACACACACACACACACACACACATATGTATAAGAGGAAACCCCATTGGTAGGCTATATATACATACATATATATATATATATATATATATATATATATATATATATATATATATATATATATATATATATGGGAGATATATAAATTTTGATATGCCAGGTAGTGTTATGAAAATTAATGAAAAACTGGAAAAATAATTCACCTGTAATAATTGGCATAAGGAATATATAAGAGGACCCCCGAGGAATTTAAATAAAAGATTATATGAACACAAAAGGGATCTTTTACAAAATAACACACTTAATGCATTAGTTACTGTAATGAGTATGACCATGATTTAAAATGCTACTTTAATTAAAAGAGAAAGCCATGTACTAAGACGAAAATGTATAGAAAGAGCTTCAATGGCTAAAGCACTACAATAGATCTGCGTCCAGGTTCTTACAATATTCCGCCTTTCTTGACAGATCTTCTATTATCACAATATGGAATACTTAATAACAAAATAAAAACAACAAAAAGAAACTAAATTACTATTTTTGATTCCGTCGCAATTAGATTCTCTTTCTGATTCATTCTGCACGATGGCCGGATGTAAACGCCACGAAGGCAGAAAACAAAATAACAAAAGTCGTCTTCTGCGCATTAGGCTCCACACATCATATTCGGCCTACGAAGCAAGCTCCAGTAGTAGCTAATCGCGAACGTTCTCGCCGGACAGAGAGATACCCCTGGAAACTACCAGACCCGCTTAAAAGCAGGTCTCTGAGAACAAGTCAGTTGCGGCCACCGGCCATAACACAGGCTTCAACCCCTAAAAAAAACAAACGTGACCGCATCTCTCAACGACCGTTACCAATACCAGGCTTGACTAACTACCTCGGCTATCCAGCTTCGACTCAAAAACATCTCAACTGCGACTCTACCCAGCTACAAACCTTCCCGTCAACCCAGGAAATCCAACTCCGCAAGCAGCAATTCCAACTCCGCAACCAAGTGACCCCGACTCTGCAATCAAGCGACCCCGATTCCACAAAACAAGCGACCCCGACTCTGCAAGCATGCAACCCAGACGACACAACAACGTGATGCCAATCCGACGTCACACAGCAGCTCTACCAACCAACGAAACGACCCACCACAGTGAGAACTCGTTCAACCAGATGTGCACCGACCATATCCTGTGACCTCGGCCAGGCCAGCATAAGAAATAGGTTAACTCCCGGCGCTACGCTTACACCAGATCGCCATCACAACGATCCGCCCCTGAAACGGACATTCCACACATCCTTCAACGTCTCTGAACAATGAAAATTGTTCAAAATTTAATCCTCGTTATTCCTTTCTCTTGCTACCAAATGCTGAATATAAGTTAGACTATATATTCAAACACATATTAAAAAAATAAATTTAAATGTTTAAAATGTCAGCGTCCCTCCCATTTATGCGCGCGCGTGTGGTCTCAGCATCGTAAACATCACTTTCATCCGATGAAGTCCTAAATGATGAAAAGTGTTACACGAAATTTTTTCCCATTTGTAATTGACTTTCCTAATACATATATATGAATGAGATAACGATAATTTTTTATATATCAAGAACAATTTTGGAGGAAAGATGTATGACAAAGTGAAAAAAGTTTCCATGTGATGCGTTTCGTCCCTTAGGACTTCGTCGGACTAAGTTTGTTTACGTTGATGCGATTACACATGCGCACGAACGAAAGATGCTGGAAATTTTCAATTAAAAAAAAATTTTTTTTTACTATGTGTTTTGGATATATAATCTAGCCAATTTCATTTAGATTCTTTTTCGTTTTGTTTTCATCATCTTTGATATTAAATATTCCACATTGTGATAAAAGAAGATCTGCTAAGAATGGTGAAACACTGTAAGAACCTGGACGCAAATTTACTGTGGATGAATTAGCAATTAAATCACTTCCTAAACATTTTCGTCTTAGTGAATTCTGAATTGTTTTCTCTTTTAATTAGAGTAGCATTTTATGACAAAACTGTGATCAGTTTCGTTTCGGTGAGCAACTAATACGATTAATGCGTTATTCTTTTTAAATGCCCCTTTTGTGTTCATATAATCTTTTATTTAAACTTGAGGTTTCTCCAATATATACTTTCTGGAAATCCTTACAGGTGATAGAGTAAATTTCTCCTTCAAGTTTTGACTTGTTGTTTTGTTTTGTATTGATTAAGTTTTTATTGTTTTAGACGTAGTTGTGAGAAATTTTATGTTGAGTTTAGATAAATTCTTTTCAATTGTAGTTGTGATAAAGTTAGTGGGTAGAAAAATTTATTTTTTTAATTTGTTGAGTTTGTCAGGAGGGGGCGCTTTTTTATTTGGGAATATTTTATGAGTGGACAAAGCAGGTGAGATTGTCATAATTCATAAAAACCCATAAGATGAAAACATTAATTTACGATACCGACACATGAAAATAACTAAATAAACGAAGAGAAAACAATTAGTGAATGAAAAATTTAATAAAGCCATTAGGAAACTAATTAAAAATGAAGACAAATCATGGTGTATAGACGAATAGAAAATAATTAATAGGAAAACAGAAAGCTGCAGTAAGGTGCTGTTGCGCCGATTTCTTATGCGGCTAAAGAAATCTGTCCGTCATGAGCTTGATGGAAGTGTTGGTACCAGGATATAGACAAGATATGGAGTATGAAGTAAAGAATACACTGCAAAAACTCAGAAACGAAATGACGTAGTCGATTGGTGTTGGTGTTAAACGCATAATTTACCAAATTACCATTAAGAACAGAGAAACGATCATGTTGTTGATCCTTTACCTAGTTCTCAACAAATCATCGGCATTCCCTACAAGGCTCCAAAAAAAGGCATTTATACTCCCCGAAGTGGTATTCGCAGGAATAGTGATCACTCAGACATCTGGAGCAGATAATCCAAGGATCTTATCATTTGCCGGATGTAGAGTGGAACCCGAGGTTCATGAATTAAATTCCTTCCTGAAGCCCGTTCGTAACACGAAATTTTCGTAAAATGAAACTATTTTTTCCAGTAGGAATCAATGAAAAATGGATTAATCCATTCCTTTGCTCTGAGGAGTTGCGTTCGCTTGTCCCCAGGCCCCGTGAATTTAAACGCCCCACCAGGCTGGCATCCCGCTCCCACCCCTACACCGTGGAAACTGTTAGACGTAGACGTCTCTTCTACTCCAATAGCTTCATGTCTCGCACATCTCGCCTATGGAACTCCCTTCCCTATTACTGTTTCCCTGACAAATACAATCTCCAACGGTTTAAGTGTAGCGTCAATCGACATCTCCAGTTGCCTTGATCTATCCACTTCCCTTCTCCACATCCTTTCATTTTTCATTCCTATCTGCTCTCGCTCCGGATCTTCTGTGGCCCCCTTGCCTTGATCGACCCACTGTCTTTCTCTTTCTCCACATCCCCTCCCTTGCCACTCTTATCTGCTCTTCCTCCAACCCTTCTTTAACCCCTTGCGTGATAGTGGCCTCCGGCCTTGCTTGGGGTGATATGATTAAAAAAAAAAAAAAAAAAAAAAGTTTATACACAAAACCGTGTGAAAATTGGTCAGGAATGAAAAAAAGAACTATATGCAAGTGTAATAAGTCCACTTGGCAAAACAAATCCACAATTCTCTCCGCGTCTCAATCTCCTCGTCAGAAGCGAAACTCCCCTTGAATGAGCGTACTGTGATTTCATGCACCTGACCCCAGCCATCGCTCAGCCAATGAGCTCCCAGAACCAGCCAATAAAAATGGCTACAAGTGACACCACCACTTCTGTCAATACGAAGTGCTGCCCGATTCACCTTCAGTTCTCACTCCATTGCAAAATGCACACGCGACTCTGGCCCTTTTTGGTCACCGAGGTAAGTCTCCACTACACTCCTCATTGATCTCTTGATCACAGCTGACACATCCCGGGGCAGGCCTCTTCTGTTGGGTACTCCTTCGAAGAGGAATAACGCGAGTCTCGTTCTCAGACGAACTGCTGGTATCGGAGGAATCACCTGGTGAACTCGATTCTAAGAACACGAATCGTTCACTCTCTTCTGTGTCACTATCAAAGTCTGATATGGATATGATCCCAGAAAAAAGAGTAAATTTTTTACCTGCCGCGGCGTTCCATCAATCTTGGATTACGCAGCCCGTTTTGATTTTGGTCGTGCATCTACCGTATGGAGTCTTTATCCAGATTATGTCCCCTTCTTTGTATGCCTATTGAATATTTTGCGGTGCAAGTGAGGACGTGGCATCGTTGTTTCGTACCCAGATGTGGTACCTATGCAGTACGTCAGCCGGTGCTGTGGAAGACTGTCCTTGGGAGTGACATTGTGCCAGTAGACCGCCTCTGGCACTGAACATTGCTTTCTGGCTGCGATGGTCTTGATACTTCAAACGATTGCGTTCGACGATCCCATTCCCAACCGGTGCATGGGCGCATCGGAATCTCAAGTTCAGCCCCCAGCTATTTAAAAAATTTCTTAAAGTGCTTACAAGTGAACGCAGTGTCGTTATCAGTCAATATCTCAGTCGGCGGGCCCCGCTCGTAGAAAATTGATTCCAGCTGATGAATGACACTAGCGGAGTCCTGTCGACACAGCGTAGCGGCCACCATATTGTGAACGGAAAGAGACTGCAATCAATGAGCGTTAGAAAATGGCCGCCTCCGTAGTGGATAATGTCCATCGCTAACCTACTCCAAGTTAACTTTATACCGAGTGTTCAATTCTTCTAACGCACCCGTGCTGGATCAATTGACCGGTAGACTTCGCAGATTGACAACAGATTCGATCAGCTTTTTAGACACTAATAGTTCAACAGACCTGGAAAATGTTCTCTTCACACCCGAGTGGCCACTTTGGTGGTGGATGTTGGTCCCCTGGTTCTCGTTCAGTCTACTCCCCACAGTGGCGCGGTTATCTCCCTTTAATTCACTTTAAAAAAAAAATTTTTTTTATTTCAAATGTACTTTTTTATCACATAAAATTTGGTGAGGCGCGAGAAAATTTTAATTTTGAAGATGTAACACAGAGAAAAAACGTTTGGGAACCACTGGTGTAAAGTAAAAGAAAATTCGAAATATTTACTACTTTTAAAGAAAGCCAAAAAGTCTATCAGAGCTAATATAATATCCTAGAAATACCGGATATATCAAACATGTACTTGGATAGAAAACAACTTCAATTTTTGGTGGGGACACTCAAAGATGAAATGCACTTGTTGGACATGATGCTTTTCCATTGGGAGATTTGGCTATAAGGACATTAGCCACATAAGCGCAAAAAAAAAATGTTACTCGTGAAAGATAAGGTCAATGAAATTCTGGATGGACTGCACCGCATTTCTTAGTCCGAAAGGAACTGTTGCCCCACTGCTCTTGGCTAGACCAAAATAGATGGCAAACAAAATTTACACATGTAAATGACGATTCGTTATTGCAAGTAGAGGAAATGGAATAAATTTCAACATGGCGATATTTTCATGTGCTTTTTTGCATATAACTGAGTAAATAAAAAGTAGAGAAAATGCATGAGTATACATGAAAAAGAAAGAAGGCATTAAAAATTGGCGATTATGAGAGTGATACATGCGCTCACACTTGTGTATGTGTGAAAAAGTTCAGTCATTCGGGGAAAGATACGCCCTTATCTGGGACTTCTAAAAGTTCATGCTAGACGGAAATGAGACAAAAGCGAAAGAAGACAGAAAGTGTCCCGTTTTATAACTATTTAACAGCGCCCTCTAACGGCTAAGTTAAGTGTAACCCGCAGAACATGCGAAAAATTCAAACAAATCAAATGGTGTAGTAATAGCTGTCTTCGGAATATCATATGGCTCTAGTGGAATCTAGTAGTAAGATATAAGGAGGTTCAGTTTGGGTGATTGCTGTAATGTCATGGATATGCTGAATTGGATACGTATCTGGTATGGCAACTGAATTGATGGCTGTATAGTCGCTACACGCTCACCAAGTGTCACGGTCTTTGGAAAATAGATGTAACGGAGAAGACAACTTGCTGTCTGAAAAGCTTATGATGCCAAGTTCAATCATTTGGTTAAATTAAGCTTTAGTCACTCGCGGTTTATCTGGAGCTAATCGCCACGGGCGACTGTAGATTATATGACCACTGATAGTAATATGGATAGAGATTTTGTATAAAAGCTTGAAAAGACAGGATTATCCACGATATTATTGGCGTGGGGGCATATTGTGGGGCCATCATCATCATCATCGTCACTCGGCCGTAGTTGGGATCATCGAGCCAATGTGAACGATCATTTCTTTAGCTGTATAGTATGTGCTGTGCCAGGGCTACATACAGTTTTGAATTCAGAGTTACTTTCACTTAGACTGGTTGCCACCCAAGGCTATTTACCCATAGCTGGGAGAAGAAGAAGAGGATTCATACTTTTCCCAGGGGTATTAACGCGTAAGTAAATGTAATGGATCCGACTGGAATTTGAACTCGGCTCTCCGATTTTCTAAATCCGAGCCGCTATCCACCCTACCTCCTAATGTGATATTATAAGAAATATCACACACTTACCTAAAATGAGTCTCAGGCTTTAATACTCTCAATGAGTCTCCTTGCTTTGAACGTCTGTTGGGAAGCTAAATGAAGCTCATATATACGATCCATATCTATTGCTAAGGAGAAAACCGATCCAGAAAGTACCTGATCGCTTCCGCCATGATTTAACTTTTACAAGTGTCAGACGAGAACAAAAACGGAGAATTACTACGTTATTTGGGCTGGAGCTGATCAATCCTCACTTTTCAGGATTCACGGAGTTTAAAAGTGTGTATTCGACCTTGCAAGCGATTAATTATTTTTCACCCTTTCCCATAGACGACACCACAAACAATTCTCACGGCGGGGGGAAAACTCAAGGGGCTCTGTCGTCGTTTGCGGGTGCAGCCTCAAACTTTCCTCCCACCGCCCATCGGTGAGATCTCACGGCTTGAACTAGTCACGATTTAGGTCGTCGAGTTTAGGCCTCTCTCTACTCTATCGCTAGTCATTCTAAACGGCATGACAAGCGACATTCTTAAATTCCACCAGTTCACACCTTTACAGCGAAGACCCGCTAATGCCACGTACTTAGTGTCGAAGCATCCTCCATTTCCTTCGTATTCCATTGGTAAGGAGAAAGTTCCATTTGGACAGCTTCTTTCCTAGAACCGCTAATTTGTGTAACGGATTCTCTAGAGGATGTTTCTCCGATCACTAATGATAGGGTTAACCGTTATCTACTTTCAACAACCTTATTCATTAACCCTCTACCCCAAGTGGTTCTTGGGCATTGTATTGGGTGAAAAATAGAAAAAAGTATCGAACAGACAAAGTCTATGTTGATCAGTTAGAAGGTCATATTTGCACAAAAGACCAGAGCTTGTTTTATACATCCGCAATTGCAACGAGGTGAGAGAAAACTCGACATGAGCATAAATTCAGTGACAAGCCCTTCTGTTCCTAAGTCTTTATGAACTACTTGTTAAGGGCCTAACGTATAAAATTACAAGGTCCTTTTACACTATCTGCCTTAGTAGCTGGGTTTGGGTTAAGGTGAAGAAATATGAGCGTTACTGTCTACAAGTAAACTAGAGCCAGTTATACGCTCACGTACAACTAAAAGTCGACAGGTTTCTCTATCTTTGACGCACCGACTTGTCGCTAGCGAGCAGCCTATGTTTCCCCCTGTAACTTTACAAATGTGTTAGACAGTTTACACGAATGGACCTTGTCATCATTTTTTGTGTGCATATAGTGTAGCGATATCAGTGTCAGTCGATATCTTATTAAATGAAAACATCTGAAGGATGTTGCAGAAATGGTTTCAACAGTAATTGCTTTGATGATTATCAGCTAAGTGAAGTGGACCTCACAAGAACCAAGTCAGGCGACCCTGATAAAGATACATCCAGGATATATCAACACCTTAATACAATGGGTGGAATAGAATAACTGAAAGAAAAGAATGACAAACATGCAGTGTGTAGAGGATCGGGGGGTGAATATGAGGATGATATCTCTGGGCTAAGATTTCCTGCTGGCCAGTCCAGCTACATAGGGATGTTGGACTTTGATGGAGTCCAAAGGAGATAAAGAAAACAAACAAGACCGATATACATGTACAAAACAATTATGTATATTATTAACAAACATTAATATACAGAGACATGAAAAAGTTACAAAGGGTGTTTGTATGGAAAATTATGTGTGTGTGTTGAATGTCCGTACGGATGTGTATTTTGTTTTTAGCGTGTTCCCAGAATATGGGAAACGCTGTTTGAATGAGAGTTCACATATTGGAAAGTAAAATGAGAAAGTTTTTATACCTCGCCTCAAGCGCGAGGTTTCGGCCCGAGGCCTAGGTCGAGAAAGCTGACCGCACGTGTGCGTAAGCAGGAAAAAAGAGAAAGAGAGAAGAGCCAACCAGTATTTATACTCATAGGAGAGAGACCCCTGTTGAAGGGTTAGGAAATGATGAGGAGATAAATCCGATAAGTGTTATCCAAGATATTTTATATACCGCCATGTCATAAAAGAAATTATATACAAATATATAAATACTTGTCGCTAATTTGTCCCAAACAGAGAGATTATAACATGTGAATACAACAAGCAATGTGGAACGGGGAAAAAAGAATCTTACTTGTAATATTTCCCAAAGGGAAAATGTCCAAAGCCGGTGGTAGCTTCTCTATCATTCGTAGTACCAAGTGAACTCCTCTATTCTCCTGATTGTTGTGTCTATTTTTCTCGGCGGTCGATATAGCGACTGGCATTCATCACTATACAAACCGACATCACTCACCGGTCGCCACGTGACCCACATGGATTCATCTTACTCAAAGGTAGATAATCGGCCCTGCATCCCTACAATGGTGAGCTTGGATGTTGTGAACCTGTTGAACAAGGTTCCCGCTAATGAGGCGCTATTTGTGCTTCCGGACAAGTTAGAATCAGACCGTTTTATGATAGAACACAAGAGACCCAACAGATAAAAGATTAGACAAGAAATTTGAAAATATGACATTTTTGTTCAGCATGCTCAAAGAAGATTAATGGTTCAGTTTTCATTTAAAAGGAAAAATCTGACATCTTTTTAGATAGGTCGATAATGACTGATTTAAATCCCTTGAATAAGGCAAAAAAGAAAGGGTTATCCACTTCTTAAAGATTAACGAATTTATCATCCAGTTTAAATTATCAAATTGAGACTTGACTTAGATTTGGAAGCCATGTGCGTGGTGTCTCTAACTTTTTGTAAAATAAAGATTTTTTAAAATATAAAAATAATTCATAAATGATTCTTCTGTTCACTTGGGACACATCTCGCTACCTTCAGAGCGTATTAGTGCGCTCGGGCGCACCAGTTGAGAAATGCTGGTTAAAAATATTGAAAAATATAATATAATCTGAGATAAACATTTGATAAATGTTATATATTTTTATTGACAGACGGTGAATCCTTTACAGATTCAAAGCGATATCATATTGTATTTCCCGACATTGAAGACATTCAGGTTTTCAGGATATACATTAAATTTGATTTGTTCACTCTGTACAATTCCCGAGAGCCACTCAAGGTAGAGGGGTACAAAGTAAGAAGCACAGTTTATGGGGATATGTAGGGAAGATAACAGTTAACCCAAGACATGAACAGGTTAATATTGTTCGGTGAAATATCCTCTTGGGAGTTGGTTCCACAAAGAAGCAGTTCGCGGGAAGAATCTACTCGAGTGGACCTCACTTCTCACCAATGAAATAAAAAAAAGGAATGAAGTGGGGAGTCGCTACAATAGTTTATTTTTCGTTTATTCAAAAGGTGGTTGCACTTTTTGTTTTTCTGCCTTCCTTAATGTGCTTTCTCTTTTTGCCATTTTTCGAAATTGTAATCGTTTTATTTTTCATTTTCAATAATAATCCTTTTTTACAACATGGCAGAAGTCGTTATCCTGTCTTAATAGGCGCATGAATTTTTTTTTGTGCGAATTTTGTATTTGTACCTTTTTTTCTATACTGTAATAAATGCTTTTGCTTTAAAATTTTACGCAGTGGTTAAGTCTTGTTTGCGTTCCAAGTTATTTTAGGCATAAGAGAAGCACGGATTCTCTTTCCTTTTTTTTTATATCTACTAACCAATTTTTTTGGCACAAAAATGTAATATTTAGTAGGGAGTTTAAATTTTTATATTTTCTCTTGTAAAGGTAGAGGAAAGAAGGGGGATTTTGGTACTTCCTGGAAAGGGAACTGAATATTATCCAGTATCTTTAGCTTTGGATTGTAAGTCCATGTTCCAAATGAGGTCTGGATTGAGTTTAAGTTTTAATAGGCCTTCAAGGCACGGGGTCTCCCCGAGGGAACACCCGTTTATCGCGATTGGTGACAATTCCGGGTTCGCTCAGTGATGCTTGAAAAATTTAAAAAATAATAATTTTCACCCTGTAAAGTGTTTGGCAAATTCTGAAGACTTATTAAAATAGGTAATCCCATTTATGTTGAGAAATATGATAGATTAGATTGGACAAACGTTTGTTCTGTTTACGCTTTTAGATGTTATTTGGACATTCCACTTTAACTTCATTCAAAAAGATGGCTTTATATTGCATTAAGGCATCCGTCATATCAGCGTGCTTCCTTTTCCTTGTAAAAGCACAACGGCGATTACCACACCTTTCTCGAGGAAACTGTGGTGGCACGGAGCAAGCGAAGGACCTGATATTAACCCTCAGAGGTTTAGACAGCAAATGACCAATACTGGTCTCTGCGCACCCGGCTCCACGCAGAATTTCCGGTGGAAAACTAAAAAGAAATAAAAAGAATGATAAACAATTTTCCACCAATTAAACAGCTCCGCGCCATACCCAACAGTTTGTTTCAGCAGACTGACTCTGATCCGAAGGGCACACATAAATAGAGCGATAAATTCACTTCTAAGACAGAAAGCTTTGAAGTACCGTCAGTGAATGTCGCTACGCTTTTCTCACCCGTCAAACCCGATGCCTTCAGCCTTCCTTCACCAACGGAGATATCAAAGGACTCCTACCAACCCATTGACCTCACCTTTCATCTCCTGTGACCAGCACGTCATGAACTTAAGTATTAACAAAAGACACTTATATTCTTTTAATAATCGGATTTCTCTTCTGTGAATGAACATTTTGTAACGGACTTTGTGCGTGTAAATCAAGAAACATTGTACTATTCATTGATGTTGCATTTAAATACAAAGTGTTTTTGATATACCCTTCTCTTTCGTATGTTATTTTGTTTATGTTATGGTGACCTCAATTTGATCGCTTGTTGAACCTTTAGGCCAAACTAGCGGCTGTCCCGAAGGACTGCTACTATTTATCTACCTTCTGATACAAGCAACAATTAACAACGAGAACTCTACCCCCCCATCACCATAAAACTACTCACAATTTAATTGTCTCTAAGATATTTCCGGCACCTATTTCAAGGACTAAATTTTACTGTTTTCACGGATCAGAAGTCTCTCACATAAGCTTTACACATGAATACAAATAAATGTACGCTCAAAGATACTCGACAACTGGACAATTTATATTGGATAACCGTTACATTAAAGATTCAGAAAATGTAGTGACAGATACTTTCTCACGCTCCATTATAGATTCTTTAGATCATGAAACCCTTCGACCTCATCGCAGATGAACAACAAAAAGATGCTACACTAGACAAAGTAAAAGAGTCCACTTCCTTACGATTAAAGGAACATCCTGTCACTTTTGGAACCAAAACACTACTCTTTGATGTAGGCACAGGTTATTCAAGACCATACGCACCAAAGGATCTTCATTACTGTAAATTGTTGTGGAATAGCTGAACCCCCCCCCCCCACAAGATGGACTGATCTAAGACTATTTAAACAGCACTCTCTCTTACTGAACGAGAGGAGTTAACGATTAACTGTTTATTTCATTAGTCTGTGTTCCCAACCGTCTACTATATTAGTCTCCGGAATAAACTACTTCTTATTTTCTATATGTGTGTCAACCTTTTCTATTTATGACACAAAATAAATACATTTTCTTATGTAATAATGCGGTAAAAAACCTCTCTGTCTTACATACTCGATACCGTTCCAAGTAGTAGAAATTAAACCAAAATATTTTATCATTATGAAAAATGATAAATAAGATACTGTCTCCATAGACAAACTAAAACTGGCGTACTTCGATTTACCAAAACACTCTACACCTCTGTAGTGACTACTCCGATACACCACGCCCACAAAATACTTAAATAATTATTGGCTAGAAAATAAGTACTATTTACAAAAGGACAATTTATCCATCGCAGTAGCCACACCAAATTTTCTGCCATTGACTTTACCAAACTTAGTTTAGTAAAGAATTAGTGATTGGTTGATTTTTGACCAATTGTATAATTTAAACATTCCTTTCGATATTTTTCCCGCTCCTCTCTGGAGCCTACTCAAAAAGTATAAATACTACGAAAATAAAACAATAGAACAGTAGTAGAACAAATAAATCAACAGAGCTCAACTACGTACGTGTACCTACATTCTTTTACTCACACACACACACACAGACACAAAACTACAATTGCACTACGCTGTGAACTGTCTGTCCAAAAGCCAAGTAACAAACTCAAAATTCTATTATCCTTTTGTACAAGCTTTTTCATACTTGAACTCAGTTATCATTTATCATTGAACTCTGGGCCAAGTTAGGGGTGCGTATTACGGATGAAGGCGTATTTTATATGGGGAATTACGGTAAATGTTATTTCAACTGATGATCTGCTTCTAATTTTCCTTCAGAAAATAACCTTTTTATCTCTCATTTAAAAATGAGCTTGTCGGAGTTAGTTCCTCCTCAGTTCTTTAATCCTTCAACAGGGGTCTCTCTCTCCTGGCTATAAATACTGGCTGACCCTTCTCTCTCTCTCTCTTTTTCGACTTAGGCCTTTGACCGCTACCTAAAAATCTCTCTCTTTTTCACTCAGGCCAATATGTGACCTCTCACAGAAACAGCGTTTCCCAAATTCTGGGAACACGCTAAGAACAATACACGTACGTACGAACACTCACCAACGCACGCACATAATTTCTCCATACAAACTCTATGTAACAGTCCATGTCTTTGTTTAACTTGTTTTGTTATTAATATATATTTGTTTACCCATGTATATCGGTCTTGTTTATTTTCTTTGGACTTAATTAAAGTCCGACATTCCCATGTAGCTGGACCGGCTAGCAGGAAATTTTAACCTTCTGATATCTCTTCACATTTTCACCTCCACGGTCCGCTACAAACTGTTGTTGTTAATTGTTTGGAATCGCGACGCGCAAAAACAAAAACCTCGGTAGATGGATTGCAACAATGCACAGAATGCAGACTACGACACTTCAGAAGCTATTTCTTCTCCTTGATTGCAGTTGCCATGAGAAACAGAAATTCATTCAGAATATTATGGTGTAAATAAATACTTCACATACTGTCGACCCTTCATTATCCGCTGTTATTGAAGATATGATCAGATACTAACTTCATTATTTTCTGAATATTACCTTAGTCTTCCTCACCATGTTCATACCCTTTTTTGGGAAGTCTGCTGTAGTGCAGTAAGCCATAAAATAGACACCGAAATAAATCATGTCTATTTCACAAACTAGCTTAGTGGGAACTTCATTAGCCATTAAGACCACAGATCCATTTTTCTTAAAGCTTTCGATAATCACTTTGTCGCAGTTAGCTCCTCCTCATTTCCTTAATCCTTCAACAGGGGTCTCTCTCCCACGAGTATAAATACTGGCTGACCTTTCGCCTCTTTCTCTTTTTGCGGCTTACGCACACGTGCGGCCAGCTATCTCGACTCTGGCCTCGGGCCGCAACCTCGCGCGTGAGGCGAGGTAAAAAAACCTTCTCTTTTTTTTTTTTACTTATTCCAATATGTGACCTCTCACACATACAGCATTTCCCATATTCTGGGAACACGCTAAAAACAATATACGCGTTCGTACGGACACTCAACACACTCACCATAACTTCTCCATACAACACTCTGTAACCCTTCATGTCATTGTAATTTGTTATTAATATATATTTGTTTGCATACATGTATATCGGTCTTGTTTGTTTCTTTATCTTCTTTGGACTCCATTATAGTCCAACATTCTTACGTAGCTGGACCGGCCAGCAGGAAATCTTAAACCAGAGATATCTACTCATCTCTCACACATTCACACGCACGGTCCTCTACAACTTCATATAGAAGCCATAATGTGAAACTGAGACTTATGGTGAGAAACCAATTTTTACAAACACAATGTAACGACTTTTTATAAACTTTCTTAAAAACGGACTTCTCTAAAACGTACTTGCAATAGAAAAACGTAGACAATTATAAAATTTATTTGTTTATACTTTTTAATTATTACTAATTTTAATTATTTTACGCTATCAACTAATCATTTTTTAATAAATAATCTACTTTATTTTACTCAGTGAGGAAATTTTTATGACCTTGTAATTCACCCCAAATACAACAATCGCCCAAAACAAAATATAAAGTACAAGAATTATGAGGATTCAAAAAATAAAAATATGAACAAAAGCATTTTTTTGAAACGGTAAATTCTAGAAGCGCGGGTGAGGCTGCTACAAGCCAGCGAGGCACTCGGGCGATCTCTAACAGAGGACCATCTCTGTGGAGAAGGTGATGTAAAGGATCAACTGAGTAAAAAATGGTTTGCAAACTCTAACAGAATTTCTTAAAACCTAATGAAACTGCCTGTTTAAAATTTTATAATTTGAATTCTATTTGAGATGTTTATATCCTTTTTGAATTAATCCTCACATAAAATAATTTCACCAAAAGATATCAGGCACAGTAAAACATCTTTTCTGGTCAGTCAGTAAATGCTCCACACGGTTGTTTGCTGCAGCTGTTTCCTACCTACTAACTGACTATAAAGCCAACATTGCAGATCCAACCAAGCTGGCATTAGTGACAGACTCGCAAAGCAAACCTTCACAGTTGATGGTGGTGTTTTGCCTCCAAAGCACTTCCACCAACAGTGATGCCATCGGCCAACAACGAAATCAGCAACAGTAGAGACTAAATCTCAACTACTATAACATGATAATTAGTGGAATATTCTATCTCACTCGATTACATATGCATGTTGATTTTCTCCATGTGTCTATCGTGACTACTACCTTGTGTTATATCTCAAACTAACCCCCAGTCTCCTCCAATTGATATTCGATATCTGAGAATGAGCAAAAGATTCAAAGTTTTAAATCACGGGAAATAAAATCTCTTTTACTTATCGCAACCATATCTTATCTCCCTTTGTTGTTTAGTTACTTCCATTTCCCCCTTGTTGATGGTAAAGCTGACATTACAAATGCAACTAATAATATGATTGTCTTAACAATGGAAGCAAGCAGACAATGGCGTGTAGAAACAGGTTAGGAAATTGTGAAGTTGACTGAACCTTACTAATGCAACTGTAGAGGACCGTGTGTGTTTACGTGTTGTTGTATTAGAACACGTGTGTAACTCCTGGTAGAATATTAAAAGGTCCAACTACAAGAAAATGGCCGGACTTGAATTAAGTCTAATTGAAGATGAAAGAAGACAAACAAGACCGATATATATATATATATATATATATATATATATATATATATATATATATATATATATATATTCGGTGAATATATATATATATATATATATATATATATTCGGTGAATATTCGTATTTTGATGAATGTTCGTACGTACGTGTATGTGTGTATAATGTTCACGGCGTCTCCCACAAATGGGAAGACGCGGATCTTCTAAGAGAGCTTACATTGTAGTCGCTGAAATGAAGAAATGAAAAAGAGAAAGAGGCGAGAAGTCGCCCAGTATTTATAATATAGGGAGAATGACACCTAGTGACAATATGGGAATTAAGGAGGAGCTAACTCCGACACAACAAACATAAAAAGCAGATCATATACAGAAAAGAAAAGGCATAAAACAAAAACTTGTTTGTTGTTTTGTTTTTCTTAAGTCATTGTCGCCCAAAATTGGTATTTGACAAATTTTTGAAAATGACAAAAATGCTAGTCGAAATCCGCTAATCTAAACACATTGATTTTTGTGATAGGTGGGATTAATGATATTATGAGATGCTACTACTTACAATAATCTCATAGATTCCACGATAGAAAGCGTAATCTAGTTTCATTTTTACCTCTGAATTGAATTTTTACCATTCTTAAAATACAAAATTATAATATGTTGAAAATGTTACTCCAATCTTCAATGCCAAAATCAATAAACAAAGATACAAAATATCACTTTAAAAAAAGCATGGTTGCAACATTCTTCTAAAACTACAGCTTTATAATTAATTCAACTTTTGTGAGTTCAGATAAAAATATTCACAGTCTAAGGCACTACAAATCTTTAACTTCTACGCATATACATCAATATACACAAATAAATACAAATGTCATGTTTTTAAAACCATTTTTGTTCCTTTCTTGTATTTCATGTTTTCTGGTATTTTACGTCAAATATAAATTGTATGGTCATGTTATTCCCGCAGCCATAAACAGACGTCTACAAACCATCCATCTTATCAACATACCACTACATGCTGTTGCAAATCCATCAAAAGAGATCAATCTGAATAAAGTTAAAACTTAACATTCTTAATGTCATCTGCAGACCAGATGGCAGGCTTCAAAATATGTTGACTGCATCCACTGTAGGTGGGTAAGAATCCCACAAGAGGAGTTATATTTTGAGAGGATACTTGTACATACAGGTATAAACTGGACCAATGTCTACATTTTTTACTTTCATTTTATGGTAATATTAGCCGTTTCCTTATAAGGAAACATTCAGTATTCATTTACCGTGCAGTTGGTTAAAATTTATAAAATCCTTTTCTTAAAACAATTTTCCAGGAAAATAGGTTTCTCAAGACGAATAGCTGTTATTGCACTTTCCATTATTAAATAGAGGTTCCGTCAGAACCTTTTTTTTTATCTACAGTTGTGTAGAATGTCAACATTTTGATTATGTCATCATTTTCGTTTCAGGTTACACGTGATATCCATTTTAGTTGTTGTTGCTGTTGCTGGTCTACTGATGTGGTTTCTGTTATTTGGTAGTTTCTTTTTACAAGGGAGGTAATTATTCGAAGGTTATTTCCCTTGACCTGTTAAGTCACTCTATCAGTTTGTACATTTGCAATGGCTTGAACACACACACACACACACACACACACACACACACACACACACACACACACACACACACACACACACACACACAGGCATAGCGCGCCCGCGAGAGAGAGAGAGAGAGAGAGAGAGAGAGAGAGAGAGAGAGAGAAAGATAGAGACAAAAAGAGAGAGAGATAAAGAGAGAGAGAGAGAGAGAGAGACAAAGAGAGAGAGAATTGATGGGTATTGCTCCCTCTATCCACACTGTCTATAACTACAGTCGTTTTACCTCCAATACTGACCAGTATTCCTTTTTAAATGTTGCAAATTATATATATATATATATATGTATATATATATATATATATATATAATTATTATAATATTTTTAGTTTTTAAAAATATGATTCCTTCGCTACATAAGAGTTCTCATGTTTCAAAAGCGAGAGCCGAGACCCCTAACATAATTTTTGAAGTTATGTAGAGTTAGGGTGCCTGGACCCGCTTCCTTGTCAAGCGAGAATTTGGGAATAAGCTATCTTTTGGTTAGCACGTGTTTATAAGTGCTGTCTCATTGGAACATTAGTTGCTATGGAAACGGCTAGTGTCGGCCGTTATGGTTAGGTGGTTTAAAGAGCTAAGAATTAATTTTTATCTACAGACCAGTCCCCTTCCAAAAATCCGTATCAAGTTACAATGGAGATTCTATGTCAAGAGTGGTCTCAGGTTAGGCCGGTCAGACGGCGATTTTTTATGGCCTTGCCGCGAGTCGTTGAGTGACGAGAAGGTTGTGTTTCATTATTATCTATTTGATCTGTTTATTTATTTGTTTATTTACATGGCTTTTTTTATCAAAGGGTTTTTCTCAATAATTATTGGGCTGAGTTTTTAAGGCTTTTAAACTATGGACTTTATTTGTTTAAATCTATTTATTAATTATTTAATGCGAAAATCATTTGATGACGACAGAAAACCGTTAACTCGTGTCTATGGTTTAGTAACTTTTCACTATTTAGAAATCTAATGATGTGCAGTTTTTCATGTAGGCACAGAGGGCATGGGTCGTCCCAGGTTTTACAAGTTCTAGTTCTATTTATTATTTTCCATTTTACTTTCGGTGTTTTGTTCGTTTCCTTTAAATGCCAGTAGTATTGGGATAGAGATGTCTGATTTCTATTTTGGATGGTTTTGAAGGAGCTTTTGTGTTGTCTCCATCTAATTTTAAAATTATTCTTAGTTGACCCAATGTATATCCTGTTAGTGTTAGGACTCTCCATGGATGAGATGGTACATTGGTATACCACGGATTTAGTGAGGCATCTGTTTTCTAACGGGCAGTCATTAGGGTTTCTACAATCACATGATTATTCATTTTTTCTGTCTAATTGCAGTTTAGGAGTTTTATTGGCACTGTTTTGGCATGCGTGTTTTTCTAGGATTTTACTATTATGCTTTTTTATGATTCTTTCTAGGTTTTCAGTGCAGCTGTAACTTAACTTTAGGGTGTTTTTATTAAAGATTTCGCTCAGTTTGCTATTTGTGGGGAAGTGTTTACCAATTAAAGCTAGGAACTTATGCCCAAGTTTAGTGCTGACCATTTGGTTGAACGGAGGTGTATACCATATGATATTTCTTTTCCTATTCTTCTTACTATTAGTGCTATTGTTTGTATAGCTTATGTCAGCGTTTTTGTATCCGCTATTTTTCAGGGCCGTGTTATAAAACTTACTATGTGCTTGGAATATTTCCTTATTTGCGGACTTCATGCTTATTCTTTTCTCTACTGATGTGGGTATATGCTTAATTATAGATGGAGGTGGTTTGACTTAGGGTGTACATACAGGGGGTTAATATTAGGTTTTCTGTAGGGTGTGTAATTTTTGTTTACTAAGTCTAGAGTTACGTCGAGGAAATTTACCCATTTTAATTTGGTGTTTACTATAGTTTTTACATCTAATTTTCCGAATTCACTATAAATTATCTTTCTAATCTTATCTGTTTTAAAATTTGTGGAGCTCCTCACTACCATGAGCCCGTCGTCTCGGTATAGCCCGATGTCTTTAATGTCTAATTCTCTGTGCGCTGTTAAGTTGTACAGTATAAACAGACCGACAAGGTCCGAAGATTCTGCAGAGTCCAGAGATCCCATGGTGATGTCAAAATTGTCAGCAGTGTTTTTGATCCACTGCTCCTCATTATGGATGAGGACGGATTTCTTGGCACTGAGGATTATGTTTGTTTCTTCCTTAGTTAAGTCTGAGTATACTGTAGCAAACTCCAGGGCAGTAGTGAAGAGGTCTTTCGATATAGACTGGTAGTAATCCACAAAATCGAACTGAATCGAATTTAAGCCCCAAAAATATTGATATAAAAATCAATAAAAATCGTATTTTATGCAAAATTAATGTTTTTTTTAAGATGATACATTAATAAATATATCCCTGTGACTCCTTCCCAGGCTTTATCAATGAGGTTTAAGAAATTTACGATATTGAAGTGATCCTTCCAAAATTCTCTTTGGGTCAGGTTTTTGTATTTTCGGTCACTTCAAAACTCCTCTGAAGCAAGGCAGCTTTATCAGAGCTCTCAGCCTCTCCATGTCTCACTACACTGTGAATGCCGGTTCTATTTATACATTTTTCAAACCCTCCTCGGTTTGCCTTAGATTAATTTTTATCTTCAGAAGACGTGTCTGTTATTTTTTCGATAAGATCCACATCCAATGCCCTTGCCTTTGCACATGTAATATCTTCAAACACAGAATCGCTTCGTATCTGCCTCTCATTCATCCACACCAACAACAGCTTCTCAACATCTTCAAGGGCTTTTGGAAGATGTTTGGTAATTATGCTAACTCCCTTGGCTATATCAAGATTTTTTTTATTTCTATCTTGTTCTTTAGGATAGTGCAAATTATTGATGCTAAACCTCACTATAGATTGGCAAGGTCAGAAACACGGGTACCTTCTTGATTCTGAATGATCCCCTTCTTCATTTGCATGGATATGTTTTATCTTCTTAGAAGCAACTAGCTTCTTGGGCGACATCGTGGACTACAAAGGAAATATGAAAAAATTACCCGCTAAAATTTAAAATTGATTGTATACGTACAGTAATATTTACAGTAACAAATTAAACTGTACAGTACAGTAACTGTAAAATGTAAAGGAACAAACTGTAGTGAATCCACCAGGAACTGCCCAAGCTGACGAAAAAACTAGACGGGCTTCTCCTGGTCGTTGGGTGCATAAACCGCAACGATCCAAAACGAACCAATTTTCCTGGCAATGTAGGCCACGATCAACCAGCATCGACGTAGACAAGGGTACGCTTAACGAGCAAGGAGAAGCCTCTGGCCAGTCGAACTCTGTATGATGAAAAGATGACAAAGTCTTTAGACATCACACAAGCATCAACGGTGCAAACAAAGTGTGTCTCCTGGATCACGGCGACATCCACACCGAACAACAAGAAGTTACGAAGCAGGTAGGCAGTCATATCTCGATCCCTCAGACCATTCGCATTCAAGCTGACTATCTTGATAGACACGATTTAAGTCTGAAAAGAATTAAAAAAAACAGAAAAGTCCCTATTCACATACAGGACGGAAACCTGCAGGGGTGAGGACGCCGACGGATTGACTTAGGCTTTCGTGCCCATCTCCGACGTCAACCGTCCATCTACACAAATTCTTGAAAGTTTTTTAAATTCCGGGGATGCTTCCTCTTCCACGCGGATATCTAAGAAGGCGTCCTTTGCCTCGAACAAGTGCGACCATACTTTTAAATACCTTCCCGCATCCCTTAAACATGTTATCACACCTGGGCTTTAGGGAAATTGCGGGGATCCTCTACCGACTTTCCATCGACAGAGGCGATCTTAAATAGGGGACCCAAAAGGGACCTCTTCTGAGTGGAGAGGTCCTTCTCCAAGTCCCGTCTGTCCACCTTACAGATTTCTTCTGCTCCGGAGAAATATTTCTTTTCTTTTTCTTTTTCTCCCTGGACTGGTGGGGAAGGGTAGAAGTTGACGGGTGAGGAGGTGTAGAAGTGGAAGGGGACGGAGCCTGAGCAGGGGAAGCGGGGAGGCTTCTTGATTTTGGATCGATGTCCTCAATTTATTTTTCCGCTTTGGACGAATTGGGACCTGGCTTTGTCTATGACTCTCTCCGCCCTACTTCACCCAGTCAGCTTCTCCTTCTTGGTTGGTTTCTCCCCCCCCCCTGTTCAAAGTGGTGGACCGAGGTGAAAGCATTTCCTCTGCCTCCAGCTGAGGTCCAGTCGTTGATACTTTTGCTGATGCGTTTATTGTTGTTTTCTATTGTTGTTTCTATTGGGTCGATGTTTTTATGGTTGAGGTGGTGGCACATCCTGCTGCAGAGGAAGAGGTGCTTGTCGTCTTCCGTCCTCTCTTCACCACCGCCTTCCAAACACCGTCGGGGGCCTTGTCAGTCTCTTCTGCTGCTACCACTACTGCTGCTACTGTTGCTTGGTTAGGCTGTGGTACCACGTTCTTGCCGGGACACGCCTTTGACATGTATCCCGAGGCACCACACTACCAGCAAGAGAGACGACGGCCCTCCATAACCATGGGCATCATCTTTTCCCATCACATCAGGACGTTGGGGATTTCAGAAAAACTCTTCCGGGTCAGTGTCACCTTGATGACAGTCCTCGGTAGCGATGCCCGCCTTGCTCATTATCGCCGAGACGTCCTCCACTTGGCCGTAGTGGGCAAAAAAGATCCCCATTCGGTCTTCCGAAATATCTACGGGCACCCCATGAACGGTTACTTTTGTCTTGCAATCGCCCATATATTCCGTTTGTAGAAGGATAGACTTTGTCGCCAAAATGCTGCCGGCCAATTGCTTGGCCTCCTGTTCGGTCGCCAGCAAAATATCCCACAGCGCATTCGACCCCCTGGCCAGAATTTTGTGACTTTTCAATGCCTTCTCTATACTTTCCCTGATGACCCCAATTAATTTCCGACTTTTTACGTTGGTGGTTAGCAGAGAGATTGTTCTGGTATGAACGGCGTTCAACGCCTCTGGTATAGTGATAAATTCGTTTCCTCTCGTATATTCTGCATACTTTTCTTGCATAATAGTTGGGGTCTTTTTGGGGCCTACTTTCGGTCCAGGCAGTGTTTTGTAATGAAAAAAAAGTTATCCTGGTAATGAACGTGTCAAAACGAGTGATACACCGCAAGCATGAAGGACTGAACTGAAAAATGCTTAATATGATGGTGATCTTGTGGCGTGCTAATTAGATTTGGTTTAGAATTGTTAAGAAGTCTTTGGTGAAGGTTGCATTTTTGGTTAGCACATCACATTTAAATTTGCAAAAGACAGAAGGAAGAAATAACAAGAGATTATGTAGTAATCAACAATAAAATGTATTGAAAATAGACGAGTACAACAATCGTGCTTGATGAAATAAAATTAAGGAAAGTGAAGTAGTTTCCTTTGTACTGATGCAAGATTAAAAATATGTATTAAAGAACTTTCTTGTTTAAATGTTCACAGTTCAGTGATAAATGATAACTGAGTTCAAGTATGAAAAAGCTTGTACAAAAGGATAATAGAATTTTGAGTTTGTTACTTGGCTTTTGAACAGACAGTTCACAGCGTAGTGCAATTGTAGTTTTGTGTCTGTGTGTGTGTGAAGAGAAGAATGTAGGTACACGTACGTAGATGGGCTTTGTTGATTTATTTGTTCTACTACTGTTCTATTGTTTTATTTTCGTGGTATTTATACTTTTTGAGTAGGCTCCAGAGAGGAGCGGGAAAAATATCGAAAGGAATGTTTAAATTATACGATTGGTCAAAAATCAACCAATCACTGATTTTTTACTAAACCAAGTTTGGCAAAGTCAATGGCAGAAAATTTGGTGTGGCTACTGCGATGGATAAATTGTCCTGTAGTAAATAGTACTTATTTTCTAGCCAATAATTATTAAGTATTTTGTGGGCGTGGTGTATCAGAGTAGTCACTACAATCTTATTCATTTTGGAATTTTCCGTTAGTTGATTAGTTACTAAGAGGAATTAATCAAACAGATTAGTATAAATCTTATGGAAAACTGGAAGACTACACTAACCCTAAACCATAAAAACGTGTCATTAACATCGAAACCAATCAACATCAAAAATGGGATCTTTCAAGGAGATTCATTGTCACCACTACTCTTTTGCTTTGCAGTTAGCGCCACTTAGCCGCTTACTGAACAACAGTAGATACAGATACAAGTCACAGAATTGCAAACTGAATCACCTATTCTATATGAGTTATCTTTAAAAAGTTTGCAAAGGATGACAACCAGCTGAAAAAAAACCAACTCCCCATTATTATCAAAATCTTCAGCGAATACATTAGGATGGAGTTCGGAGTCGACAAATGTACCAAAGCCAACTTCAAAGGCGGTAAACTAACAAAAGCTACGGATTTAGTCCTTGATATCAACAAGATTAAGGAACTAGACCAAGATGGTACATACAAATACTTATGAAATTAATGAAGGAGACGGAATACAGCATTCAACTATGAAGAAAAAGATCCGAAAAGAGTATTATAGGAGAGTGTGTTTGATACTAGAAAGCGAACTTAATGAGGCCAATAAAATGAAGACGATCAACGCCTTAGCTATATTCCGTAGTGACATACAGCTTCAACATCATTAAATAGAAGTTGAATGGCATTAAAAAAAATTGTCTCGTCTCAGAACAATTTCTTACCAAGGGACACAATTTGTGATCCTGAAAGTTACTTCCCATGGAACACATTTCACCTTAAAACTTTTTTTTTGACACGAAAAGTTATTAGTACGCCTAAAATAGAGTGGAATTATCAGCAAAAAAATACAAATAAAATATTTAAAACAAAGTTGTCCAAAAATATTGTTTCTTTATCTGTGAATTTTTTAAATATAATGTATGCCTTTTCTTAGGTGTTTCTGATTATTCCAGAGGTCGATTTTGACGATCGGCATTTTAAAATGAAAGACTCTTCTGGCGTTTTGTAAATAATGTTTTTCTTGAGACAGGTTTTTAAAAATGCGTGGACAGAGCTTCTATTTAAATTATTAATCAGGCATATATAATTTATATTGCATATTTTGACATTTTCAAAATTACATTTTAAATTTTATCATATGAATAAAAACATTAGCGCCGTGGTTATATAACCACAGCGTTTCTGAGTAGCAAAGTTACGATGGTAAAACCTTTTTTGCATAATTCTTTCAGTTATTCTGATGCTGTACTCACTGAATGAAACGTTAACAAATGAATGGTCGTATTTTAAACATCCGGCTGTTTTTCACATATTCCATATTAATTATTTGTTACGATATTTCAAATCAATTATTGTATTATATATATATGTATATCAATCCGGAATAATCATCTGATTCTATTTAAGACCACTCAGAATTTTTAGCCTTCAGTATTTATTCAAAGAGGAAAAATAGATTGAAAATACTTTTAATCTCCTCCAATACCCTAATTATTTCAGCTCAAACGCGAAACAAAAGTCTCATAAAATATTTAAAAACAGAAAATTGGTTCTTCCTGACGAACGTAAAGAATCAAAATATATTGTTGTAACCATTAACTCTATCACAACTACAATTGAAAAGAATTCATTTAAACTAAACATAAAATCCCAACGACTTCGGCATTATCTAGGTGCCAACAATTATTACATAGACCCTTCAGTACAGAAGGGAGGAATTACCGGCATTCCAGGTTGTCTGGAGCATATTGGCATGATAATGCAGCTCCTAAGAGAAGCAAACGAAGGGAAAGGTGATCTCGTCGTACTGTGGACCTAGCTGGACTTAGCTAATGGCATATGGATTCGTTCTATAGACTCGTCCACGACAGTCAGTCTACCCTCCGCTGGAAATAAACTCTTCTTACATCCATTGGTCAATCACCGTAAATCCGGCTTGCTGATTGGTCAGTTTCGATCAATCAGATCGCTCCCACGCGCACGATTATTCTTCGCGCCATTCTTCCTGGAGCCTCTTTGACTGTATATAAACCGGAGTAACACGTGTCACCTTGAGCATTCCAAGAGAGCATTCCATTCCGAAGCAAAGTAGACAGCAAACCAATTTCGACCGCTCAACACAATTACCAAAATGTAACCTTCAAGGAACTCCCATCTTTGACTAACGCAGTCAGACGTAAAAGAATTTTCGCTACAAATAAGTAAAGTCAGCAATTCACTTTCAGAGAGATCTCTAGAGATTCGTCAACACCTGACTCAACCATAATCTCTCTCTCTCTGAAACCTTTGTACGTTTCTAAAAAGTGTTATCCACACTACCAAACAGAAATTACAACTTAAGCAAATATATAAAAAAATACAGTCCAAGGTGGATAACTCTGCCAAAACAAGGACATACAAAATTCAGCAAAAAATCTCGCAACTACATTACTTTAAAATTTATCTCTCGATAAATTTTCCTTAGATTTTTATGTGAACACGTTTCCTAAACAAAGGAACATTCATAAACTTTGAGTTCATCAAATACTTAATTCAACTTTTCTTTAAACAATCAAGTATTCAACTGAAACACAACCTTTTCCAAAATTGTATTATAATTTATTTGTACATAAATATTCATTGTTTCTTTCTAATTGAATTCACGACTACCTTTGTTTCTTTGTTCAATATTGCCTTTGAGATTTATTCAATTCGTATTGTCTACGCTTAAATTGTTGTGATTAATATGAAGAACATGCTTTTCACGTTTATTATCACAAAACCCAAAAACCCTTCTGATCAACACACTAATTCATAGCTAACCGCAACAGTTCCACGCAAATTGGTCGAAGAAGTTCTCAGAAGATACCATGTCCCTATTTGTGCAAGGAATCTCATACAAGATTATTATAATAATTCTAACATAAAAACAACCACTGATTTGATATCTTCCGATTGGCATCGGCTAAAAACGGGAATGATAACTGGATGTACTATCTCAGTAATATTATTTACTTTTTAACAATTAACATGTTAGTAAAATAAGCAGAGGTTGAGTGTCGACGTCCAGGGATGAGAAATGGAGTACGACAATCTCTCCCCCCCCCCCAATTCGTGCATCTATGGATGACCTGACAGTTACAACATCCACACTCCCTGGATGCCGGTGGATATTGCAAGGTTTAGAAAAGATAATGACGTGGCCAAGAATGAATTTTAAATCGACAAAATCGATGTCATTTGTACTGAAGAGAGGGTCTGTGATAGAAAAGTTCCATTTCAAAATTGCAGGAACTATTATCCCGTCATTAAAAGAAAAATCAATCAAGTGTCTGGGAAAGATTTTCAATGCTAATTTAAAAGATACTGATGCTACCCAGAAATGGTTTTCACACCTCGAAACAATGTTGAATAAAGTGGACAAATCAGGTCTACCAGGTCGTTTTAAGTCATGGATATACCAACATATCATTTTGTCAAATGTTCCATGACCACTGATGAAGTGACATTGACAACAGTTGAGAAGATGGAGAAAAAAGTGAGCGAATATTTGAGAAGATGGCTCGACTTACCGACGTGTTTAAGCAGTGCAGCTCTGTATGGAATTTTTAACGCATTGCAACTTCCCTTCAGAGGATTACTGGGAGAGTTTAAAGTGGCAAAGACGAGGGCGGCAATCAAATACAGGGACTCAAAAGATCCTAAAGTTGTAGAAGCAGGCATTGAGGTTCAAACTGGGAGAAAGTGGAAAGTATTGCACGAGCTGACTGCAGCAGAGCAAAGATTGAGACGGAAAACGCTATCAGGAACAGTAGCAGTGGGAAGACCAGGCTTAGGTTACTGTTCCAGTCCACGAGGAAAGAAAAAAAAAGGAACGATCATAAACATCGTCTTCAATATGAAGCGAGAGCGAAGAAGAAATTAGATCAAGTAAAATGGTGGCTTTAGGTCAACAGAGGACCTCGACGAGCTGAAGAAACCTGGGCAGATCACTGGTACACGAATTCCAGTAATACAAACTTTCTTGTGCAGGCAGTATATGATACTCTGTCCAGTCCGGCAAATCTCCACACGTGGGGAAAGAGTGAGTTTCCACTTTGTCCATTGTGCCAGAAGAGAGGATCCCTCCAACATATATTGAACGGTTGCCCCAAAACGCTTAGCGAGGGGAGGTGCCGGTGGCGACATGATAACATTTTAGGAGTTCTTACAACAACAGTATCAAGGAGTCTAAAACAAAACTGATGTGAACCAAATAAGAAGACGATGAATTTTGTCAGAGCCGGGAAAAAAGTAAAGACATCGCAGAAGAAGACAACATTCCTCTTCAACTCTGACCCGGACTGGCAGATGAGAGTAGACATAGGCAAACAGCTTAAATTTCTTGTGAAAATAATGCAAACTAAGCTTCGTCCAGTCATGGTCATTTATTCTGAAAAGACCAAGAAAATCATCATGTTAGAATTAACAGTCCCTTGGGAAGAAAATATGGACGAAGCCCACGAAAGGAAGCTTGGGAAATATTTACAGATTGTAGAGGAATGTATAAGACACGGTTGGCGAGCTGAGTCTGAACCGATTGAAATCAGTTGCAGAGGCTTTGCTGGGCGGTCTCTATGTAAGATTTTGCCAATATTAGGTGTAACAGGTTTGGTTAAAAAAACAAGGCTTTTCGCTTAATAATATTGGCAGCGGAAGAGTCTTTTAGATGGATTCGGCTGAAAAGATCAAGTGATTGGAAGTCAGTAAGGAAATGAAAGGAAGTTGCGGTTGATATATATATATATATATATATATATATATATATATATATATATATATATATATATATAAAAATATTTGGGGGGATATCTTGGGTATGACCTAAAATTACATCCGACAATGGAGTCTCGACTAGGGAACAGAAGTAGGGTACCCCGAACCATTGTTATCTTCAGGTGATTCCTGACTAAGATCTAGCACCTGATTGACTCCCTACCAGGGTCATGGTATTTAGTTGTTTTTGTTTTTTTAGATTTATGTGTTTGTATGTGTGTGTGTGGCGGCATTGATGTGTGTGTGCGTGTGTGTAACTCATATAGGTGGAGGGTCGGGAAAAAAAGTAGGAAGGAGGAAAAGGAAATATTTTTTCCCTTTTTCTTTTCCTTAGTCGGATGATTAACATGAATGAAAATGGGGTTAAGTGTAATTAGAATGTGATGTTTGAGTGGGTCTCTCTCTCTCTCTGTCTCAGGGGGGGGATCAAATCGGTACTAACCATTTGAAGCCAAGCACGGCGCAATATTCCTGATCAGATAGAAATTGTGGCTGCTTTTACTTCCTTTTGTTATGGAAGAGCGCACATTGCTGGTGAAGTGATCCGGGATTGGACAATAAATTGCCAAAAAGAGTAGAGTATAATGTGTACTTCGGAAGGGGGAAAAAATTGAAACTGACGGAAGGTACACAAGTCAATACCTGGGTATCGGCTGGGTCACCGTGGAGAAGGGTTATGATGTTGAAAGACCCGAAACCCCTAATGAACCTTGGCTAGAAACATCACTGATGATGTGTACTAAAGCATCCAATAGATGTATTTTACGAGAGGCTGGAATTTTAGGTTTGGATAGAAGCGCTGAAAAAGAAATCCAAAATCCAGAATGCAGAATCTAACGGCGAGAGAAATTGTCAACTTAGCTTATAATTATTCTGACGGCATTGTTTCCGAATATATCAGTTTATTCGTAGAAGAAAACCCTGAAGCTAACTGGACGGATCTTTTGCAACAACGAATGACTCACTAGAGAGAATATGTAAGCGCAGTTGATGCTGCCAGAAAATTAGTTAGAATTACATAAGGCGAGAGGGAAACATTGTCAGAACTAGCTAGTAGGGTTCTAAATCTGGGCAAAATAGTCTTTAAGGATGCCAGAGAGAGAGAGAGAGAGAGAGAGAGAGAGAGAGAGAGGGAGAAAAAAGAGAAAAAAGCCGCCCAAAACCAACTGGAGGAGTATTATACAGACGCCATTAGAAATACATTCGTAAGGACAGATACAGCCAGGGCACCAGCCACAACAGAGGCATTTGCAGTGACACAAAGGAGTCATGGAGTGAGAGACTGGAGTTTTCCCAAAGGCCCGTACATGGGATGTTATGAGATGTCCTGTTAGGGATAGACAGAGTCCATGTCTCAAAGGAAGGGTGCCGTGGTCGATCTAGTATTCGTTGTAGTAAAAAGGGCCACTCAAGAGCGGAATAAACGGAAACCTCATCTAGGTCGAAGGCAAATGGTTTGTTATGGGTGTGAACAGTCTGATCATCTAAGAAAGAAATGTATCCAGAAGAGGCGTGCATTGGCTGTGTTCGGTCAGAAATCTGATTTAACATGTAAGGCAACGATGGGGGGAAATGAAATAATGATATTAATAGATAGAGGGCCATCCATTTCGATGATTAGATCTAGGGATTATTTTCAACTAGATAAGTCTAGACCCATCACTTACTCTGATAAAAATGTGAAAATAGAGAAATACTCTTAAGACGAAGGAAAATGTACGAGGTCGCCGAAACGGATGAACCTCGTTTGGGAGAAGGGGAAGTAACTCTAACAGAGTCCGTAGTGGAAGATGACGATACGGGTCGTATCAAACTAATGCTAGCTAGTAGTACTACTTATACAATAACGAGAGTTCAAACACAGCCAAAATATCATATTAAAAAAATCTGCTGTAATGATAATCACCACATCAAAGTGAATAATTAGCAAGGGTTACCTAGAAAGGTTGAAGCAAATTAAGAATATACAGGCTGGGAACTGGACTTATTACGGGTAGGCAAAGAAAAACCGATAGTAACTGTAAGAGCTACCATGCCCCGGGCCATTATCAAACTTCAGATGGATTGCTCTGCCTTTGGGAAATATTTAGCCCTCCCGCCTTACTATCAGGTGGAGGAAAATTTTGAAACCCAGGACTCCTTTCTGGCCTTGGTAAATGTCTCAAATAGCAAGTGTACAGGTCTGTGGGAAAACCTAAAAAAGAAAACGGACAATGTAACTGTACTCAAATCAGCGCAGTTATTAAAACCAATAAAGAGAATAGATTTACATGAATTAGTAGACAATTTAGCGACGGTGGGGAGACAATTTAGCGACGGTGGGGAGACATCACCCCACCGAGGTGGAGGGAACCAACAGCAAATATTATAGTTTGGTTGTCAGTAGGTGTTAACATAGTTATCATGGTGCTAGTGATTGCTTAGAGTGGGTTACGGGAGATTTTGGCTGAAAAAGCATAGGGTACACAATGGGCCGGTGAGAGGATGTGAGTGCGAGGAGAGGAGATTAATGGACCTCGTAGCACCCCAGGGGTCAGGCGGATTAGAGAGAGGCTACAATTTCCCATTATACGCGTGGAATCCCAAGAAAAGAAGAAGAAAAGAAAGACATTTGTAGCCATCTATTCACTGTGGGACACCAAAGACTGAATTCTCTGCCGAAGAGAATATAAAATGCCGTGATACTCTTTCTTGTCGGCAACTTCATATCTATGAACTACCTCCTCTCTCACTATATCTGTCCTCTTTTATTTTTGAACTCAAATTCCCGAGCAATAATCTGAACGATTGATCATTAATCTACTTTGATCTGGTGATTATCACTTCGGCAGATTTTTTTGAATGTGGCATGTTGGCTGTGTTTCAACACACCGGTTGGGATGGTGAGGATGAATAGCGAAAACACCCTCACACCGGCCATTGAAAATTTCTCTGGTCCCACCAGCACTATCGACATGAGCTCTGAAAAATTTCAGGCGCATTGGCCAGTCGGAAGGGCGTAACTCTTATTACAACCCAATATGACAGGCAAATGCAGCCTTCTCCCTATCGGCTTCCTCAGACCTCAAATCGAGGGTGTAAAAATAAATCGACTTCCCCAGCAATGCCAATATGCCGTCGATCAAGGTTAGAGGGTAGGCTAGTGGTTTGGTTATTTTATTCAGAACACTCCACGGGGATGTGGAACGTTCTATTATCCATGCATCATATAACCCATAGGGCCGGGGTCAACTCTTCATTGGATTTTTCGGTCAATCGCACGCTGTGCGGTCACCGTCATGGTTCAACTGGTGTTGGTTGCTGTACCCTCGGGTCCACCGCACCCTGCCCACGTTGTGTTCTTGATCCCAGGGTCAGCGGAATTGATTACGGCGGTGATCAATGCGTCGAGTCAAATCTCGGCGATGTTGTAAAAAATGTTTTTTTGCAAAAATCACGCAAACGAAAACAGAAACTTTCGATTTGATTTTATATAGTTTTTCAGTATACAAAATTAACTCTTCCCACTGCAATTCTCTATAGTAACACTTTGTCTATTGGTGTTAATTCTGGAACAAGGCTGGAGCCGGGAATTCTCTTGATGGCAGGTCACATGGGGTTCAACAGATCCTTTCACTGTTGTTTTGTCTCGTCTCTTCGGCCGCCGCTCCAACTGTTAATTCGCCCAAAGCCCTCTGCTTAAATTGACTTTGACTAAAGACCGGCATGGGGCTGACGATGTCAGGGGATTCGGGGTTTCCTCCTGTGTTCCAACAAGAGCTCTTTGCAGTTTTTTTTTTTTTAAATATTTACCTCAACAAATTTTAGGAGATCTCTTCACAATACGGGCAACAGCCATAGGCATTGGCCTGCGCGTATAACTCATACCTTCTGCAGTCTCTCAAACAGTCTGTCACTTCTTTGTACCACTGCAAATGCCTTTGTAAGTGTTGTCGGTGCTGCCCTGGCTGTATCTGTTGTTACAAATGTGTTTCTAATGGCGTCTGTATAATATTCGGCCAGCTGGGTTTGGACAGCCTTTCCGTATCTCAGTACAGCATTCTTAAAGGCGATTTTGGCCAAGTATAGAACTCTACTATTTAGTTCTGACAACGTTTTCCTCTCGCCATATCTAATTCGAACTAATTCTCTGGCAGCATCAGCTGCGCTTACGTATTCTCTGTATTGAATTGTTAGCTATTGTAAGAGGTCTGTCCAACCAGCTGCAGGATTTTCTTCAAGGAATAAACCATTATATTCGGGAACAGTGCTATCCTAATACTTATATGCCAAGTTGACAATTTCTGCCGACATCAGATTATGGATTGTGGCTTTCTTTTTCAGCGCTTCTATCCAAACCCGAAATTCCGATGGCTTTCATGATTACATAGGAATCCGGAACCCCATCCCTGATACCACTCTCGAGATGGGGTGGGGAGTAGCATCAATGTCGACTATCTATATACTTATAAAAAATATTAAACACACATACAAAAGATATTACTATCGCTAAAAGAGATAAAAATACCACTAAAACAAAATGAAATAATAAGAATAAATGTCGTTGGACTAAATTTTAAAAAAATAAAAATCGGTGAAATAGCGAGACGTGTTATGAAAACACTCCGATGAGTGCTCAGGATCGCCTCGTCAGTGATGTTATGACTTGCGGTCATGGCAAGTTTCGGGTCTTCCAACATCATACTTGCTCGCCCAAGAGACCCTACCGAAACAGTACGATTCCGACAGGCGATCCTGAAACAAAAAAAAAACCAAAAAAAAAAGTGAAGCATGCAACAAATGGATTCCTCTAATAAATGCCACTGCTGACCAATCACCACCGACTTACGTCACTTCCTCCTCAGCTAAGACGATACAAAAAAAGACTCGACGGCGAGCTCGTCTTTTTCCTTCATCTTAGGTTGACCACGCGGATCGACCCTCATCTTCAACGAACAGTCTGACATAACAGGTAAGTAATAACAAGAAAAGTTTCCTTTCGTATGAAGTGTTACTTAACCCCCCACCAACCCCAAAAAATGACCACGTTCGTAGGCCATAGGAATTATGATCAGAAACGCTACTTGCTTTCTTTTCCCACCACTCCCATTTCTTCCTTCCCTCCTTGCCCCCCCCCCCTCTCTACCCACCTAACTAGGAATCCAAAAAAATAAATATAAAACACAGTTAGGACTACCAAGATGACGTAAGGGAGATTTAAAAAAACCTCTTACTTTGAAGCCAATTGTTTTGTTTTCTTTCCTGTGTTTGTCCGCCCTTCCCTTCTATCTTTACTTGTGTGCAAATTTGAATTTTTCTTTGTCGACAAAAGAAAAAAGAACTTTCACTCTTTCTCACTTTTTCTTCTTTCTTTTTATTTATTTATTTATTTTTTAAAATTCTCACGTTTTTCTTCCTTTTTCACGTTTTTTTTCAACGAAATTTATTTTTTTTAAACTTCTTTATTTTTCAACAGTTTTCTCCTTTCTTCTATTTCCTCTTCAATTCCAGGTTGTGTTTCCTTTTTCTTTCATTTTCAAATTTACTTTTCAACAGTTCCCTTTTTCTTTCTTTTCTTCTCTACTTCTACGTTGTGTTTTCTTTTTCTTTCATTTTTTTCAGTTCTCCTTTATTTTCCTTATTTCCGAGGCTCTCATCCTTGTCGCGGCAACCCATTGTGATGATGTTATTCAGCACGTCACTGCCCAAGCTGTGATGACACCAAAGGTCGGCTGTATGTGAATGCACCGGGTTCTCGCTATGTTACACAGGGGTTTTTTAATTTTAGGGTCCTGATCGACGTCAACAAAGAATAACGACAAATGCTTTTCAAGACATTGATTGGGAAGTATAAAAAAATACGATTTCTCACTTAATCGGCAATGTCTTCCTTCGGCTTCGAGAAAGGGAACTTCTGAGATCTCACAAACTCCCGGACACGGAAAAAGGACCCCTAAACACTCACTGACTGACTGTCTCACTGACTGCTAGCCGTTTCACTGACTGACTGCTGGCCGTTTCACTGACTACCGTCACCTTTTACTGACGAATCATTATACCCACCCCTCCTTTCAGTCCAACTGTGTTCCACCAACCGGATGCGGACCACACAAACAGCTTTTGGGTGCTCAGTTTTTTTTCTTAAAGGTCTCTACTTTTACGGCTATCTAATATCACTAACAAAATTTTATGTTTGCCAATTCAAAGGTAGTCTGGAGACAGGATTCCTGAAAATCCAGGTCATTAAATAGATTTAAAAGCAATCTCTCTAGTCAACTCCTAAGGATGTGTGAGAAATTGCATTGCTATATATATATATATATATATATATATATATATATATATATATATATATATATAATTGTGTATTTAGGCAGCAATCTGTCTTTTATACAATTTTCATTTAAGATGACTGACAAGGTACTACGATTAAGCTTTTTATTTATTTTTTCTTGTGTTCGTATGAGTGATTTCTTTTCTGAACATAAAGTGTATAAAAATGTTCAAATGTCTATATATCCGATTGGTTTCGGCTATTCCTTTAGCCATAATTAAGGATGTTTTAATTTTTTTTATTTTAACTGGATGTATAGATATTTTTATGTTTCTAGAGTAATGGGAATGTTTTTCTTTGTTTTGCAAACACAGTCAATACATTGTGACCGTATTCATAATCGATTTTATTGAGTATTGGCTTTTTATTTTTTATTATAAATGCTTGCATTATTTTTAGTCTTTTTATTACATGTTCATGAGGCATTTATACTTGTATTTTCTACGAGTATGTTGCGCATGGAATTTGGTAGGTTTCCGTGTGTGTTTAAATGGGTCCTAATTGAGCTATGGTCAGAGAGATATAACGTGAGTTTTCTTGATATTAGATATTAAATAACATTAATGCTAATATTACCGAAATAAAACAAACATTTTCAATATTAAAATTAATATTTTCTACTTCAGACAGGAAAATAAAAAAAGGAAAAATCCTAAATTAAACGAAATCTAATTTTAAAGCATCAAATGTGAACTTCTTGAAAGTTTGTCCTGATTTGTTGGGTTACCTCCCCCTAATTTTTGAAACCGCTACTAGAGGACGCTCTCCGGACTATAAATATTCTGCGATATTTTTCTCATTTTCTTCTTACCTTATCCTCTTATTCGTTAACATGTAACCTCTGGCGGAGAACGCATTCTCTTTCGGGAAACGCATGACATATACATATACATACACGTACGTACGCACATTCACTCACTACACATAATTTGAACCAAAAAGTTTTTCACATTTATTTTTTACCCACGTTATTGTCTTTGTCGTTTTTATACCTTTATTTTAAATACATTATCATTTGTTTGTACATATATATCGGGTCTTGTCCTTTCTTTACATTTTTTACGAGGACTCATATCCCAAGTCCGCCATGTTTGTTGTGGGTATTTCAGCAGACAGCGTGTTATTCCCAATTTCAAACACCGACATTACTAATACCTACAACAAGTTGGGAACCGCATACACCGACCGCCGCAACAGATTCAATGAAAGGAAAAGAAAATTGTGGAGCTTTGATACTTGTATAATTTAATAAAAAATATTATTTTCTTTCAAATTTAGCAGGGAAAAAATCTAAAATGATCATTTATTGTTTTTTTTAATTTACTTTAAATTTGTCAATGTAATTTTGAAATTTTTCCGTGTGCTGATGACAAAGATATCTCTTTCTTAAATAAAGATGAGTTTGGAGAATCGAAAAAATTTTATGCCATTTTTGAATATGAAATATTTAAAAATGAATTTAATTTTCTTTCAACAATTAGATGATTAATATTTTTCTACAGGAGATAATAGGAAATAATTCTGGATTACCTCTTGAAATTTTAACCAACAGAATTGAATTTTTTTAACAACTTTGTTTGAATTTGTTGGGATTGCTATGAAATCAATTTGTAATCAGAAGGTTTTTTGTTTAAGATGATGAGTTTGAAAGCATGTTCTTCATATTAATCACAACAATATTAAGCATAGACATACAAGTTGAATAAATCTCAAGGCAAAATTGAACAAGAAACAACGGTAGTCGTGAATTCAATTAGAAAGCATCGAACATTTATATAATACAATTGGAAAAAGCTTGTGTTTTGGTTATATGAAAGTTGACGAAGTGTGAATTAAGTATGTTAATGAATTACAGTTCAGCAATGTTCAATTGTTGAAGAAATGTTCAAATAGAATAAGAAAGGAAAATTTATCAAAAAGGTAATTTAGGTAGTAAATATGCGAGAATAAAGTAGGATGTGTTTTTCTTATTCTTCCAGAGTTGTTTACCTTGGACTGTCTTTTGTTGAAATTACAATTTCTATTTAGTAGTGTGAATGAACACTTTTTAAGAAAGTTGTAATGGATTTAGAGAGAGAATGATGTTGATGGTTGAGTCAGCAGTTGACGCGCGAAAAGTTTCTTAAGTCAAAATAGTGACACGCGTGGATTCGTTTGGCATCTCTCTGAAGCTAAGTGACTGACTGGAGAATTGGACTGAAATTTGTCCTTTTATTTGTTTTGGGAAGTCAAAGTAGGCACCAGTGAGCTTGGCAAAAAATGGATTTTTGACAATTGATACACATTTTGGTGTCGTCTCGACCAATAAAAAGTCGAGATTAGCAATGTGAGGTGTTGATTGGTTAAAACTGATTCTGATGGAAGAGTGTATTTTTTACGGGGGTGAGTAGAAAATATGAACGATTCTATAAATTTTAACCAACAAAGTTGTTAAAAATAATTCGATTTTCAGTTTAAATGGTTGATCGATGATTAATAAAGTGAAAATGTTTTAAAATGCCTTAAAGCATTATTGAAATACATAAAATTATTTTTCTTTATTATAGATTAACTTTAGGCTATTATCTTTAAAATAAAACCAAAACCTTACGAAAAAGGCGACATTTAAATTATTTGAAATGCATTTTTTATGTTTTATCTCAAATGTTAGTTGCACCTAAAAGAGATAAAAGTAGTAAGATATAAAGACATTCAAGAAACATACAAATTTAAGTTGAAATTAAAGTAAAGTTTAGATAACCTTTTTCGAATGTCACATGACTGTTAAAACGTCTACGCTCTTAGTTTTATAATCCCCCGCCCAGTACCAAATTATTTTCTTAAACAGTACTTCGGTTTTGCAGCAAATGATGACGTCATGTTGTCTCTTTGATATTAATGGCTAGTGTAGAAGTGTCTTGTCGAAGATTGACAGTCGATCAAAATTTGCTCTAAGGTGAAAAAGACATTTTCCCATGAAAAGAAAAAGACTTTAATAAATTTTGAAAGAGATAATGTAAAAGTAGAATATTAATCGAATACGAACGTAAGTTGACTTAACGGATGAAAAAGTCAGGTCTGTTGACTAGCAGTTCAGCTGACAGGTGTTACACATAATCGTCTTGACTCAAAGTTCTATAAATTCTTTTGAAAACTTTTTCATAACAGATTATTTTTGAAAATTATGAGTGATGTTAAATTGGAAAGTTTTGATTTAAACATTAAACTCATTCGTGCTATCACTTCTGATCTTAATGTTTTAATACTAATTTTCAGCAATTCACTAGGCAGTATTTGATTGGCCTGTCGAAAAAATTACGTAATCACAGACCAATCAAAAGAATAATCCAGAATAAAATATCTCTTCCACTATAAAAACAATATCAGGCGACTATTGCTTGCGACTGTATCGGACCAGTCAGACGAGTTTTCGACCAAGAGTTTCTATTATAACTTTTTCCTCTGACGCCATCACATTTCCGTTGATTTTTTAACACACGGTGGGCACCGAAAACATTGACGTAACGGCACTGTAGAACTGTCAGAAGAAAAACTCACCTCACCTCACCAGGGTCACTTTTCATACTGTTAAAAAACAGGATCCATAAGGTTACCCGAAGAAACAGCGGTGAAATGAATGAAAAACAGACTCGACCAAAGAAACAACGTTGTTATTCGTCTCTTTTTCGTTGCAATCACTTTAGTGTCTTACGAAATTTTGTCAACATTATTATTATCATTATCATTATTATTTTTTACCTTAGCTTTTTGTAGTACGATGACGATCAGAGACTTCAAGAGAAAACAATTTTTGTCTGCTAGAAGATATAAACAGGTGAGGTGCCATAGAATCGAAGATAAAATAATAATATAATTTTGGTCATTGGACGAAGAGAAATCGACGCCAGATGTGCGAAGTATCTATGAATATGGCGTTCATGAAATTCACATATTTCAGGGTTGCCAGGAATTTGATCCACATTCGGGTTTGACATCTTAGTCAATATGTTTAGCAAGTGAAGCTCATTTGGTTGTAAAACATCTTCTAAATACTGGAATTCACTCTCTCTCTAACTTTAATTCAGTATCACAGACAAACCAACTGCTGACTAGCAAATATTTCATTCTAGTGTTCTTTGAGTTCTTCAATCATTAGTAGTGGGGGATGGGAGAAGTTTTAGTATGGTGTAGATCTTAGTTTTGGTATAGTTCACTTTTAACTCTCCTCGTTCAAGTCGGGTGGGAATCTATATTTGTTCAAATATTTCATCATTTGTCAGTGAGTTAACATTATATTTGTCAGCATTGGTTTCATTGCAAGAATGTTTTGTATTGAATTGACTTCAGTCTCCAATACCTGTGCTAGATAAGATAAAATGAATAAGTCTGCACGAAGGTATTCCCTTGCATGATACCAAGCAATGTTAGAAAAATCTTTCCCAGTGTGTCATTAACCTTTGTTTGATATGTTAGTGAATATGCTTAGTAAGTGAAGCTTATCTTGTAAAATATCTTCTAAATACTGGAATACTTTCTCTCGATAGTATCAAAGATTTATGACTTGTTAAATATAATCAAGAATACTTTTTGTATTTGCTGGAGCCAATAGCTTTTTCTGCTAGAAGTTTAGTTGCTGGGATTTGTTGAATGCCTGAGTCTGTTCACTGCTTGGACTAAATTCTTCAATAGAATGATGACCGCCATCTTGTAAAAGATGGAAAGAAACATTGATTGAGCGGTGTCTCATGGTTCATCTGTCTTCTTTGGTTTCTGAAGTGAATGGATGATGCTTGAATTGCATTTCTGGGAGAATTAGCAACTCTATACTATGATGTTGAACATGAAAACTACATTTCCTTGAATGTTGTCTGGTGAATATTTGATGCATTCTGCATTGCCTGGTTCAGCACATTCTCTGTTTTGCACCCACTTCACTATCTTCTTTATTTCCGCTTTCATGAATATTCGTGTGTGTGTGTGTGTGTGTGAGAGAGAGAGAGAGAGAGAGAAAGAGAGAGAGTCTGGGGAACACACACACACACACACACACACACATATTTTTTTAAAATTGAAATTGGAGTAGATTTGAATAGCGAAATTAAATCAGAGCATTTTGTTTACTGATGGGGAAATCTGATCTAGGGCAGAAGTTGTACCCATTGAAAATGGAAATGGTCGAAATAGTTTTTATCGATTAAAAATTGAAATAGAGCTGAGTAAGCTAGAAGGAACTTTGGAATTCACATGATTTAGGTTGAAGCAGCCAGAACCCCGTGATAATCGCGTGCAAAGTAGTAGGGCCGAGGGTCAGTTATAACTAGCCGGGTTTATCTATATAAACGCGTAGTTATGCTGAAAAAGAGACTGGAGAAAAATTTTGAAGAGAGAAGAGAGAATTGGCCCGGGTGAGCGTTGGGAGAAAGAACGCCACTATAACTTTAAGCCCCGCACAGAAATCTTTATTCGTCTATCGCAAGAGTCATATATCGTTCTGAGACGATTTAACAACAAGTTAATCACAACACACTCTCTTTGTGTCTAGAATCCAGTGTATGAGTTTTTACGTTAAATACTTTTCTTTTCTGTAACCCGTTTCTTTTCTCTACTATTCTTTTCTGCTATAAAAGACATTAACAATTCAACCATTGAATAGTTGTTTGTCCGGCTTTCTGCAGATAGTAATTTTTTTTTTTTTTGCTGCATTCTAGATTTCTTAGCATAGACTCCCCAGCCGTGTCTACATCTTCAGTCGACCGTGAATGGACGGACATCACTTCTGCTTTCTGGATCAAACAAATTACAACGTGGGCAGGAAGCAGGATTAAACCAGCGGACCGGTCGAATAATCTACGGATGTTCAGAGGACCTATGGCCACTCCCTTAAGTTCGGTTAGGACCGAGTAGACACTTCAACCCAGAGAGTAAGACGATGGAGGTTGAGGGGCTGGGGCGAAAGTGTTAGATTCGAATCAAGATATGGAAGCAAGTCATATTCACAGCCGAGTCCAGTTTTTCTCTTTTCTCAACTTCAGGGCGAGTTTATGTGTGGAGGCAGCCCAAAGAAGCTTACAACCCTGACTGCCTTCTTCCAACAGTGAAGTATGGAGGTGGATCTGTGATAGTTTGGGCTGCCATATCATAGAAATGTCTCGGTTCAATAGTTGCCCTGCATGGTGGAATCAACAGCAAAGATTACCTGAACATTTTAGGAGATCATTTTCATCAAATGGCCCAGACTTTATTCCCTGATGGCGACTGTATCTTCCAAGACGATAATGCTCCAATACAAACCGCTAGAGTAGTTAAGAATTGGTATGAAGAGAATGAAAGTGAGCTAGAACACATGGAATGGCCTCCCCAATCACCAGATATCAATATTATTGAACATCTGTGGTGGATTTTGGAGCAACAAGTTAGGAGCCACTATCCTCCATAGACGTGTCATAAAGAGCTAGAGCAGGTGTTAATGGAAGAATGGCTGAAAATTCCTCTGGATGAAGACAGGAAGCTGTATGATTCCATTCCTAGACGTATTAAAGATGTATGTGAGGCTAAAGGAGGACCAACTCCATATTAAATAAATTTTCTTTGAATTTAACAAGTGTTTCAATTATTTTGTCCAACCCCTATATATATATATATATATATATATATATATATGGTTTTGTTGGTGCGTCTCATGATGCTATTGGGAAGACGAAAAACAATCGTAGTAGGTAAAGTATGATGATAAAGATGGCAGTCTAAAACGTGGGACCTATAAAAAAGAAGATAAATGACAAATAAAAATTAAAACCGAGGCAACTCAATTTTCGCCCTCAAAAATGAAGGGTCGTCAGGTCAAATTATTTTGTCCAACCCCTGTATGCATATATATATATATATATATATATATATATATATATATATATATATATATATATATATATATATATATTCTTTACCTCACTGCACAAAGTAAATGTCAGGTGTTTTCAATCAGTACCTAACGTTTATTTTGTGCATGAAACTCAGAGTCTTGCTACCGGTGAGGAAAAAATGCATCTTTATTATTATAAGGTAAACAAAAATACCCTTGCCGTTTTTTTACGTCATGTAGGAAGAAGTGAAGACTGATACGCAAATGAGTGCGTCAAGAGTGCCAGACATTGGCTGTCTCATAGCACCTGACCACCTCCAGGCAAGGTCATGCTCTGTATCTGGTGGATTAGTCAATAAGCGGTGCACTATGAGCTGCTACCAACGTGCCAAACCATCACTGCGGACCTGTACTTGCAGCAAACACTGAAGCAAAAGGCGCCAGAATTGATTAATCGCAAAAGGTGTACTGTTTCTTCATGACAATGCCACATGTGACGCGCATGGCTAGGGATATCATACGGCTTGGTTGGGTGACACTATGCCATTCACCTTATTCCCCGGACCTTGCGCCAACAGATTACAACCTCTTCCATTCCCTGGACAACCACTTCCGTGGGAAATCCTTTACAAATGAGACAGTCTTGTGGCAGGCACTCACAGAATTCTTTGCGTCCAAGTCACCGGATTCTTAATGCCATGCCACTGAGCAGCTGTAGACACGTTGATAAAATGTTCTGGATGGCGATGGAAATTAATTTGATGACTAACGGTATGCCAAATTTGCCGTTTACCTTTTTTCTAATAAATAAAAAACGGCAAGGAATTTTTGTTACCTTGTAATATAAGTTCTGTTATTATGCATCGAGCACTATTGTATTAACACTAGCACAATTTGCAATATAATATGATAAAATATGGTTTTTAAGGTACGCTATATTTATGTGAGAAAAGGTTCTCAATATCATGGATAGTGTAAATGTGAACACACTGTTCATAAGTATCAACACTGAATGGAGACAGTTTTTTCTTAATTTGTTTCTTCATGCTTAAATGTAGTCGTCAGGCTATAGGGGTGGTAGAGTAGCGACTATTCATGTACGTTTGTCAATAGGAAGGCCAATTATATGCGGTTTTTCAAACGACCTACTGAATACGACTAATTAGATGCATAGGGAAGTGGTTATTTCCTGTTTATTGTATTCTTCAGTTGGTTATGTGTATGGTTGTTTGTTATTAATTATCTACGCCATTAACGGATCGTTTATGAGTTTGAAGTTTATGTCATTCGGCGGGGTATGATGTGTTTTCACATTTTTATTAATAACAGTTGCAATTATTACATGGAAACTATTATAATGCGATCTTTCGGCGGCGTGGGGCAATGCATGTTTCGCTAGATCTAATAAAAACCGGGTAGTGAGATCGGCCCTCAGCAGACCCTCTGTATTTGCGGCCTTGTGCCACATCTAAGTCACGCTTAGTAAATTCTATCCACTTGAAACACTTCATTAAAGACATCGAGAGCCTGAAATGCGTTATGCAGAATTTTTACCGTTTTGTTATTCATTCGCCTAACATTGTTAGACATATAAAAAGAAGGGAGAAACCACAAACGTTTTTGGTTGTAATGTGCATTTAAAAAAAAAAATTATATTTTATTTTCCATAATTTTACTACCTGTGTTTTTGGTCTCGCGACCGTCTTCAGGTAAAGGGTGGAGATTTCCATATTTTTTTTCCTTTATGTTTTTCGATGTTAAATATTCTCGATATTAGACATTCTCTGTTCTTGTGTTAGTAATCCGAATGTCTTTCTTGAAATGGCAGTGAAGAGTTCTGCGCGAAGGGTCATAAAACAATTAAGGTTTGTTTGAGAAATGATGAATTAGTTGTCGGTATCTTATCTTTTAATGTTTTAATGACCCCTGTGTGTTCTTAGATATATTTCCATTTTCGTGTGTTTCTGTCAGCATGCGTGTATATATGTGTGTGCATATTCCCCGTCAATACATACACTGTCTCACTGCGAAGAATTAGTAAACACATCTGTACACATACACACACACACACACACCGTCCCACCACAAGGAATCAGTACATACACACACATACATACACACATACGTACACACACATACTTCCCAAGTTACATGGAACCAGTATACACACACACACACACACATACACATATATACGTACATACATACACACGTACTTCCTAAGTTGTGTGGGGTTTGTGTGCGTGCCTGTGAGTAGTTCCCCTGTTTTTGTCAATATGCGTATATATATATATGTAGATATATACATTTTTTGTGTTCCACAGATACCCGGATGTGTGTGTGTGTGTGCATGTATGGGAATGGCTTGATCACTGTATTTGGTCACTATGTGTGCATGTTGTGTGCTTTTGCGTGTGGGGTCATGATCTATTTACTTCCGGTTTAAATTAAAAGCAAACGCCAATCTAAAAACCTAAAACACATATTAACCTCATCTAAATTTAACCAACACACAATACAGGGAGTCACAAAATGCAACAAAAAAAAAATGTGGGGTTTGTGACATCATTATAGAAGGAAACTCCTACACTTTTGAAAACCCCAAAACGACATTCATAATAAACAAAAACTTAAACTGAAACTCCAAAAATGTGATTTATGTACTCAAATGCACAAATTGCAAGAAGTCATATATAGGTATCAGCCAACAACTGAACAACAGTGTCTCCCTAAACAAAAGCAACATAAAATTACCAGACAACAGAAAACTCTTTGTATCACAAGACATCTTCAAATGTAACCAGGGAAAATTTAAAATTATGCCAATATATCAAACAGACAATTATTCTTACCTACAAATACAAGAAAAAAACTTCATAAACAAATTTAAACCGGAAGTAAATAGATCATGACCCCACACGCAAAAACACACAACATGCACACATAATGACCAAATACAGTGATCAAGCCACTCACATACATGCACGCACGCTCACATGCAGGTATCTCTGAAAAATTATATATATATATATATACACATATTGACAAAAGCAGGGGAACTACTGTCGGGCACCCCACACAATTTAGGAAGTACGTGTGTATGTATGTACGTATATATGTGTGTATGTGTGTGCGTATACTGGTTCCATATAGCTTGGAAAGTATGTGTGTGTACGTATGTGTGTGTATGTACTAGTTCTTTGTGGTGGGACGGTGTGTGCGTGTGTGTGTGTGTGTATGAATGTGTGTATGTGTACAAATGTGTTTACTAATTCCTCGTAGTGAGACAGTGTGTATGTGTGTATGTATGGAGGGGGAGTATGCACACACATATATACACACATGCTAACAGAAACACACGAAAATGGAAATAGATCTAAGAACACACAGGGGTCATTAAAACATTAAAAGATAAGATACCGACAACTAATTCATCATTTCTCAAACCAAACTTAATTGTTTTATGACCCTTCATGCAGAACTCTTCACTGCCATTTCAAGAAAGACATTCGGATTACTAACACAAAAATAGAGAATATCTTGTATCGAGAATATTTAACATTGAAAAACATAAAGGAAAAAAAATAATTATTTTTAATAATATGTGGAAATCTCCACCCTTTACCTGAAGACGGTCGCGAGACCAGAAACACATGTAGTAAAATTATGGAATATAAAACATATTTAAAAAAAAAAAATCCACATTACAACCAAAAACGTTTACGGTAGCTCTCTTCTTTTTAATATACACACTTTTCTCTCGTTGGAACCACTATAACCTCTTCCTGTTGAGTATATATATATATATATATATATATATATATATATATATATATATATATATATATTTAAAGTGACTGTGGAGTATATATATATATATATATATATATATATATATATATATATATATATATATAAAGTGACTGTTGAGTATATATATATATATTTAAACTGACTGTTGAGTATATATATATATATATATATATATATATATATATATATATACATACACACACACACACTCATCAGTCACTTTATTAGGCAGACGTTTCTAGTTCTGGGCTGACCCCTTTTTCTCTTCAGATTTGCCCTATTCTTGGCATTGTTTCGATGATATTCTGGGAAAAAAACTCTTCAAAAATTTCGGTCTGTTATAATGTCATCCCGCAATTTTTCTAGATTGGTTGACTGCACATCTAAGATTCGAATTTTCCTTTGCACAACATTCCAAAGGTGCTCTATGGGATTGAGATCCCGCAACTGTGACGGCCATTGATTGCTATGTTCCGTGAAACAATCTTTCACGTTCTGATTTATGACATGGTGCTTTGCCCTGCTGAATGTGGCCACCAGAGAATTGGTGCAAGGTGTGAGGCACGTGACAAGCCGAAATAGGTAGGCAAATGACTTACCATGTTGAAGTGATGGACATTCTCTTTGATTGTTTGATTAAAATAAATTCCATGTTAATGTAAATTCATCTTAATAACACTTTTTTTTTTTATTACAATTACAAAATTTTGTTTGGTTCATTCTACGATACAGTAATATGGTCATTCAGTTGTTTCTTTATAATCATGTTGTCAAATTCCTCTTTTCTATAAAGCAGACGATATAATCATTTTTTTCCGTATCTTCAACTGTGATCTAACCATCTCATTAGATAAAGTAAACAACCAATTAATGCAAAAAAAAAACGACTTATTCACTAAATCCCGTTACAATTTCTATAACGGACAATACCAAGGACAAACTATACGTTGCCAATGGAAACTTCATGTGCCTGGTATTGCATCATCGTCTCGACGGGTCTACCTGGTGCTTGAATGATCACCGTGGTGTTCTGTAAATAAAAATAGACACTTAAGATTTCTATAGAAAATGACTATATCAAATATTCTTAATGGTAAGAAGTTTGTACTTTTTCATGAAAATGATATACAGTGTAACCCGGATATAAGAGACTCGGATATAAGAGAAATCCGGATATAAGATAGATTTTCTCTGGTCCCAAATTAGAGCCTGTGTTAATGTATACAGTGTAACCCGGATATAAGAGAGTTGTCGGGACCTGAGAAGAAGTCTCTTGTATCCGGGTCTCTCTTATATCCGGGTTTGGTCTATTTTGTTTTATTAACACAGGCTCTAATTTTGGACCAGATAAAATCACTCTTATATCCGGGTTTATTTTATATCCGGGTCTCTTATATCCGGGTTACACTATATAATAGACCAAACCCGGATATAAGAGAAACCCGGATATAAAATACTTCGTCTCCGGTGTCGACAACTCTCTTATATCCGGGTTACACTGTATATTTCCTTTTAAAATTAAACTAGTCTACAAAAACGAGTTTCGACAAAATTAAACAAAATTATTTACAGTGTAACCCGGATATAAGAGTGTTGTCGGACCGGAGAAGTCACTTATATCCGGGTTTCTCTTATATCCGGGTTTGGTCTATTATATATAATTAACACAGGCTCTAATTTGGGACCAGATAAAATCTCTCTTATATCCGGGTTTACCTTATATCAGGGTCTCTTATATCCGGGTTACACTGTATTTGAATGAAGATGAGTACAACAGACACCTGAACAAGGAAAATTTACCGGCAAAAATGTTGTTATCAAAACAACTAAGATAAAGATGCTTGTGTCGAATCATGGAATACTGACAACCAATAATTCTCGTGAAAATTTCACTGATTTTTATTTGAATTTTCTGATGAATCATAATTCTTCAGTTAATGATTGAATAAGCTACTAGCGAGTTCTGCGACATAAACTATCTGTGGAAATTCTGAAACATTAAATATTTGAGCCTAACAACTTCAACAAAATATTGCAATAACAATCATAAATGTGAATGCTGGTCGTTATTTTAAGAAGTAAGGGGGTACAAATGAAAATATTCATAATCAACAAGGTTTTTCATTTCACTGAAGCAGACGTAAAACGCACGAGAGTGTTACTGACTCCTCCATATGTCCTTTCCTTCTTTCTTTCTTTTTTACTTTTTTCTTTTTCTCACTAAATGGTATTTCTGGATGAATTTTTTAACTGATTCAGTCTTTCTTATCAAACCATGAAATGTAAGTTGTCCTGAATGGCCACTCTTCTAGATCTTTTTGCATTAATGCAGGTGTCCCCTAGGGCTCTATCCTTGGACCTACATTGTTCTTAATTTTCATCAGTGTTCCATCCTGTCGGCATCAGTTCTCAACTCGGTATCTATGCTGATGATAAAAACCTATTTACTCCTGTCTTAATAGTCAGTCTGATCAATTAGATGAAGTCACATTGGCAGATGATCTCAAATGATCTACAATCTGTTGTTAACTGGGGCAAGGAATGACTTGTTAATTTTAATGCCTCCTAAATGAAACTGCTCTCTATCAATCATTTGAGAGAACTCGTCCTGTCTCCCATCAGCTTGGCAGATACTAACCTCCATTAGAGTGACTCTTTGCACCTTCTCAGTCTTAAATTCTCGGCTGATATAAGGTGGAAAGATTATATTGAACCCATTGCAAGATCTGCTGCTAAGAAAATTGGTTCACTGTGTCGTGCTAGACAATTTTTCTCTCCTGAATCTATCTTACATATTTATAAGTCTACCATTCGTCCATGCTTTTGAATATTGCCACATATGGTCTGGTGCTCCTGTTACATATTTAGAGATTCTTGATAAAATCCAAAGAAGAATCTGCAATGTTATTGGTCCTGACCTGACATTATAGCTTCAGCCACTTTCCCATCGCTGTAACATAGCTTCACTGTGCCTTTTCTATAAATGCTTTCAAGGTAATTGCTCGGATGAGCTCTTCGCTATGGTACACAAGATACCCGGCATGATCTCTTCAATTTATAGTCGATTTTGCTAGATGTAGCCGTAACTTCTCTGCTAACAATTTATTTTCTCGCACTTATCTCCCGTGGAACTATTTCGGCTTCTTGCTTTCTAGCCAACTTTGATCTTCAAAAATTCAAATACAATGTCAATCATTATCTACTGTCTTTTTGATTCCTCTTTTATTTTTCTCGCGCCATTATAATGCTTTTTTTTCTTATTCTTTCAAATTAAGACCCCCCTTGTGTCTTAGTGGCTCTACTTCCTTGCATGGGGTGAAATAATTAAAAAAAAGAAATAAAGTCAGCAGTAAAAATGAATATTTAATCAACTCAATTAAAATTTTAAGTGAAGACAATAATTATGAAAAACAAGATATATGTCCGAGTGAAATACGTTTTTCAAGTTAAAATAAATATTAAAAGATTTCCCTGCATCTCTGAAGTTTTTTATATTATCCTAAAGTACATCCAATAAAAGGTTCGAAGGTCTCTCAAGGAAGAGCTTTACTGTTAAAATGGTCGTGATGAATGGGGTGGGGGATAATATGAATGAAAGAGGACGTAGCATGAAGTGAAGATGATGAGAAAATGGAGGAGAGATATCAAGGGACTTGACTTGAAAAGATTAAGATTGTAGTGTTCGGGGGAGCATCTTTCAAAAAGTCGCAGCATCGAGGAAAATGCTGGGTGGAATATTTTCCTTATATTTGGAATACGGGGGAATTGAGAATGATTTGACTTTGTGTATGTTGTATGACGTGTTCTAGATTTAAAGTCTGAACTCGAAGAACTAAAGAATCGAGCTCATTTGAATATTTACCATAGAAATAGAGATAGACTAGCGTCAGGATTGCAACGTTGCACCTTTGGAAAAGAGGTTCCATTATGGAAAATAAATCACCCTACACAAGAGGGACTAAATGATTTTGAATTTTTCAAAACTGGTGGAAAGTAAGGATTGAGTAACTCCAGCCCAGTTGTGGCAACAATATTCCATGTTTTGGTCTAATTTTACTCTTTTAAAAATAAAGTCTGGTAGAAGAATTCAGGTTCATCCTCGAGCGATAGAATGAGCTAAACATTTTTTCAGCATATGTCCTGCTGCAAATTAAAAAGAATACCCAATGGTTCGTATTCCCAAACGTAAGGTCAAACTTGTTTTCATCTGTGCCGTGTGGTCTGGCACTTCTGTTCTTACAATGCGTTGACTTTGGTGAGCGTCTGTAATAAATAGCCGTCCAGAACCCGGTCTAATGATAGACGACTGATTATTTTATTACTTTTCCCAGCATTAGCGTATTATCGACGCGCCATGTCCAACGTGTGCAGAACTTCTTTGAAATCATTATTCAACTCTTCTAAGGCCTACAATCCAACCTTTCTGAAACAAGCTTAATCAAAGAAAAAGATTCTGTGTGCCTTCCAGTGACATGACACCTGCTTGCACTGTACTATTTCACAAAACTGAACCCTACCGCAGCTAAAGATTGTTAATACGTCACTAGATGGCCGAATACTTTGATAACTTTATCAGATTATCGACTAGAGCATAGGCATAGTGTACATTTCAGGATATTACAATTTTTTTTCCCGCCAGTGGAATTGGAAAATTTAGGAATACGTCTTGGAATACGAGAAATATGACATCTGTGGGTGTCCAAAAGTGTGTTGAAATGTCTCGGCTCGACAAGAAGCCTTCCCCAGAAAAAGATGTTTAGTCATTTGAATAGATTTTGACAAAGTGGATTGAGAATTTTTCAGCACTCATCGTAATAATGACATGGATTGTTGATAATGTTTGAAGTAATTAATTACCCATCTCCTAAAAAAATGACTCTTTGAGAATACGAGGTTCGTCCAAAGTAATCCAGACATTTAATATTAACGACGTAGTAGCTTATCAAAGGTGATGTGGCCCTAGTCCACTTCAAAGTACATCCCTTGGTACCTGACACACTTATGTTACCGTTCTTTCAGTTTTTAAAATCAATCCGCAGTCTTTCGGGGTCTCGGTGCATTCTGGTTAATCTTGTCCATGGTCTTAATTCTCCCCTTTTTAATCATCGTTTTAGCTTTGGGAATAGAGAGCCAAATCTGGACTGCAGTAGATTGATGCTGACAGAACTTCGTCATGTTTTACAAAAAAAGAAAAAAAGAAAGAAAGAAAGAAGGACTGAAAAATAATCAGTCGAGATATTCAAATGGCTGGATACTTTTCAGATAAAATTCATACATTGGCAGAAAGTAGTTGATTTGTTGATTTTTCTGAATCAACCAATGATAGTTCTTTGAAACATTGAGGCTAACGAGCGTATATCAATATTTTCCTTGCAGAGCAGCGAAGTTTCAAAACAAAAAACAGTAAACGTGATTAGTTTTGAAGATTTCAAAGAATCGATTGATTGCTGGAAAGAAAAAAACTTACGGTATTTGAATTGGAGCAACAGCAACAAATTGAGGAAGAGACAATGGCGAGAACAAACTCCAGGGCCATAATGACGCTTCCCACATGTCCGATGGTGATGAAATTCTCCCAGTCTTCATCAAGGACAGTAGCCTGAAACAGAAAGGACAACATCCGTCAGAAGAAATGATTTCAGGTGATTTTTGAAGAAATGGCAAGTCTGAATTTGAATTTAATTTGAATAACAAATTAACTGGAAAGAAGGAAAGGAGAGAAGGAGGAAGAAAGGAAAAAAGGAAGGGAGGAAGGTGTGAAGAAAGAAAAGAAGGAAGGAAAGAAGAGAGGGTGGAAGGAAGGAAAGGAGGAAAAGGAGAAGGAAGGAAGGAATAAATAAAGAAGGGAGGGAGGGAAGAAAGGGAGGGTGAACGGAAGGAAGGAAGGGAGGAAAAAGAGAGAAGGAAGTAAGGGAGGAAGGGGGAGGGAGGAAAAAAGGAAGAAAGGGGAGGAAGAAGTGAGGAAGGGAGAGAGGGAGGAATAAAGAAAAGAAGGAAGGAAGCAAGAGAGAGGGGTGGAAGGAAGAGAGAGAGGAAGTAAAGAAGGGAAGAAAGAAGGAAGGGAGGAATGAAGGGATGGAGAGGAAGGAAGACAGGAAGTAAGTAAGGGAGGGAAGGAAGAGCGGGAGGGAGAAAGGAAGAGAGGAAGAAAGGAAGGAAGGAAGGGAGGGAGAAAGAAAGAAAGTTATTAAAAAAATGTAAGAAGGAAATAAAAAGGGAGGGACTTTATTTTTCATTCGACCTCAGTCGAGATCTTACATTCAACAACCCCGCAACGTAGTTAATTGAGGACACTATCATTTTTTCAATGTTTGTATAGTATGCGCTTCAGCAGGGCCACATACGGTTTTTAATCCATAATGTTCCTTCCACGGCTAGAGAGCCCCCACTTTACCATGTTATTTATCCCATAGCTAGCGGAGAAAAGAGATGGATTCATACCTGTCGCAATAGTATTTGTATGAAAGTGAATATAAAGAATTTGGTCGGAATTCGAACAGATCTCACTGATCAAAGGAAGGTAAGGAAATGAAGAACCGAGGAAAAGAGGAAAGTAAGAAGAATAGGGGAAAAGAAGAAGATAGAATGAAAAGAAGAAAAAATGAAAAAAAGAAAGGAAAGGAAAGAAAAACAAAGAGAAAAAAGAAGAAAGGGAGGAAGTAAGAATGAGGAAAGAGAGAAGATAGTAGGAAAGAAGGGAAAAAACAACGAAAGAGAAAGAAAGAAAGAAAATGGGAATGAAGGAAAAGAAGAAAGGAAGAAGAATGTAGGAAAGAAGAGAAAAACATCAAACGAAAAAGAAAGAAAGAAGTAAAAATAAAGAGAAAAACAAAGAAAGAGAAGAAAGAAGGAAGAAAGTTTGCATACGTTCAATTAGAAGTGTTTAAATTTAAGTTCAGGCATCATTGATGTTTAGTAAACTTAGCTAAGTCTGGCACAAGATTAAAGTGAGTGTAATGAATATAAGAAGATTGTGTCCCATCATTGATCAGTATCAGATGGAAGAGGGGTTGTTTGTATTTGAAAATCAGCATACTGGGTTTTACCTGGGCTCGAACACCGACCTCTGGCGCAAGTGAAAATACTCAAATATCATGACCACTGAGTTGATATTATTGAGATAGAAAGGAAGATACTAAGTGACATTTCTATCAGCGATGTAGCATAGAGCCGAGGAAGGCCGAAGAACATATCGGCCAGAATGTTATAATAATAGCCAACATGAAGCTACTGTTTTTATTTATTTATCTTTTAAATAAAAATGACTAAATCTGAGCAAATACGATCAAGTCATTTGTAAATGAACAGAAAGTAAAAAGGATAAGAATAAGAAAAGAAAAAAGAAAGAAAAAGATAAGAAAACGGAAAAAACAGAAAACTAAATTGAAAAAAGAAAAGGTAAAAAACAAATGAAAATATAAAAAGGTAAAAAGAAAAGATAATAAAAAGAAAAGAAAAGGAAAAAGAAGAAAAAAGAACGGAAAAAGAAAAGAAAGAACAAAAAAGAAAGTAAACAAAATGAAAAGGAAAATGAAAAGAAAGAAAACAAAAATAAATGAAAGAAAACAAAAAATAAGAAAAAATAAGAAATGGAGAATAATGAAAAAAACTTACTATGGTAAAAGTGCAGCAGAACATCGCCAGTCCAACCAAAGAGAAAATACAAGCTGACAAAATGGCAGTAACCATGTAAGCGATCTTCTGTAAAACGGAAAACAAAGAAGAGTTAAAAGACAAAGATAAAACAAGAAGAAGCTATGCGCTGATTTCACAGAAAGATAATTTGATAAATTTAAAAGAATACGCTCTTCAAGGATCCATCAGAAATAAGAGGTCAATCTCTGATTTTTTTGATCATTTTAGCAAAGATTCAAATAAATTTCAGTAATTCTAATGAATCAGTCATATGAACCTTTTATCAGATATATTTCTAAATTGCAGACCTTTAGAATGGTTCGTGGATAAAGACAAAATGTCCAGTCATTTTGAGGAGTTAGAATGTTCAAGAAGACATTCAGAAAGTAACATAATTCTTAATTAGTCTGTTAAGGGGTCTCCCCTTTTCACACAAATGGACTCACCCAAGGTATACATATACTACTACCCGAGGAGAGTAGTGGTACGTTGATTCAAGGAGTCGAGACGGAACGACAGAAGAGTAGTAGAGTTCAGTAGTAGTAGAGTAAGTCAAACACAGAGACGGCAGCAAGCGTCACAGTTAGCGAGCACGTAGACTCAGTAAGGAGTCATACCGCGATACTACAATACCAAGACTGTATATATATTAGTGCTACTAACCCGCATTCCTGGATCTACTAACCCGTATTACCAGTTTGTATTATTACGTTAATACATTTATTTTCCTTATCCATTCCTGGCGTTTGTTATTCATTGATATCGGATTCATCCCGGAATCCACAACATAGTCATTAGGTGACTTTAATGTATTGGGGATTGTAGCTGTTGATTGATGTAAATAACATTCTATCGATTACATATACTTGGTTCGATTTCTGACTAACACGTACACATTTAGATGTGGCTAGGTTTCAAATGATGCAAGCAACTCACGAATTTCCGGATGTTATCGTCCGGTAACTGCTTCAGGCCAGCGGTAATTCCGAGACTTCCAACTAACATAATCTGCAAAGAAAAGATGAATAAATGATTAACCACAAGAACCCTTCTTTATGATTATGTATTAAATTAGAATTTTAAATTAGATTTATTTGACGTAAGAAGGACAGTTCAAACCTTCATACTATCAAATTCTACCAAAGAGAGGGTAGAGAGAGTACATTGTGTGGATGCTTTTTCACATAAGAATTCCAGTCCTTTTGTTGCCTCAACTAACTGCATTTATTCAGATCCGTGTGCTCTATGTTAAGAAATGTTCGGCTACTCGTTTCCAACTATGGTGAGCGATTGCATAATCTGAGGTGATCAGGATTTTGAACAAAGCCAGCAGACCGAAACCCTCGGCCATGGTGACTTGTGACATTGTGCTACCATCAAAAGCCTCTGAATAGTTCCGTTTACCAAAATTCACTCACAAGGCTTGGTCAAACCGTTCTAGGGTTTTCAGTCACTTTCCGACGGTGTCGCACGCGCTTCCACATGTTGATAAAATCAGAAAAAGAATATAGGGAAAGCAATATGTCAGTATGGATGTCGTGTGTAGTAGCAGAACTACTCTACTTTGGTAGGGTCTCTAAATATCTGTTCACATGGTTATTGGCAAAAGGGATAGCTCAAGATAAGAGCTATACATTGGAGGCGTCAAAATAAGCGCCAAAATTTAACTATATGGGAAGCGTTATCACAGATGATGGAAATTGTGACCCAGAAATCCGAACATGCATCGGAATAGAGAAAGATGCCTTCCAGAATATATGCACAATATTAAGAAACAGAAAAATTTAGCTTGAAACAAAGACAAGAGTGATCAACTGTTACCGTATATACTCATGTAACGCGCGATCTCACGTATCGTGCTATCTCCAAATTTTCAATGATAAAAAATGATTTTATCATGTATCTCGTGTATCATGCGAGTTCCGTTTTTGAGAGACCAGATTAACCTTTTTATCCCATCTTCTAGTTAAATAAGTTAAAAAAGTAAAAGAGAATGATAAAAGTATCGATAGTAACGCTATACTCGTTTCGTAAACGCGTACAACCATAAACAACCGAACGAGAAACAGTTAAACATTTTATAAACGTAAACAATAGAAAAGATGCATATTCGCTATGTTTGTATTTTATAAGACGATATTAATATGTTAATATTACATGCATTATTATTGGATACTGTTGAGTAAAACATCAATTTTATCAAAATCATGTTTATTTTAAATACAGCTGTACTTTTTCACTACTGAGTAAATGGATATATAGTTTGGTCAACGGCGTAGCTAGGGCCAACAATACATACGCTAATTTTATATCTCGTGTATGATACGATCCCTTAAAATTAGCGTCAAAATTAGGTCTTCAAAAGTCGCATGATACGCAAGTATATACGCTAGGTAATATCAATCCTACTCTAAGAAAAATTTGAATGTTGAACAATTTCAAAAGAAGAGACAAATATGTAGTCCTACAGAAGAATTCCATAGACAGAACATTTGAGATACGAGGAAGTTTTAAGGAAAATGAGAACGAAAAGGAGACTTTTGCTTAAGATTAGAAAGAGACAGTTGACATTTCTGGAACACATAATGAGGAAAGATGGCTTAGAGAATATGACACTCCTGAGTACATATTGAAGGCGAGAGGAGTAGAAGGAAGTAGCGAGTAATGCCTAACGAGCTTGTGTGAATGGATAGAAGAATATGAACAGGATGGATATTAAGGGGTCAAACATTGCTTAGTGTTACATGGATAGGAAATCGTGGAGAGCCGTGATTGTCCATGTCCTGATGAGACATACCGCATAAAAGAAGACTGACTCCAGGTCCTGGAGACTCTTCCCTGTTGAGTATAAGTATTTAAATTTCCTGAGAAAATCTTTTTTTTTTTCAAAACATTATCGTAATTTACAATATTACTGTCTGTTTATTCTTTTTAAACAATAAGATTTTTAAAAATAGAAATTGCATCATTTATTCCTGTTCAGTATTAAGGAATTTATTCGAAGATGAAAACAACTTTTGACTTACCCAAATTGCTGTTACAAGCGCAACTCCATTATAGACGCGAATAACATAGCCTGCGATATCGACACCGACCATGCCACAAATGGCAGTAATAAAAGAGCAGAATCCGAGGACACAGTGCAGAATGCCTGTCACCAACATGGCTGTATATGCGTAACCGACAATCATCTTGGTTCACCTTTTCTGGCTTCTGTCAATGAGAACAGAAACAAACAAACAAATAAATAAAGGAAAATAAAATGGAAGCAAAATTATTTCGTAGTTGCGCTGTTGAAATGAAAAGAGAAAAAGAAAAAAGTATCTTGTAATGAGAAATCCAGTTATCACCTATATATTCAAAGACTGGATGGATGGGGGTGCTATGGTAAGTGGTTCAACCGCATGGGAAAAGAGTTCCTTCCTTGTTAGACGATCTAGCAATTTAGCCATCTGCCAAATTTTGGCTTAGTCTAATAAATATTTTTGTCTGAAGAAGCGTAAGTTAATTTATCCTCAAGATTTCCAGGAATGTGCCAAATATGATCACGTGCCAAATTTGGACCGATCCCTCAGATATTACAAAAAAAAAAAAGAGCTAATTCTCTGTCCGTCAGACACTCCCTCTCTGCGTGACTTTGTATGCGCGCGCATGCAATGTATATACGTATATCTGTGTTGCGCATGCGTGACTTAAATCTGCATGACTGCCGTTTAAGGTATGCACAAACACAGACACGCACAATTTGACCGAGTTTGAAATAAAACAATGCAACAATACACTCCATTCTCATTCAGTCTGAACAATCTCTACCCAGGGTTGAGCAATAAAATAAAAGTTGGAAAGAAGAAAAATAAACGGTAAATTTTTAAAACTCTAAAGAAATCAAGTATAAAACTCTATTGAACCTATTGGAAGTTATTTAGAAATAATTCTTTTTTAAATTTTTTTTTATGTCTGTTATGAGTTTAAATATACATGCGCACACGCAAACATGCGTACAGACACAATTTGTGTGTTTGTGTGTATACGCAAACGTACATGCATACGCAGTTTGAAATTGAAATGACATTTGTGTCATGAGGTATTATTTCCCTTTCTGTCTGGCAAAACCACATGGCTAACAGGAAAATAGTATACGCGTTTAAATTTTTATTTTAAGTATTTCACCCCAAGCAAGGCAGAATTAAATGAAAACAAAGAATGTCTGTCTGCGTTGCTCATTTTTTTCCAACAAAATTTAATGAAACTGGAGTTTTCCAACTTACTTTACAGTTTCTCAATTATCATTTTCATTTCATGATTATATATCTAACAGGGTTGACATGTACCTAGCAACTTAACACGGACTTGAACGATTTGTTCTAGCATTCTTCTAACAACTTTCTGTAAAAATAAAGAGTCAATTCGTTACGACCCATGTAATCCATGAGTGTCTCCTTAAATCCGATATTCCTTAACTCGAGGGATGTTAAATCAATGTTTTAGTGGACATTGAATCTTGACACTTTTTGAAGATATATCTTATGGCAGTTTAGATGACAAATAATAATTCAAGTCGGTCCTAATTTGGAACATGACCAAGAATTCGTTGTATATGGAATTTTGGGATTTTTCTATAATGGATTCCTGTTCTCCAGATTCTAATTTGGAAATATTGGTTTGTTCGAGGCTTGATAAGCTGTTTCTGCGAAAATATCATTTAGCCCCCGTTCGACAAATCTTTGTTTTCATTTCTTGCAGCTTTTTTCTTTTTATATATTTCCATCTTCCAATGGTATGTTTATTTTAAGCATATTTACTTTTAAAGTACAAAACTAATTTGTTGACCTTCTGTGATTCTTTTTGTTCTGGAAAACATTCACTGAAAATTGGCGGGTCTCTTCTTGAAATCTATCAAAGTAGCACCGATAGGGAATTTAACCATTAGTCTTAGAATAATATTCAAATCTTCACCATTAGCTATCAAGGACCCACTTATCAGTTATGATGTACAAATACAATATTTGAAGCTGTAGTGGCGTGGGACTTCGGGGGTTAAAGTGAACAATTGATTTACCCACCCCAAGATGATTAATGGAGGCTGAAAATGACGAGAAAACACACGGGTAATTTTAACAAAACAAGATAAGGGATTTATTTACAAATTTACACGCTTGAAGTTGTGTCAGTAGCTTGTTGCAGGAAAATAAATCAGAAGTTTTTAAAGTCCTTAGTTTTAATGAATTGTCATGAAGAGGAAATGTTCATACAACAGGTTAAATGATCTGACACAATATAATATTCAAAAATCTTTAAAACGAAGGTAAGTGAGTTCGTTGTTCACAGAAGGCATATACGGTTGTATACATTCAAAAGTAAACGAGGAGAGATAGTTTGAAATAGCTTTCTTGGATTGTTGAAATAAAGTTCTTTGAAGTGTCAAGTGCTTCGTTAGGGTCGATAATATAATTGGCGAGTAATTTGACACTGGTGAAAACTGAACGCTGGACGCGTGAAGAGAAATGAAACTTTTCACATGACTTCAAACTCTTCTCTTCTTAATTTAATGGCTCTCCTTATTTTATATAAAAAATGATTTCGGACATAGGCTCGCTATTTTCTTTTCTTTCTTTTTCCTAGGTTCAACAGCTATCTCTGTGAAGGCAAGTTTTTCATTGGTCCAAAGAAAATTCCACATAGGCTCACGAATTTCTTTCCGTCTTTTTCCTCAGCTCGTCCGAATTTGAAGGGAGTGGGTAAAGGGAGTTATTATTATTTCTCAATCACCACAAAGCCTATATTTATACTGAATTTGGTTTCTGGTTACCATGTGAAGTACTGGTGACATATTGCACCAACACGAGTGTTTTAAATCCAGCCATATTGGAAAGAAATGATAGAATAGTTGTCTCAGATACTCTAAGGTTCTACTAGACTCTTATCTCACATGGTAACTCATATCAGTTGTACATTATGAAGAGGAAGGTATGTGTACATCAAAGCAAGATCAGATACAGTCAGTGTCTATTTCTACCGAATTATAGCCACATTTAGTCTGGTCTTTATATTTTCTTTTGCTTCTATGCCCGACTTTGTTTTCATAGACCTCCATTTAAATACAGCAAAAATTTAAACTGTAAATTTTAAAAAAATAAGAAAAAAAGAAAAGCTTTTTTTATGTTTAAAAACTTTAAACAAAAACAGAAATAGTTCAGTACTTGGTCTCCCTTTTAATTCTTGTAACGAAAAGGAATTCGAACTCATTTTCCACCTGATATTATAAACTCTAATTTCAATTCTCACTTCATGACATTTTCATTTCTGCTTGATTTCAGCAAGCAACGACATCGCAAAAGACTAAAGTGTGACTTTAAACAAACAATTTCCCCCGGATGCGATCTTTTACAGTTATTTTGTATATAGAGAAATTGTTCGAGATTTTTGTTAAGCCGCGTCTCGGAAGATCACAATTTAACTGGAACATTTCTCTTATCTTTCTTATGCCCGTGAATCCCACCAGAACTGGATTTATACGTAGACACACTTTACACCCAAGTCGTAAATGAAAAAAAAGAAAGCTATCTCATAAAAAAGATTCAGATCTTTATTCAGTAAGGCATTTTTTTAAATAATTTTATGAAGATGAACTTTGCTAAAATATTCTCAGTTTTACTTTTAATTCTTACTTTTTCAAAGATTTTTTTTTTAATTTAATTTAATTTTTTGATTTATTTTTATTTTTCTGTTTGCTTTACAGAGTGCAAAGAAAAGTGGGCCATATGGAGGAGAAGAAAGAGGAGGAGTAGAAATGAAGACGAAAAAGTGTGGTAGGAGGATGAGAGATGGTGGAGGAGGAGGTGGTGAAAAATGGAAAGAGGTGGAAGATGCAGAGAGGTGGACAAGATAAGAAAAATAGAAAGTTAGGAAAAGTCAGAGGGAGGGAGAAAGAGTGAAGAAGAAAAGGGAAAAGAAAGGAAGATGAATAAGCAAAGGGAATGAGGAAGAATGGATGAAAAAGAGAGAGCAGGTGAAGGCGGCGGAATAGTGGGCAAGAAAATGAAAAAGAAGAAAAAAAGAAGAATAGAGGCAAAAGGGGATAGAAAAGGAAGAGAGAGAGAGTTGTCAAAAGATGAGGGAGATAAAATATAATCTGGAAAAGTGAGAGAGAGAGTGAGAGCGAGTGCGAGAGGGAATGAATGAGTGAGAAAGAGAGAGAGAGAGAGAGAGAGAAAGAGAGAGAACAAATAATTTGTATTTCGCTTTTTCTGTTTTCAAAGTAGGTGAGATGACATAAAAAAACAAATTCTCTCATAAGTAGAGAGTATATTATTAATGTGTCAGTTTTATTTCGTAAATTCTTCAAAAAGGGACTAAATATACTTGAGTAACTTCTTCACTTCAACTCAAAATACAGGCGCGGTCATCCACCTACGCTTATTGCAATCAGTATAGGGAGTGATTAAGTAACGCCTTCAATCAAGGCGGTGGGGGTGATGTCGGAGAAGGCACAACCGAATCTCAGAAACTGCATACGGAAAAAATCCAGGTCATTATTAATGCTCAGGGTAATGTTAGTACTGATTGTTGTTGTTGTTGTTGTTGTTGTTGTTGTTGTTGTTGTTGTTGTTGTTCTTCTTCTTCTTCTTCTTCTTCTTCTTCTTCTTCTTCTTCTTCTTCTTCTTCTTCTTCTATTACTTTTACCGTTTCATCCTCCTCCACCTCAACTACTACATTTTTCTTTTTCTTTTTTTCCTCTTCTTCTTTTTCTTCTATTTGTTTTTCCGCTTCATCCTCCTCCGCTTTCGCTACTATCGCTTCTTCTACTTCATCCTCCTCTACCCCAACTTCTTCTTCTTCTTTTACTTTTTCCCGCTTCATCCTCCACCTCTTCTGCTTCTTCTTCTCTTCTTCCTCCGCTTTCGCTACTATCGCTTCTTTTACTTCATCCTCCTCTACCCCAACTTCTTCTTCTTCTTCTTCTTCTTCTTCTTCTTCTTCTTCTTCTTCTTCTTCTTCTTCTTCTTCTTCTTCTTCTTCTTCTTCCGCTTCATATACCTCCTCCTTCTCCTCTTTATTGGTAACATTTTTAAAGAATTTCTGATACAACCGTTTAAATAGAGGAAAGATAAAAAGGAATTGATTTCTTGGTGGTTGAAGTCGTTGCGTTTTCCATGCAGTGGCATTTTGGACGTTTTAGCGCTCAAAGAGAAAAACAGAAATTCAATATAGGAAGGTTTTTGGCGCCTGGGTTTTTCACGCAATCTAATCGCAGTCCTCTACTTCGTCCGGCTGGCTCTTTAGCCAAACTAAACCGTGTTTGAACACACACACACACACACACACACACACACACACACACACACCTACATACACACACACACACACACATATATATATATATATATATATATATATATATATATATATATATATATATATATATATCAGTCACTTCTCTTATTTCTCTACTGTATAAGTGTTTGGTAAGTTCTTAAACATTTGGCAAAGTAAGGATTAGGTGTCGTTTTATGTTCTAGTGTTGGAGTTGATAGTAGAAGCAAACAATAAGTACATGGTGTAATAAAAAAAAAATAGTGAAATTGGACTATACTAATTTTTTTTTTATGACGTGATTATTGCACTGGTATCCACACACGCGCACATTCACTCACATATAGACACTCCCGTTTTGTTCATGCACCAAAAAACACTTAGACGCAAGACATTTAATTACATTCCACAAATGCACATATGCGGCCCGAAAACACTCGACCCTCTTTGTCTACTCTTGCACACATACACACATGCACAAACATGCACGCGCGTGCGCACGCACGCCAACACAAACACACGCGCACACAAACACACATACGCACACATATATATGAAAGCGGGGTACTGGAAAATTTTAAACCAAACTCTCTGTCCAAAATCTGACGAAATAATTCGAAAAGGAATTTACTTTTAAGCAGAGAATTTTTCATATTTAGGTACACATACATACGCACACACAAACACACACATATACATACGCACACGCATACACAGATACACACACATGCACACACAGATATATATATATATATATATATATCATTGTATATATATATCATTGTATATATATATATATATATATATATATATATATATATATATATATATATATATATATATATATATGTATACATATATATATATATATATATATGGATGTAGATCCGATGGTATGATGAAAAATATGGAAAAGACAAAACAAAATCCGAATATGCAAATTAAAAACAGTAAACTTGCATATTCGGATTTTGTTTTTTGTTTTCCATATTTTTTATCATATATATATATATATATATATATATATATATATATATATATATATATATATATATATATATATATATATATATATATCTCAATACTTAACTGTGGTCAACTTTGAGTATCGTAATTTCTCACTCGTCAGGACTTTCGAAAAGAATCATTGCATTGATTTTTTTTTCTAATTTTTTAATCCCAAACAAGACGATAAAATCACTGTGACGCAAGGTGTTACTGAGAGTGGAATAAACTATGGATAACTTTATTGGTAGAATTTTTTCCCTTCGTAACGTTTTGTAAGGTAAAAACAGAACAGGATTAAAAAAAAAGGATGACGATTGACGTTGCATTTACATTTTTGAAGATGGAAGGTGGAAAGAACGTAAGAAGCCAGAAGTAAGTTCCATAGGTGAAAAAGTGAACATTGAAGACAAACACACAGAGGCAACAGTCTGTTTCAGGCGTGACGGTTGAGTTTAGCAGGAAACAGACTGTTGCGTCTGGGCGTTGTCCACTTTTTGCACTTTAAACAATAAATATAGCATACCATAAAATATATTTTATTATATTTACATATATATATATATATATATATATATATATTTTTTGTCATCCACAGACAGACTGTTTCGCTGTTTCACAGCTCTCAGTGTGGCTAGACGTCCGGTTGCCTCTAGCTAGGATCGAAAATATATTATCATATATATATAGATATATTTCATCATATATATATATATATATATATATATATATATATATATATATATATATATATATTCTATCATACACACACACACACACAAACACACACACACACATATATATATATATATATATATATATATATATATATATACACTTACATGCAGAGAGAGAGACAGCGATAAATAATAAATATATATTTATTATTTTATTTTATGTTATTGTGTTATTTTTCGTGGATTCCCATATTTGAATAGATGCTCCGTTTATTTAAAACAGTATTTTATTTTATTTCATCTACCGAAATTGAAATTTTGGTTAAGAGCTTTTCTTCCCTATCTCTAAGACAATATATATATATATATATCACTTGGAATATTATGGCTGAGCCAAAGTAACCCAACTGCTTTCTTTTTGTCTATTTCAAACCAACAAGTTCCTCTGACAAATTTTCAGCCGTAAGTATTAAGAATAAAAACATCCAAGTGGTTTTAATTCACTCTTTTTCAAGGAATATAAATTTATTTTAAATATTGGTTTAATTTACTGTTCATAATATTAACAATGTTAATTATATGAAGAGAATTTATAGAGGCTAGCTCAGGTAAATTCAGTTCACTGGAACTGATAAAAAAACTCTCGTTCACCCTTTTTATAATATGAGTCAGGTTAATAAAATTACGTTCCGTTCAATAAGAACAATCTTTAAAATTTCGGATAGTTTTTAAGCTTTAATTCACTATTTTTCCAGGAATATAACTTTGTCTCAACTTAAATAAATTGTGTATTCATAATGCTAACGATATCATGTGTATAAAAGTTGTTGAGGCTAAGTGGGGCAGATTTAATTCGGTCCGGTGAACAATGTCTCAATACATGGAACATTCGCTGAAACTTGAACTTCCTGTTAAGCTATTGAATATTGTACTATTACCGGTTTCTTAAATATTTATTTCCTTCTTAATCTATCTCAGTGAATGCTTGGCGTCAGAGAAATGCCGAGACGTATTTAAATTGTTCTCTGACATCTGATGTGTTAGTGCGTGCACTCGTTGGACTATTCACGACAAAGTGAAGTGAATTATTGGAGGTCAAACGGGGCAGAAAGAGAATAACAGATGGGACATTCATTTCCTGAAAGTGTTGGGACATTTGGCGTCCTTCGATTAACACTAGTGTTACGCGCACAGGAATACCAGGTGAAAGGCATTACTACTCACTGCGAACAGAGCAGTTACTGACCATCGATCCTTAATGTTTGTAACTAGAGGTGTCTGGCTAGAATTATTTGTGGTAACAGGCAAGCGCGTCCACATTCAATACAGAAAGTAGCAGGCAAATATCCAACAGCCTTCTGTAGTTTCCACGGATTATGGGAACAGAAGACCCACCAGGTTGCCACTGTTAACACCATAACACTAGACTAAAATTGGAGAACTGGCGTTGTCCGATGATTCATGGTGGAAATCTTTTCAGGTTAATGGTTTCGGCAAAGACACCATGAAGCAGCATGACACTGAACATAATGGTGTTGGATTTTTTCACGAGTCATGGTTTAGACCCGCCTGTATACGTCTTTGTACCCCTTCGTTGACTCCATGTACCAAACAACAGTAGGGTACATGGACTACCCACATTATTCCAACGGGATAATTAACCGTGTCGTCAGGCCGGAGTTGCTCAAACGAAGGGTGTGGTAACGATGTTCACCCGACATGTATTCAATCGAGCATTTATGAGACGTGCTGGGGAAAGTTTGTATCAATACTTATGCCAAGTCGAGTTGCTACAATTCGCCTGGCTAGAGGGAGTCGTATACGATCCTCTTAATCAGCCTGTGAAAGTCCTTTATTGGGCGCAGGCCTTCCCCAGATTCTAGCCTAATGCGTGTTAGTAGGAACAGATGTAAGACGAATGAGCGAACATCTCTCTTTTTTTATTCATGATCGCCATGGGGTATTTGAGCGTAAATGAATGTAACGAACCTGACTGGAATTCGAACTCGGCTCTCCGATTTCTCACCCAGAACTTTTATCCATTACACTAACCACACAAGATTACAGCACTTGGTATTTTCAAGCGGTCACCCATCAAGCTACAAACCGATGTTGCTTAACTTCTGTGATCGGACGAGAACCGGTGTTTTAAAGTTATATGGCCATAAAATGTACACGATACTCGGCAATTTATCTGACTTTTGACATGTCAGTGTACAATGTATGGGCGTATATGTGGATTCGTGTTTTTGTTTAATTGCCAGGAGTGTCACCACTTCTCTGAATATAAAAGCCAAAATACTAAGTGTAAAAATTGGTTTTAATACCAGCAATAGATTTAAAAAAAAAAAAAAAAAAATTTCCAGCAATAAAAATCTTGTCGGCATTAAATAACACATTGAGGTTGATATGCCGTAAAACAAATCAGAACAAACAAACTGAAAGGGAAGAAATTATTTAGTTTTTGTTTTCAGAATATATCAAAATGCAATGCATATTTGAATAGCTGTAATTATAAGGAGTGTCTATTAATACAATGTCGATTAAAGATCAACTGACAAAAGGAGTTTTGAAAAATAATTTATTTTTAACAGTTCTTGTTCACATGCGGTTTGAAGTTATACACATACACACACACTCGCATATATACATGCATACACACATATTTTTCATTTGCCCAATATATATGTAATTTGCTTTATATATATATATAAGGCCAATAAAATGATATCAATATTGGCAATAAGATTGACGATATTCATTATATAAATATGATATATGGTATATGATAGTAGGCTTTTAGACTAGTTTTAATATATATATATATATATATATATATATAGAGAGAGAGAGAGAGAGAGAGAGAGAGAGAGAGAGGGAGAGGGAGGGAGGGGTTGAAGAATAAGTTTAGTATAGATAAAAATATATACAATGTAGTTATAAAAGTTTGTTTCTCTTTTTCTGTCTGTCTCTCCCTCTCTCTCTATATATATATCTATATATATATATATATATATATATATATATATATATCTATATATATATATATATATATATATATATATATATATATACATATATATATATATACATACATATATATACATATATATATATATATATATATATATATATATATATATATATATATATATATATATATTCAAAAGAAAATATGCAGGACTATGTTGTCTTTGACATTCAACACAACATGTTTAAAAGGAAAACTGCTGCCAAATTACACACACACACAGATATTTATATATATATATATATATATATATATATATATATATATATATATACATACATACATATGTGATAAAATATAGTGTTAAGGTATGCTATATTTATGGGTAAAAGTGCTCAATATCAGGCATCGAGCCCATGTAAAAATAAAAGTGGACACTGAGGCCAACTCCGAGCGGCGACAGTCTGTTTCATGCTTCAGGCCATCGTCGACCTGAATTGGTATATATTAATAAATATACATATTATCCCTCACCGGGATAATATGAGGGATAACGTATATATGTATATATATATATATATATATATATATATATATATATATATATATATATATATATATATATATATATATATATATATATATATATATATATATAAAAATTATAAACCTAAATTTTGGGTCACTCTGTTTATATAATATTTATTAATTACTAAGTGTCTTTTGTTTACTTAACTCCTACTACGATAAGATATTGAAACTATTTATCCTATTAGTGCATGGGGTCCAAATTGTTAGTGGTTGGGTTGTCTAATATTTAAAATCCGATGGTCCTAAGATTAGCATTAGCCAGCAAGATAGATTATGCAAAAAAGAACTAACATATTAAAGAAACTTTATGTAGCAATGGTATTAATTTCCTTATTATAATTATTATTAAATATGTGATAAAACACTTCACGAAAGGAAAAACACTCTGCCCTGAAGTCAGATAATAAATTAGTTTAGGAAAAGGCAAGCAATCTTCAATTTTTAGACGATTTTTCCACAGGGTGGTTACAAATATTTGGGCTATTTGTATATATTTATATATATAAATATACATTTATATATATATATATATATATATATATATATATATATATATATATATATATATATATATATATATATTTATATAAATATATTATATATATATATATGTAAATATATATTTATATAAATATATTATATATATATATATATGTAAATATATATTTATATAAATATATTATATATATATATATATGTAAATATATATTTATATAAATACATATATTTATACTAGTTATAAATATATATATATATATATATATATATATATATATATATATATATATATATATATATATATATATATGTGTGTTTAAAAAATTACGATATAAATATATCTGTAAAATGACAATAAAGACAAAAGAAAAACTTATCTTAACCGACGCGTTTCGTCCTCTTACGGACTTTATCAATGCAAATGCGAAGATTTTATTTTGCAACCAGTCAGTATTTATAAACAAATGTAAAAATGTTAGTTTTTCATTTTTTTTTTTTTTTTTAACTTAAGGGACGCTCATGAATATAGTGTTAGGCTTTCATTAATTGATTGTAGCACCTTAGCGGGAATTTATCGATCAAGGACTGGATTTTCGTTAATCTGAATGCAATATCGGTAAATAATCAATCAATCGTTTTTGATCAAGGGAAATCCTTTTTCTTGGTAAACCTTTGTATCTATGTGAAATAAAATTAAACGAAAAGTGATTTAAAAAAAAATTATTTCCAATCATTTTTGATTTTTTACATTTGTTGCTGTTATTTTTCACAATGTTTTTTTTTTTTTACCAAATGTTAGATGAGATTTTTTCTTCTATTTGTTGTTTTCTTAATTTTTTATTTTTCACAAATTCTTCAATCTAATCCTTCCTTTCTTCGAGTTCTTTCTTCCTTCATTTCTTGAAATATTTCTAAGTGACAAATTATAATTCAGTGAAGGAATAATTAATAAAAAATAGTTAAGAACAGGAAAAAGAAAGAAAGAAACGAACAATTGACCACCGTCCAGTGAAGTTACACACATTCCCAGTCCATAGCTACAAAGCAAAAAGTTAAAAAATCTTACCTTAGATTGTTCAGAAAAAAGCAAAACCTTTTAAAAACTGTATTTTGTTATTCCAAGATGCAAGTTAATGGCGTCAAGCGACCACGAAAAACGGGTGATGAAGGTATGCGAGTTTCTTATAAAATTTTCGCAGTGAAGGGTAGCTGTTGCTTTTTGAGGCAAGAAAAAGTGTCGGCGTGGAGGTGGGAGGTGGTGGTGAAGTAAAAGAGGATACAAAATTTTGCGTCTACGTTTCCGTTATTTTAGGTCAGTTAGCATCGCGGCCCTTATACAACCCTGGAGGCGGAACGGGTGTGTGGGCCGACGTGAGAAGGGACGAGACGATATTTGTTCTCGTATTTTTGTAAAAGGCAAGTGGATAGGGAATAATATTCCTCAAATATAGGTTACTGATGCAGTAACAACAAGAACAAAGATTACAACCACTTTTAAACTCGGAATTTGAATATTGAATGTTGGTTGGGGCAGGGCAAGAATTGCTTAAAGACCAACCTTCTTCTTCTTCTTCTTCTTCTTCTTCTTCTTCTTCTTCTCTCCCTCCTTCTTCTTCCTCGTATTCTCCTCCCTTTTAACTTATTATTCTTTTCCTTCTACTTTCCCGTATTCTCCTCCCTTTTCCCTTCTTCTTCTTTTGCTCCTCCTCTTTTTCTTCCTTTTCTCCTCTTCCCCTTCTTCTTCTTTCCCCGTATTCTCCCCCTTTTCCCTCCTTCTCCTTCTGCTCTTCTTCTTCCTTTTCTCCTCTTCCCCTTCTTCTTCTTCCCTCGTATTCTCCTCCTCGTCCTCTTCTTGTCTCCCTTCTTCTTCTTCTTCCTCGTATTCTCATCCCTTTTACCTTCTTATTCTTTTCCTCTATTTCGTCCCCGTATTCTCCTCCCTTTTCACTTCTTCTTTTCTTATTTTTCTTCGTCTCCTCCTTCTTTTTCTTCTGTATTCTCCCCCCTTCCCATTCTTCTTCTCTTCTTCACTTTCTTCTTCGTCTTCTTCTTAGTATTATTATTATTATTATTATTATCAGCAGCAGCAGCAGCAGCAGGAGTCGCAACAGGAGTGGCAGGAACGGCAGTTGACGGAGAAACAACTTCTGAGGAAAAGCAAATGGGAGAAATATTATATTTTTTTCACAGAATATTTTTTTTTCCATTGCTTGCAAACACTTATGATATTTTTGGAAGCTAATTTTATTTCGAGTATGAAAATATTTCTAAAAAGAAATCTACTTTTCGACAATTAAAGAGATCCTTAAGCACCTCCAGCAGAAGGAATAACTTTCGCCAGTAAGCTTAAGGACGATTCTTACTCGTGCTCCAATATTAAAACCCTGTGCCAAAATAAATCGTGTAAATTATGTGACTACGCCCCTTTGTTTCTTTCTCATAAATACAGTTTTTATTTTAATTTCTGTCTCTACTTTTCAGGTTTCTTTTATTAGATCGAATTTTATGATGCAAATCAATATTTTCGCAATCAAATTGATACCAACAATTTACCAGGATATATTATTACATATATTTATATAAGCAAAATGTCCCGTAGGTTTCCTTTAATAATATCTCATCCTTGTTCAAGACATTGGCACTAACTTTTTTTTTGCGGGGGGGGGGGTCATATTTTATTATGTAGACGCAATAAGTCATAGATATTCATTTACAAAGCAATTCAAAAGATATCGGCCACAGAAACATATTTCATTTACACAATATCTCATATAACTTATTATTATATGATTGATGCACGGAACTTTCCTTTTTCTTTTGTCTTGAAAATAGATTGCCAAAAAATGATAGAAAGGGGAGTGTATTTTTATTATTATTTAAACTGGCCACCGACAACAGAAAGGCATTTCTTCTGTGGTTTTTAGTGAATTTCTTAAGACTAACGTATTTATAAATCGAGAGAAATGGTGCATTTGAAACTCACCCTCTAAAACTAGTGGTCTAGACTAGTGGTTCCCAACCTTGTTTAGTTCATGGCCTTCTTTGAACTCGGAAATTTTCTGTGGCTCATTAAATTATTATAGTGTAAAAAATGACATCCATTTTGTGGCCAATAGGCTGTGGCCAATATATGTTACGGGTCGGTGCATGCGTTTAGAGATAAATGAAATGCCCACAACAAGCATGGCAGACTCGGGATGTGGGTCCACGTAAAGAAATGTAAAGAAACAATATATATATATATATATATATATATATATATTAAATAAAAACAGACCACTTTAAGGTTCCATATAATAAATTATTTCACCACAGCCTTTTTAAAGGACCGCGGATCATCAGACTTTACTTCCAAAGATTGAAACGAAAAATGAAAAGAAATTTACACATTTTTGACGGGCAGTACTAAGTATATGTAAATTAACGAATATATATATACAAACAAATGATTATGTATTAACAATAAAGGGTAACAAATGACAAAGATGTGTATGTTAAATGAATGTGTAAACTTTTTGGGTGCAAAGTATGTGTAGTGAGTGAACGTGTGTACGTACGTGTATTGTGCATGTGTGGTTAGTTCATGCGTTTCCCAAAGGGAACGCGTTTTACGAAAGAAGTTACATGTTGACGACTAAGCGGATAAGGTGATAAAAGACCGAGAAAAAATATCACCGAGTATTTATAGTCCGGAGAGTGTCTCCTAGGAGCAGTTTCGAAAATTAGGAGGAGGTAACCCGACAATACACCCCTACAGAAGGGTAGAATTTTTGTCTGCCTATATGTAGAGTTTCGTGTAGTTGTTTCTGTCTTCGTGAGTTGAAAGAAAAGATGTCGGAAGTGTGGTTGAGATGCGTGATTCGACGTAATGTATTTGTGCTGTCATCAGGATGCTGTCTTATTTTCTCTAGCGGGTCATATTCAGAGCACGTCTTGGAAGATGCGTCGGTAGTGTAAATTGTTCAGCGTTTGCTATTAAAATTTGTCTTTTTCCAATGACCCACGAATTGGTTTTGTCGCCCCGTTGTATTCTTTTCCTGCTGTTAGAACGGTTTTGTTTGAGAAATGCCTTGTTTGTTTGCTATGCGTGGATAATGTTGTTGGCGCACAAATGTTAATAGAAGCAGAGTTGTGGCAAAGTTGAGCTGATGTAGAATTTCTATCGAGTGCCGAATGCATGTTTGAGAACTTTAAGAAAATTTACTATTATTGTCGATTGCATATCGTACTTACAGATTCTTAGAGTTGTTCGAATGTAAGAGTAAAAAAAAGAAAGGACATTGAGTGTGTCACACTTTATCTGATGAGCCCAGAAGAAACAGTATTGATTAAAGTTGAAATGAAGTTGTATTTTCGTTTTGTTGAAAAAAAGATTTTGTGATGTCTGCTAGTTGAGACCGAGTCGAGCCGAGCGTAATGGCGTCTGAGAGAAGAAAAGAGTCAAGCAAAAAGGCAGTAGGGAAGAGGAATGTGTGTTTTTACCTACTGATGTACCAACGTAGCAGTGTAATTGAAAGGCAATTAGCGCATTTTTTTCGGGTCCCACGTGTTGAAGAAAGAAAATCTATTTGCCGAGTCGGAGATCATCCTGTGTTGTGTAGATGTCGTGTAATGTTTGAAAATTGTAATTTTGTTATTTCATAGGGTCTAATCCAAAATTTTGCAACTGTGTAGATGCTTTTTGCTAATAGTTTATAGTGTCTGTCGTGTATGGTAGGGTAGGAAGAGAAGTTGATGTTTTTCTTCACTGGTTCTCGGTTTGAAAAACGTGTGTAAATATATATTTCAGTTTGCACATATATTGGCTTGTGTGTTTCTTGTTATCAGGAGAAAAATATTTATCACGTCGGCCGTCACCAGTTTGTTGCGGGCTGGTGTATGGGTTGAGAGATAAAAACGTGTGTCTCCTGAAATGTCCACAACAAACATGGCAGACTCGGGATGTGAGTTCACGTAAAGAAATGTTAAGAAACAACAAAAACCAATATATATATATATATATATATATATATATATATATATATATATATATATATATATATATATATATACAAACAAATGATAATGTATTAACAATAAAGGGTTACATGTGACAAAGATGTGTATGTTAAATGAATGTGAAAACCTTTGAGGTGCAAAGTATGTGCAGTGAGTGAATGAGCGTACGTACGTGTATTGTGTATGTGTGTTTAGTTCATGCATTTCCCAAAGAGAAAAGCGTTCTTCCGCGAGAGACTTACATGTTGGCAAATAAGCGGATAAGGTGAGAAGAGGGCGAGAAAAAATATCACTGAGTATTTATAGTCCGGAAAACGTCTCCTAGGATACGTTTTCCGGACTATAAATAATTAAAATTAGGAAGAGGTAACCCGAGAGTATCTGTCTATATTCCTGAGATGAGTTATTATACATTATTTACATTATTCGCACTATTGTCCTCATCTTTGTCGCCATATTTATTACAACGTTTCGGCCGGTGTATGCTCCGGCCTTCATCAGGTGGTTGGAATGTCGAACTGAACCCTTTATTTCGCTCACTGTGGTAGACTGTTTTAGTTCCACGTGTTTAATGGATGTCAGTTATCAGTTATCTCCTGTTAATTTTCCCTCTGAAAGTACTCCATATGGCACAGTGGATAAAGGTGTTATTTAGATCCAGTGACAGGACCCAAAGAGTGTAAGTTCAATACCCGGCTAAGGCAGTGGAGAAGTTTCAGAGGGGAATTAACAGGAGATAACTGATAACTGACATCCATTAAAACATGGTACGTGGAACTAGAACAGTTTACCCCAGTGAGCGAAATAAAGGGTCCAGTTCGACATTCCAACCACCTGAAGAAGGCCGGAGCGTACAACGACCGAAACGTTGTAATAAATATAGCGACAAAGATGAGGACAATAATCCGAATAATGTAAATAAGGTAACCCACATATATTACTTTATGGAATGGCGAAGACAAGCGAACATGTCGCCTTCAAAGAGCACACCCTTGGGAAAGGTGTGAATCCTCTTCTTCTCCCCCAACTATGGGTAAATAGCAAGACAGACTGGGTTCTATAGCCTTGGATGGCAACTGGTCTAGGAGAAGGTCAACTCTGAATTCAAAACCATTCGGCGTCTGCACCGGCATCCGGCGGCCTCTTGGTTACTCCTGGAAATTCTGCGGCAAGTAAGAGCATATTCCTCCCTCCACTGGGATAGCACGCGAGGTGTGGGGACCGCGTGTGAAGTTCAAACTCCCTTGTTACTCCGTTTCAAGAATTCACCGCCGTTGGAATCGGGAATGGCTGTCGCTCGTTTCAGCATTGGCGACGGATCGCCGTGCTTGGTCGGCCTTCGTTCCGGACGCGGTGAATTCCTTGGAAGGAGCCGGCTTAACCGATCCAGGGTGAATGCCGCAACATACATACATACATACTTCAAAGAGCGCCTTTATTTGCCCAGTGACACCCTATTGGCGACGTCAGAATCAAGCAAATACTAAAATTTCAATATCTGGGAAGTGTTCTAAAAGAGAACGGAATATGTGATACCAAAATCTGAAGACGCACTGGAATATTTTTTATACTTAGGTTTACCCAATACAAGCCTTGAGAGCCACTCAATGTAGAAGATTACTGTTAAAATGGTTATGATTTTATCACATGCGATACAAGTGTAAAAGGAAATAGTACGAAGTGAATATTATGGGGATAAGGAAGATAAATAGCAATTGCCCTTTGAATTGAAGAGGTTAAGATTGTCGTATTCAGGGAAAAATCCAGGGAGAAAATCTGTTCAACAAAGTAACAGTTCTAGAAGAAAAACGCTGTCTGAGTGAAATTTTCTCCTTACATTTTGAATAAGGAAGAAAAGTTTGTGATTCGACTTCGTGAAAATAAGATGGCATGTTTTAGCAGTAAAGGTCTAAACTGTTGTCACGAACAGCGAAAGATGCCTTCCAAAAGCTAGGCAAAGTATTGAGAAACAGAAAAATTTCGATAGAAACGAAGAAAAGATTACTGAACTGCTGTGTACTATCAGTCTGCCTGTATGGTTGTGAGTGGTGGTCAGTCTACTCATAGATGAAGAAGTGACTTGAGACAACAGAACTCTGCTTCTGCAGAAAGATACTGACAATTCCATGGACTGATTATGTGAACTTTTTAAATGCTAATTCCGCTTTATAATAGTCGCTGGTCCGGGAAAGTGAAGTTTCCTTTTTTTTCTTTCTTTTTTTTTTTTCAAATATGGGTGTACCGACAGCATACGACAAGCTCTTCTTCATGCGTACGTTTTAATGGTTTTTATTTTTATTTTCTAATGTGTTTTTTAAATTTTTTTATTGAAAGTGAATTCTAAGAATATTACTCTTTCCTTTCACCTGGAAGAAAGTTTTTGTTGTATCCTTAAAGAGGTTACAAACAGACAAAGGTGGTACTTGAGTGAAGGAACAGCAAAACGCGCATAGAGAGGTTTATTGTCAAAGAGAATACACTGTCTATATTTCTGAGATGAGGTATTATGTATATTATTTACATTATTCGGACCATTGTCCTCATCTTTGTCGCCATGTTTATTACAACGTTTCGGCCGTTGTACGCTCCGGCCTTCTTCAGGTGGTTGGTTGGAATGTCGAACTGAACCCTTTATTTCGCTCACTGGGGTAGACTGTTCTAGTTCCACGTGTTTAATGGATGTCACTTATCAGTTATCTCCTGTTAATTTTCCCTCTGAAAGTACTCCACATGGCACAGTGGATAAAGGCAGTTAGATCCAGTGACAGGACCCAAAGAGTGTGAGTTCAATACCCGGTTAAAGCGGTGGAGAACTTTCAGAGGGAGGTTAACAGGAGATAGCTGATAACTGACACCCATTAAACACGGCACGTGGAGCTAGAACAGTCTACCCCTGTGAGCGAAATAAAGGGTTCAGTTCGACATTCCAACCACCTGAAGAAGGCCGGAGCGTACACCGGTCGAAACGTTGTAATAAACATGGCGACAAAGATGAGGGCAATAGTCCGAATAATGTAAATAATGTAGAGAATACACTACTGAAAAATAGGGAATCGGCTGGCAGGCTAGTAATTCCCGAAGCAAGGTTATTTACCTTACCTCCCCGCGAGTCAGGATGTGGCACAAGGTCATTTTTAATGCGGGGAAAAACCGAGTTCGTAGGCTCGGGCAAAAATTCCCGTAGACCTCGTATACACAGGGTCAGGTAGCTGTCTACCACCCCAGATGAGACTCTGTCCTTCGGCAGAGCTTCGTCTGGGTTCCTCTGTCAGAAGGCGGAGAGTTCGACCAGCTCAGCTGGAGACGAATCTCCAACTAATTCCCGAAGAACGCCCCCAGGTATATCCTGTGCTCACTATATATATTTGTTGATATAGTCAGTCCATATTAGCGATAGGGAGAGTGGAACATTCTATTACAACACCTCCCTCTGAGCTAATTTTCCCATGAAATTTTGCTCAATACCTCTTTTTGGGGGGGGGGGGTCAGGACATAATTGTTTGTCTTTTTTTCGCATCCTAGTACTTCTCCGTCTCACCAGCACAAAAGCTTTTTTTATTCTTTTAAGTTTGTTTGTTTCTTTCTTTCTTTCTTTCTTTCTTTCTTTCTTTCTTTGTATAAAGGTATCGGTAATGTCGAAAAGGAAACATTACAGAGTTAATTGATACCTGAATTAATAATCAAAAACCACAAAAAGACAGGTAACTTTGTCCGGAATTAAAAACAGATTTTTTTTTCTTGTTTAGGTAATTAGAATTAATTTGGGGGGGGGGGCTATTTATACCTGATTCCCGATCTTTGAATCGTCCATCATTTCTATTTGGAATTAAGTCAAAACATGCATCAAGTTTGGGCAAAAAAGTCCAGCAAAATCCGTAAGGAATAAAAATCACAGAAAAAAGATCCCAATTCAACAAAATTAGGGAATTTTTGATAATAAAAATGCTTTTTAGTCATAGCTTAGTTTGGTCACAAACATGAGTCAGCTGGTAGGGATTTTAAGTTCAGCTTTGCTGTTCATTACACAGTAATGTGACACTATTGTAACAATAGTCACATTATTACTATTCATCACACAGTAATGTGACACTATTGTAACAATAGTCACATTATTACTATTCATTACACAGTAATGTGACACTATTGTAACAATAGTCACATTATTGCTGTTCATTACACAGTAATGTGACACTATTGTAACAATAGTCACATTATTACTATTCATTACACAGTAATGTGACACTATTGTAACAATAGTCACATTATTGCTGTTCATTACACAGTAATGTGACACTATTGTAGTTTACCAAGCTTAGTTTTTCCAACATTGTTTTCTAACATGAATTCAAAATTGAAAGAAAAGACAAAATATTTTCCTTATATTCTTTGGTTCGATTTTAATTTATATAAAATTAATTATAAAATAAATGTTTATATATAACAATCCAATAACAATGAATGATTAGGATATTTTCCAATGAGCCTTTCTTTTAGGCTGTAACATTTTAAATAAATTCCACATACACAAGAAAGAAAATCTGTTTTGTTCTGTAGGCATTTTTTAAAGAAGTGGTTATTTATTTAAGAACAAATTCACACCCTAAATTCATGTTTAATTCTTTTGAATAAAAACGTTATTGTGCGAATCCAGATTTTTGTTTGCAGATAGGTAGATGTGAATAAATCGACACAGATAGAGATAGAGAGGGGCAGACCCAGAGAGAGAGAGAGAGAGAGAGAGAGAGAGAGAGAGAGAGCGCAGAGAGAGATGGATAAAGAAAGATAGAAAGAAAGAAAGAAAGAAAGATGTCATTTTCCAGCAGAGGGTGGAGACGAAAGCCTTTCTTCTGAGTTGGTAGACCCTGTAACAATTTATCACGCCATCAGTGGAGAGGGTCACGTCTACAAATGGCCAATATTTTGATTAATCAAGAAGCCATGTATCTGGTGTTGTATTCAAGTTGGAAATGAAAACAAAAATTTAATTCATAGGATTCGTAGAAATTTATTATTTTTTCATCTATTTATTATGTAAATCATTTGATCTCAATACAATATTCATTATCTAACTAAAAGGTTTTCAAGAAATTTTACGTGTTAATGCAAAATGCCTACTGCACGGACTTTTCCTAAAAAGCTAGAGTGAATACAATGTATACATTTTACAGATTGAACAAGTCAGTGACCGACTTAACCATAGTATGAAATTATCCGTCAAGGAGGAGGGTCCTCTGCTCTAGTATATAGTCAGGTCTTTCTACTGAAAAATATTGTAAGGAGTGTTACCTGCTTGTCAATGGGATAAAGGCGAAGACCGTCAACGAAATTGTTTCGGCTTTAACTTCCTACGAGGTTGACAGGTGGCGTAGCGGTTACATTCTCACATTACTACCCGACCTTTCCCGATAGGAGCAGCCTAAATATTTTACTTTCATTGTCAACACCTTGATAAGGATACATAATATTAGTAGCATCAGGAAGAAGAAGAAGAAGAAGAAGAAGAAGAAGAAGAAGAAGAAGAAGAAGAAGAAGAAGAAGAAGAAGAAGAAGAATGATGATGATGATGATAATAATAATAATAATAATATTAATAATGTCACTAAAAGAAAATGGCTGCAATCTTACATTATTTTTAATTAAAATGTATATCTTCATTCTCAGCAAAAATGCTACTTAACTGAAGCGGAAATGCGCACTTAGCCCTTTTCTTTTCCATTCCTTGCAGCATCGCTGAAAGCTAACGAACAGGAAATGGTCAGTGGACATCTTTCAAGCACAATATGCAAACGACTTGAAACTTTAAGTTTCTTCCTATTCTTGTTTTTATTTTTTTTATCTGAGGAAGTCAACTTCTACCTTTTTTCTCTTTCTCTCTTTCTCTCTTTCTCTCTCTCTTCATAATCATTCGTTTTTTACTCTCATAATCATAAACATTCAATTTAAATCCCTTCTCTCTCTCTCTCTCTCTCTCTCTCTCTCTCTCTCTCTCTCCCATATTATACTTAATACTCATTTTCACTTCTTTTTTCTCTCTGCTTCATAGTCACGTAATTGTTTCTCTTCTTATCTTCAGCATTCATAGATGCAAAACTTAGCGCTCTAGCCTCGTTAACCACAACCGAATGTGAGTTTGATCTTCGCTAATAGCACAACAAGGGTAGAGCTATGGGTAGCTTTGAAGACGTTCGAGCCTCATAAGGTGGCCAACAATAGAAAGCTTTTGCCAAACCAAACTAAATTCAGTAAACATCTACATATATGAACACTACACACACACACACACACAAACACACACACACACACACACACACACACACACACACACACACACATATATATATATATATATATATATATATATATATATATGAAAGACATTTTTTTATGTTTATACGTTCTTTTTTTTAGATACAAATATTTAAGTAAATGCTCTGTTTATAATAAACATGAAAATTTTAAGAAAATTTCTCGGACATTCTTTCGGAAATTATCTTTTCTTTCAGAAAATAAAACCTGCTGCAACAGCATTTCCACTATTGCCCGAATTAATAACGAAAAAGAAAGGAAAAAAATGCAAATCTGATTCACTTACAAATAAAAAATATTTATTTCTAGCCAGCTAAATAAGGGTTCTTGCAAAAGTTCGTCCCTTTTTGCTCAGAATAAGATAACCTATTCTCTGAGTAACACAATGTAAAAAAACATAGCAGAAAACAAACTTAAAAATTACAATGCACCAAAAACAAAAACAAAAACAAAAAAAGTAAAGAATAGCACCCACCTGCTGTGTCAATGATAACAATAAAAAGGGGGGGGAGAGCTTTAGCTCTTCTGTACACTTTTTTTTTTCTCTCTTGTGTAGACAAGGTTCTCTTCTTGGTGACCAAACTCCCTTCTTTCTTCACTTATTTTCCTCCCGTCCGCCTGGATATTGCCTTTCTTTTACGGCTGCTAGAAGGTGAAAATTTACTTAAACACGCGATAAAACACTTTTGGAAAACGCACGTATTTGCTTCTTCTTCTCAAACGGCTTTAGCTCCAAACTCCACTTACGGACTTCTTTACAAACTTTCTTTTCAGGGGCTTCTTCAAGAGGACTTCTCAAAACTTTCTCTGAATCGGGAAACTTGCCCTCAGCAACTTTGTTACCCATGCATCCTTCACTTATTGGCAAACGCTGCCTGCCTTTTCCGCAGGGAGAGAGAAAACGAACCTCTTCTCTAAGCCGTCTCATTTCCAACTGCTGGTAAGGTCCGGTTCCAGTTTTCCCTTTCCTTTCAAAGGCAGGCGGTTCCTTTTGAACCGTCTAATCACAGTCCATTAAAAAAAATATTAGCAGGTTCTTAGGGCCAGTAACACAGAAAATCTTTTGTTCTCCCTTGACCTAAAGATTTTCAAAATTCAGGCCGGTAAATATTGTTAATACTGTTTATTATAAACAGAGCATTTACTTAAATATTTGTATCTATAAAAAGAACGTTAAAACAAAAAAATGTCTTAAATAACTCTCGGACTTTGTCCATTTCATAATATATATATATATATATATATATATATATATATATATATATATATATATATATATATAAGCCATGTTAGGTCATAGCAAAGGAAGTAGAATTCCCATAATGCACTAGAAAGACAGTTTTGCAGCGAAAATACAAAGTCTCTCTCTTTCTCTCTCCTTTTCTAACCGCCAATTGTTGGACCAGAAACATGTACACCATTTACATTATTCGGACTATTGTCCTCATCTTTGTCTCCATATTTATTACAACGTTTCAGGTGGTTGGAATGTCGAACTGAACCCTTTATTTCGTTCACTGGGGTAGACTGTTCTAGTTCCACGTGCCATGTCCAATGGATGTCAGTTATCAGTTATCTCCTGTTAATTCCCCTCTCCAAGTTCTCCTTAACCGGGTATTGAACTCACACTCTTTGGGTCCTGTCCTGTCACTGGATCTAACCAGCTGATCTAACCAACGCCTTTATCCACTGTGCCATGTGTCTTTGAGGACATCTCTGTATGAATTTCTGGGTATTATAAACCTAATGTCTTCAGCAACCATTTTTCCCAGAGCTCATATGGCAATTTTCGTTGTTATTATTGCTTTTCTCTGGCACTCGTTATTACTGGTTCCTATATTGTATTCATTTCTATGCTTGGTCGGCTCAGGAGATTTTTGTGGCTTGGCACAGATACTAAATATTGCTTCTTGTTTATGAATCACTACAAATGAATTGTCTGATAGCTTTGTCCCGAACGAAGTAAAAATAGTTCTTTGACTTTGTACCGTATGAGGCGATTCAAGTAGTCACATGGTCGTGTGCTGAACGAAATTAATATAAGCAGTCCTGTAGTTTTGTTCCGTAACAAGTGAACAAAATTTTTATATGGCCTTAATTCAGAGGTATGATGCGAATAAAGTGGCTGATCGATTTATGTAATACAAAACGTATATAGTTAGTGATCGGCTTTGTGTTGTGTGAACGTTGTTTTCTATTGCCTTGTGTTGAACAAAGTGATCACATTCTGTTCTTCATCTTGGTTCCGTTTAAAATAAATGGGGTTTTGTTGCGGGGTAGGGAGTATATTGGCCCGCAAACAGATATTGAATGATGAAAGACAAAAAACAAACAAAACGAAGACTTGATTCCCAATATATTGCCAAGTTTATTTTCGTTAGAGAAAATATAAGGTTACAGTGCACTAGACAAAATATATCTTTGCATGTTCATGTAGAGGGTGAGAAGAGCGTTGTCCGGAAAAGGAGAAGTTTGTAGTCGCAGAATAGAGTTGTCCTGAAAAGGACAGTTTTGTAGTCACTGAAGAGTGTTGTCCTGAAAAGAACAGTTTTATAGTTGCTGAAGAGCGTTGCTCCGAAAAGGACAATTCTGTAGTCGCAGAATAGAGTTGTCCTGAAAAGGACAGTTTTGTAGTCATTGAAGAGTGTTGTCCTGAAAAGAACAGTTTTATAGTTGCTGAAGAGCTATTGCCCGGAAAAGGACAATTTTGTAGTCGCCGAGGAGTGTTGTCCTGAAAAAGACAGTTCTGTAGTAGCTTTCAACAAAAAATGAAGACAAGTGTTTTTCAAGACTCTCTGGTTGAGAAGTAGCAACAATATAATTTATCACTTAAACGTGGGATACTCCCTTGAGCTTCGGTACTGGCTGATTCCTCACTGCCTGGTCGCTAGGCAGCTACTAACTCACTAGTCTCCTACCTACTTTTCTCACAACTAGACCTATTTCTCCTTGACTTCCTACCTCTCTCTGCTTATATGGATAATCGCTGGGATCCCATTCCCCCACCTGGAAATGTTGAGATCACCTCAAAACCACATGAGTGATCAAATCTTCAAAAGACTACTTTTATGACTATCTAAAATCATTGGTAAAATTTTATGTTTGCTTATACAAAGGCGGCCTGGAGACATGAATTCTGAAAACCCGGCAATTCATTTGCCTTAAGGATGGACTGGAGACAAAATTCCTGGAGGCCTGTTGGAACTTGTTGGCTGGATTTGGAGGCCTGCTACAGCTGTGGGTGATGATGGCTGGAACTGCTGCTGATGGCTGGAGCCTTGGAACAGCTGTCGACTGCTGGAACAGATACTACATTTTGATCCTAGTCATCTGGACTGGAGATTTTGAGGCTTTGAGGCCGTTTTATATCCTGAACCAATTTTACCAAAAGCTGGTTAAGTATTTCCTTCTGGCTGTTTTTAGGAGTGGGGCAGGATACTACATGGTTTCTTTTGTCATGGACCGTGCGAGTTGAATACAGTCTTGAATATATTTCGTACAAATTGTATTAAATGTGCCATTGTCATTTATTATACGAAATGAACATAACTGGATTTCTGCCGTACAACAACATGGAAGTAGTCTATGTCGCTTTGTCGAAAGAAGTGAAAATAGTAATTTGGCTTTGTGCTTTACGAAATATATGTAGTATCCTATGAATTTAGCCGAACGAGGTTAACTCAAGAATTTTGAGGTTTTGAAATGAGTATGAAGTGAATTAAACAGTTTTCATCTTCTCCCGCACGAGGTAAATTAAATCATTCTATTGGTCTTATAAAGTCCGAAGTGAAGAAACCATTCGTTTGGCCTTATACAATTCGAAGTGACGAAACCGTTCATTTGGCCTTATACAATTCGAAGTGATGAAACCGTTCGTTTGGCCTTATACAATTCGAAGTGACGAAACCGTTCGTTTGGCTTTATTTAAAGAAGATATATTTTTATCTGAACTTACAGAAAAAAGTTCAAGAAATAATAGTAAGTTTCAATGAAAAGAATGTTCTTTGATAAGAAAGTGTTGTTGGCTGAAATTCGGTGTAAGATGAGTTCAAAGAAACTTGTTGATTCAGAGAAAATGTAATCTTCACTTGAATATCGAAAAGTTGTATTTGGTACTAAAAATGTAGTTTTTAGTTTAACACTTCGAGTTGAAAATCAACACAAATATATTGAAGTATCTTGCCGCTCAAATTCGTTCACCGTAGAGGAATGACATCGGTTGAGATGAATTGAGTGAGCGTGTTCTGGGAAGCTGAGATTATGTTGATAAGAAACTTTTAGCTCCAGAAAATGTGACGTAAAATTTCTCACTGGTAAAAATCGATAAGAGTCGAAAGTTGTATTCCCTCGGATGGCATGCTGTTTGCTGATGAAAGTCTCACTGTTAGAAGTTGATAAGTTTCTGTGTCCTCGTAGTTGAAGGAGTGAATAAGATGAGCTCAAAGATGTGCAATGTTCGTACGTACGTGTGCGTGTGTCATAACGTTTCATAGCGTTTTCCCCTAAGGGACAAACGCGATTTCTCCACAGCTACATCTTGTATGTGAGAGAAGGCAAGAGAGGAAGAATTGAAGATGTCACTAAGTATTTATAAATAATGTGAATCACGTGATAGGCTCGAAACACACAGACAGATTTTGGCGGTAAATTAATTTTAACCATGCGGACGTAGAAGAAAGTATGATATTGGCATTAATTGACCAATCAGGAGTCAGAGAATTATCAAGGCACTGTGATCCTCTTTCTGCACAAGATTTTCAGTCGAAAGAAGCTATTAAATGGAAACAGAATGCTAAAGTTGGTCTTTTTTACCTTTCATAAGTTAATGACGTCAATACTTTGACCTTGTGCCATACACGACTTACTATATATATATATATATATATATATATATATATAATTATTTATTCGAAAATTATAACATAAATATGTTATAAAATCACTACAAAAGAGCCATTTTGTTTCAACACTTCTGGTGTCTTATCAAGTGATAACGTTGAATGTAGAAGTAGAGTAAATGTAAAGTAAAATGTGTGAGTGGATGAATGACGGAACAAAAAGAAGAAAAGGGGATGGTAGAGAAAGAGTAAAAACTTAGAGGATCAAAATTCAAAAGAGAGGGAATTGTGCGAGCCATGATCTCTCATCTGAACAGACACGGCGAATAAATGAAATACAAGGGGGACAACTCTGCACTGCCTCCTTTCTCCACTAACCTTTACAGACTGCTTAAAATTAAATCTAATAATTTATTTTTATTCATTTTTTCCAGACAAAAGCTGCGAAATCCCGTTTTTTTTAACATTTACAGAATGAGAAATATTTGTAATTGTGGTGTTTATCAAAAGCACAAAAGATAAAAAATAACACCGATAAGCTTGTAATTATGACAGTTGATAAACATTTTTGTTTGTTCAATCATTTCACTCCAAGCAAGATGATAAATCCTCTAAGACGCAAGGGGGTTAATGAGTTTGAAGGAATCTGAGAAAAAACATTATTAAGGAGAGAGCACAATAAAAGAAATGGAATTAATAAAACAGATGACGATTAGCATTCCATTTAAATTTGGAAGGCACGAAGCTGGAAGAGAATTCCAAAGGTGAGAAGTGCAAGATGAGAAATAATTAGCATAAAACTTATAGTTACATTTTGCAGTTTCAATTGTAAAATGATGAGACCTAGTTGCCAATCTGCGTTTAAATTCGTAAAGTCGAGGAACCAAAGAAGAAAGTTAATCAGAACAATTACCATGAAAATATTCATAGAAAAATCGCAGGGAAAATACGTTACGGCGGTAGGAAAGTGAGTGAAGCCAAAATGCCAGGTTAGGATCAATAATATTGCAGATTCTTCTTTGGATTTTATCAAGAATCTCTAAATACATAGCAGAAGCAACAGACCAGGTGTAACAGTAATATTCAATGCGTGGGCGAATGGTAGACTTAGAAATATGTAAGATAGATTCTGTCGAGAAAAATTGTCTAGTACGACACAGTGAACCAACTTTCCTAGCAGTAGACCTAGCAATTGATTCGTTACTCCGAGAAGAGGCGCAATTTGTCACTCTCCTGTAGATTAGCATCAGCCATGCTGATAGAAAGCAAAAAGTGTTCTCTTATGACAAAAGAAAACAGCTTAGTTTTAGAAGTGTTAATATTAACAAGCCATTGCTTACCCTAGTTAATATTATTTTTAGATCCGCCGCCAATGTGACCCTATTGAAGCGATCAAACTTACTATTAAGACAAGGGCAAATAGTTGTTATCAGCATAGATACAATCAAGAACTGACATTTATGAAAATTAAGAATAAAGTAGGAGCAAGCATATAGCCCTGGGGGACACCTGCATTCATGTAAAATGAACTAGAAGAGTGGCCATTCAAGACAACTTTTATTTCGGGATATTGTTGTAGGTTCATTCCTCTAATGAGTCTGTTGTGGACTTTTCCACTTATTATAAGGCCTCGGGGAACAGTAGTATAGAGTGAACGCTGGTCAACCGACACACACTCCCAAGTCGTGTAATACTATTCTATTCAATATACGATTTATCTGCAACCTCTTGTTTCTGAACTATTTACTTGGTTACAACAGATATCATAAGAAAGATTGAATCATATCAAAAATTCATACAGAAATACCATAACATTTCAGCTTGTTAGGAAGACAAGCAACAGCTCCAGTTTCACCGTTTTAATCATATTTTTGACAGACTCTTTCAGCAATAATCATTAACACATCAACAGTTAACCTAGAGAAGCGAAAGCCATATTGCTTGTCTGAAAGAAGACCATGCTAGGTGAGATGTTTAACTGATTCGCAGTTGATTAGAGCCTCAAGTACTTGGCCAAAACGAGGTAGAATAATAGGTCGATAGTTAACCGAATTATTAAAAACAGGAACTCCCGAAGAGGATTTCCAGCAAATACGAAAACAAGAAACAGGAAAGCCATTTTATTGTAGAGTTTAAAGAGAACAGGAACCAGTTCAGAAGCATTTTTCTTTAGGTTTATTTCTTCGCCCAATTTACAGTTTCTCTTTGTGATGCATATTTAAATTTGATTGCTTTCATGTCTTTTAAAGACTTATAAATACATAAGGTAGATTCGGGTGAGAAAAATTGTCTAGCACACATCAATGAACCAACTTTCTTAGTAGTAAACCTAGCAATGGATTCAATATAATCTTTCCACTTCATAGCAGCCGATTATGTAAGCTCAAGAAGTCGCAACGAGTCACTCTCATGGATGTTAGCATCAGCAATGCTGATGAGAGGCAAGAAAGGATTTTCCAGGTAACTGATAGAGAGAAGTTTCATTTTGGCGGAGTTAAATTTAACAAGCCATTCCTTGCCCCATTTAACAACAGATTGTGTGTCATTTTTGAGATCCGTTGCCAATTAGACCATATCGAACTGACCAGACTTACCATCGAAACAGGAGTAAATGGTTCTGTCATCAGCATAGATATCAAGTTAAGAACTGACAAAAATTCCAGTTTTAAATCTTTGACGTCCAGTGTGTTGAGAAGCCCGACCGGGTAAACCTCGCTCAGTTTCCTACTGTTTTTGTTATTATCGCTGTTTTTTTTTTAATAATAAAATCTAACATTACCAAATCAGTTATTATAAATATTTTGCTGTAACCCAGGTAAGGTTGAATAGAATACTAAAACGAAGGTTGGTAATGAACGATAATACTTAGGACAAGAACAAGACATATAAGATTCGCCAGCGGCGCGTAGAAGTAGTTAACTGCTAGAAGTGAGTCAAGTGAATTCCACAATGAATCTCTAACTGCAGAATATCTACCAACCACCCCACGTGGTCAGATGTGGCACAAGGCCGAATTTAGTGTGGGGTATCCGAACCCGTAGGCTCGGCCAAAAATTCCCCGTAGACCCCGTATAAAACGGGGTCGGGTAGCTGTTTCCCGAGACGAGACCAACATACAGTATTTACTACTGTATTTATGTGAATGGGGACATACCCATTATCGTCTGTAGGTATGCTACAACATATTTCTAGCAACAACAACAAAAAAAGAAAATTTAAGGGGAAATTCATATAAATATATACTAAGGATTTTGGCAACATCCCATCACATATAAGGAAGAGACTTGAGGCAATACAAATATGGTTTTACAGAAGGATGCTGAGACTGCTATGGATTGAATATGTGATCAACGATGAAGTCTTAGAGAAAATGGAAACAAAAAGACACTTATACGTAACATCAGAAAGAGAAAGGCACATAATGAGAGCCAATTCCGATTTGGCTCTTTGTGTCCTATGAATGTTGAAAATATCATTGACTGAACAGGTGAGACAGGTGAGTAATGACGATGTGTTAGAGACAATGGGACAAAAAGACACTTATTCTTTGCATCAGAAAGAGCCAGTTAGATTTGTTTTTGAGTACGTAATGAGGAAAGAGAGCTTAGAAAATTTGACACACACATGACATATTGAAGGCAAGAGGCAGAGAGGAAAGCAGCGCATGGCCTATCTAACGGGCTTGTGGAAATGGTTGGCAGGACAGGGATTTGAAAAGATAGCAAAATGACAAACTTTATTAATAGCTACAAAGGACAGGAAATTGTGGAGAGCCATGATCCCCCATGTCCTGAAGAGACAGGGCACGTATTAGAAGAAGAAAATTAATTAAAGCGGTTTCGTGATGAATATATTGGCTTGTAGAATAAAATCTGATATAGTTTGTAATTGTTATTGTCAAATTGTATGCATGAGCGAGGGTTTCAGTTTACGTAAGTCCTCGTTTTCAGTCTTCAATGTCCTATAAATGGCCACCTTGTAGCTATGGACACTGCTCCAGAAGAGACAAGAGGATTTTAGAACTGCATGATTGTCCTAAATTAAGTGGGTAAGCTACGACTTGAATCATAAGTAGTAGGAACATTAATTCTTGACTTTCAGGAACTGAGATGGAAATGTAAGAAAGAACGAGCGACAGTGTAGACGAACACCATGGTTTTCGTTTCGCTCTTGCTAAAGAAGCAACAATTAGGTGAGGTTTGTACTCGAATGTCCCAAAATCGCAAACGGTCTTTTCTTTGGATGATCGCTTCTCGTTTTTGTCTGTTAGACATCTTCTTAAATATATAAAAAGTCCTCATCGACTTTCGTTGACGACGCAGCAATAATATCAACACGTGAAGCAATAAGCAAGAAATTTGATTTTGGAGGTCCGTGGAATTGATACCTTGCAAGATTTCTTCTGTCAACCAGATACTTTTGTAAATTATGATTTTATATCTTATTTTATTCGCAATCCAAGTGTCGATTTATTTATAGGTTCAACTCCCTTGGCAGATCTATCTATCTATCTATCTATCTATCTATCTATCTATCTATCTATCTATCTATCTATCTATCTATCTATCCCAGTCTGTACATTATCTATCTATCTATCTATCTATCTATCTATCTATCTATCTATCTATCTATCTATCTATCTATCTATCTATCCCAGTTTGTACATTATCTATCTATCTATCTATCTATCTATCTATCTATCTTTAGTTTGCTAATATTTGAGTGTTTTGTGTTCCTGTTTCTCACGGAGTCACACCTAGTTCTTCGTCCTAAAACAAAAAACATAATATTCAGGCATCTCCCCATGGTATTCATTTCACGGAACAAGCGCATACACTCACGGATACAGTCGCGATCATATTGCGAAAAGCATCCAACATATACGTACTAATATACTATGTCCTAAATTCTTATTGCTATTTGCAAAGATTTAACTACTTAGTCTGACTCGAATGTGGGTCATCCAGTTAGGTTCGATCTTACTATCATTGCACTCATCTGCTACAGAACGTTGTTAGCCACTGATTCACGACAAGGTATCTTGTAGGGATTTATTACATCTAGTATTGTCTGACACAAGATCACAATAGTAAGGCATCAAATTTGATGTTCACTATATGGTGGGGTGGCCCTTAAAACCTTTGTGCGGATGCGGTGTAAGTCTTAAGTATATATATATATATATATATATATATATATATATATATATATATATGAAGAAGAAGCATTTATAAAAAAAATCAAAAACATTTAAAAAAATAAATGAATAATAATAGTTTTCTAATTTGGCATGTTTTAATCGACCGATTGATTTGATGTGGGTGTCAGATTAAATGTATGATATATATTTATTATACCCACGTATTCCTTTATATATATATATATATATATATATATATATATATATATATATATATATATATATATATATATATATAACTACGAAGAAGAAGCATTTATAAAAAAAATCAAAAACATTTTTAAAAAATAAATGAATAATAATAGTTTTCTAATTTGGCATGTTTTAATCGACCGATTGATTTGATGTGGGTGTCAGATTAAATGTATGATATATATTTATTATACCCACGTATTCCTTTATATTTATATATATATATATATATATATATATATATATATATATATATATATATATATATATGCTTGATTCATTTCACTATTTTAGCAACCTAACATTAGTATACTGATTTGTAGGTGCCGGTCACACATACGTACACACACACACATATATATATATATATATATATATATATATATATATATATATATATATATATATATATATATATATATATATATATATATATATATATATATGTATGTATATTATATAAATATATATTAATCAAAGACAAGAAATGATAAGAGGAAAACCGTTTATGTCAGCGCTTTTCATTCCCTGATGAAGCTTATCAAGGTGAGGAACGAAACGCGTTGGTATAAAAAGTTATCCTCTTTTCATTTCTTGATATTGACTCTTTATATATATATATATATATATATATATATATATATATATATATATATATATATATATATATATATATATATATATATATATATATATATATATATATATATATATATATATATATATATATATAATGTGAATGTGCCGACAGTATTTCAGTGTACAGAGTAGACAGCATACGATAAGCTCTCAGTCAGATTCGAACCCATGTCTCTTTTGTTTCCAGGAAGGCGCGGTAAACGCCCTTCTACATTAATCCCCATGTCAATTTGGTTGCTTTGCAGGAAAATAAATCTAATCTTTAAACTCATCACTTCATTCCGCGATCTTTATCAGCGCCATATTTGTTTTTGATTTTACACAAGTCTTAATTATTAGCAGACGTGCTATTTTTATCCAATGAGACTTTCTTTATTTTCGTTTCTGCCCGCTCTACTCCCTGACTTAATGGCTGAGTAAAGTTGCGATAAAATAGCAACTAAAAAACTTAGATGTAAATAAATACTAGTCAAAATTTAATAATAATGGATGAATTTGTATTTTTTTTCTTATAAAATTATCCATTTATAAAAGATGAAAGTAACTCCAAAACCTTGATTATTTAACAAACAAGTCGATGTACCGTTATCGTTTCTTTTACTGATATCATTGTCAATTTATTTATTGTGCGTTAGCATGTCTTTTGAAGTTAGGTATGCTAAAATGAATGGGTTTTGTTTTCTGAAATGAAAACAAAAAACGCTACTTACTTTTTTTAAAAAATGGCCAAAAATCAGAGAATGATCAGACTTAAATGAAATTAATTTTATTGAGAGTTGCTACATGCATAACTTAACAAGTAAGAATTATTTTAAAAAAATCATTTCGTTTGCTGATGACAAAAGACATTTTATTTTATTAAATAAAGATGTGTTTGACGAATTAAAAAATATAAAGTCTGGCGCCATTTTCGCATCATAAATATTTTTCAAAAGAATTTTATTTTATTTATCATTTCACAACTTAGGTTATTTTGTGGGTATGGAAGATCAAATATGGAATAATTCAACAATCTGTTGTTTATATAAGGTTAATTGTTTATATATGATGTATGGCAGTGTCTAGAATATTTATGAAATTGGTATCTGAAAGCAACATAAAGGCTGTCAATTAATTGTATCAATTCAGTAAGCCTTAATTAATTTTCCCAGTCTTTTCTTTTAAAACAACCCTTTCTTTTGCTTAATAAATTTTCTTAAAATAATTAAAGAGTTGATTTGGAACATTTCGATATTTAATGGCGTCAATATTTAATGAAATCAATATTTAATGGCATCAAATACTTAAAAATATTTAATGGCATCAAATAGTTAAAATATATTTAATGGCATGAAATAGTTAAAAAATATAAATACAGAATAAATGCAAAATAATTAAGAAAAAAAAAGAAGAAATGTAATGGGTAAAAAATATTGGTTCATTTTATTATATTTAAAAAAAATATATTTCATATTCCTTTTAATATAAAAAACATTCTACTAAGTTTGATAAAGAAATAATTTTATTTATAGAATACAAATAAATTTCTAACTTATTAGTTATAGAAAGTTAAAAAAATATTATTTTTAAATATAAACGAATCCAGTTTCTGCATTTTGTCAGTTTTGTGCTTTCATATTTAATTAAATTTGAAGCTGTGCTTTTGTAGAATCGGTGGTTGAAGAAAGCGACTTCTCTTGTTTGATCTTTGAACTTGTTGAAAGTTGAAATATATTTGCTGCGTTCAAACATGTTCTTCTTTTAATTCATTTTAAATTTTATTAATTTTCTCTGAATCTAATATCAAGAACAGATATTTGATTTTTTAAAGAGATTTTTAAAGTGTTTGCCATCATTTTTCAATTAAAATGGCGGATAAATTGACTGTAACAATATTTAAAAAATATATTAAAATCTTATTAAAATGCGTAAAATTATTTTTTTATATATTAGTTTAACTTATGTTTCAAATGAATTTTTTTTGAAAAAGATAGATTTAAATCATTTTAAATATATTTTTAAGTTTGATTTTTTATGACGTTTGGTTATTGACACTTTTGGTCATTTTCAGTTTACTGCTTGAACAATGGCCAATCGTTATCAACAGAAGGTCTTTCGAATTCTAAGCATTTTGCAATTGTCCCTGGCAGTGAGCATCTTCATCATTTTCCTGGTTAACGTTGCCGGATACAAAGAGCATCAATTCTTAGGAACTGGCATCACAATTTTCTTTTTGGTAAGTTTTGCTTTTCTTCAAAATAATTTTATCTCTAAATTCACCGAATACATTTAGACCAACATCATCATCATCAAGCCGTTTTTCACACACACACACACGCACACACACACACACACACACACACACGCGCACGCACGCACGCACGCACACACACACACACACACACACACACACACGAGACACGCTCATGGAATGAGGGATCTGTATTTCCTCTCAGAGTAAAGGCCTGAGCAAAAGTAACCCTGGATGCTCCCGAGCCACCAAACCTCATGTGAAGGACCACTCTAAACACGACAGGACGACAGTTAAAGATTTTGACTTGACGCGTTTCAAGGCGTGATGAAAGACTGTCAAGTCAGTTATTCGAAAGTTGCTCTATGCTGACGATGCAGTCCTCAATGCTCACACCGAAAATGACAGGCATGGTTCTTTGGATTTGGGAATCGATCTTAGAACAGAAAAAGCCAGCAAAGCCTTCGGTAAATTGGAAAACGGGTCTGGTCAGTAAGAGATATCACAATCGACACTAAGATCAGTGTGGCTACCATTTGTGTATCCCGGCTGCTTTCCTGTACTCTTCGGAGGCATCCTGTCAAGATGATTAGATCAAAAGTGCTTTCAGCTGATCTTAAACAGTTGTTCTGTAACGGGCCAAAACGCCCAGCATATAATAACTGCTCATTCGCAATCAACTGCGCGTGAACAGGACATCTCAGGAGAATGGAAAATGAAAGATTGTCTAAGCATCTGTTTTACGGAGAGCACCCTCTTGGTACCCCCACCCCCACAGACACAAGAAAGGTTTCATGGATGAAACTGAAAACAGTTGAATTTAGTCGAAGACTTGAGAATAGAAGCAGAGATTTGGACGAGTTTAGAGAAAGATTATTTTCGATGGTTGTAATCGTATTAAAATCAAAGCAGGTTGAGTATTCGAAGCTGAAAAGCAGCTATTAGGAAAGGTAATGTATACTCGATCCCGGATCATTTACAATCGGAAATTGTATGTAACATCTGCGTGAATGTTGTTCTATCTCGCGCCGGAAGACTAATGCCGAAAGGCCTGCAGAGTACATATGCCAGTTTTGCGATAAACTTTACAGGCCTGCCACCGTGCTGAAGCAGCACATGAGAGTGCACGAAGAGATAGTCACTTTCAAGCCTCACCAAAAGCCTTTCGTGTATCACATATGTAAAAAAGAATGCAGGGGCGAGGCTGGCTCAAGTAATCTAAGGGTCTGTGGCCATTTGGCAAAACGTTGAAGAGATGGTTTTCTGCAAAGAAGTAGCAATTAGCTACACACACACACACACACACACACAGAGAAAGAGAGTGATATATATATATATATATATATATATATATATATATATATATATATATATATATATATGGTAGGTTTGGAAGTGTGTTCGAAATAAAGTCCCTGTAGACAGCTCCTGTAAGAGGTGCTGCGAAAATATATGGACCTACCAGACAGTCGGCTACAATTGCAGCCCACACATTAATCGTAAACTGATGCTGGTGCCTAGCCTGTATTGCACCGTGGGAATTCCGATCCGCCCACAGATGTTGGTTGTGTAAATTTGTTTTTCCATCTCTTTCAAATGTTGCCTCATCCGTAAACAAGACGGAAAAGACAAACAACAGATCGGCAGTTTAAAAAAAAAATAAAACATCGGCACAAAGTTCTTCTGCAGTGTGTGATCAGAGAGTAAAAACCCTGCACACGTTGCAAATGATACGGATACAGGAGTTTCTCTTGAAGTACCCTGTGAGATGTACGACATGCTAGAGGCACATGACGTGTGCTGATACCTGGATCCTTTCTGACACCTGTAGAATGTGTTCTTCGTGGGTCAGGCGTATTAGCGGATCTCAATCTTCCTCAATCCATAGTTTACAGTGCCACGCATCCTGTCTCGGCAATGCGACGATAAACACCACAAAGGTTGGATGACTCGGCTGCCGTCGGTCTTGTAATGCAATCTGATGCAGCCGTGCAGACTCTCGTCCATTATCATTCGCACGAAGGTATGTAGAAATCATATCTGTCTGCTCCCGATATGAATACACTGCCATTGTTAAACTGAACACTTCTTCGTAAACTCACAACTACACACGTTTAACGTTGAAGACAGACTAGCCACAAATGTACACGAATGACAAATGTAACCTAGTCTATATATATATATATATATATATATATATATATATATATATATATATATATATATACCTTCCTTATATGCACCTTATATATATATATATATATATATATATATATATATATACCTTCCTTATATGCACCGTATATATATATATATATATATATATATATATATATATATATATATATATCTACCTTCCTTATATGCAACTTATATATATATATATATATATATATATATATATATATAAAAGTAAACATTGAAGTCAACACTCAGAGGCGACAGGCTGTTTCATGCTAGAAACAATCGTAAGGCTAGACGCAATCGATGTAGACGTTCTACATCAAGTCGGTTGAAAACATGAGGCCAAGAAAGCGCAGTGTGTTGCTCTTCCTGAGTCTAACATCAGCCATGCTGATGGTGGGAAGGATAGTTTCTCTATGGTGGTTAAATGAGAGCATTTTTGTTATTGAGGCATTAAAATTTACGAGCCATTTCCAGTTAACCACATATTGGAGGTCTTTTTCAAGTGCAGCAGCCAGGTTAGCTCTGACGGATTTGCTATTGAAACAGGTTTAAATGGTAGTGTCATCAGCATAAATGCCTACTTGAGGACTGATGACATCAGGAAAATCATCGATAAAGATCAGAAACAGCGTAGGACCCAGGATAGAGCCTTAGGGGACACTCGAGTTTGCGTGAAAGGATCTGGAAGGGAGACTGTTCAAAACTACCTTTATTTCAAGATTTGATAGGAATGACTGGATCAAACAACAGTCCAGTAACACCGTAGCCCTGGATCTTACGTAGAAGACCAGCGTATCAAACCCTGTCAAACGCCTTCGAGATATCTAGAGACACAGCTCGAGATTCGCCGTTATTATCAAGAGTTTGATATACATATTTAGTGATGGCGGTAAGCACATCAGCAGTAGACCTAGCAAAACGGAATCGATATTGTTTGTCAGAGGGAAGGTCGTGAGAGGTAAGATACTTAACCACTTCAGCATTGATTAAAGCCTCGAGTACTTTGCCGAAAAGCGGTAGTAGACTAATAGAGCGATAGTTACATGGGTTAGAAGGTTCTTCAGAGTTCTTAAAGACAGGACAGAGTAAGACTTCCCACAAGCAGGAAGCAGCGATACAAATATTGTAGAGTTTGGAAAGAACTGGAGCCAACTCGGAAGCACATTTCTTTAGGACAATGGCTGGGATCCGGTCATCTTCGCTTGCCTATGTATGTATATGTGTGTATATGTATGCATGTGCGTGTACATATGTAGGTATGTGTTTGTATGAATGTATGTGCATGTACATATGTATGTGTATGTATGTGTGTGTGTACATATGTAGCTATGTTTGTGTACATATATAGGTATGTGCATGTACATATGTATGTATGTATGTGTATGTATGTATGTGAGTGTACATATACATGTATGCGTGTATGTACATATGTGCGGGTACATATACATGCATATGCATATACATATATATGTATGTGTATTTATGTATGTATATATGTTCGTGTACATATGTATGTATGTGTATGTATGTATGTGCATGTACATATGTATATGTGTGCATGTGCGTGTACATATGTGTGTATGTATTGTTACGCCCGGGGTTTCGTTGGGACTACGATAGCCGGGACGCAACGAGAAAATAAAAAAAAATAAATAAATAGACCCCAAGGTTCGATATAAAAATAAAAAAAAAGAACGTTGGGAAGGGAATTCTCCAATTCCGGACGTCGGTAAACGCAGAGAGTAAATGAACTATATGCAGACATAGAACGATAGAAGACAACACGAGAATATATGATACAAAAGTTTTATTTATAAAATATACAGACAGTAAGAAAAAGAAAAAGAAAACTAAATAATATAAGGGATGGGGAGATAAATTACCTAAACAAATACTAATGCGGCGAAATACATATGACTACACAGACAGCAGATCATAAGATATAGAAAAAATAAAGAAACTTACATATGGTTGGAATCGACGTCGATTGACTATTACCAGTGATATTCATAAAAGTGGGGGGATTGACAATGTTCTAGTTATGGGTTTTTGTTTGGCGATGTCCAATCCGTGTTGATGGCGAGAAGAACACACAGAAAAATCACAGGAATGTAGCCGGCTTTGGTTGACGATGTCGTTCCAGGGTCTCTCGTCGTTCCTTTGGGTTTGGTGGCGTCCGCTTCCTCCGAGGGTCAGCAACTAAGTGAGATTGTTGCCACCTCAACACATGCGAAACGAAAACTGCTATCAGTTGGGTCACGTGTTGGCCCCCACAAAAAAAGGTGTGTGGGTGTCTTTCGCGGACCCTAATGTCACTCGCCCCTATCTGCCAAACAGCGTTTGTCTGGTCTACGGTCAGAGACTGGATAGGAAATGGGAGGAGGAGGTAAGGTTCCTTTCCGGGAACTGGCCCTGACTTATCTGGACATAAAAATAATATATAACCCACAATCTGCGTACTCAAGAAATAAGGTCATCAAGGGTCATATGTTTCGTCGCAAATATACAATGCACTAAAAACATGCCTATAAAATCTGAGGTGACCGTACAACTATTGGGTCAACGTAACACCCCCTCACCAAAAAAATGAAAAAGGATCGCTTGCGATTCTTTTTCACCACAATAGGGAATGGGATTCACTTTAAAAATAAAGATTTGCTCTCCTTTATTTTCCCTTTTTTTTTATCACGAGTATATTCTTTATCACGTTAGCAGCGCGATAAAGCGTCCGCACATACGTTGTCGGTGCCTCGAATATGTCGAATATCTAGATTATATTCTTGTAAGATTAGACTCCAATTTAATAGTCTTCTATTCTTACTTTTCATCCGATGCAGGAATGTGATAGGGTTATGGTCAGTGTATACTGTTGTTGGGTGACAGGACGAAAACACGTACACATCAAAATGGTGCAGGCTTAAGACAAGGGCTAGAGTCTCTTTCTCCACAGTTGAATAATTTCGCTGGTATGAATTAAATTTCCGCGAGAAATAGCTGACAGGGTGTTCGATGTTATTAGAATCGACTTGAAGTAGAACAGAGCCCATTCCAACATCATTGGCATCGACCGCCAGCCTAAAAGGTTGAGAAAAATCTGGGGCCTTCAGAATAGGATCAGAACATAGCAAAGACTTAATCTGTTCGAATGATCTCTGACAGGAGGACGTCCAAACAAATTTGGCTTTCTTTGATAACAGCTGGGTGAGCGGTGATGCTACATCAGAAAAGTTCCTGCAGAATTTCCGATAGTATCCGGCCATTCCAAAGAACCGCCTTAGGCTCCTGATATTTTGCGGGGCTGGGACGTTCAAGATGTCTTGAACCTTAGCGTCAATGGGGGAGATTTTGCCATATCCTACTGTATGACCCAAGTATGTCAATTCGGCCTTTCCAAACTCACTCTTCGACAGGTGGATAGTAAGATTCGCTTGTCGGAGCCTATCGAAAACGTTCTGCAATGTTGTAATGTGGTCTGCCCAGTTCGTGTTGTAGATTACTATGTCATCAATGTACGTCGTGACATTAGGTAGATCTCGCATACAGTAATTCATCATCCGTTGGAACGTGGCCTGAGAATTTTTCATGCCGAAAGGCATGATGCAGTATTGGTATAGACCACCAGGCGTCACGAAGGCCGATATTTCTTTGGCGCGCTCAGTAAGAGGCACACACCAATAACCCTTCAACAGATCCAACTTGGTGATATACGTCGCGTTACCGATTTGGTCTATACAGTCATCCATTCGGGGAATGGGATGGGAATCGGTGTGGGTAAAGGTATTCACCTTACGGTAGTCCGTGCAAAACCGTATCGAGCCACCAGGTTTCCTGACCAGTACACATGAAGATGACCAGCTACTCTGGCTGGGTTCAATTATCCCATGGTGAAGCATGTACTCCACTTCTTGCCGTATTATTTCCGCCTTCTGCGGGTTGACACGGTATGGATGTTGCTTAACGGGTTTGGCATTTCCGACATCTACATCGTGTTGAGCAATATCAGTCCGTCTAGGTACGTCTGGGAATAAGTCGTAGAAGTTTCGGATGAGATGGGTTACTTCCTTCTCTTCGTCGTGGGTCAAGTGATTTAACTTAGATGAAATATTTGATAGTATTTCTGAATTCGGTAACCCCAGGGGATGATCCGTTTTCTTCAGGACTTCTGGGTCTACGTCTGCATGACTGGAGGCATAGAGGGGTCCATCTACGGCTGGGGTGGGGCTTGGTTTCCCTCTCTCGTAATATGGTTTGAGCATATTAATGTGGCACATTTGTGTTCCTTTCCTTCGGTCTGGAGTGTTCACAATGTAGTTGAGGTCGCTAACCTTCCGAGAAATTTCGTAAGGACCGTGAAATCGAGCCTTCAGGGGGTGACCAGACAACGGTAACAGCACCAGTACTTTGTCTCCGACATCGAAACTTCTTCGAATGGTGTTTCGATCGTACTGTCTCTTCATCTTGTTCTGGGCTGTTTTAAGCTTCTCTCGTGCCAATTCATAAGCCTCGTGCAATCGGGTTCGAAAACGGGATACATATTCTAAAACCGATTCGTTTGTGGGGGTTTCTTGTGACCATCTTTCCTTTAACATAGACAAAGGTCCCCGCACTGTGTGTCCGAATACTAATTAGAACGGGCTGAATCCCAGTTATTCTTGTGGCGCGTCTCTCGCGGCAAATATCAAGAACGGGATACCCTCGTCCCAATCTTTCTGATGATCTGAGCAGTATGCCCGGATCATCGTTTTTAGAGTAGAGTGAAATCGCTCTAGAGCTCCTTGGGATTGGGGATGATATGCACTCGACGTAACTGTCTTTATGCCTAGAGAGTTCATAGCCTGCCGGAATATTCGGGACGTGAAGTTCGAACCCTGGTCAGATTGTACCACCTTAGGTAATCCGACCATAGAGAAGAAATTAGTCAGTGACTTAGTAATCTTCCCGGTGGAAATGCTTTCCAGAGGGATTGCTTCAGGAAACCGGGTTGAGGCACACATGATAGTCAGTAAATATTGGTTTCCGTGCTTGGTTTTGGGGAGAGGACCAACACAATCGACAAGAATTCGGCAGAATGGTTCCTCAAAGGCAGGAATCGGGTGTAAAGGGGCAGCAGGGATTTGCTGATTTGGTTTGCCTATCATCTGACAGGTATAGCAGGTCTGGCAATACTTCGATACATCCCCACGGATTCCGGGCCAGTAGAAGCTTCTGCCGATTCGCTCGTGTGTCTTACGGATGCCTAAGTGACCTCCCATGGGTGTTTCGTGGGCTGTCCGAAGCACTCCCTCTCTGTGTCTCCTTGGTAATACCAACTGATGTACACTCGACCAATCTTCCTGGGCGGGTGTGTGTGTGGGCCTCCACTTCCGCATTAAGATGTCGTTCTCGACGTAATATCCTGAGGGTACCTTGTTCAATTCTTCCTCAGGTAACGTTTCTTCGAACAGGGGGGGGCGATTTGGCTATCCTCTCTCTGTTCGATTGCCATAGATCTTTCTATGGTGGGCATGACGTCCGTTGTTTCCTTCCGCGGGCTAGGGCTTGATGTCGGGGTCTGTTCGAGCATAGGGTTCGATCCTATCTCATGGCTTAAGCAAGTTTGGGAGAGGTCAACTACCTCGGCCCCTTCGTCCTCGCTTTCCATTCTGGCACTCGTCTCCTCGGCTCTCTTCCTCGCATTTGCTCGGGTCACCACACATGATGGGAATATTCCAGGATGCATTTCCTCGATCTTCTCAGTCTCCTCTGAGACGCTCGGTTTTTCCACCACTCTTGGATGGGGTACAACTCTTTCTCCAGCCAGGTCATTTCCCAGTAACATCGATATACCTTTCATACAGACTATCGACCACTCCGATGACTATAGTTCCACATACTATATCAGAGTCAAGGGAGATCCGGTGAAGCGGGACACTGACAAAACCACTTCCTACCCCTTGTATGACTACTCGTTCGCCCGTGTCTGTCTCTGATCCGCGTGGCATATCTTCTTCGACTATCAGAGATTGGGTCGCTCCTGTGTCTCTTAGGATTTTGATTTTAACCCTCTTCGTGGGGTCATCCACCGGACATACGGAGCCGTCCGACACAAATAGTCTGTATTCCTCTCTGATTTGACCTTTGATCTTCCTACCGAGATCCTTACGCGACGATATAAACCCTTGTGGTTTATTCGAGACTGCACTTTTCTTCGCGAAACAATTCGACGCCATGTGTCCTACCTTCCTACAGTAGTAACACGTCATGTTTTCCCCTCCTTCTGTCCGTCGGGGAGTAAAGGAATGAGAATCAAACCGTTTACTTTTCGGGCTGTTCGGGCGATGTGGGTAGTTGGCCTGACCAGGTCTTGTCCTTGAACCAGCGCTAGCCATTACTCGACGCTTTGTGCTTCTCCCATATTCAGATGGGTCCTCTGATTTATCCTTGCCTCGCTTATGCGTTAGTGCATATTCGTCTGCGAGGGTAGCCATCTCATAGGCTGTATCGACCTGTTTTTCATTGAAGAATGTTTCGAGGTTATCGGGTACGCACCATTTGAACTCTTCTATTAATATTAACTGTCTTAGCTTGTCATAATCCGCACCTATTTCTTTCGCCGAAATCCATCGGTCGAAATACGTTTCTTTCTGTCTGAAGAACTCTACGTACGTTTGGTTTTCGTCCATTCTATGATCCCTAAATCTCTGTCTATACGCTTCTGGTACCATTTCGTAGTTTCTAAGGATCGACGTTTTCACAACGTTGTAGTCGGCACTGTCCGCAATTGAAAGGGAGGCATACGTTTCTTGTGCTTTACCTTTCAGAGCTGTCTGTAATAATGTCGGCCAGGCTTCGATGGGCCATTCTAGATTTGAAGCTATTTTCTCGAAGTGTTGGAAATACTTATCCACGTCTTCTTCGTTGAATGTAGGTACAAGTCGGATTTGCTTGGTGAGGTCAAATTTGTTCCGTTCCCCCTCGTGTCGTATTCGTTCTTCTATTTCCCTGATACGAATTTCCTGACTAATTCTCGCCAGCTTAATCTGGGTCTCGGCTTCGATCTTAAGCTTCTCCAGTTCAATCTGGGCTTCAGAAAGTTCAGGCGCTTCTGACACAAGGTTGTCAAGAACGCTGCTGTCGAAAACTTCATTATCGACCATATCTTCTGAGACCACTCTCACCAACTGCACCTTTCGCATAGACCGTCTTACATCCAACTCTAGTTTTAAACCTATCTCTAAAATATGGTTCTTTTTCAGTTTTAATAAACCGTCGAACGTGGGAGAGTTTAGAAACGTATCTATTACAGACATCTCGGTTTATTTGCCTTCCGTAATTCTACGACCGCACTGTTCCTCACTGCGAAGTCTTGTGGAAAAGGAGAAATGATTCCCGGACACGAGCCCCCAATTCTGTTACGCCCGGGGTTTCGTTGGGACTACGATAGCCGGGACGCAACGAGAAAAAAAATTAAAAAAATAAATAGACCCCAAGGTTCGATATAAAAATAAAACAAAAAGAACGTTGGGAAGGGAATTCTCCAATTCCGGACGTCGGTAAACGCAGAGAGTAAATGAACTATATGCAGACATAGAACGATAGAAGACAACACGAGAATATATGATACAAAAGTTTTATTTATAAAATATACAGACAGTAAGAAAAAGAAAAAGAAAACTAAATAATATAAGGGATGGGGAGATAAATTACCTAAACAAATACTAATGCGGCGAAATACATATGACTACACAGACAGCAGATCATAAGATATAGAAAAAATAAAGAAACTTACATATGGTTGGAATCGACGTCGATTGACTATTACCAGTGATATTCATAAAAGTGGGGGGATTGACAATGTTCTAGTTATGGGTTTTTGTTTGGCGATGTCCAATCCGTGTTGATGGCGAGAAGAACACACAGAAAAATCACAGGAATGTAGCCGGCTTTGGTTGACGATGTCGTTCCAGGGTCTCTCGTCGTTCCTTTGGGTTTGGTGGCGTCCGCTTCCTCCGAGGGTCAGCAACTAAGTGAGATTGTTGCCACCTCAACACATGCGAAGCGAAAACTGCTATCAGTTGGGTCACGTGTTGGCCCCCACAAAAAAAAGGTGTGTGGGTGTCTTTCGCGGACCCTAATGTCACTCGCCCCTATCTGCCAAACAGCGTTTGTCTGGTCTACGGTCAGAGACTGGATAGGAAATGGGAGGAGGAGGTAAGGTTCCTTTCCGGGAACTGACCCTGACTTATCTGGACATAAAAATAATATATAACCCACAATCTGCGTACTCAAGAAATAAGGTTATCAAGGGTCATATGTTTCGTCGCAAATATACAATGCACTAAAAACATGCCTATAAAATCTGAAGTGACCGTACAACTATTGGGTCAACGTAACAGTATGCATGTATGTGCGTGTAAATATGTATGTATGTGTATTTATATATATATGTGCGCGTACATGTATATGTTTGTGTATCTATATATGTGCATATATATATGTATGTATGTGTGCGTATGTATATGTGTATGTTCATATAAGTAAGTGCATGTACATATGCATGTATGTGTGTATGTATATCTGAATGTGCGTGTACATATGTATGTGTATGTATGTGCCTGTAGATATGTATGTGTAAGTATGTGCCTGTACTTGTGTACGTATGTAAGTATGTGTGTGCATGTATATATGTATGTATGTGCGTACATATGTATTGATGTGTGCGTATTTATGTATGTGCCTGTATATATGTATGTATATGTGTGTACGTATGTATCTATATGCGTGTACATATGTATGTATGTGTGTTTATGTATGTTCCGATGCCGTTTTCGAAAACTTAAGAAAAATTCAAATTTACTTTTTTCTAAATTTTGAATGTTTTTCTTTTTAATTTTCTTAAAATTCCATTAATAAACTTTTGAATTAGAAGAATAATTTTTTGTAAAGTTGTAAATAAATTTTTGTGAATTTCATTCAATTAAGTGGTCTTTATTTTATGTCTATTCGAAAGTTGTGTTTCACGTTAAACAAATTTACGCCGTCGGCACTGTCTTCTACCCTGATTTTCTTTAATCTCCAACCAACTCTTGCAAATCCAAACGACGATAGGGAATGGATGACGGGAACAGATTTTGGTGAAAATGGAATCTTCTAGTTCTGAACATGCGCGTTGGCGACGAATTTAGCCATCAACGCCATCATCATAAAGGAAGCGATCAGCAAAGTAGAAATCCAATTCTTCGATACGAGATAAAGCCGCAGACGACGATGACGCCGACGATGACGCCGACGATGTCTGTTCGAAAATGTTTTATTAACATTATTGTCTTTAAAATGTCTTGAAAATTCAAAATGTCAAATTAGTTTTCATAGGTCTAAATGTATTTAGAGTATCATTACTTAAAAGGAAAGAAATGAAAATAAGTGACCCACTGAAATATTTCGAATTGTTAAAAGCAATGAATGAATGCGAAAACCTTAGTATTCCAGAATTAATTTTACGTGAATATTTCAAGGCCAGTATATTTTTGCTTCTTTCTCTTCAGTTCAGATGTTTGAATTATGGCAGGATTCACTTTATCCGATATATATGTTTGCTTTAAGGGGACAAAACTGTGAAACTGACATTCTTGTTTATGCATACACTAGCAGAGTTACACAGCGTTGTCCTGGAACTAATTTTGTCTAAATAAAGATAAAAACATTTTATTTGTATAGAATATTGAAATAACTAAAGGAAATAAACAATCATAAATTTACTCTCTTAAGCATATTTACCCGCCTTCCTACGATAGAGAGTAACACGAAATAAAAATAAATAAATAAATACACAAAAGTAATTACAGTATATACTCGTGTAACGCGCGATCTCGCGTATTGTGCGACCCCCAAATTTTCATTTATAAAAAATGATTTTACCAATTATGTTTATTTTAAATATAGCTGTACATTATGACTACAGTAAATGGATATATAGTTTGGTCAAGGCCGTAGCCAGGGCCAACAGTACATACGCTAATTTTATATCTCGTGTATGATACGACCCTCTTAAAATTAATTTCAAAATTAGGTCTTCAAACGTCGCTTGATACGCGAGTACATACGGTGTTATATAGTGTAACATTGCGCTGTCGGCCCGTGGTCAACTCCCAGTTGTGGCGCGAAGCTGTAATATTTCTTCCACTGGCGTTTTGGGGTTGATTCTTAGTCGCTGTCACCAGCCTGTATCCCGCTCGATCGGTGGTTGTACCCGGTTCGATACCAGCTCCGTCGTTCCCAGCTCACTTTCAACGTCTGGTTACCGAAGTAACTGCTTCGATCTCAAGTCTAACCTACCCACGTTGTGATTTTGATCTTAGGTAGACAAGATCAATCAGGCGTCGGGCCATAGTGTAAGTTGAGTCCAGACTGGAGGTGATATCGCACAAGCGTAAAGAAAAAAGAAGCAAATAAAAAGAAAAAGAGGTTCAAGTATGTTAAGAAATAACAAATTAATCTTTACCCGTCTGTTATATACAGGAGTGTGTTTTCCTCCCAGCCCGTTTTCTACGGATTGTGACACTTCTACATTTCTTAAGCAAGTTTTCGTATCTTAAGTCAACTGATTTAGTTCTTAAGTGCTGGCTTGGCTTCGTTCATCAGTATAACTTGCTATTGGTAGGATAAGCGAAGTCGGAAGTCGTGGAATCTCTCGGTCAGCTTCTATGAGGCAACATTCTGGTTCCCGCTACCCGAACTAACTAACTGTCGAACGGCGCGAGGATGTTCGTTTATATGGGTACCGACCAAAACCCGGTGTGAGCCAGACGCGGTCTGGTGTTCTCGGTAAATCTTGATTCCCAACAAGAAATCTCTTTGTTGTCAGGCCAGGAAAATTGATTACTTCCCATTTTTGGAATATTAACCACTATCCATTTTAGGGGGATCTCCTTCGTCCGTGAGGGGAGGTCGAAAGAGAGCTATCCACCTATACTCTTCCTCTCTCACATTGATATCTCGTACCAATCCCTTCAGTGGTCGTTAATAACTTCTCCGTCCTTCTCATCCATTTACCTCCGCATATCACCATTGCTACCACTCGACCAATGGCATCCCGTTCGTGCGGGTGTAGCTAATCTGGCCTCCTTAAAATTATAACCTAGAATTTTTTTTACAAAATTCTTTTTTTCCCCCATCGGCCAAAATTTTTACGAATCCCACGTTACCACTTAAAATCTATCAGATCTTTTGGTCACTCAGAATCCACTTAGCCAACACTCTACAAATTCCATCAATCACTGTCAAAGTTTGTCATTTGGTCCCTTCATGAAGTTAGTTTATACTGGAACCCTTGTTTTCTTGAGAAATTAAATTCCGTATTTTCCAAATCTCGATTCTTCTACGCTAACTTTCTCATGTCCAAAATTTTAACAAATACCATATGGTTTGCCTTGCCGGCACTCAAGAAAAAAAAAAGAAAAAAATATCTTGGGAATATAATTAATATTGATTCTCCTTACCTCGTATCGGCAATCATCTCAGGCCGAAATTTTTTTTATGACCGCCATGTGGTCTGCCCGATATCTTAATGCTTTGCTTTTTTCCGAATTCTAATGTTTCCCTCGGCAAGGCATTTCTTTACAACAATATTAATCAATTTGATAAAATCTCACATATGGCTTTTTCTACGGGTCCACTGTCTTTTGTGAAAATTAACTTTTTTTTCGGAAATAAAATAAAATCTTTTTAATAACGAACGGTATGTCTTTCGGGCTATTCTCTCTCCGTTTCCAGCATTTCCTTGTTTCATTTTTATAGTTGATTAGTTAGCCAATTACCATAGCGAAATAGTGTCACAATAGTGTTAATACATATATATTTCCAAGGAATCAATAGATTTCTTACCCAACATTATTTCCTGTTTTTTTTGTTTTGTTTTTTTTAAACATTGTGAATTATGTCTACCGGCATGCGTACTCGAGAGACTTAAAATGACTTTGTTTACGTTTCCAAAAAAATGAGCAGAAATAAGCTTTCTATAAGTTCTGAATGAGATATTCATTTTTCAAAAGGGTACTTAAAACTTGCTGTGACACCTCCTGTGCACACCGGATCAGATGGTAGCTCCCCCTACAAAGGAGGACAGAAGTTCATATCATATTAGAAAAAACATTTTCTTTATTACGTCTATCGAGTGCACAGGACAGAGGACGTAATTCACACTATTAAAAAAAAAAGCAAAAAAAAAGCAGAACGTCAACTTAAATATGGGTATCCACAAAATAACGTTTGGAGTAGTAAGAAATACACACACACACATATATATAAACATTAAACAATATATATATTGTTTAATAGGATATATATATATATATATATATATATATATATATATATATATATATATATATATATATATATATATACATATATATATAAACGTTAAACAATATATATATATATATATATATATATATATATATACAGGGTGTCCATAACGTTCATTACGTGTGCACTTTAAAAAATTTATAACTCTATTTGTATTTGCGATACAAATAATTTGTAAAAATGATTAGAAAAAAGTAAATCTATATTTTTTAAGGTTTTATTGAAATTTTATTTAAGTTTTCACATGTCCTCCATCATTAGCAATTCAAAGGGTAATACGATTTTGCAGTTCACGGAAAACATTTTCCAACTGATTTACAGTAATGCCTGAAATCACATTAGTTATTTTAGCTATACTTAAAACTAGGTACATTAAACTTTATGACATTTTTTACAGATTATATATATATATATATATATATATATATATATATATATATATATATATATATATATATATATATGGTTATTTTTATTCATTTATTTCAAGTTTTGGCCGCTGGAATTCTTGGACTTCTTGCAGAATATTTGAACTTTTCTCGTTATCATGGCTTCCAAAGTTGGGTAAGTATGTTTTAAATACTGATACCAGAAACTAAATAATTAAGTTATAATACGATTGGTCGTGGAATAATGGCGTGGTTCATAATCTGAGACTGAGAAAGATAGTGATATATATATATATATATATATGTGTGTGTGTGTGTGTGTGTGTGTGTGTGTTTGTGTGTGTGTGTGTGTGTGTGTGTGTGTGTGTGTGTGTGTGGCGAGAGAGAGAGAGAGCGTGTGAGAGAGAAAGAAAGAGAAAAGAAAGTGACAGAAAGAGAGAGAGAAAGACAAAAATAGGGGTGTATATATATATATATATATATATATAGAGAGAGAGAGAGAGTGAGAGAGAGACAGAGGCAGAGACAGAGATAGAGATAGAGAGTAAAAGAAAGAGATAAACAGTGAAAGAAAAAGATTTTTATATACTAAAGTTCACCCAGTAGAAAAGGTTAGGGTTACTGAATGAGATATGTGATATGAACGTAGAAAGATGTGTGCATTTTATAAGGATAAGGAGGATAAACACTTGACACTTGACTTGAAAAGGTTAAAATTGTATTCTTCAGTGAAGAATCCATGCGGTAGTGGGTTCCACAAAATAGCTGTTTTTGTGAAAAAGCTGTCCCTGTCTTCCTCCTCACAAATGGAATACGGAGAAAATGTGAGTGATTGGGGTCCGTGAACGTAGCATTACCAGTCCTATCTATAAAGCTCTGAACTAGTGGAAATAAAGAGTGCAGATCATCTGAACATTTACAATGGAAATAGCGATAGAGTCGCGATAGACTTGCAGCATAGCGTCTATGGGAAAGAAGCCGCAAAGTATGAAATAAGTCATCACCCACAAGACCGCGTAAACGATTTTGATTTCAGTCAAGGCTAGGAAGTAAGAATTTAGCAAGCCCAGGCTTGGCAACAACACATCATTTTCAATTTAATCTGACTCTTGTAAAAAAATAGAAGGAACATAGCGGGGGGGGGGGGTCACGTAATTTATGAAGCAGTACCTGAAAACGTTTTTCCAGCATTTTTAGCGATGGATCTTAGATATGAGTTCCAATCGCGGTCTGGAGTGAGCTTCAGTCCCAACAGACATTCAGAACATAAAGTTCCGTTGGAAGAGTAACCGTTCATTGTAACGGGGGAAAGATCGCAGTTCGATCGGTGATGATGAAATGTTACTAGCTTCGGTTTTAGAAGTATTGAAAGTTACAAAGCATTCCCCCCCCTCGACCATTCAGCTATGTCAACGGAGAAATCAGGTATGGAAGCACCTAAAAAATCTAATTTTTTAGGTTTTTCCCTAAACTGTAGTATTACCTACATCTTTACTAATGACCTGAGAATATACCTTGGCAGATCGTTAATAAAAAAAATGAGGGTAGGACCGAGGAGAAACCTTGAGGGGTGTCTACATTGATATCATGGGCTTAAGAAAAATGGCTCTTTATCAAGACTTCATGGACCTATATTGTTGTATAAACGCTGCTGGACTCAAATAAGGCGACGGACACTTATTTATAAAAACATATAAAAAGCTTTATTGTTCGAGTTGCGTCAATCGGGCAGAGTAAGGGAGAATCACAGAGGTTGGGATTGTGCACACAGGAATTGACGAAGATAAAATCTTCGGTGAAACTCTAGCCAGCCTCTCTCTCAGGTCAAGTGTTAGACCGATTTTATAACATTTGGACACACACACAACTTCACATGACTACGCCTTCTTCCGGTATATCGCCTATGCAACTTCTTGTGGCAATGCCTCTTCCGGCCACGTGACCACGAAACTTGGTGTGGACACGCCTCTTCCGGCATGCGCCCAGGGAAGGACGCAATTCCTTCCGCTCAGGACACCTTTGCGCTCTGTTTATTCAAGGCTCAGCACACCTGTGAGCCATGTTTATTTTAGCCGTTTCCAGTTTATGCTATCACCCACTCCGATTTTCGCTCACCCTCTGGTGCAGCGGAAGTGAGGTCAAAGATCTTCCTCAAGCGATGTCCAACAATATGCGGGGAAATGAATTGTTAATTGCGCCATCTCTTCTAGAGTTTGTGTATTAACTCCCTATACCACACCATGTCAAAAACGTTTGAGACATCTCAAGCAATTGCTCTCAGAATGTAACAGCACTCGTCCACAGGATGAAAATTATCTAAGCATAACTTAGATGCGGCACAAGGCCGAAAGTATGGGCACCCAGTGAGGATCGAACTCACTACTCAGTTGTAATTTATCTAGCGAGAAAAGCCTGCTAACCATTACACTACGTCGAAGCGCCCAAAGATTTTCTAATCGTAACTTAGATGTGGCACAAGGCCGGAAGTGTGGAGCATCTAGTGAAGATCGAAGTCACTACTCAGTCGTAATTGATCTAGCCAGACAAACTTGCTAATTATTAAACCACATCAAAGTGCCCCACCCGTCCTGAGAATAATGGAGTTGTAATGTTTGATCGAATATCTGAGAGGATTGATGCTGTCTTGTTTGATTATCCTTCTGTCAGTATTCATATATGAGACGATTTCATTGTCCCCAAGAGGAGTGGTTAGACCACACAAACAAAACCGATGAAAAAGGTAGACACTTCTATGACTTCTCCATTGCATACGAGCTGACACAGATCGTAGACGATTCTATTGGTGTTCCTGATACAATAGATAAGGGGTCGACAACATTTTGCTAACTATATGCCGACTTAGGGTTTTAAAATCATTCAGTGTACCAACAGCAAATGTATTTTTTAACAAGTCAAGGTCAATATACGTGATCGATAATATATTTTATACAGTAATAAATAGTATATACACTTTAGAATATATTAAAATTAAAACAACTAAATACCTTCTTTGCGTTGTAGTAGTTATTGGTTCGGACTTCATGATGTCATTTGCGGCTGCGTTTCATTGGAAATTAGTTGGCGTGCCACGTGTGGAACGCAGGCTTTAGGTAGCGACCCCTGCAATACATCACCAGGCATATCTTTCAACGGGTTTCTCACTAAATGCCGTAACAAATGTTACTCGGTAATGTCAGTTCGTTTGGAATCTTAGACCACTGATTTGTGTCACGATTATATCCAAACCAAAAGCGTCCTCTGATGTTAAATTACATCAAAGTCATTCGATACGGCAAAGATAGTTGGGATGGCTTCAGATCTTTCAGTGTTAGACGTGCCGTAGGTAGACAACCCCTGCAATACATCACCACGCATATCTTTCAACCGCGTTCTCAATAAATGCCTTAACAAATGTTACTTCGTAATGTCAGCTCCTTTGGAATCTTCAGACCACTGATTTGTGTCAAGATTAGTTTCAAACCGAAAGCGTCCTCAGATGTTAATTTACATCAAACAGTCTTTCGATACGCTAAAGATAGTTGAGATGGCTTCAGATCTTTCAGTGTTGGGCGTGCTGTAGGTAGGCGAACCCTACAATACATCACCACGCATATCTTTCAGCTGCTTTCTCACTAGATGCCTTACCAAATGTTACTCGGTAATGTCATCTCCTTTGGAATCTTTAGACCACAGATTTGTGTCAAGATTAATTTCAAACCGAAAGCGTCCTCTGATGTTAAATTACATCAGTCTTTCGATACGGCAAATATAGATGGGATGGTTAAGATCTTTCAGTGTTGGACGTGCCGTAGGTAGCCGACTCCTGCAATACATCACCATGTATATCTTTCAACCGCTTTCTCACTAGATGCCTTAACAAATGTTACTCGGTAATGTCAGCTCTTTTGGAATCTTCAGACAACTGATTTGTGTCAAGATTAATTTCAAACCGAAAGCCTCCTCTGATGTTAAATTACATCATACAGTCATTTGATACGGCAAAGATAGTTGGGATGGCTTAGATCTTTCAGTGTTGGATGTGCCTTAGGTAACCGACCCCTGCAATACATCACCACGCATATCTTTCAACCGCTTTCTCACTAGATGCCTTAAGAAATGCTACTCGGTAATGTCAGCTCATTTGGCATCATCAAACCCTGACTTGTGACAAGATTAATTTCAAACTAAGAGCGTTCTCTGATGTTAAATTACATCAAACAGTCTCTCGATACGGCAAACATAGATGGGATGGCTTCAGATCTTTCAGTGTTGGGCGTGCCGTAGGCAGCTGACCCCTGTAATAGTTCACCACGCGTAACTTTCAACCGCTTTCTCCCTAGATGCCTTAACAAATGTTACTCTGTAATGTCAGTTCCTTTGGAATCTTCAGACCACTGATTTGTGTCAAGATTAATTTCAAACCGAAAGCGTCCTCTGATGTTAAATTACATCAGTCTTTCGATACGGCAAATATAGATGGGATGGTTAAGATCTTTCAGTGTTGGACGTGCCGTAGGTAGCCGACCCCTGTAATATATCACCACGTATATCTTTCAATCGCTTTCTCACTAGATGCCTTAACAAATGTTACTCGGTAATGTCAGCTCCTTTGGAATCATCAAACCCTTATTTGTGTCAAGATTAATTCCAAAACCAAAAGCGTTAAGTTAGTTGGGATGTCTTCAGATCTTTCAGTGTTGGACGTGCCGAAGGTAGCCGACCTCAGCTATACATCACCACGCATATCTTTGAACCAGTTTCTCACTCGATGCCTTAAGAAATGCTACTCGGTAATGTCAGCTCCTTTGGAATCATCAGACCACTGATGTCTGTCAAGAATTATTCCAAATCAAAAGCGTCCTCTGATGTTAAATTACATGAAACAGTCTTTAGATGCGGCAAAGATAGTTGGGTTGGCTTCAGATCGTTCAGTGTTGGACGTAACGTAGGTAGCCGACCCCTGTAATACATCACAACGCATATCTTTCAACCGCTTTCTCACTAGATGCCTTAAGAAATGCTACTCGGTAATGTCAGCTCCTTTGGAATCTTCAGACCACTGATTTGTGTCAAGATTAATTCCAAACCAAAAGCGTCCCCTCATGTTAAATTACATCAAACAGTCTTTTGATACGGCAAAGATAGTTGGGATGGCTTCAGATCTTTCCGTGTTGGAGGTTCTCTCTGCATTCATGAAAAAATAAAGCATCTAGAATAACCTTCTTAATTTTTCAGTGGATTTTTCCGGCATTGAGTTCCTTACAAATATAAGCAAATGTCGAATAGTCAGTTTTTCTATTGTGCTGATTCCATAACTAATTTTAACCATTCTTCTTCTTCTTCTTCTTCTTCTTCTTCTTCTATGTGCCATGCCTTTTCAGGACGTAGGCGATCAGGGTTCTCCATCCCCCCATCCCTTGTCGCTCTCAATAAGTTTTGTTCTCTTGCTACTTCCCTCAGGCTCTGTCATCCACACGCTTAAGCCCGCTAGGTATGTCAAGCGTTGTATTTCTTTCCGTCTATTCGACCTGTGAGTATCAGATTCTCCAAGCCCTCCTTTCTCATTACGTGTCCCAGAAATTTCAGCTGCCTCTTCCTGATGTTAAGTATAAGCTTCCTCCTTGTTTGCATCCTCTCCAAAACCTCATCGTTGCTCACATGCTTGGTCCATGATATCCTTAGCATCCTTCTGTAGAACCATACCTCCGTTGTCTCTAGTATCTTCTTCATCTTTGAGGAGACCGTCCAAAATTTGCTGCCGTAAAGGAGGACAGATGTCATTTAGCAGTTCAGTACTCTTTTCATTGTTAACAAAGAGATCCTCTTGTCTCCTAATACTCTGCCTAGGATTTGGAATGCGTCTTTGGTCATCCGAATACGACTTCATATCTCAGCGACCTCTGTCAAAAACCTTCTACAGAAGGTAGCGAAGGAGAGCGAGAAGAAGGGACTGAGCATAAACTACAAGAACACAGAATGCATGGCCGTCAGTAAAAGGATGAGTCCGAGATGCGATTTACAGGTCGGGGACACTAAAATCAAGCAGGTGCAGAAATTTAAATATCTGAGAAGTGTTCTGACAGAGGACGGTAAGTGTGAATATTCATGCTCAGAATGTTAACAGATAGAGCAATACAAATGCAGAAGAACGTGCACCTGTGTTTTATAGACCACCTAAAGGCATTGGACAAAGTACGCCACAAAGACCAGTCAGAGCTGCTCAGCAACCGTGACATATTCGGGAATAATCAAGAATCTGCAAAACCGCCTGCACACGGATAAAAAAAAATGAGTTCAGCAGATATACAAAAATAGAAAGGAGTGTAAGGCAAGGATGTTTCTTCTCACCGGACTTATTCAACCTATACCGCGAGGCAATTATGAGAGAACTGGAAATCCTACCAGGATTCATCATTGGCGGAACAGTCTTAACAACATAAGATATGCAGATGACATAGTGCTGATAGCAGACACGGTAAGGAAACTACAAAATCTCATATAGAAGGTTGTGAAAGAGAGAAAGAAAAGGGACTAAGCATAAACTACAAGAAGACGGAATGCATGGTCATCAGCAAAAAGATGAGCCCGAAATGCGATTTACAGGTCGGCAACACTAAAATCAAGCAGGTGCAGAAATTTAAATATCTGAGAAGTGTTCTGACAGAGGACGGTAAGTGTGAATATTCATGCTCAGAATGTTAACAGATAGAGCAATACAAATGCAGAAGAACGTGCACCTGTGTTTTATAGACCACGTAAAGGCACTGGACAAAGTACGCCACAAAGACCAGTCAGAGCTGCTCAGCAACCGTGACATATTCGGGAAAGACACTAGAATAATCAAAACCCTCTACTAGCAGCAACCCGCCTACATAAAGATAAAAAACGAGTTCAGCAGATATAGAAAAAGAGAAAGAAGCGTAAGGCAAGGATGAGTCTTCTCACCAGACTTATTCAACCTATACCGCGAGGCATTTCGGAAGAGAACTGGAAATCTTACCAGTTCCGTATAGGATACAGGTTCGATTCCTGTCGAGAGGACGCATATTTTCTATGAAAATTTCTCGGACATTCAGGTCGGTAAATGTTGTTAATACCGTTTATTATAAACAGAGCATTTACTTAAATATTTGTATCTCTAAAAAGAATGTATAAACATAGAATGTCTTTAAAATATATACAGAGAGATATATTGATAATATTAGTGGTCAATATATATATATATATATATATCTTCTTTCTTCTGTTACACCTCTCTCTAGAGCTTTCAAACATTTATCCCTCACACATGTTTTCCACTCCCACGCATACACTCTCACTAAAATTTTGTTTTTTTATACCCGGAGTTATATTTTCCGATTTCTTTTTGAATTTATAGGCTTGATGAATTGGATCGTGATTACGATTCCAATGTAATAAATTATAACCATGGAATATTAGTGTTTGAGCCTTATATATATATATATATATATATATATATATATATATATATATATATATATATATATATATATATATATATTGGCATTTGTTTACATTTGTATAAACAATACGCTAGATTTAGTTGTGTAACTCTACCGAGTGAAGATAGCTCTGGCTGACACCTAATCAGTTGTGTTTCAATCCTGGCTTGAGGCATTCGGATGTCTAGTCGCACTGAGGAGCTGTGATACAGCGAAACAGTACTGTCTGTGAATGATATATATATATATATATATATATATATATATATATATATATTGCAGGGATTAAGTATATTTTGGCCAGTGGCCCGGGTGGAAACGCTCGGGTTCCCCACATAAAACTTGACATTATGTCGCATTTCGTCTGCAATGGGGCGACCGGTAAATATCAGACCATCGCAGTCTGTTCCAGACTCAACGCGACAAAACAAGACCTCTGTCTTCGGGCAGAGGGTAACATAAATTCCGTCTTCGGACGGATGATGACACAGTCGGGGCCTTGTTTTCAGATAGAGACTCGGCTGAAAAAAAAAACAACAAAAAACAAAAAAAAAAAAGACCAGTAATGTACTCGAGCTCGCTTTTGCGGGCTATGGGTAAATTTTGACCAGTGGCCCCGGTGGAAGACCTCTGGTTGCCGACAGTAAAATTGAACTTGTATCACATCTAGTCCGCAGTAGGGTGACCGGGAAATACCAGACTGTCGCAGTCAATCACAGGCTGGCGACAAAACAAAACCTCTATCTGCGGGTGGAGGATGACACAGTCGGGGTTTTGTTTTCGGATAGAGACTCGGCTGAGAAAAACAGACAAGTTGGAGTTAGGCAGTTCACTGTCTGTCTTGCTATTTAGAAGACCTCTGTCTTCGGACAGAGTGTGACAGTTAGGTCTCTCTCTTCAGATAGAGGCTCGGCTGAGAAAAACAGACCAGCTTTTTCGGGGGCTGGGCAAATTTTGATCAGTGCGCTTGTGGAAACACTCGGTTTCCCACAGTAAACTTGATCTTGTGCCGCCTTTAGTCCGCTGTGGGGCAAACGGTGAATATCAGTCCGTCGCAGTCACGCAGTCCAGGCAGAGGGCGATAAGACCTCCGTCTTCGGACGGAGGATGACTCAGTCGGGCTCTGTTTTCAGATAGAGACTCGGCTGAGAAAAACAGACCAGTAGTGTACCCGAGTCCGCATTTGCGGGTAAATTTTAACCAGTTGCTCGGATGGAAACGCTCGGATTCCCCAAAGTAAACTTGACCTAATGTCGCATCTTATCCGAAGTGGGGCGACCGGTAAATACCAGTCTATCACTGTTTGTCCCAGGCACTTGACAAGACAAAACGACCGACGACCAGTAAATACTAGTTCGTCGCAGTAAGGCAGTTGGCTGTCAGGTTGTCGACAAGACAAGACTTCTGACTTCGGGCAGAGGATGACAAGTCCTCCGTCTTCGAGCGGAGGATAACTTAATAGGTTTTCTGTCTTCGGATAGAGACTTGGCTGTGAAAAAACAGATACGTACTGTTCCCCTCTGTAAGCAGGAGGGATGGCTGCTAGGACTTAATGTAATTGGATTGTAATTATAATTTTTATTCCTCTGCTAATTCCCTTGCTGTTCTTGATTTACTGTTTTTTTAACGTCGTGCACACAGTTCACTCGTTTGTCCTCGATTGTCTCCGAAGAGCGAGGATCAAAAACCAGTTAGCCCCTTTTTTTGTTATTTTCTTGTTTATTGTTGTTAGTGTCTCAATTCACCCCTCAGAAGTGATTTATTTTATTATCGTTTCGATTCAATTCTTTGCGGTGAACTGACGCTGGATGATGAATAATGCCTTCAATGAATAGTTGACGCCGGATTTTTCTTTTTTTTCTACTGAGTCGAATAACTTGAGAAATTATTATGGAATATCAGAAAATACAAAAATAAAAATATTTCATCTTTAAATTTCCAAATTTTTAATGGAAAAATATTACAGAAAAATACAAGTTTTTAGTAGACATTTTATTTATAAATTTCTTTACAAAAAATTATATTCCTGCTTTACAAAATATTTTATTTATAGATTTAGTACACACACACACACACACACACACACACACACACACACACACACACACACACACACATACATACACAGCAAATTGTATTATCCAAAAAACGACATTATCTGACCAGAGAGACAATCCCGTATGATGGTTTGGTTTCTGTTTAATGACCCTTCAACCACTGTAAGGTTATTTAAGGCCGGATAAAGGTTTTGATTCATGGATGTTTTGGGTATAGCTTGATGTTGTATGTCAATGACTGATGGATTGGTTAGTTGTAGAAAGTTTTTTTTTTCCTTTTAATCAGTTATTAGAGATGCAGGTTTCTAATACAAATTATATTCGGTTTCTGATAAAAGTTGGTTATTAGAGTTTGTATTGTAACTTTGGATATTTATGAAGTCTGAAGAGTTCTTTTCTTTTTATTCAGTTTTCAAAATATATTAAAAGCTTTATGTAGTTTTGTTGAGAGTTTTTATAGTTTTATGTTTTGTTATAAATTTTGATTTCCTTAAGAAGTTAAGGTTATTGTTTGGTTTAGTATTTTGAAAGAGTTCTTTTTTATTGTTTTCTTGATAAATCTTTGCTCGGGTTTGATTCAGATGATGTCAACTTATTAGTATATGTATGTCTATAAGACGTGATTGACAACTGTTGCATGATGGGGGAGTTTTATTATTATTATTTTTTTGTAGATATGAGTATCTGGATGAAACTACTTCCTCTCGAATTATATTTCTGAAATCAGGGAGCCATTCTCCAATAGTTGGTTGAATATAGATTGTTAGGGTTTTGCGTTGCATATTGCTTGCCATTTTCTTTGATGTTCTTTTATTTTATTTCTGATGTCTGTATGTGGAATCTTTGTGTTGGTTGTCGCCCTGTTGAGGGCGTCTTTAGCTACAATGTCTGCTATTTCATTGTCTTGTATACCAACTTCGAATACAGGCTAAGCTGACTGGGTTTTCTTATTTAACTATAACAGGATATCTTTCTATTATGCCTAAGATTTATGGATGTTTCTTTCAGAACTGCAATACTTGACAGAGAGTATTTACGCTATTTACATCGTTCGGGTTCTTGTCTTCATTTTTATTGCCATATTCACGACGTTTCGACCGTTGTACGCTCCGGCCTTCTTCAGGTGATATACGTTGGAATTTCGAACCGAACCCTTTATTTAGTGCAAATAGATTGTTCTAGGTCCACGTGCCATGCCATTTTGGTGATATCTCAGTATCAGTTAATTCCCCTAAGTAACTCAACTCTCCAAGTTTTTGTTCTCCCCTGCTGTGGCCAAGTACTGAACACACGACTCTTTGGCTCAAGTCACTTTTTGGATTACTTAACCAACGCTTTTATCCACTTGATCATGTGTCCTTGCGGATGTCAGTTAGGGAATCTCCTCAGCATAGAGATAAATACAATATGGAATACAGAGGGGTAGAGAAAAACAACAATAACAGAAATCGTAATATGAGCTCTGTTAAAAATAGTTACTAAGACATTAGGTTTATAAGTCCACAAAATTCACACACTGATGTCCAGCGTTGCTTGAATAATCCAGAAAGTGACTTGAATCAAAGTGTTGTGAGTTCAATACCTGGCTACAGCAGAGTGAACAAAACTGGGACAGTTGTGTTACTAAAGGGAATTAAGTGATACAAAAAAGAAACTAGAACAATCTACCTCCCCCGTGTACTAAATAAAAGGTTCGGTTTTAAATTCCAACATATATCACCTGAAGAAACAACGTACAACGGCAGAAACATCGTGAATATGTTAATAAAGATGAGGACAACATTCCGAACAATGTAAATAGTTACAATACCTCATCTCAGAAATATAGACAGATCCTGAAGAAAAACAGAGCGTACAAATGCCGAAATGTCGTGAATATGGCAATAAAGATGAGGACAACAGTCCGAACAATGTAAATCGTGTAAATAGTTACAATACCTCATCTTAGAAATATAGACAGATCCTGAAGAAAGCCGTTAAGTTGAGCTAGTATTAGGTCTATATATGGTTTGTCAAGTATCCATGGAGGTAACTTTGCTGTGTTAAGCGGCCGGGTATGATGTTCGGACATTTGTTTGCGTCAGGGCTTCTTTGATTCAGGGACCAAAGGAGGGGGTGTTTGATAGCTTGTAGCCGAAAATGTAATATTGTGGAGTCACTCACATCGTAGCAGCAGAAATAGCCTCGTGTTCACAGGAAATAAAAACATACAGAGAAAGAACACTAAAAACATGTTAAATTGTAAATTAAAATCATACAATTTATTTATTTTTGTATACTGGTATGTGTATATATTTTAGTTACAAGAGTCTTAAGGTTGCATGTGATAAAAGGAAGAAGTTGCTTCGTATTATGACAAGCAATGTCCTGAAGAGAGGAGCTGGACGTCTTGACTTTCCAGCGGTCGTTAGCGAAGAGACTGAATTCAAAGTCTTTTGGCGCGAAGTCGGTTTTCCGGTAGGAACAGTTTCTGTTGCATGCTGGGAGACCTTTTTATTTTTATTTTTAAATTAAAAATAAAAATAAAAAGTTCTCCCAGCATGCATCAGAAACTGTTCCTGCCGGAAAACAGACTTCGCGTAAAGTTTATTTTAAACAAAGTTTTAATGTTATTAGTTTTATTTTATTTATGATTTTCATTATTGTTATTATTATTTTATATTTTTATTTTTATTTATAATAATAATAATAATAATAATAATAATAATAATAATAATAATGTCTCTACAATATGAAAAAAGCTTTATTGTCCTCTCACATGAAACGAAATAAAAAAAAAAAGATAAAAATGGAAAAAAAATGTTTTTAAGGGTTTGAACCGAAAATGACATTATTCCACGCCTCATTCCGATGAGTATCTTTATTATTTAAACTATTTATATTCTTCGGGCTGTTGTCCTCATCTGTTTTGCCATATTCACGACATTTCGGCCGTTGCAATATGAGCTCCGGTAAAAATAGTTACTGAGACATTAAGCTGATAAGTCCCCCAAATGCATACACTGAGGTCCTCAAAGACACGTGGCCCAGTGGATAAAAGCATTGGTTGAATCAAGTGACTAGACCTAATGAGTTGGGAGTTCAATATCTGAACAAACACCTTGAGAGTAGAGTTAAAGAGAGATAACTGGGGCATCCGGAAGAAGCATGGCACGTGGAATTAGAACAATCTACCCCCTGGTAGACGAAATAAAGGGTTCAGTTCGAAATTCCAATCACCTGAAGAAGGCCGGAGTATACAACGACCGAAACAGATGAGGACAACAGTCCGAAGAATGTAAATAATGTAAATAGTTACGATACCTCATCTCAGAAATATAGACAGATATTGAAGTATGGTATGGACCCAATATACCGAAAACATGGAGATAATTAGAAAAGTCCCACCAGAAGCTGACACATATATCGAACCATCTAACATTCCTACACGGATGCAGAGACTCATCCCTTCAGGCTTGGCGATTTCTTGGGAAAGAATCAAGTACAACCGTTGGATAAAACAGAAACTGCAATCTGATAGAGGCCTTCTTGAAGAAAGAGGATCCAGTATCTGGATAAATCCTTCAGACATGAATTCGATGCAGTCAAAGCCCGTCAAGTACAAAAATTAAACAGATTGAAAGCTCAGAAAGTGACGCACAAGGCCCATCCCCACCCAATGACTGCCAAGGCTCTGTGTGCCACCATCTGAGCCGCTGCCTTGTGGATATAATTGACCCACTAATAGGAAAGTTACCTTCATATGTCCGAAACTCCGCCCACTTCGAGGAAATAATCAAAGATGCTCCCATTCAATCTGAACTTGGACGTGGTGAGTCTATACCAGGAAGAGGCACTTAGGTAGTCAGCCAAGCATAGAAAAGCAATAATAACAAAAATAAAAATTTGCAAAATGAGCTCTGGTAAAAATGTTTATGAGACATTAAGTTTATAAGTTCCCAAAATGCATACATTGTTGTCCTCAAGGACACAAAAATAAAAAAGGGATAAAAGCGTCGGTTAGATCCAGTGACTTGACTGAAAGAGTTGTGAGTTCAATACCTGGCTACTGCATTGGTCAACAAAAACTTGGAGAGTTGAATTAAAGGGAGATAACTGAGGCATGGAACGTGAAACTAGAACAATCTACCCCGGTGGACAAAATAAAGTGTTCAGTTCGAAATCCCATTTACCTGAATAAAATGTCGTGAATATGGCAAAAAAGATGAGGACAACAGTCCAAAGAATGAGAATAATTACAATACGTCAGACAGATAGTATCTTCATCTTTGCTGCTTTTTTTTTTTTTTATCAGAATAAAGATGACATTCGTCCAAATAACGAGTGGAATAAGAAAATTGCGTAAACTTAGGAGTGGGATAATGCGAAGAAAAGGTTTTAGAATCTAACGGCCGAAATGAAATATTAAAAGCACCAGGGGATGGATTTTATCGTTATCAGCTACCACATTACATGACCTTCAGAAAGCACATTATATAACCTTGGACACACAAAAAAAGGATCACTTTCATAAAGCTGGTTATTTCCGAGTCGCTGTGGTTGGGGCTTGTGCCACAACCACGGCGCGTTTTTTTTTGTTTTTTTTGTTTTTTTTCATTTTCTGTATCAGACTGAAATCTGCCATGATTATGTTCACAATAGTCTGAAAGAGAAATAAGAATATATTGCATGCTGCGAAACATTACGCTAGTTTTTCTTCTATTTATGGCAAAGCTCCAGATGGGTTCTCAATTACCTGTGGTCATTCTGAGTATACTTAGAATAAAGAGAAAAGAAATTACATTTGACAAGATTCGAACTTCCAACCAGAATGAATTTTTTTTTTTTCACAGAAAACTGTGCACCTCTTCCTTGCGGTTATTTCAGTAAACGTTATTCGGATTATTCTTCACTGTTTTCCTCAGTTCATTCATCGACAAGCATGTGAGTCTTCAACGCTGCTATTTTAATTCCATTGAAAAATAGCTGATGATAAATAAACTTTATTTACATTTTGCATTATGTATAAAGTCAACTGTGTTGGGTTACCCAACTTGTCTGAGAAACAACTTATGAAAAGACCGCTAGATGGCGTCACCAAAAGTAGTATATGAGAAAAGGGCATAGAATTATCTCTTTTTTTCTTTCTATTTGTTTTTTGTTTTTTTGTTTTTTTTTGCCACGGGATACTTTAATGATAGCGTTTCGTTTCTCATGTGGAACTATTCAGTTCCCAGTGAACCGCGTGTCGGATTAAACGCAATATAGAAAGTACACAGCATAAATGCTTATATAAATAATCCTACCAATTGCACTATGCTTATATATCAAATAATTCTACGAAACCAACAAAGAACGCTTCTCAAAATGTAAAACTTACAATATTTCATGTGATGTTTGCCCACAGGTATATATGAAAAAGGATATCTCTCCATACACACATTTTCATTTAATCTTTTTGTATTCTTTCTATTTAATTTAGCCTCTCACTAATAATCTCTAAAATTTAAAGATAAATACAAAAGTCTGAATAAAGAGTAGAATGAAGAAAACTGGCAGCATTAGTACGGTTTTGCTGTTTGCACTTTCTGAAGATTCATAATTCTTACGTTAATGATTGAATAAGCTTCTTGCCTATTCTACGACTAAAAATGCTTGCGGAAATTCCCCTACTGAATCGTTAAAATATTTGAGCTTAACAACTTTAAGAAAATAGTTCAATAACAAACATAAATATTAATGCAGTGGTATTATCTAAATCATTTGATTTTTCCATTTCACTGAAGCAGACGTTAAACACATGTGAGCATTATTGCCTCTTCTCTCTCTCTATTTCTTTCTTTCTTTCTCTGAAAACAAACAGCGTCTCTGATATGTCTTTTTCGTCTATCCTCTCTAGGGGATTTATAACTCTGTGTAAATAATTATAAAACCCCTAACATTTATATATACAAAAATTCTCGTAAAAACGAGAAAGAGCAAGACGTGGAAACAACAAAACGAGTATTATTTATTATCTGGTTGTTATGTGGTGTTACAGAGGCAGTAATACTGAGTAAAATTGTGAGTTTGAGGTCAAATGTAGATTAAATATGGATCGGAATCCGACAGATTGCTAAGACGAAGAATAAGTAAAATATACAGTGCTGTTCGATAAAAGTGACTCACCTGATTTTTTTTACTCAAAATATTTTTTGTCTATTGTTTTTTTTTAATTTTATATATTCTTATATATTCTTTTAAATCTTACTAATATAAAGACCCCTTCCCGACCACTTAGGAAAATTTTTTATTCACCCTAAGGTATTCTATTGATAATTATAAATTTGGATATAAATTAGATTCAGGGAAAAAACTCTATGCAAAAAAGTGACTCAGATATCGCATTCTAATGATTAAACTGGTAAATTTAAAGAGCTTTTGACAAAATATTGAAAACTATTTTACAATACACTCAGAACAATATTCTAGAGAATTCTAGAACAGCTTAAATTAAATCTAGAGTATTCCAGAATATTCCAGAAAGCCTCACCCAGTATAAAAACAGCTGGAAATAGCCACTCAAGTCACTAACCAGATAAAAGGGTACAAACACGCATCAGAATCACTTAAAGCATCTATTATTGCCCTCTCAAAAGCAGGCAAGTGTACGAGAGAAATTGCAGAAATTGCTATAACCTCGCAATCAACTATCTCTCGAGTGCTTAGGGCACATAATGATGCCACTCCTGCTCCAAGGAAGGAAACAAGGGGACGAAAGAAAAAGATTGATGATAGAACTGGCAGGGTAATCAAGAGAGAAGTTGCGAAGAATAGGACTATAACTAGCCAAGAAATTGCAGCCAGTCTAAGCGAAGAGCAAGGTGTTAGTCTTCAACAGTCCGTCGATGGCTGTTAAAACAAGGCTACAAAATCTTGTACACGAAGGTTTAAGTCGCTAATAAGCAAATCCAACAAAGCCAAGAGACTTGAATGGGCTCACTATTACAAAAATTTCACCGTAGAAGACTGGAAGAATGTTCTCTTCTCCGATGAAACGAAAGTTGAGCTAAATTTAAAGGATAAAGTGAGTCACTTTTATCGAACATCACTGTATACACCCCTCTGTATGTTTTCTTGTAGATGTGTGTAATGAGTGCCCAGATAATTTAGTTGGAAAATAGAAGAAATACCTGGGACTTTCTTGCCTCAAATTTTTGTTGAGTGCTAAGAGATAAATGTTACGATTATGCCCTGAAAAAGTAAAACAAACCGAAATTTTCGTTGACGCACGTGTTGACTGCCTACCCGATAGTGAGAATATTACGTGTTAGTGCATATAGAGGGGAAAAGTGGTGTCTATTCTCAATGGTTTAGAAAGAGTGAATTAATGATAATTATAATTGCTATAATTATTTTATTATAATTATTTTTTACACTATAATTAATTTTTACTTATTTACATTTTATGGACACGACAAAATGACAGTATAATATATTTTTTTAATTTATGCACTTTTTATGGACACGACACTTCGTGATCAAAACGGAATAGTCCATTATTTATAAGGCAGGGCGTAGCGTACATGCTAACTACGGAAGAAAGGAGCAGGCTGAATTATAACATGATATTTACTCTCATAGATTCAAATAACAGTTATAAAAATGATGATATCTTTCGATATGAACAAGATTATTATGAACTTTGTTTTTGTTATGTTCACCAAATATCTAAACCTAAACTCAGTATTCAATTATTTTTACTGGGCTAATTTTAATTCTTCATTCTGTTGCCGTCGATGCTAATTTTCTAATGTTTAGGCTGACATCTCAAATTCAAAATTGTGAAAGTGTATAAATCAGCTTTTACTACTAATAAAATCTGTTTTAGTGAACGTGATCAGAAATGTTTTTGAAGAAAAAGACGCTTCAAACTTTGAAAATATCATGATTTTGGAATATTCTTCGCTTTTATTCCAGATTCCTACATTATCTGTATTTGTCATTCAACTAGTTCTGTTTTTTCTGGAATTTCTTCTTGGAGCTGCCTCGGCAACATTTCTTTATTATTTGCCAAAATCAATTTCGGTAAGCGGAGTTTTGAATTTCCAAAACAGAATGCAGAGTAACATGGATCTATTTCGTATTTACTGTTAAGATCGTTGGTTTACATCATCCAAAATATGTCTTTATTGGCTTATCTCTCCATCTTTCCATCGTGCGCGGGTGACACGAAAGTGATCCTAGTAACATTTTTAACTGACTTCTTGCTATTTCATAAGCCCCATCTGCACTCGCCAGATTTAATTCCCGTTGAGCATATAAATGGCGTGTTGCAATCATCGTTAAATTTTCTGCAGTCAATAACTTCAGCGTCTAGAAGACTCCATGCACACCCGTCGTTATTCAGGCAGGGGGGAGGAACTACAGGTACTGCGATTCTTCTGCTTTATGTGAACAATTTACCTAAGAACATTCTCAGATCTTTAGTAAATATATGTATGAAGATGATACCACACACCTCCAAAAATCTAAATGGCCACAGCCTGGCAGCTGATCTCTCCTCTCACCCATCTCTCAAACCCGACGGAGAAAGAGAGACTGGCTCGTATCATTCAGTACCTCCAGAATAAAGCTAGCAATGATTCATCACAACCAAGCAGCCCCTAAATTTGCTTCAGTCCTGATGAGTGCTTGTATTCTCAATGAGGCTCCTTGCCGCAAAAAAAATTATTGGGACTAAAGCTCACTCCAGCCCTCAAGTGGAATATTCATATTCGTACCATCGGAGAAGAATGGTCAGTCCCTTGGATCGATCTATACTAGCATGGTATATCTTTAAAAGAGTCAGAGATCAAACCAAGAATGGAATGTTTTTACCCTATCTGGGTTGATGATTTTCGCTGCTAGTTCAACAGCGATTACGCAGCATGTGGGCGATGAATTCTTTTTCACCCTGCAACCCCTTTTCCCTAGAAAGAATCATTGTTAGTTTCTTGCTGCTCTCTCGCTGTTTCTACAGCAAATATTCAAACGCATTACATTCCTTAAATCCACCAGTTCAGACCTTCACAGCTAGTTGGTGGGTCGATTGTTTTTGTTTAGTGACATATGGGTCGAATGCTAATGCCGAAACCTAAATATTTTGTACTCACTTTTATTTATTTATGTACTGAAATAATAATGCTTTTAGTGATATTAGTCTTACTAATTAATCCATAGGTGGGGGGAAAGAGGTGGATTCATACATGCGCTTAATGGAATATAACGAGCCCAACGGGAATTGGAACTCAACTCTCCAATTAACAATTCCAAACCATTATCCATTACACCACACGCACATCCAAGCTGACAGCACCTGATATTCCCAAACGGTCACCCATCTAAGTACTGACCAGGTTCGTCGTCGCTTAACTTCGGAGATCGAACGCAAACCGGTGTTTCAACGTAATGTAGCCGTAAGCGTTCACAGCTAGAACCCGTCATACCACGTACACTGTGGCGACTCATTTCCATTAGCCTTCGTATTCCACTAATTAAGAAAGACGTTTCATTCGGACAGCTTCTTCCCAAGAACCACTGCTTCATTAAACAGACTCCCAAGAGGATGCTTCCCCAATCATTACAATCTTAACCTCTTCAAGTCTATAGTCAGACATTATCTACATGCAACTTTATTTAGTTACTCTCTACCTTGAGTGGTGTTTGGGCCTTATAGTGGGTGAATTAAAAATATTCAGGGAGTCATGAAATCTTTGTAAGAGTTTTGTCAAAAGGTTCCTGCCTTTGCAAAGACTAAGAAGAGATTATTATTCGCCTGGTCATAAAATGTTTGCTTTCATTCCGAATTCCTCATTGTCTCGTAATTCTCACTCCCTTCATCTTGGAAATAGTCTCGTGTGGGGCTATCTCATTATTTTTTGCATGAGACATCTTTGACTGCCTGCTGTTCCAAACTTGCCTCCCTACAGATGCTGACAAATAGTCCACTCACCAACCAGCATTTCTCATTGGCCACGGAAGATATTACATATCTCTAGGATGACCCTGATGTGGTCCTTGCCTTGTTTGTAATGATCGCTGACATCTTCTTCCTCAGAGATGTAACTTTGTGGAACAAAACCACGAGAGGATGCTTCTCTGACCCTTACAATCTTAACCTATTCAAGTCTAAGGTCAACCATTATCTATCCAACATATTTTCATAATATACACATCTTCCTACTCATTTTACGCCCTTACAACAATTTCATTTCATAACCGTCTAGCTTGGGTGGCTCTTGGGTCTTGTATTGGGTGAACAACGTTGTATTAAACAACTAAACGTCAATAACACTGAATCCTCTTCAAAACATCACAGCAAATTGTGTAGAAAAAAATCTGTGATTTCTTTTGTCCAAATATTATCCAAGCTACAGATAAGTTGGCTGCACCGTTTTCTCATTCAACTGCCATTTTGTTTTTGTTTTGTTCGCTTGTTTGCTTCTCTTTCTCTCTTTTTTATCTGTTTATGTTTCAGAATGGGGCAGTGATTTGTGGCACAGCCGCCGTTGACCTGTGATAACTAGCGAATCTAAGCTGCTACAGAAAGAGAGTTCGTTACACAGACTGGACGACGGGTAAACGTAATGCTTACAATTAATTGTTCAGTCATTCTCTCTAGTTTTAATAAAAATATTAGTTTATAATTTTTTTAAATGTTTCATTCATATCTAACAAATTCAATTCATTGTAAAAAAAAAATAATAGTAATTTTTGTCATAAGTTTCATCTTACTAGTAGTAGAAGTTATAATAGTTGTCAGAATTTCTTAGTTGAAATGAAACATTTTCATTTGTAATTCAAAAACAGTTTGTAATAGACAATCTTGCACGAGGACCTTTATCGATATTAATTTTTGACTAGTTTTTCACCACTCAGTTCGTTTTTACATTCTACGACCGTTAGCATTATGAATCAAAAATAAAGAATATGCTTCAGGCAAGATTCAAACTTACATCAACTTTTCTTTTTCTGATCGTTTTACGGTGATAGCGCCACAACAGTTAGGCTACGAAAACTAACCAGAAAGCGTCATTCAAATTTACCGATATTTAAAACTTCGGACAAGTACAGAAGATAGTGAAGGAAAGCGAGAAGAAAGGACTAAACATATTTTGCAAGAAGACAGAATTTAAGTTGAAGGACATCTGGAGAGGGATGGGCTCCACCAGGTTAGTTTGCCCAAGATACTCTACGCATGAATGAATACTTTTCCGGCTTTCAACCCGAACATTTGTTAGGAACTGGTTAGGTGGTCGGCTGTGCAACTACCATACAACTCCACCCGGTTATATGACTGATGATGATGACGATGATGATGATGTTGATGGCGATGATGATAATGACGATGACGACTATGACAGTGATGACGATGATGAACTATATCCAGGCGGAGGATTTTTTTTTATATGAATTTTAAAAAAATAATGGAAATCTTCAGGAAGAGATAAAATACATAATTCCTGGCTAAATGTATTTATATTCATAGACAAATCATTAGTAAATGGATTCTCTGATGCCCATCAAAAATCCAGAGCAAAACCCCGAATGACTGGCCCAATATACAACCACTTACCCCCGCCCTCTAAACAAAGCTAAACCCGAAATTACTGACCAATTATTTGTTTATCTACGAAATACAAAGTACTAGCATCTGTTTTAATAAGAGGTTACTGGAAAATCGTCGTTCAAGAAATCGACTATAATTTTTTTTTAATAATCTTCCACATGAGTGGTTCATAAAGAAGCTAAAATTCATTAAATTTTCTCTGATTTTCGTTAATTTTTCGAAAGTCTGGTGTGAAAATGTGGAAATCTACTTTAATCGAAAACCACTTAAATGTTGAAATCAAATATGGCAACTTACAAATCACTCGAGGAATATTTCAGGAAAATCTCTTTTCGCCTTTATTGTTTATCTGTTGCATAAATAGGAAATAAATAACACAAGTTTATCGGATTAACTATAGATTCATTAACCATTTTTTCTACAGGGTTTGTAAGTTTTAGCATCCAAAAAGAAAAACAATTCAGTGATTACGTCACCGTGCAATTTAGTCTAGAAATTTGTGCTAAGGCAAAACTTTCAAAAGCGAAAAAATTGCTGCGAACAATGAATATAAAAACTGACAAAGAAACAGGTTCGCGAATTTTACCATGAGGACGTACATGTAAGAATGTGAAAAATAAAGGAAAAGGAATCCAACCTGCAAAAATTAAAAAAAAGAAATAGAAAAAAGATCTTTTAGGCGAGTAATGGAGATAAATAAAACCAAATTAAACGAAAAAATTGATACAGCTATGAGCAATGCCTGTAGTTGTATAGATTTTGAATATGTTGTTGTAACTTAGAAAGGGTTACTGAATGAGGAATAACGAAAACGGGGGTTGGAAATGAAATGTTAATCTTTATAACATCAACAAAATACAATACTCGCCAGCGGCGTGAAGTAGGTAAACCACTGCTAGTGGTGGACTACTTAGACAGCATATTACCGCTCACTTACAATAGTGTCCAACATATTTATGCGGATTGGGACATACCCATTAGTGTTCATAGGTACGGTATATAACATATGTCAAACTGGAATAAGAGAAGAAAAAAAAGAATCAGAATACACCTTGCCTTAAATGCATCACCTTAAAGCAGATATCCACAAATGATAGACAAGATAGGATCGGGAATATCTGCATTGAAAGATATGTCAACATTATAACCTTCCCCGTGCAGAAAAATAATATGAACACCAGTCATCATCAGTACGCGACGGTGAAATGTTACAGTGGTTTGGGACTTCACCGTACATCCTGGAGCGCCTTTTTTTTAAGCTAATAGACCAGATATAATAATAAAAGACATTAGATTGACTCTCATAGATATGACCATCCAGTCTGATAAAAAATTCTTGACAAAAGTCCCGTCACAAGTTTCCTTAACTCAACAGAGTGATAAGGACACCACACAAACGACATTCTTGTAATAATAGGAGCACTGGGAATAATTAAAGAAAAAGATTACTGATACACATAGGAAAATCCGAAGAAACCCATCACCATCTGAAATACAAAACATTTTGTTCACAAGATCAGATAATCTCTCTCAATATAATACGCTTTATAATTTTTTAAGAAAAATATTTTTTTATCGGAGGTTAGTTTTTGGTATGACAATAAACGACATTCGGTAGCAAAACCTCTGCTCGAGAGATTGAAGGTTTTGAGAGACGTGAAACCATCTCTTAATTACTGTTGTTTCTAGGTTCACCGACTGCAGGTGCAAAATACTTAAAAGAAGAAAGCAAAGGCAAATACAATCGACCAGAACCTTTACGGTCAATATTCTTCCCGTACCAAACAGGTTGATGTAGATAAACCTCGAACTCATCAGTAGCTACGTAGTGCAGGCTTAAAAGCTGAAACTGAAGGTTTTATTCTTGAAGCACAGGACCAATGCTTGTTAACTAGAAATTACGAAGCGCATACACTGAAAAACTATGTGAGCCCAAAATTCAAACTCTGCGATAAGTATCCAGAAACAATTGACCATCTTGTACCAGGTCGCACGGTATAGGCACCCACTGAATATAAATCTCGGCACGACAGAGTGGGTCAATATCTGCATTGGAAAATATGCAACACTTACGGAAAGGAAACGGCAAGAAATTTGTATGAACACTACCCAGACCCGGTTACAGAGATAGGGCCTGTAATAATTTTATGAGATTTTACAATACACACAGAAAAATCAAAGCTAATTGCCCAGACAAAATGTGCCTTCTTATTAACATGGCAGTCCCTTCAGACTGTTATGTACCTTTAAAGATGTCCAAAAAATATCAAAATACCTTGAAATCGAAATCTCAAAAATGTGGGACATGAGGACATCAATAATTCCAGTTGTAGTTGGAGCACTCGGGTTGATTGGAAAACATTCAAACAGAATCACTGAAGGGAATCCTGGTAGGCCAATGCCTTAACGAAATACAAAAGATTGTTCTCACGAGTACAGCTCAAACCTTACGAAGGGCTTTATCTATGTAAAATATGTGTGATTTTGTATTTTTCAAGGTAACTAATTATTTGTTATTGCGTTGATAACTATTTCTATGTACACAGGAAGGTTGTCAGCTTGGAAAGAATGGACCAGTTTTAAATCACTTGTTTTTCATGGATGATTTAAAACTGTTTGCGAAATATTAGAACCAGATTGATTCCCTATTGTATACAGACCAAGAATGTATTAAGGATGTCAGAATGCGATTCGGGATTTCAAAGAGTACTGTATTGATTATGAAAGAAGGAAGGCGTTTTGTCGTGGTATTCAACGACTATCGAAAGAAATTTTAACAAAAGCAAATGAAAGTGAATACAAAACACTTTGGTATTCTTGAACTTGATGACATAGAGATATGAAGGAGGGAGTTGGGGAAACATATCTGAAGAGGCTCAAACTAGTATTCAAATCGAGACTCCACTCTCGAAATCTGATTACAGCAAGCAACATGCACAGTGTAGCTATAAATACTGGCTGACCCCTCTCTCTCTCTCTCTCTCTCTCTCTCTCTCTCGACTTAGGCCTTGGGCCGCTACCTCGTGCGGAGGTGAGGTAAAATCTCTCTCTTTTTCACTTAGGCCAATATGTGACCTCTCTCAGATACAGCGTTTCCCAAATTCTGGGAACACGCTAAGAACAATACACGTACGTACGAACACTCACAACACACACACATAATTTCTCCATACAAACTCTATGTAACAGTCTATGTCTTTGTTTAACTTGTTTTGTTATTAATATATATTTGTTTAAACATGTATATCGGTCTTGATTGTTTTCTTTGTCTTCTTTGGACTTAATTAAAGTCCAACATTTTCATGTAGCTGGACCGGCCAGCAGGAAATCTTAACCTTCTGATATCTCTTCACATCTATCACCCCCACGGTCCGCTACAAAGTCCTATCGCCTAAAGAAAAAAAATAAAGCAAACAATACAACTGAAGGCTCAATGAATCAGACGCTATGAAAAAAGATCAAGATTCCACATGACCTTTCAAACTGATGCGAATAAATTTTAGGGAGAAATAGCAAACAAAAAAATTGAAGTGACAATCCGCTCCCCAACGATGGAAGGGGTTATACAGTTCTGGAAAAATATGGACACTTGCTCTAAAGAACATAACAAAGAAGCGGATTGCATTAGGCAAGAGGTAGAACGGATGAAAAATAAACGAGAACAAATATGGGCGGGAATCACAGAAAAGGATGTTGAAAGTGCACTAAAAACGCACAGAAATGGAAATCTCCAGGAATTTGATAAATTTCCTAGCTTTTGGCTCTATTATCCAAATACAGCACACACAAAACTTGTTGAATTATCAATGACTGTCAGTCTGCCAAGAGTTATCTGCTCTTAGTTATCTCCTCTTGTCTCTTCTTGCACAGTCCCTAATGTAAATAAAGCGTTCGCCTCGTGCGTGTGCTAAATAAAACATGTCTATGTGGTTTTATTAAATTTGTCTTCCAGTCTGAAGTATCAAGTCTATTCAAAACAAGGTATGTTTCGATCTGATTGATTCTTGACTTTATAATTGTCCTTTTCAAAACTAGCCAAAGAACATCAAGAAATGACTATTGATCCTACTAAAATACCAGCATGGGTAACCAAAGAAATAACCTTCCTTCTACTCAAGAATGGTGACGCAATGTTCCAAAAAACTACAGACCAATTACATGTCTTCCCACTACTTACAAATTGTTGACATCTACTCTGAGAAAACAGATATATTCCTTTTTAGAAAAATGGTATACTACCTCTTCAACAATAAGGGTACAAACGTGGCTCTTACAGATGTGAAAACCAATTTATTAATAGGATAATCTTGTAAAAATGCTTCAATACAAAGTCAAAGTACTACCTGGATAGATTACCGTAAGGCATTCGATAGTGTACCCATTCCTGGATCTTAAAGTCTCTTAATGTATACAAGGTATCACCCATCGTCATCAATTTCACCAAAGTATGTCGATATGGAAAATAACACTTTACCTCAATCATATAAATGGAATCTATAAGTCTGGTGAAATAAACATCAATAGAGGAATACTTCAAGTTGCTCGCTGTCTCCCTTACTATTTTGTATGTCTCTAATAGCATTAACAAGCAGACTTAACAGGACGGAATATGGCTATAAGATATCGCAAAAGAAAATAAGCCATCTATTTTACATGGTTGACAAAGTTGTATCCTATGAATAACAGTGAGAAAGTCTCCTGAAAACAGTAAAATGTTTCAGGGATGACATTGGAATGAAATTCGGTTTGGATAAATGTGCTAAAGCCACAATTTTAAGAGGATCACTACAACAAACCTCTTCTATTAGCTTAGACACTGGGGTAACAATCAAAGATTTAGAGCAAGAAGTCCATAAGTAAGTAAATGAGGGTGAAGGAATTCACCATAAAAAATAAAAGAAATAGTGCGAAAAGAGTACTATAGAAGGGTGCGACTGATATTAAGAATTGAACTGAATTCTCAGAACAGAATTATGACCATTAATAACCCTGCCGTCCCAGTGATTCAATATAGTTTCAGCATCTTCAACTGGACTCTAAATGACATCAGGTCTTATTCAGCTAGAATTGTCAGACAAGTCAACAAATATTGGCTTACTAACATACATGAAAATAACAAAGGACTGGATGATACAATTAGTCAAACAACACGAAAACAAAAAGAAAAAACATTCACTCATGAAAGAAGGTTGTAAATACGAACGAGATTTATAGCTAGTAGTTTTTGTAGAAATCAAAACAGAACTCAAGAACAAACTGTTGCATCAAAAAGTATGAAAAAGAAATCCAAGGATAAAGCTCTTGAACAGATGAAACAACGCTGGCAAGACAAACCTCTGCATGACCAATATCCAGAACGAGGCTAATAAAGCCGATGTTGATAAATTTAACTCATTGATCGTTACGAGCATGTGGGTTAAAGGCTAAACCAGAAGGCTTTATTTTTGAATCTTTTGACTGTGAACTTTCAGGTGAATGTCATACATAATAGTGTGGATCCAAAATGCAGGTTCTGTGACAAATATCAGGAAACCATAGACCATCTATTCTCAGGATGTTCTGTACTTACGCCAAGTGAATATAAAAATCGTCACGATAGTGTGGGGCAATATTTACACTGGACAATGTGCAAACACTTCGGAAAAGATGTTAATAAACACTGGCATGAACATCACCCAGCACTGTTTACAGAAATAAAAGACATCACAATTCTATGAGATTACAGTACACCATCTTTACTGACAGGAAGTTTGAAGCAAATACGCTGGACATAATTATCAAAAACCGAAAAGAAAAAAACATGCCTACTAATTGATATGATTGTAACATAGCAGCCAAGGAGTTTGAAAAATATCGAAGTATAAAGACCTGGAAATCGAAATAGAAAAAAAAATATGAAAAGTGAAAACAAGAATAGTAGCAGTCATAGTAGGTTCGCTTGGAATGATAAAAAAGGAACACAACAACACATGGAAAAAAATCCCTGGAAATACCAGCTTAAGAGAAATACAAAAAATTGTCTTGATAAATACAGCTCATATACTAATAAAAAATATTGTCCATGTAACACTCGTGATGTTATGGGGGTTATGAAAACAAATCATGAATTGTCGCCATAACAACACAACACTACCTGCCTTAGGTCTTTCCGCGGGCTTTGTAGAAAGGGTGACCATATCAGAAATCAAATAATAATAAAAATAATAATAATAAAATGAGGCACATGAGGACATCAGTAATTCCAGATGTAATTTGGAACCCTCGGATTGATGGGAAAAGGTCCCGATAGGTTCATTAAAAGAATCCATGGTAGCCCATGCCTTAAAGAAATACACAAATTCAAAAGTACAGCTCACATATTATGAAGCGTTTTATCTATGTCAAATGTGTGTGTGATCTTAGTTTTTTCTGTTGTGTTTCTTTTTCAAAAAAGGCCCAGTGGAAAGTGTCATGATGTCATTTCTGACCTTAGGTCTCTGGTTGGGGCCCGGAAGGAAATGAGTATACAACAGAAATCAAAGGAATTAATAATAATAATAATAATAATAATTTCGTCATTCCCGCAGACGCCAAGTGTAAAACTGCGGGTAAAAATTGAAGGGATTCCAGGTAGCCCATGCCTTGAAGAAATACAAAACATTGTACTCACAAGTACGGCTCCCACCTTACGAAGAGCTTTATCTATGTAAAAGGTGTCTTCTTAGGTTGTTTTATTTTTATTACTAAATATTCAGTGGAAAATGTCATGATGTCATTTCTGACCTTAGGTCACTGGTTGGGGCCCGGAAGGAAATGAGTATACAACAGAAAACAAAGGAATTAATAATAATAATAATAATAATAATAATAATAATTTCGTCATTCCCGCAGACGCCAAGTGTAAAACTGCGGGTAAAAATTGAAGGGATTCCCGGTAGCCCATGCCTTGAAGAAATACAAAACATTGTACTCACAAGTACGGCTCCCACCTTACGAAGAGCTTTATCTATGTAAAATGTGTGTGATCTTTGCTCTTTTTCTTTGTTTGTTTATAAAAATGATTAGTGGAAAATATCATGAAACCATTCCTGACCTTAGATCTCTAGTTGGAACATGTAAGGAAATGCGTATACAACAGAAATCAAAAGAAATAATAATAATAATAATAATAATAATGATGATGATGATGATGATGATGATGATGATGATACCAGAAGCAACACGATGTGTTTGTGCTGCCAATAAACTAACAAAAAGCGAAGAAATATTAATTATCTTTTTTATATAGTACCCACAAATAAACGCAACAATGTACAAACCTATTTTAAACAGGAACGTCCATTTAAATATCAGCTTGGTAGTTGCTCAATCTGCAACATTTCCGACCGGATCTCTCTCTAGAGTTCATCTGCTGTTACCATTCAGCGCACGAAATCACCACACTCGGAGCGAAGTCTTTCCTAATCGTATAATGTTTAAGACTGTGCGAGACACGCTTTTGCTAGTTTGAGACATCGAATCAGAATCACGCACGACAGTAGTAATGGACTCTGGGGTAGTTGACGAAAGTGCACACCATTGCTGTGCCTCCTCTGTTAAATGAATGCATCTCTTTAAAAATCCACAATCCAAGTTATGATGGCTGGCGCTATCATGATGGAAGGAGCCATAATGATATTTCCAACAGCGTCTGAATCAATGGAGTCTTGTACAGTGTAGCAATTTGTTACTGTAGATTCTCTTCACATTATTTCATTTGCTTCCAGAGGAAAAACTGTAGAACTGTTCTGTGCTACAATAAAAATTAATAAACTTAACGTTTTCAACGATTGTTGAGTGAATGTTAAGCAATCAAGGTATTTTAGAAAACAAGAATTACACCTTGGAGAATGGTTTACTATGTGTCTTTGTCGACGTTTGTCTGACTTGATCCCAAAAAAATTATTTTAGGATGATTATGTATAAAGAACCAGTAGTTCACCGAAAATAAAGCATCGATCAGAAGAAACTTTTTGGAAAATGTTTTCTTTTTCCAAATTTACAGATCGGAAATAAACTTTTGCTGATATCCAAGATAAATATGATTATCTTGACAAAAATTACTTCAGAGTCGAAACAGTTCTCTGATTCTTAAGAAATCCACTTGGAATGTAAAATACCATAAATGTTAAAGAATGGTTTAAGAGTTTGAAATCCTAAATTAAAATTGGAAATGGTATTTCTTACCAGTCGTTTTTTTCCATTTTTTTTCTTTATTCCAGTCCAGAAAATTCTCTAGAGTACTTCAAGTTGTTAACCTGCTTTTTCATCACAAATGGACATCTGATGGGACAATTAGTTTTCGGAAAATAAGCAAAAGTAGGTCCATTTGCAGAGTCTCCAGAGCTCGTGGGCTTTTGACTGATTATATGGCTGTATGTTGAGAAACGATAGCGACCATCTCCAATATAATTACGAAAATGTTCAACTTTTTCATTTAACTGCTGGCAGCGACCGGACGTTTTCTTCTTTATAACCGGCATTGGCTTTTTAAACGGCTTCCTCTCAACATTAAAGCGTCTTTGTGGTGCTGTTTGTGCCCGACTGGTATGGAGTTCCCTGCCATTGATCAATTTGCCGTTCAGTTCGTTCATAGCTGCTTCTGCATTCTTCTCATCAGCAAAACGTACAAAGCCGAATCCTCGAGATTTTCCAAATGAATCTTTAATAACTTTCGAACTGACAATCGGGCCATATTTTTCAAAAAGTGACCCGAGACTTTGGTCGTTTAAACTATCAGCGAAATTCTTGACATACACACTGCTCGTATCAGCTTTGTTGCTAGTTGGCAACTGTATTCTTTGTTCTCGCGGTAGGAATTTACAAGCATATACTTTTTTGCCGTTTAGTAACATTCCATTTATTTTGCTGATGCAGTTCCGTGCAGCATTCACACTTTCAAAGTGTACAAATCCGTATCCTTTAGAACCGCTTTCACCCATTGCAATTTTACAGGACAAAACCTCGCCAAAAAGAGAAAAGGTATCATAGAGTGAACGGTTATCAATATTTTTGTCAAGGTTTTTGATAAAAACATTACCTTCACCAGACTTTCTGGAGGATGGGTCTCGTTGCCAACGCATAATACGGATTGGCTGACCAAGTAATGGTTCAAAATTTAACAGATTCATTGCCATTTTAGCCTGCGTTGGATGAAGGAAATTGATGAATGCATACTTCAGCGACCGAGTTTTGGAAGGCTTGTGGTAGACTTTAATTGAAACGATAGTTCCGTAGAAGGAGAACACACTGTATAACAGTTGTTCGGTTATTCCAGGATGCAAGTCTCCAACATATAAAGATGATGTATATCGATTGTCCGGAACAAAATTCATGCTGTTAAAGCATATATTGTGATTTAATTAATTGGCCAAGACGTGACTGCTTAACAACGCCGGTGGTATATGAACATTCAGCCGTTATGAACCGACAACATTTTTCAACTGTTCAGAGCGTCTGACATGTTTAGCGTTATAAAATTCTCAAAACAGTTACGAATTTCTGTGATTAAGTGAAATAGTTACTTCCACTGACATTTTTAATTTATTGTTCGTTATTAGCATTCGTGCGTATCGACCAAAAATTATTTTTATGTTTTTAGTTTTATAAATAAAACATTAGGTGGAAATTCATAGCAATTTAAAGATACGTATATACAATTAACAAATTTTAATTTTCAGCGATTGCAACATTACAATGAGAGGATAATTATCAGATGAGATTTTTTTCTAAACGCGCACCAGACAAAAAATATAAAAAAAAGTATTCAAACAACGTATATACGACAGTATAACGGAATTAAATTCTTCAAGAAAATGTACATTTATTAAATGACGGGGATATTTTCAGAGTACGCGCAAAGACAAATCCTGGGATTGTAAAGAGAAATGGTGCTTTATATATATATATATATATATATATATATATATATATATATGTATATATGTGTGTGTGTGTGTGTGTGTATGTATGTGTGTGTGTGTGCACAGCATATAGGTACGTATATAAATAATTATATAATTGGTCAGAGGTGAATTAGACCAATAAACAGTAGTATTAAAAATTGCTCAATACGCGTATAAATAAAATAAATAAAAAAATTTAATATGCAGAGCTTTTGAATTAAAAAAAATTTAGGAGATCAGCCGATCACGCTACCTTGGTTTCAAACCTTTGGTATCTTCAGGCGATCTGGGCTAAATAATTTCTAAATAATACTGTAGATACCGAAAAGTGGAAGCCAAGCTGATCTCCTAATTTTTTTCTGTAACCCACATCTTTCTAAGCCTCCTCCGTGAAAATGGTTGATGGAATATATATGTTTTGTTTTAATAATTTAATATTTTATCGCCTTCTAAATCAGTTAATGAAGAAATCTATCATCCTAAATCAGTTTGTCGGAGTTAACTCCTCCTTAATTGTCCAAATTGTTCACTAAGGGACGCTCTCCATGCACTATAAATACTGGGCGATTTCTTACCTCGTTCTCTTTTTCATTTCTTCATTTTCAGTGAACACATCTACAAATTAAGATCTCGTAGAAGATTGCGTCTTCCCATTTGTGGGAGACACCGTGAACATTATACACACATACACGTAAGTACGAACATTCACTAAAATACAAACTCTTTACGTTCACACACAAACACAAATTTTAATGTCTATTACCATTGTAAATTTTGTCGTTTAATACATATATTTGTATATATATATCGGTCTTGTTTGTTTTCTTTACATCTTCGGCTGGACTCGTGTCCGCCATATTCTGGTAGTGGACCTTTTAATATTCTATCAGGAGTTACACACGTGTTCCTAATTTAACAACACGTAAACCCACGGTCCGCTACAAGTTAATGAAGAATTCTACCCCCTCCTAAATCAATTAATGAATAAATCTGCCCACCCATAAATCTGTTGAAATATTCTGCCCTCTAAATCAGTTGATAAAGAATTCTGCTCCCCCCTTCTCAAATCAGTTAATGAAGACATCTATCCCCACCGTACCGTAAATCAATTAATGAAGAATTCTGCACCCACCATGTGCAGGTAACATAACGGTTATCGACATAGAAGGTGAAATCGGTGAGCTGAGTTCGAATTCTGGTTGTTTCTCGATAATGTCATTGGGAAACACAGGAATGCATTTCTTCTCCTCACTCCAACTGAACTCTAGAGCCTTGGTTGGCAGCCAGTCTACAACAACAACTTTGAATAAAAAAAAAACTGTGGAAAAGGTAACTATCTTTCCCAAGAAGTCAGGAATAATCACAAGAAAAGGAAGCTGTGGAAAGTCATGATCGCCCATCTCTACATCGTGTAGTAAGTCACACACACTAGTGAATTCTAGCTTCACTAAGGGCTTAATATTTCTGGCCTTGTTTCATACTAAAATAAGCTTATTATCTAGTTAATAGAATCGTGGTGAAGCGAAAATTATTGTTTGTTTCGAACTGACTTCAATTCACTTTTGGTGCTTGACAGTCCTGGCCTTGTGCCAAACAAAACGTAGTGAATAAATGTGGATTCATCGCCGTGGAACACGAGTAACATGCTAGGCTTGGAGATTGTTAATAATACAATTGTCATTTCTAGTCTTACTGAGTGTCCTACACTCTTGGCTTTGTGCCAGGCGTAGCTAAAATATATACAGGTTTGATGAACGGCACGATTCCCATCACCGAATTAGCAAAATTTTCGTTCTAAATTTTAAGATTATGTGGTTTATTTCATTGAGGTATTGTCAGGCGAATATTCTGCCTGTACCTGTGGCCTTGGTTTCGAGTCCACTTAAAAGGCAGGATTTTCAATATTTATTTGCAAGACAGAAAAGTCCTCGCTTTTGAAGGATTATACTTTTGTTGATTGATGCAATACAACTTTACTAACACATTGATTTTTATTTTTTATCATCATTATTATAATTATTATTATTATTTTAACCACAACATTAACAATAATATAATATTAATAATAGACAAGTTCCTGATAAGAATCGAACTCACGTCTCTTTGGCCTTGGTAACTAGTAATTTTCTTTAATTTTGATTTTTTTACACGTCATCGACAGCAATAATTAGAAAGTGAATAATCGGAATATAAAAAGGTAGGTTTTCGGTAAGATTTCGAACTTACGGCGCCTTTTTTCGAGTCTTAATGGGAAATTAACCTTTAACCTTTATTTTCGATTGGCATTGTTTGCTTTCGGTCGTAGAATGGTCCGAGTAAAGTTACGATAAAAAGAAACTAAAACTAAAAAAAAAGAAATGAAAGAAAATTATCTTAGTCAAAAATCAAACTTAAAAAAAAGAAAATTCTATTTTCAAGTCCTTTTTTTAAGTTTATCAAATTCTTTTCGTAACACGTTTTTATCAAACGGAATAACCATATCTATTAAATTATCACTTTTATATTCTTTGAAGTTTGTTTTTTTTGTATCTGATCTATATTTGCTTGTATAGGGCGCGGTCGAGATGTATGAGAAAAGTCCCCGAGCGCTGTAACCTTTTCCACTTCTGGTGGTTGCGTTCATACCATTTTTCTTCATGGGGAAGGTGATAATGTCGGTATGGTCAATAATACTTAATAGTTTCGATAACGTTGAATTTGTCGCGTTCATTTCAATTTGTGCCTGTTAGGAACTTAGTGGCATGTTTTGATCTTGAGTGGCTTGGATAAATTCCTGTTTCTGGTTTCAACCACTGATTGGTCAGTTTTTTTGTCAACATCAGGGACTTGCGCTCATAATTGGTATCGGCCATATAAAGCATTTTCTTCCCATTTGGTTTTCAAGTTTAGTTTGACCATAAATCTTTTCCTTTTTGTTTTATTTTTGCCTCTAAATCGGTTTTTCACTTTTTATTGCACTTTTGTAGACATAATTCACTTGCTCGCTAAAAAAAACCCCAGCATATTATGATGAAAAAAGGCCCCAAACTTAATAAAGACCAAGTTTTATCGTCAAAATGTCTTTGTTATTAAGAGGAAACACCAAAGTATTTTTAATTATTTTATTAATTTTTTTAATCCTTTCTAGCGCGTTCGAAATTTTGGTAAAAAATCTTGTTTTTTCTCTTACGTCAGCGGTCGACGTAATTAATATTTACGATTCTGTGTGTTTGCGCTTTTTTAAGGTGAAAAACACATTGATTTGAAAATTCTTGCAAAAATCAAATTGTCGGATTTTAATGAAACTTTCAGGACTTATTCACAAATGAATGAAATTATTTATGAAATTAATTTTAAAATTTTTAATTTATGCTAAACGCAATCGTCGGTGGCCTGACGATTGCGTCTAGCATGAAACAGCCTGTCGTCTCTGAGTGTGTAGAAATCCTTCTACTCGGTTTTTTGCTGAATGTTAATTGTAAAGAAAAGGTTAAAAAAAAGAAAAGATGTTATTAAGTTGTCTGCTTGTAGAATGATGCATTCTATAGACATTTATTTATTTATTTATTCATGTAAGTAAATCCGTTTTATTTTTGTTCATCATAACTTTTCGTTACTACTCACTATTCAGCATATGGAACAAAATGCATATAATTTTTTTGTTTTAAAGAATAAATATTTATCTGTGAACATTGTATTATGGTTGTTATCCAATAATTTTAAGATCGTCTGCTTCTTTGAGTAGTTTGGTTGTTACTTTTCTATGAAGAAGCCGAGAACGAAATCGGTAGTTTTAGTTGTCTTGTGTATTAATATATTTATTTATAATTTAAATATAATGTAAGATCGTACAAGGGTAAAACTTGAATTTGATTGAGAATTTAATTTTTCATTTAAATTTGTGTTTTTAACATCACCCAACAGTAACACCGACACGCATGAGAATATATATTATTATTTTTCTTCAATAAAAACGGATACAAGAGATAGAAATTGTTTCTTACTGTTGGCGGTGTTGCCGTAATCTGAAGTTTGTCAATGCTGTCGCTTTTAACATGAGGTCATGAAGGTCATCAGCGAGAGTTGTGTGGAGTTTGGTGACAGCCGCGTGTATATTATTTGGGAACGGATTTCGTATGTTTTTATACATTTTTTTCGAACAAAATCGGCTCCAGAATTAAATTATTTATTCCTAATTGGCCCCAAAAGGGCACGTGGTATGTCTTCTACGTCCGTACGATATTTGGTCGGTATCTACCTAAAAATAATGATGGATACAACAAACATTCTGATTTGTAATCTATGATTTTATTGGTGTGTTTTTAAGATGTAAGTATTTTCTTGAGTGTGCTTGGTTTATAAATATTGTATTTGATATTTTAATGGACACGACAAGTGTTGACTTCAATGTTCACTTTTAGTTTTATATTTGTGGATAAAAACAATAGAAAAACTTTAAAGTCCATCTAAGGACGAATAAACGCGTCGGCTAAGTTTTCTTTTTGTCTTTATTCATGTTGTCCTTTTTACAGATATATTTTATCTAAATTTTTACACACACACACGTATTGGGGGGTTAGATGAGGTCATAGGGCGTTTTCTACATTTATCGTTGTAAAAAAAAAAGTCATTTGGAGTTATCTCCCTTGTTAAAGATTTTTAAAAAATGTAGAAAACGTATTTTCTTGTGTTTAATAATTAAATATAATTTAATATAAATGTAAGGATAAGCATACAATTAAACTTTAATTGTAAACTTATCCTTACAGTTATATTTACACCATTTGTGCGGTTGCTTCACATTGAGTAAAAAAAAAAACATTCGACGTACGTATGTTAGGAGAAATTATTGAATTTATGTTTCTTTTGATTTGACACTGATTTCATTTTTCCTTTAAAAAATATTAAAGTAAAAAAAAGGTTGTATACAGGGTGGGCCAATAGTAGGCAAACACTTTAAAGGTGTTTTTTCTTTTTTAAAACTTTTTATTAAAACATTACAATTATTATATTTAACACTGACCTCCATTTCTTCATTCACAGACGTCTGAGGATGTACAGATTTCGGTATGTAGCGAGGGGGAAGCCTTGCGTGCTTATCTGTAGACGTCAATAATTCCCTACACATTTATATCATCACAAATGTAAGAAAATCATGAACAACAAGAAAACAATAATATTCAAGACAAGAATGTCTGCATAACAATAACTAGACATTTATTATATAGCAAAACAAAAGGTACAAACATTTGTTGAAAAAATTGTTTAAAACATTCAAATGTCTTTGTATGTTTGGATTTGAGTTTTAGTAATGTTTTAATTATATAGATCTTGAGTTGTGGAATAACGTGTGTGAACATGGGACAGTATAATGTGGTCTATGTTGAAATTAAACAGCTTGAGGTTTATGAAAAGTGTGTGAATGAAGTGGAATTCGTATTTTAACTGGGTTGTCTTTCTTTGATATTTGTTGACTTTTAGTTAGCTTGTGTTGAAAGAGTGATGCAGACTGTTTTAGTGTTAAAAATATTTTAACGTATAGTCTGAAATGAGGAATAGTGACGTGCGGCATAGCTCTGGGTTGAAATTTTCCACCTCATGAGATATATTTTGCAAAAATACAAAACTGTGGCACAAGGCCAAAAAGGATGTAGGGTTGAGCTGAGGCTGGTCATCACTGCTATCCTATATCTAGCTAATCCGATTTGCAACCCATTCACACGTTACAATTTACCACATTCACCAAAAGAACCTGTCCATCATCAATCAATCCTACATTCACCATAATACCTCATACACTCAGGGGGCCTACAAAAATGCAACCAATGACATTTTTGTCGTTAATATACACAATATACGTCATATGGTAGGCTCCAGAGCAAATGTATTTTTGCTCAGGTCAAAAATAGGGTCGGTATATTCAGAAGTAGTTGATGACACATAATTGATATTTTTCAGCCAATCAGAATGCGTTGTTGTATTATTAAATTTGGAGCCTGTGATTTGGGGTTTTTACGAATGATATAAGATCATGATCCTATAAGTGTAATAACCACTGAACCCATTTTTTCAAATTTATCTTTTATGATAAATTATCAGTTATGTTGGTGGAACAATGTCAAATACTTCTCTCAATGCTTTGCATCCCTCCTCAGCATTTTAAATTTTCTAATACTATTTAGAATTCACTTTCTTTGTTCTCAACTCAAATTATTTGCCATTATTCACAATAGCTGTAAAAAACAAAAACTCACATCAGTATATAAATATTAGGTTGGTGCAAAAATAATGTCGTTTTTTGACGTTCAACTTCATGTGAGAAAACGACATTATTTTTGCACCAACCTAATAACTAAAAATACTTTTTTTGGCACACTGTATATCATTTTGAGTGCATAAAAAGTGAAATGATTTGAATGAACATTGTGTCCCACAGTTGTGTCCATATGTCAGACAAAGATGACTATTATTAAGGCCTATCATTTTCTATTAATAATAATAATAATGAATTATATTACTTTTTGGGTTCATATAAGGCTTATATTATAAGGGATCTTGAAATTATTGTTAGGGGTTTTGTTTTGGGCTGATTTTGCACATAAATCTGCTTTGTCATTTCTGCTACAACTTCTTGCTTCATGCATAATGTAAAATGATTCCTTTTATTGCTTTTTTGTTGATTTATTTTTGACTGTTTTATTATTTCAGTTATAAAAAGCTTACCTGATGGCTGAGATAGTTGTGCATTTTGCACTGATGTCTGTGGTCGTCTTTTAAGTCAAGGTAAAAATCAGAATTGGATGCAAAATTGAGTTGAACATCTGAGCTGTACATTTTTTTTTTTAATATTTTTTTTGTAATTCAGCAGTGACCAGAAAAAAACACTGCAGGAAGAAAATGTCAAGAAAAGAAAATCATAAGGTATGCTGAACTATGACATGAAAAAGTTATAAGTTTGACTTGCGAATGGAGAAAAAGTCAGAGATAATAATTGATACTTTTATTTAAAATATTTTATCTCTGATTTCTTTTAAAGTTAAAATTAATATTTTATTCCTAACAATGAAGTAATAGTTTTATAAACCAAAATGTTGGCAACAGCTATATCACAGATTTTCTCTTTTTTTATATTCATTTTTTATATTTTTGAGAGAATTCTTTTTATCGACATTTCTAAATTCTTTTCAGTGGCATAAAAATAAAATAACGAAGTAATTTAGCATTGTAAGGCAGATATTTTAGATCAGCCATGATACTGCCATCTTTATAAAAATATATTTTATTATTTATATTGCAAAAGTATTAAGAAAAATATAATAAAAAAATTATATTTATTATTATAAAGGAATTTTACAAAAAATATAGTTGTTATTTAACTTCTAAATGCTTTTCAATGCCATAATGTCCATAAAATAATCCAATGTTAATAATTCAGACACTTCCAATCACCTATGATATTTTGCCATCTTTATCAAAAAATTAGTTACCTTTGAATTGTAAAATATTACCAAAATTTTGTATAAAATTTAAGTGACATGCTTGATTTACAACATTCAGTTTTTCTGAACTATTTTTAATGAAGGTTAAACACATACAAAAATAAAAAAAAATGTTTAAAATCATTATTACACTAAAAGTTTTCATATAAAAATTATTCTTTAATATTTTATGTACAATTATGGGGTAATTATTGGAAATTTTCAAAGCATACAACAGGTGCAAAATTTGTCAATTAATTTCATTAGTAAATTAAATGTTTAAAAAGCTTTAGTATAAGTTTGTTTATGAAGATTGACAGAAAAAAGAATGTTCCCTTATGAGGATTACTTGCATCTAGTTGGCCAAGATGCCCATTAAGTGGTTCTGTTTTGGTTTGGTTTGGTTTGGTTTTGTTTTACGGCATATCAACCTCAATGGGTCATTTAATGCCGACAAAATTTTTATTGTTGGTAATATTTTTTTTTTAAATCTTTTTCTGGTAATATTTTTCCTTCAAATATTTATCACTGGTAATATTTTTCTTTTTTTCAAAAAATGTTTAGCTGGTAATATATATTTTCTTTTTTTTTTTCAAAAATATATTGCTTACTTTTCAAAAAGTGTATAGCTGGCAATATTATTTTTTCAAAAACGTATAGCTGATATTTTTTCAAAAATGTATAGCTGGTAATATAATTTTTCCAAAAATGTATAGCCGTCAATATTATTTTTTCAAAAACGACCTTTCTGTTGGACGTAGTCTATCGTCATACCCATGGACACGGACGTAGTCTATCGTCATACCCATGGACACGGACGTAGTCTATCGTCATACCCATGGACACGGACGTAGTCTATCGTCATACCCATGGACACGGACGTAGTCTATCGTCATACCCATGGACACGGACGTAGTCTATCGTCATACCCATGGACACGGACGTAGTCTATCGTCATACCCATGGACACGGACGTAGTCTATCGTCATACCCATGGACACGGACGTAGTCTATCGTCATACCCATGGACACGGACGTAGTCTATCGTCATACCCATGGACACGGACGTAGTCTATCGTCATACCCATGGACACGGATGTAGTCTGGGAGTTAACTATTTGCCCATAGCTGGAGCCCTGATAGGTGCTACCACCCCAGGTCAGGATGAACCTGGGAACCCCAGCAATTAAGAGGTTGTTCCACACTTCTTAAAACCTCCTGATCAGAGGCCTTGCTGTTGGATGTAGTTTATTGTCTTACCCAGGACAGGGTTCTGTTTTGGGACTATAAAAGAATGGACATAAAAATGTTCACAACACATGATATTGTTATTCATCAGAGCCAGACAAGAATATTATTGTGTTACTGACAGAACATGGTTATTAAATAGGTTAACTAAATTTTTAAATTTTAGTATTTGTTACAGAAATATTTTCTATTGTTTCAAATTTGCTATATTCGTAGGGTAAGTATGCACAATATCTTTTTTTTTCTTTTTAATTCGGTATCACCCCATGCCAGGCAGTAAAGCCACATAGACACAAGGGGTTACAGGGTGGGGAAGAATTAGAAACAGAAACATTAATAATGAGTGGAAACAGGAAAGAGTAATCAGGACAGTAGATAGTGATTAGCATTGCATTTAAATTTTTGCTGATTAAAATTGGCTGGAAAGCATGGAGCCAGAAAGGTGTTCCACAAGCGAGAAGTGCAAGAAAAGAAACTGTTAGCATAGAATTTATGGTTATTTCTAGCCAACTCAACAGTAAATTGATGAGATCTCAATGCCAATATAGTACTGCACTCAAATTCATAAAGTCTGGGTGCTACTGGGAAAGCGACTGAAGCCGAGCCGCCAGATCAGGACCAATAATATTGCTGATACTTCTTTGGATCTTATCAAGGATCTCAAGGTAAATAGCAGGAGCATTGGACCATATATGGCAGTTATATTCTAAGCACGGGCAAATAGTAGACTTATACATTTGTAAGAAAAAGTGTGAAAAATTGTCTTGCATGACACAGTGAACTAATCTTTTTAGCAGCTGACCTAGCAATTTTTCATTTAGGATTTTATCAAGTTTATGTATAGTTTTTCTTTTTATGTATTTGTTTTGTTTTACACAATATTAAAACAATGGCTTCAAATTTTCTGAAGTAGCACCCCATCCATTAATATTAGCCACAGGCTTCCACTGTTCAGTTATATAACTTCATCATAAAAAAACGGACCCTGACCAGTGAAACAATTTGGAAATCCTTTGGAACCACATAATTCCTTAAAGAGAATGGAAAGTAACATAAGATAACAAATTCCCATATTCATACAAACTTTAAAATTCTTAATTCTGAATCCTAAACCCTCCAAACCTTAGAATATAAGGTTCATACATTTTTTAGAAGCACCAGGTAATTTTTCCGAAATAATAGTTTAGTTAATATTTAATTTCAGTACCCCAAAATCTCTCAAAATTGTCAAAATGTGCTGTGATAGTAACTATGATGAACAAAATAAAGTTTGTGTATTTTGTCTTCCCCAAGATCAGAATGAGCGAAAATGATGGTTAAAATCAATACCTTGAGACACCACCACAAACAAAGCAAACACTGTTGTTTGTGAAAGGCATTTTCCATCTGATCATGAAACAATGGTCATTACAAGAAAAGTACGACCCAGAAATCCATCATCAATAATTGATCGTTTGCCATCAAGTGTATTATTACCTCGTCTTTAACCAAAAGTAATAAATAAAACTTCTGCTTGATTGAAATGTGCAAAATGATCAGTTCAAGACAAAATCCTCAGTTTTCCTCAAAATTGTATCAAAATATCCATCAACAGGATTTTGTCTCAGCACTTACATGCTATAAATCAAACAATCAGCTGTTCATTCAATCTGTTGATTTTTTTAATGGAAATATTCCAATGTTTTTAATTAAAATTTTTGAAAAGTTGACGTTATTGAAAAATTTCATATTGAAAAAACTAAAATTACTTCTTAAATTAAATGTTGAAGTCAAAGAATCCAACTTTGATCCAGGCCATAATTGCTAAAAAACGTGGACATTTGCTGTATGAAATGGGATGCCAAACATTTGATAACTTACCAGACCTTGAATCTAGGATCCCTAAAGATATGAAAATGTCACTTTTGTATCTAGCAGGCTATGTTACAAGAAAAGATTGTCCTACAGAAGAGGAAATATTTAATAATAATTTTTATTTTCAAGAATATTGAAAGAAATAGATTCTGGTAATTTAAAAATTCCACTCAATACCACAAGGATACCAGATATGTTTCATTTTCAATTTTTCCTCTTATTACATATATTTAATTGGTTAACTCCCCAAATTATCCTGTTAATTAATTTTGTGTTCTTGTTAATGTAAATTGATTTTAATTTTTAAAACTGTGTACTAGTAATATCTATCACTGTACCATATTGAAATAAGTCCTTTCTTCATCTTCTGTGAAACAAATTGTACATGTAACAAAAATCACAATAAATTTTTTAAAGATTATCAAAATTATGGTTTCTCTGAAAATCACATTTTTTGTAAAGTATTTTCAGACTTTGTTGATAGACAAATTTGTAAAATGCTGAAACTGCTTTTGGATTGTATATTTTCTGTAATCAATTGGCATAAGTAAATTAATTCATTATTTTTGCAATAAAAAAATGTCTAATTTAAGGTGAATAAAGTCATTTTTGTGCATTTAGTTATTTTATGGTATTTTTGTTCTTTCTTAGTACATTTATGGAATAAGTCAATAATTGTAAGCTGCTGCCTAATATTATGTATAGTTTCTAATTAAGTAATTACTGGACATTACTAACAAGTTCCCTGCTAAAAATGTTCTCAGTAATTGTTATTTAGTAGTAATTTAGGTCACCACATGTCCACCCCCAGTTGTAGACCCCAGTCACTTGGTTGCCAAGCCTAGTATAAGGATTGCCCTTGACCAGAAGCTATTGTATAGGGTTCTGTGTTGACTTATTATATATTATTGGTTACTTATCGTATTTTGTATTTATTCATTATTTTCTACTGTTTATTATTATTAAATTTACTTAGCTGTGATTATGTGCATGGCACTCGTGCAGTTTATTAATTTGTCTATTATTTATTTACTTAAGTTGTTTAGTGTTTAAATTTATTTTCTTTTGGGGGTTGGTTAATAATTGTTTGTTTAGATAAGATAAGTTTTCCCGTTTGCCATTATATATATATTATAAATTAACTGATTTAAAATATGGTTTCTTCACTACACAGGAATTACTATGTTTCAAAAACTGAAGCTAAAAACTTCAAATTTAATTATACAATTAAATTAAAAGCATTAGTTCTGTTTCATCTTCAAGCGAATTTTGGAATAACTTATTTTTAAATTTACTGAGTTTTAAACGCACATACAATTCATAAGTTTTTGTTTCCAAGGATACAGAGAAATCCAATCATTTAGACAGGGGCGGTAGCATGTTCAGTTTTATTAACTATTATTGTATCAATTATGAGTTACGTTCAAAAAAGAGATTAAGTTTAGGTAGGGTAGGGGTGCATTTTTCAACAAATTTTGACATCTGTTCAACACATGTCGTCTGGTTTTTAGCTTTGGTTTTTGAAACATGGTAATTCCTGTGTAGCGAAGAAACCATATTTTAAATCAGTTAATTTATAATATTTATGCTCTGTAAATTTACATTGAGCACTGTTTTGTAAAAATAAAAAAAATCAATAAGAACACCGGATTATATATTTTACTGTTCTTTCTTTTTATTGTTATATATATATATATATATATATATATATATTCATACATGTTTCATTAAATAATATAGATAAGTGTTGTCTATATATTTTATGTAAGTTCTTTTATATATAAAATAAAATAAAGGTGGACATTGAGGCCAACACCAAATTGCAAATGCAACCTTCAGGCCATGTATGTTGCATGGTAGTTCGACTATTGTTGTATGTTAATCAATGGGGCATTATGGCTACCAAGGTCGGGTTTATTGTTATTCCAGTGGTTATTGGATAAAAAGGGAATGGTTATATTTTAAATGATTCTTAATGCTTTTGAGTAGAAATAAGAATGTGGTTATTTTATAGCTATTGGATAGGGTTGTTAACTTTTAACTCATTATTTGTTATTGATTACTTAGGGTATTTTGCATAGTTAATTTGTTTATTATTTATTTACTTATTTTTTTACTTTTGTGTGGTCAGTTATTTTATTTGTTTAAAGTATTGGCTTTGTCTAAAGTTATATTATCTGCAGTGTATATTGTGCATATATTTGCATTTAAAAATTTGTTTTTGCATCTACATTTTGAGATAAGTTCTGACCGTTTATTTAATAATTTGTTTTGGTTCCCATATATGTTTAGAAAGGGTTGTGCTTTTTAAATATTTACTATTGGTAAAGTATGTTTTTTGTGTGTAGTTTCTGTTTCCAGTGTCCGTCAGTTAATCCTATATATATATATATATATATATATATGTATGTATGTGTGTGTTAAAATAATCTTTTTGATTGGCTAAGATACCAACTGAAATTCCTCATGGTGTTTGAGTCACATATGTAATAACTAATAAAATACAATTTCAGATTGTTTCTGGAGGAAGGAAATTTGTTTTATTTTTATGGATTGAATCTAACAAGTGCTGAAGAATGGATTACCTGACATGTTGTCTTAACAAATGCAAGTGTGTGAAGTCACTTGGGCTGTATGAATGATGCTGGAAAATAGAATTTATTTTTTGTTGAGCATTGAAAGGAAAGAGGCAGAATCTGTAGGAAATATGTGACAAATTTTTAAAAAATTAAATAAAAAAAAGATAACATCTGCTTTTATCATCAGGTGTGTGTGTGTGTAAGTTTATTTTACATATGATTATAAAAAAAACATTTTGATTGATGGTACGGTTTATATTTAAAAAAAGTATCTTAATAATATATACAATGAATAAAACATTGAAAATAAATACAAAAATATGAACTCAATAAGCAATGAATTATTCACTTTTACAGGAATTTGAAGTTTTCACTGGTAGAAAGAATAACCAACAGGTTGTGTCCCAATTATAATTTTGAGAGGAAGTTTTAAGTCCATGGCTCCAAAGCAGGAAATGGAAAACTGGAGGAATAAAAAATAAATAATATTATATAAAATAAAATAATGTAAATTATACATAAATAATATATACTAGACCACCCATAAAGCCATTGGGTTCCTTTTAAAAGCAGTTCATGATACAAAATGATGAGGTAACAATATTATCAATTTTATTATTCCACATATTTTCATTTGTATTTGCAATACAAGTTATTGTAATAATTATTATTACTCATGTATTAAATGTTCTTTTGCTCAAATGCGATAAGAAATTAATAAGGAATTGCAAACTGATATCACACTAAAGGCATTTTCCATTCAAGTAATAGTTGCCCTGGTTGACAATTTATACCAATTTTAGCATTTACCATATAATTTCCAATGGTCAAGATCATTTAACACCTCTCACCCGACCCCAAAACACAATCATCTACTGAGGGAGATTCATAATTATTGAAATAAAGTATGGATGTGGCCTTTTTGTGCACTTGGTTGCATTTTTTCTAGGTATTTTTTTTCAAAATAATAATTATATTTTTTATTATATATACAGGGTGACCCCAAAAAACGGGAACTTTTTAACAATTCATTAAAACCAAGAGTGATGGAAGAAAAATATTTAATTCATAGTAATTGAAACCTTAAAACATGCCATTTAAGAAACAATGATGGAATTTTCATTTTTTTAAAATTACGTCCTGTAGATGGCGTCCTCCTGTACGAATGCATTCTTGAAATCTGCTGTTGAGATTCCTCATTGACTGCTGCAACATCTCAGCTGGGATACTGTGAATTTCATTCTCGTTACTAAAATGGCAAAATGTTTACTTGCTCAAGGTCACTGTCTCGCAGTGTTGTCACTTGCTCATGTCTGGCAATATGCACTTCAAAAATTCCCGTTTTTTTGGGTCACCCTATATTTGCTTCTTCCTTTCATTTATTTCAAAATATTTAACGGCAGCAAACCAACATGCATCTATTTATTTATTTACCATCATGACACAATTTTCCAGGCATACAGATTATGTTTTACAATGACACACCCACATAACCTTTTCACATATCAAGTAGTTGCCAAACATCTGAGATATTTGTTTATAAAAAAGCTCTTATGTAGTGTAGTGAATTGTATAAATATATTTTGTGTTATTTAAATTTATTTAATAACATTGTTATAATGTATTATGAATGTTTATTATTTTCCACATACATAATAGTTGGAATATAATATGAAAGTGTTTGTTTATATATGCAGATTGATATAAGAATGTGTATCAAAACTAATACTGAATTTCCTATTAAAAATGCTGCCAATACAGAAAAATGGCTCTAGCACAAGAACCCCTTGTCTAATTTTAATAAAATATGGCACTGCACTTGGCAAGGATTCAAGGTACTATATGATCCTAAATTGGTTGTGGTATTATGCATCAAATAAGCTGTATCTAGGGAACACATATATACATACAAGGTTAGAGTTTTAGTATTATATATAGATATTATACAAAAGATATATAGATATTATACAAAAAGACACACGCACAAATATGAAATTGAATTTTTGTCAAACTTTTCAAGTTGAAGAGTTCTTAGTAAAGAGTTTGGAATGCAAAGACACCTAAGGAGGGCTGGAGCATAGAATGGCGAAATTTTGTGATAAAAACAATGTTTTAGTCAATTCTTTTTGCCTCTTTATTGACCTTTTTAATACCCACCTTTCCAAAATTAATACTGAATATTTTTATAAACCTATAATTAATAATGGATTTTTTCTGAACCCGTAATTGATACCAGATTTTGATTTTTATAAATAATATGGGATTGTACGGTGGACATTAATGGGTGAGGGTGTAAAATCCCTATAGAAAAAGTAGGAATGTATAACTTTCTTTTTCTTTTTTGTTAGTGCAAACCAGAAAATAATAAGAAACAAAGAGAAACAGAATAAATATACAGATCGGACCAACCCATTCACAGTAACGCATGTAATGCAAGGCATTCCTTATTTACTGATTGAATTATGTTAACTGATTTTACTTTGATTTATTCAGATTATTCTTCTCATCTTTGACTGTTACAGACATGTTTTGACTGTGTACTCTCTGGCCATCTTCAGATGTTCATTTTTGGCTGATGATCAGTGAGTTTGTTCCTATGTTGTCATATAGCGATACCATTTTCTGCTTGTTCCTGTTGGATTAGAATATATGAATTTTCCAGAATTGATCTTCAGACTGACTTTATGATGACTAAGTGACTGTACCACTTTTTATAGTCCACTGTTCATTTGTGAGTGAACTCATCTGCTAGGATGGCTAGCATGCCATTGTATTAGTTTAGATACAGCTTATTGGATGCATAATACCACAACCAATTTAGGATCATATAGTACCTTGAATCCTTGCCAAGTGCAGTGCCATATTTTATTAAAATTAGACAAGGGGTTCTTGTGCTAGAGCCATTTTTCTGTTTTGGCAGCATTTTTAATAAGAAATTCAGTATTAGTTTTGATACATATTCTTATATCAATCTGCATATATAAACAAACACTTTCATATTATATTCCAACTATTATGTATATGGAAAATAATAAACATTCATAATACATTATAACAATGTTATTAAATAAATTTAAATTTAAATAACACAACATATATTTATACAATTCACTACACTACATAAGAGCTTTTTTATAAACAAATATCTCAGATGTTTGGCAACTACTTGATATGTGAAAAGGCTATGTGGGTGTGTCATTGTAAAACATAATCTGTATGCCTGGAAAATTGTGTCATGATGGTAAATAAATAAATAGATGCATGTCTGCTGTAGACACCCACTCAGGAACATATGTGCTTCTTCAGCTATGCTGAACAAACCGTAGTTACAGTTTATGGGAGAGACTGCATAATCTGGTGTGATGAGTAGTTGAACACAGTTCAAAGCCTCACTCACAATGACTTTGTACAACAATCAATGCTTTCCAAACAGTTTTGCTTGCCAAATTTCACTCACACAGCTTTTGGGTCGATCTGTGTTATGGAATTCAAAAAGACAGAAAATTGCGATTGACATTGCATTTAAATTTTTGAAGATTTTAGATTGCAGAGAAGCAAGAAATCGAAAGAGTTCCACAGGTGAAAAGTGTGAGAAAAGAAATTATTAGAATAGAACTTATGGATACATCTAACTAGTTCAACAGTAAAACGATGAGATGTAGTTGCCAATCTCATAGTATGTTTAAATAATTGCAGTTGAGGTAGCACAAATGGAGCTCGTTAGAACAACTGCCATGAAAATATTTACATAAAAGACAGGGAAGTCATGTCACTGCAGTGGAAAAATGACTGAAGTTGAGATGCCAGGTTAGAACCGATAATGTTGCATACTCTTCTTTCAATTTTTTGAAGAATCTCCTAGATATATAGCTGGAGCACCAGACCAGATATGGCAGCAAATATTCAATGCACGGACGAATGGATTAAGAAGAGAAAAATTGTCTGGCACAACATAGCGAACCAACCTTCCTAGAAGACATGCTAGCAATTGATTCAATATAATCACTCCAGTTCATGTCAGTGGAAAATGTGAGACCAAAGAGGTGCCTGCAGTTGCTCTCTTGGAGGTTAAAGAAATAATATCTGCACCCATTTTCCTGTATTTAACACTCTTTGTACAGCTTCAGGTGGTTGGGTTTTGGATTCATAATTGTCCTTCTCCTAGTCTGGTTGCCACCTAAGGCTGAAGATTCCAGTCCATCCTGTTATTTGACCTATAGCTGAGTCGGGGAGAAGAGCTCATATCTTTCCAAAGGGTATTTGTGTAAAAGGGAATTGTAAGTAAACTGGGATTGCAAAGGAAATATTTGTCGCAGATTATTTCCACATCACAGAGAATAAATCACTAAGTTCCAACTCGAACATCAAGGGCAGAAAGAAATGCTGAAAACTTGATTCACAAATACTATCTCGCTAATCAAAATGCATGCCACCAGTCAGAAAAATAACTTTTTCTCCACCAAACGCTGTAGCGAAAATTGCCGAATTCCCCCTGAGATTCGAGAACACCAACTGCTTTCATCAGGCGAACATTTTTTCCATTCGTCGACAGCTGAGAGACGATCTCCAGTATTTTGCATATCAAAGTACGTTTAATTGCGACTCCTGCGTCAGACTTGGCTTTTTTTAAATTCAAATATTCCATCTTCAGCATGTCATGCGGAATACGTGCCCTTTTGTTTGGTAATTAATTTTCTTTTTCGCCAGCTTTTCCGTCGTAAAATACACACGACTCCCTGTCGCTTAGTTTGATGAGGAAAAATCCCAGTTTTCTTCACTATAGGAATACAATCATTTGTGTGAAAGGGAATGCATTAAAATTAACCAGAGTTTAAACTTGACTTACCGGTTTCTCATTCTGAGATGCTAATTATGCATCCTGTACTTAAAAATTAATTTAAATTAAAATTAAAAAATTAATTTAAATTAAATATAAGAACTACTATTATTTTTTTTTATCATCGTAATACTTTGAAGCTTAATGACTGAAAAGAAATGAAACCATTTATGTTAAGAACATGGCTTGAAATTTCAACCAATTGAAATACTTACATTTAATGTGTATTCAACGTCAATAATACTACAATGTTCAAGATTAGATGGGGCAACAGAAGGTATTTCTAACAATTCTCCATTCCAAATATCACTCTCTCCTTGTTTAATGGAACCTTTCTTTAGACTAGCAATCTCAGTCGTACACCTTTTTGTTCCCATTGTAGCATAATAAACAATCTCCTGAAAAATACGAAAAATTATTAGCATCATAATTTTAATGAAAACTTGAAGAATTTTTAAATTTAAGATGTTCTGCAAATATTTAAAAAAAAAATTTTGATTAAAAGTGTCTGTAAAGATGTTAAAATAATGAACTTTTCAAATTTTAGAATTGGTCAGTCAGTTATGTGCCATGCATGATACACACTTAGGTGATCATGTATCTTTTGATATATGACTGACGAGGAAGATTTTTCTCTGCAGTAGACCAGAGCCATCCGAGGCTATAGAGCTGGTCTGTCCTGCTATTTACCCATAACTGGGAGGAGAAGAAGAGGATTCATACCTTTCCCAAGGGTATTAGCATGTAAGTGAACGTAATTGATTAGACTGAAATTCGAACTTGGCTCTCCGATTCCTCAATCCGAGCCACTATCCATTACTCCACCTTGCCTCCCTTAGAATTGGTACCAATTCTTTTACTGGAACCAGAACAAACTGTAGAATGAATAAAATATGCATAATTCTCTGAATCAAAGATAAAAGATAAGATTGCAAGTGATTTTCTGTTTTATTGCTTACAAAATCCCAGCCATATATTTCTTCTATAAGTAAGTCTATAATAATTGTTTCAGTCAATGTCCATCTCCATGTATCTCACCTCAGCTGAGCGGGTCATGTGTCTAGAATGTGTCCCACCTGACTCCCACGTATCATCCTGTTAGAACTCACCAGACGCAAGAGGCTATGCAGAGGCCAAAAACAATGCTTCAAGAATCAGTTGAAAACATCCTTGATACAGAAACAACATCGGCCCTGAGACCTGGGAAACTGCTACTGCAAATTGGCCTTCCTGCTGAAAAACCATCCGAGAGGGGTCCAAAACCTTCATGTCCAACCATCAACATAGAGAGGATCTGTGACATGCTGTCAGGAGGGCCTGACGAGCCCAACCGTGTCTACCCCCCACACTTCTCTGTGACTCCTGCTCACAACTCTTCAGGAGGAGGAGGAGGCTGGGCCTTCACAGCAATCACTGTCACTTCTACCAGAACAAAGAAAAGGAATAAGAAGAGAGGACGATGAGCCTGATGCTCAAATGCTAGCGGGTGACGACAACTATCTACATGTAATAGAACTACCGTATATATTTGTGTATCACGCGACTTTTGAAGACTAATTTTAAGGGGGTTGCATTATACACAGACTTAAGCAAAGATAATTCAGTGATGTAAATAATTTTTATCCCAATTTGATGATGTATGACCACACGACTGTAGAAGCTCTTTCAATTTCTATGACATTGTATGTATGTATTATATATATATATATATATATATATATATATATGATAAACTCTCCCGTTCCTAGAAACTGAGAGCCCGACACCGACACATGAGATTTGATTATAGTGGTGAAGGCTTTGTGCAGGGCCATCCACACTTTTTGGGGGGACGAATACAGGGACCTGGTGCAGCGAATGCCACAAGGTCCCCAAACAACCCTCCGCAGGTTTTGAATTCAGAGTTGTCCTTCTCCTAGACCAGTTGCCATCCAAGGCTATAGAACCCAGTCTGTTCTGCTATTTACCCATAGTTGGAGGTAGAAGAAGAGGATTCACACCTTTCCCAAGGGTATTAGCACGTAAGTGAATGTAACGGATTCGACTGGAATTCGAACTCGGCTCTCTGATTCCTCAATCCAAGCCGTTATCCATTACTCCACCGTATAAAACTGTATAAAATATATAAAACAGTATAAAAAGAAAGAATGCAAACCCTCTTTCTCTTTTTTCACTCTTCAGCCACAGGATGCCACAGTAACAAGATGTGTCTCATTTCCCCACCAGAGAGACAATTTATTCCTGGGGGGGAACAAACTTTTATTCCCACCGTAACCATATGGCACATTACATACAGCACACCAAATTGTCTCCATAACAACCAATCACATGAATATATATATATATATATATATATATATATATCTATTCAACACAAAATATCCCTGTTCAACAAAACTGTCAATGGCACAACAAACTTTTAATAACATTCCAACATGATTTGATCACAGCTGCAACAAACTTTCTCTTACACATTATAGCAGTGGGTTCCCAACCTTTTTACATCGCGGCACACATATCACAAAAAATAAATAAATATTTTCCACTCATAAAGCCTTTTTGCAATAAACTAATAAAAAACAAAGAATATTATATAAGAAGAATTTTTATTCACATAACTCAACATATCCTGTATTCAATATCGGGTATAAAATAATAATGGTGAATGTTAGTGGGACAGTTGTGTATAAAGTTAGATTAGCCTGAAATTGAAAAGATTAAAAATGGTTAGGAAAAGGTAAAAAAAATGTTTGGGAATTAGGAGCATTACGTAAAACCTCACACACTAAAAAACCTCACTCACTCAAAATTATTGTCCCAAGACAGTTGAAGATCTGGTGATCGCGGGATTATCGGTCCAAACTTCGTCTCTAACTGAGGTGTAACACTGAAAGTTCTACATATTTTTGTCTTACAACCTGTCTATTTAGGAATCGTTTTGGTATCGAAATCAGGTCTGAATTATTCAACTCCAATGCCGATTCCCGATACTTTGAAAAACTCCTGATATTCCGATTAATCGTCCCATGACTAATATAAACTATAATAACGCTTACCAATTAGTATGTGTGAAACTTTTAGATTCCAGAAATTCGGCGATTTTGAATTGAGCGGTGTCATCATGATTAAGAAATTGAATGTCTTTATTAAACAAAATGAAATTAAATGGCTTCTAGGTATTATCTCTTCGTGGCACACCAGTAGTCATTCCGCGGCACACTAATGTACAGTGGTTGGGAACCTCTGCATTATAGAGTTATTTTGATTTTCTACTTGTTTTATAGATTCTTTAAAGCTCTTAAATTCTTTGTAGACATCAAATGTTGAATGTTGCCAAATTTTAATGTCTCTTGTTTCCATTTCATATTTGAGATGTCATAAAGTTAAAGAAAACGAATGTCCTTAAGAAAACATTTCCATGTTTTTTATAAGGTAACTTTTTGATAAATATATTCTTTAACCAATGAACAAATAAGAAATATTTTATCAAATTTTATCAATCAAGAGATTCTTCATAATGAAGATTTGCCCAAAACCATTTCATTTTTTTTTTTTTTGCAAATGTAAACAGAAATTTTAAAAACAAATTTCTCTATAATACAAGAAAATAATTTCATATCAGATTTTACTCCAGTTCGATGTTTTAATAAAATACAAATTTTATGAAAATTCATTAAACTTTTTATGTGATTGAATTTTGGCATGAATTGTTATATATATCTACTTTTATTAAAAACCATTTTCTTAATTTTTTGATGACAGAAAACATTTTTTTTAACACAACCATTTTTTCTATTCTTCTAATTATACCCTAATTTTTTTTCTTCACAGTAACAATTACTGCAATTATATATATATATATATATATATATATATGTGTGTGTGTGAAAAATATATTTTTATGGTATGCTATATTTATGAGTTAGTGCTTGATATCAGAGATAGAGTGTATATAAATATAAAGGTGTACATTGAGATTAACAACCAGCAGCGACAGTATGTTTCATGCTTAAACACAATTGTCAGGCCATATATATATATGTACAAGTATGCAGAAAAATAGGAAAGAACACGTTAGGTAAATAATCCGGAGTTCCTTAGTATTTTTGCTTTTATTTTTAAAAAGACAGTGCTCCATACAGAAATAGAGCTTATATTATAATATTTAAAAAAAAAAAAAATGATTCCTTCGCTACATAAGAGTTCTCATGTTTCAAAAGCAAGAGCCGAGACCCTTAATATAATTTTTGAAATTAAGATGAATTAAGGTGTCTGGTCTCGCTCCCTCGTCAAGCGAGAATTTGGGAATAAGCTAAGTATGGTCTCTTGCAACATTAGTTACTATGGAAACGGCTAGGGTCGGCTATATTGGTTAAGTGGTCTAAGAGTTAAGAATTAATTTTTATCTACAGACCAGTCCCCTTCAAAAAGTTTATGTCAGGTTATGTTGGGGTGCCTATTTCAAGTCTGATAGTAGCGGTCGACGTCTAGTTGGTCAAAAAGGCATTATAATATATATATATATATATTTATATATATATATATATATATTATATATATATATATATAAGAGAGTGTGTGTGTGCACATAGTAATTAATAGTGCAATAAATTCCTACAATGCTACCTCCAACCACCTCATGAAGATAAATGATAATTTAAATTAGTCGAGTTGTACAATATTCACTGCAACCAGAAAAGAATCAGGTTTTCAAAAATATTTTTTATGTTAATGTAGATTAACCTCCAGATTACAAATATTAAAAAAAAAAAAACAAATTTTAAATTGACTTTTATAAAAGTTTATGGATGGCAGGAACAGCTTGCCATCTAAATTCATTTTTGGTGGTCACACCCCGGCCCTGTACCAAAGTCAAAACAAAATATGGTCATATGACATGCTTTCATAAAATGTAGAAAAATAATTTTTTTTTAAATTTGTAATCTGTGTTGTTTAATTATAATACATGAAAAAAGAATTCCAGAAAAGAAATTTTTTTTATTTTCTTTTACACATGGTGGCATACTTTGTTTTGCCTTTCATAGTGGGGGATCAATTTACAATGAAATTACATAGTGAACTGGACCCCCTCCTTCAATTTAGATAAAATTTAATAAAAATATTTTAAATTTAAGTGGATTGCTTAATTTATAGTGTTATTTAAAAAAAATATTTTAAAAAAGTTTTTATTTCTGGTTGGAGTGACTATTGTACACAACTTCACCCATAAATCTAATAAATTTATTTCAAATACCAAAATTAGTGACTAAAGGAAATATATGAAAATAAATTAAAAAGAAAGAAAAAAACAATCTAAAGGTCAGGAATATAAATAACGAAAAGCATTAAGCTTAAGAACACGCATGTCATTGCATTCACTTTTGCACAAAATCCCTTGAAAAAAGTATGAATCCATCTCAGAAGGAAACGGCATGACAGACTAGGTTCTCTAACTTTCGTTAGAAACCAACCCTGGAGAAGGAAATTCTGAATCTAAGATGGATGTAGGACAAATAACTTCACCCAGTAAAAACCTACTTGCTACAGAAACCTCCACAGTAACACCTAGTGTGGTGAGGCTGTGGCTCTATACTCTACAGAGTCTACAAGATTAGTATACAGTATACTAACCCTAAATAAACGAACAGGGAATGGTCATTTTCTCCCACTTCTCATAAGCACCCAGCAACTTATATATAGAGCCCACACAAGGTGTAGTGACACATGGTCTGAAGATTGTTTGAGCAATGAAACTGATTGTCACCATACTGTGTTAATTTTGATGTCCACATGGTTTATATCTATAAATGTTTTTAGCTGATATTGAGCACTCTTTTCCAACAATTATAGAAAATTTGAAACATTTCCTTTTTTTTTTGTTAATCATTTCACCCCAAGCAGGGCAATAATGCCACTATGATAAAAGAATAGGATTCATGAAAACAGTAGATGAAGATTGACATTGCATTTAAATTTTTGCAGACTGTAGGTGGCAGGGAAGCCAGAAATCAGATAAGAGCTCCAATGGCGAAAAGTACGAGAAAAAAAAAAAAAAACTATTAGAATAGAAATTACAGTTACATTTAACCGTTTCAGTAGTAGAGCAGTGAAACCTAGTAGCCAATTTAGTAATATACTTAAAATCATGCAGCTGAGGTACCAAGGCGGAAAGATCATTAGAACAATTGCCGTGAAAATATGGAAAAGACAGAGGGAAGCCACCTGACGTTGGTGGGAAAGTGACTGAAGCTGAGATGCCAGGTCAGGACCAATTATATTGCAGATACAGATGGTTCAAGAATGATTGGATTAAGCCAAATATTCATCCGGAGACGCTATAGCCCTTGAGCTTATGGAGAAAGCCAACATGTCAAACCATGTTGAATGCCTTCAAGATATCTAAAGCTGCAAACCAATCTTTGTCATTCTTATTTAAAGCCTGATAGACAAATTCAATACGCGTTAACACATTAGCAAGATAAATGAAAGCCATAGTGTTTATCCAAAATAAGGCTATGGGACGTGAGATGCTTAACCAATTTGGCATTGATTAGAGCCTCTACTACTTTGCTAAAAAAAGGTAAAAGACAAATAGGATGATAATTCATGGGGTCAGAAAGTTTACCAGAGTTCTTAAAGATAGGAACTACAGAGGAGAATTTCCAACAAGTTGAAAAGCAAGAAGCAGTGAAGCATTTATTGTAGTTTGGAGAGAACAGGGGCCAGTTGAGGAACACATTTTCTTAGGGATACTGTCAACTCTGCAAGCCTTGTAGGGAGATCTAGTTTGGTGATGATAGCAGAAACCATTGACTAAGTTATGTGCATATTAAGCAATAGAGATTTCATTCTAGGCAGAAAATCAGGCAAAGATACTCTTGAACACTTTTATCTATTTTTGGTTTTAATTATGATTTAACAAATGATCTAATAAATCTTATTTATTGAGTAGCTTTTTTGTAATCTTTGACAATGTTTTTATACAGTTTTTACTTATCAATTACAGTCAAAAAATAGCATATTTTGCTTGAAGTGATTCATAATTAGAATTCTGGTTTTAATATATTTTCCACTCAGTGTATCTAATGCAAAAGATATCAACTTTATTTGTATTCATTCTTGAAATAGTAAAATCTTGAAGTCAGTTTCTAAGCTAAAACCTGTGAAAATTAGGTATTTCTGTATATTTTTTCAGATGGTCTTTAAAACTAAATGCTCAGAAATTGGTAAAAGCTATGAATCTAATTTTTGATGTCATTATTTATCATATCAAACTCCAGCTTTCATGCTGAGTACAATGTTGATTTTCTAAAAAAGTGAAAAATCAGCCTGCCCTACTGGTCCATGTCTCAAGAAAGCAGAAGTTGAAATATGTCCAGAATTTGTTTGACTCATCCTAGTGTGTCGCCCGTCCTTTGGTCACGACGCCAAATGTGACGCCGTCCTTTGTCACGACGCCAATATGTGACGGGCTAACCCTGGGACATCGGTTGAAGTCTTGTTGGGTTCTAGTACCAACTTGTCGTACTCAGCTCGCTTCCAACGCCTGGTTACCGAAGCAACTGCTTTGATCTCGATTCAACCTACCCACGTTGTGATTTGATCTTAGGTTGACGAGATCAATCGAACGTCGGGCCGTAGTGCCAGCCGAATCCGGGTCAAGGTGATACTGCACAATAAATGTAGACAAAAAAAAACAAAAGCACAAACAACAACTTCAAGGCGAGCGACTGGTTAGGAATAGTGATTAATTTTATGTCGGTTTATTGAGTTACAGGAGTGCGTCTCTCTCTTTCTCTCCCAGCCCGAAGAAAAAAAATGTGGATTGTAACACTTTTGCGTTCTTAGCTAGCTCTGGATATCTGGGTTGTTTTTCAATAAAGTTGGCTCTGGTGGAAAATACAAGTCAGACTTCTATAATTTGTTCTTGGTTAGAAGTCTAAGTCAAAAACTGGCTTTGGTGGGAAATCTAAAGTCGGACTTCAACAAATTTGTTCTTGGTTAGAAGTCTAAGTCGGAAAGCATGGAATTGTGCGGTCACCTCTGCGAGGCGTTATCTTCCGAGTCTCCTGTCTCTTGGGCTCGACTGGATCTCTCTGCGAACTGCACTGCACTGCTCTCTCCAAAACGCCCGAAGACGTTTGCTTATATGGACGCCGATCAAAACCCGGCGTGGGTCGGACGTGGATAAGGATTTTCTTTGTTTTCGGTCAGAAATATTTATCATTTTCCATTTTTGGAAATCTTCTTCCACTCCCACCTTCTTCTGCTCTCATATGGGTATCTCACCACACCCCAGAGGGCGTCAACGATTTTCCCACTTCCTCGCGGTAACATCTCATACCTATCCTCTCAATGGGCGGTGGCAGGCCTCCCCCCTGCGTCACATGATCACCTCTGCCTGGCCATCGCCACCATTCGGCCAATGGGCGCCCAGTTATGTGGGTGTGATAATCTCAATTTTTATCCAATGTCACGGCATATGGAATTCTTCAATCAAGTTTTCGCCAACATTAAGTGGACGGAATTTTGGTGAAATTGAGTTAATTAAAAAAAAATCCAATAACATGGCTTTTGTTATCATAGGCGAATTTCAACAGAACACAGATGTCTTGTCCAACCGACATCTCCTTAACTCAGGGTTGGGCTTTGTGTGCGGTCGACAGATGACCTATTAAATCCTTTCCCGATAATACAAGTTCGCCATCATGACACAGTTACTGTTTATCTATCCAAAAACTCTGGGATTCATTAACTAACTTTTATGACAACGGCCATCAGAATTTTCACCGTTCCCATTATCAAAATAACATCGCTAAACATCCCTTTGTGGGTGGCTTTTCCCTTATCATCTAAGTTGTTAAGTCTCGTCCCCCCGCGAGAAAGGAAAAATGATTATCTTGATTCGCATTTGAAAATAATAAAATAAAAAATCTTTTTACCCATCCTTTGTTTGGGGAAAATAACAAAACAAAAAGAATATCGCTCAGTATGTCTTTCGTTCTATCTATCGGTTTAAGTAATCCCCGTAATTAACTTCTGTGGTTAATTAATTGGTCAATTAACCTGCCATTGCTAAATAGTGTTACACTAGTGACACAGCAGATATTCCATCAGTTGTCACATTTTGAATGTTTATTGAATGTCATGCATCATAAAGTGTACAGAAATAGGGGTTCCTCCACCTACTTTTTAAAAGCAAAGGCAAAACCTAAGAATAATGAAAAAAAAATTCATTCTTCCATTCATTCAAAAATGTTGAAAATGCTTGTAAAATTGTTAGCATTCTCGTGTCAAGTATAAATATTAATAAAGCCCTAATGAAAAGTCAAAATTTAAATCTTTTTAGGAAAAATAACTGTCATAGTTAAATGCTATGTTTTTGTAATCACTTATAAAAATGTGAAAAATAAAGATATTTAATTTACCATTTGAAGTGATGCTTTAGATTGAGAAACAGTCCGATTTGTTAAATTTGTAATCTCTGCATTAATGACCATCTTTTCACCTGGTAAATAATCTGTCCGGTCCAAACGAACCATGGCTGACAATGGTCCAGATTTGCAACACCAACAACAAAAATGTTTGGTTGCTTGATTTTGTGCTGGCACCTATGAAAATAAAAAAAAATATTTTACAGAGTGAAAAGTGAAATACGTGAAGAGTGATTTAATTTTTAAAGATTATTAACCCTTTGAGAATTATTTTGCATTGTAAGAATAATTCTATTTTTTTAATTTTGCATATTGCATTAACAATGTTTTTGATGATAACAATGATTTTTCCAGATACAAGACCGACTGTTTGACCCATACGTGGGAAAGGGAGAAAAGATGGCTATCCATGGAAAAATCAATAGTTTCTGGGTAAAGGAGTTAGCATTATTTATATTCAATCAAGTTCCATAATCTTATTTGTTATCACATTTCAGCCAATGTGTTCTTCAGCCTTCTTCATATAGCCTGGTGTAGGATTTTTCAAACTGTGGGTCCTGACCCATCAGTGGGTTGTGAGATAAATAAAATGGGCCGTGAAAAAAAAGAAAGAAAGAAAATGTTCAAGTGCGAGCAAAGTGCAGAATATAAACAACTCTAAATATTGCACAACGCTCATAAATCATCGCTGGTTTTTCACCGAGGTAAACTTGTATTGTATATATATGAAGAAATATACTCTTAAAATGTGCTATATTTATGGGATAAAGTGCTCAATATCAGAGATACAGCGTGTGTAAATATAAAAGTGAACATAGAAGTCAACACTTAGAGGCGACAGTCGTTTCATGCTAGATGCAATCGTCAGGCTTGACGATTGCATCTAGTTCACTTTTAGATTTATATATGTGTATATATATATATATATATATATCTTTCCTCATTCATATATCTTGTTTGTCAAACTCATTGTGGACTGAGTCGTGTCAATTCTCCCTCACAAATAGACCTTGTGCTAAAACTTAGCTACAAAGGTGTGCAATGCATTCATCTTTTACCATTCTATCAGAATTTCCTTTAAATTTGTTTTTCTGAAAGTAATAATTTTATATTCATACAAATAGATGCACGCAATTCCAATATGTGTGGATCATAAGAAATATACATAAAAATTGTCGATGCTAAATAAATGAACCTCGTGAACAGAGTTTGTCTTCGATTTATTGCACATAGGTACAATGGGTTGCAATGCAAAATGGGAGTTCTTGCAAAAATATCTCAAGCCTTGTAAAATATAGTTTAAAGTACTCATTTAAATATGTCGAGCTCAGTAAAATAGAGACTCATTTAAATAGGTTAAAACTAGTAGAAAAGATATTCCAAAATACTCATTTAAATATGTCAGGCCTGCTTTGTAAAAGAGACACTCTAAATATCCCTAAAGTAAATTTTAAATAATGATCCTTCGGACACTATCTATAAAATATTCTACATGTAAAAAGTTTTGTACATAAAGTAAAATGTTGCTAAATCTTTAAGTAACATTTCCAAAGATATTCAGTCTTAGCTTTAGAGATAGTTTTCTTAAAACTGAATGTGAATAGCAATAGATTAATAACTGCCTATCTTCCTACATAAGGTGTGTCATATTCCAAAAGAAAAAAAAGAAATAAATATGCTTCACCTATTTTAAAAGTTCAAAAGGTTAAAGGAGACATAAAATTCAAGACAGCAAGTTATTCTTTCATCTACAGTCTGTTTGAACATTATATGCAAATCATATTTCTTAAATTATCTTTTGGTTGATGGCATGTATTGTCATGAATTTTTAATAAAAGATTGGCAGGACTAGCATGCACAACTGTGCAAAGAAGGAAGTTGCTCTGCACAGGAATAAACAACTGGCAGCCATTATGGTAATGCAGCTTCTCTTCCACCATTCCAAATTATATGTAACCTGGATCTTAAAGAATTTTAGAACAATGATGAAAAGGTGAAAAGTGTTGAAATGCTTTATGAAGGAAAAGTAACAGTGGAAATTACTAAAACACTTGCAAGAGACCACTGTACACACAAGGAATTAATCTCAAACACAGCTGCATTCTGTACACAAAGGGAAGACATATGGATATTTTTATCTGAATTTCTGTGATGAAGAGTTATCATTATTTACACTAGAAATAAATACAATATGGGATCCATTAATAAAGACAAATGACAGTAAGTCTTCAACTGCAGCAGCAGTAACAATCAAAACATGGGCAGCAGCAGTTGCATCCTAATCAGCAGCCAGGTTAGGTTTATGGCTCTAAGTTCATTGCAGCAAACTGTCTTATGGGAGAATGGCCTAGTGGATAAAAACGTTGGTTTGTAAATTTCATGACATAGTGGTTGTAAATTCAATCACTGGGTCGAGCAATATGTACCTGCACTCAATGTGAACAGGTGAGCAATAACTGAACAGTACAAAATAAATAAAAAAAAGAACTAAACCTAGATCCCTAGATATAGATTAAATAAAGGATTCAGTTCAGAATTCACTGTAGTTTCCAGATCGATATTGATGTAATGGAATAACCTGTCACCCCCATGAGTGACTACACTATAGGTAGTAACTACCTATAAGTATCCGTAAGGAAACGGACTACAGGAGACTTGCTGGGATCTTTTGAGTACGACTCAGACTTATGCAAGAACTACTGACCTTCCAATAGTAGCACTCACTACTGGATTGACTTGCAACAACCGTGCGCATAACTGTACCTTACTGGTTATTACAATAAACCTTTACTTATTTATCCACCGTGTTTGTCAAGTATATATTCCTATTAGCACAGAATATAACAGATATACACCTGAAGAAGGCTGGAGAGCACAATGGCTGAAACGTAGTAATAACAACAAAACTGAGGATAATAGTCTAGATATAATGAATAAATAACATGTGCTAATACCCTTGGGAAAGGTATGAATTCACCTCCTCCCCCTCACCCCAGCTCTGGGTTAATAGTAGAACAGAATGGGTTCCACAGCCTTGTGCGGCAACCAATCTAGGAGATGGAAAACTCTGAGTTCAAAACTGTATGTAGCCCAGGTGAAGCACATATGATGCAGCTAAGGAAAGGATTGTTTGTATTGACTCGATGATCCCGACCACAGTTGACTCCTTAACAAACTGGGTTCTATAGCCTTGGATGGCAACCGGTTTAAGAGAAGGAAAACTCTTAATTCAAAACTGTCTGTAGTACTTGGGAAGCACATGCTAAGCAGCTAAGGAAAGTATCCTTCGCATTGACTCGATGTTCCCGACCACGGTCAACTCCTTAACAAACTGGGTTCTATAGCCTTGGATGGCAACCGGTTTAAGAGAAGGAAAACTTTGAATTCAAAACTGCATGTAGCCCAGGTGAAGCACATATGATGCAGCTAAGGAAAGGATTGTTTGTATTGACTCGATGATCCCGACCACAGTTGACTCCATTTTTTAAAATAATATTTTGTATATTCCAGCATAAATGAAGTTCTGTATTTTAATATGATCGTAGATCTTTTTGATGTTCCATATAAGTATATGACCTATGACCATATAAGTATTTGACCAACATGTGATCACTCTAGGAGCATTAGTTTCATAATTATCATAATTTTATTGATTTTCTTATAATGTCGGATCACAGTGTATAGCTCTACCATTTTTATGTTTTACTGGATTTTATTTTTCATTTTTCTTTAGCTTTCCTATTTACCTTTCTTTCTTCACACCTTTTAGCACTTCTTGCTCAGCCTTTTGCTTTTTTTCAATTTTGTTGAGAAACAATGGTTACATTGTGTGTGTGCGTAACATCTCAGATCAAGCAGATATTAGACAGGCAGGAAGTGCTGAGAACTAACACTTTGATTCTAGGCTGAATCTGCAGATCCTGAGATACTAGGAGGAAGTGCCAACACATACTTAAATAATCCTGTCATTTTTTATGGGTACTATGCTAGTAATGTTTAATATGAGATGATGATCGCAAAAAATCTTTTTTTGCAAAGGCATTTTGCTGAGAGGTAAGTAAATTGAATACCTTAGCATTAGGAACATGGTCCAAACTTAATGTGCCAGTGACGTTCAGTGGAAGCTTACATTTATTATCAAATCCCCATGCTTTGTCAATAACTGCCTTTAGATAATATTCAATGCGGCCATATTTATCTTTAAATGAATGAGGGATGTTCATTGGCAGAGTAAATTGAAATGGAAATTCATGTTGCCGTGCTGATAGTTCGACATTGTTCCCACTGGATTCAGGTCCTGCAAAAGAATGAATCAATGTGTTAATTTCCTTAGCTTATGTTATATATCTAACATACATACATACATACATGTGTGTGTATATATATATATATATATATATATATATATACACACACACTAGTTTACCTGGATTGACAAAATAATGACAGCAATATTTTAGTTGAAGGGAAAATGAACTGTGAATAATTTTAGATAGGTTGAAGTGCAGTAGTTTTATGACTGTGTAGAAAGTAAGCTCTGGAAATGTGGACTTCAAAACGGTCAACCACTGACTGAAAGGCTTAGAAAAAATAAATAAATGTAAATTTTCATGATCACGTACCATTTTGCTGAAAGTTAAGAGGTTCCATTTGCAGGCTTATATAAGCAGAATCACAGTTGGATTTGAGAGAATTGGGGTTGACTGTTAAAGAGCTGAAAGATATGCATCATACTGTGGAGACAGGCAGAGCGCAGATAGATAAGAGTCAGAGTTCTTGCTGGCCAAAAGGAAGAGCTGGCTTATTAGTCTGTCATGACAGAAGTCCTAAGTGTCACCTATGTTCCCCCACCCCCAGACTGTGTAAAGTGAATCCCAGAAAAAAATAACCAAATATAATAGAAACAGAATTCACTTTTTCATTTGACTTTTTGTTTCCTTGTGAATATACAACTGACCTTTCATAATCAAAAATAGATTGTTTTTATGTTTAAATCTAAGTGGATTTTTAACGGCATATCATCTCTTTAGAGTCATTTTATACCAAAACTGATTTATTTTGGTTTATATTTAAGGGAAATGGACAATCTGTTTTTTTTTTAATATATTTTCAGATATAATCTGACTGATTTCAGAAATGTTATAATTCTATTTATTTTAATAGCTTCAAATAGTTTTTTAGGCTGTTTGCCTTGAAGAAATTGTGTCTTTTGAAATCAAGATCAATGCATTCAATTAGAAAATGTTTTACCATATATTGGGTTTAGTATGTAGGACACCATGGCGTTTCTTCTTGTTTTGGTAAGAATGAATATGTAATTTTAGCGTGACCTCTTCATAGTTGTGTTATAGTAACCTCTTCCCTTCAGGATTTTCCATAATGGCAAGGTTTTTTTCCTGACGGTTGGTAAGATTGAATTTAGTTTATTTTGTGTTTTTCTGCTTCATTATTGATTTTGCATGTGTTTCTTAATTAATGGTTTTAGGTCAGTATATAAGATTTGGAAATTTTCCGGAATTAGTCTTAGTGCCAGTTTAGCACTTTAACTGCTCTATCATTGTCCTAAATTCCTACATGGCTAGGAATCCTGAACAGAATTTTTTTGAAAATAGACATGGCATGGATTTTTTTTTAAATATTTTAGCTATCAAAGGATTTTTTTTAGATAGTATTGGGATTTTCCCAATTATATCAGGTAACGAAAATATTGTGATACCGGCAAGAAGAAAGGAACACAAACGCAGATGAAGATGTTTGAAAATACTTGTATTGTAGGAAAAGAGAGGAAGTTTTCTTGCAAACAGTCGGGTTTGCGGAACTTATCTGAAAGATGCATCCTTTTAACGGTTTTACATTTCCTGTGTCATTTTGGCTGGGTTGAAGAAATAGAGCCTTGACTTCTGTGCTTCAGTTGCTGTCTAAATCCTCACACGTGTCATGGTATTTAGAAGACGGAGAGGGCAGACAGGGAACGTCTTGTCTCTGAAGGTCCCAACAAGCAAAAGAGGATGAGAGTTTGTAAAAGCCGCTCTCATGGGTTTTGTGAAAATCTTAAAAGGTAGCCTGAGATTGGTTGTTTTTCATCCAATCACAGGGCACCCAGTTAGTGACTCCGTAATAATTTCAATAATAGGTGATAATGAGAAAAATAATGTTGTTGAACCTTGGCAGAACGATGAAGATTTTGACCTGAATATAGTATATGCATCCTAATGAGTGGTGCATATTCAAATAAAATGAGAATCAAAATACAATGTTCAATGATTTGTCCATTCCGTGAATGGATTGACAGAGGGAGACCCACGGTATGTTTACAGTATAACAAGCACACTTTAGGGAGTGATATTTCATTCATCTACAAAAAGATTATTAATTATTTTATTGTCTGTCAATAAATGTTGTAAATGTTACTAGATAAGGTAATTAGCAATCTTGTTAACAAATAATTAAATACTGAAAAAATTAAGATTTAGTAGATACATTGGTGGTGATATAAGATGAAATAGTCATTTAAATGTAATTGCTTTTAGAAATTTCATAGTTCAATTGTAGTACTTTTTCTGGTCACATGACCAATTTAGTAGTTAGAAGGAAGTGTTGAAAAGGTAGAAGGGAGTGCTAAAACGGTACAGGAAAGTATTGAAAATGTGGTGGGAGGTGTTGAAAATGTGGAGGAAAAGGCAGAGGGAAGTGTTCAAAATGTAGAGGGAAGTGTTGAAAAGGCAGAGGGAAGTGTTCAAAATGTGGAGGGAGGTGCTGAAAAGGTGGAGGGAGGTGCTGAAAAGGTAGAGATGTTGAAAAGGTCCTTGCTATTTCATGGCAGATAAAAGACTGCATGTTAATCTCTTCAAAATTTCTTTGATATTAAGATCTTCTCTCTTTGTTTTTCCTTTTGTCTTATTTGTCAACAGTTCATACAGGAAGATCTTGAAGAGATTAACATGCAGTCTTTTAACTGCCATGAAATAGAGAAGTTGCAAAGGTCCTTGCTATCTTTACAGCACCTCCCTCCACATTTTCAACATGTCCCTCCACCTTTTCAACACTTTCCTCTACATTTTTAGCACTCCCCTCCACCTTTTCAACACTTTCCTCTACATTTTTAGCACTCCCCTCCACCTTTTCAACACTTTTCTCTACATTTTTAGCACTCCCCTCCACCTTTTCAACAATTCACTCTAACTGCTAAATTGGTCATGTGACCAGAAAAGGAACTAACAGTTGAACTATGAAATTTCTAAAGGCAATTAGATTTAAATTATTATTTAATCTTATATCACCATCAATGTATCTACAAAATCTTAATTTTTAAGTATTTAATTATTTGTTAACAAGATTGCTAATCGTATGACAAAGTGAAAAAAGTTTTTTTCTGGCACGTTTCATCCTTTAGGGTTTCATCCTTTAGGCTTTCATCGGGTACTAAATCTGTTGGTGCGACTACACACCTGGAATGCTGGAAATTAAAAAAGTTTTTTTTTTTAATCAAACAGATTTCATTTAGAGTTTTTTTTCTTTTTCTTTCCATCACTTTTGTTAGTAGATATCCCACACTGTGATCCCACCTGCAAATATGTCTAGAGTGCCTTGATCATGTAGCGGACCGTGGGGGTGATGATGTGAAGAGATATCAGAAGGTTAAACTTTCCTGCTAGCTGGTCCAGCTACATGGGAATGTCGGACTTTAATTAAGTTCAAAGAAGACAAAGAAGACCGATATACATGGGTAAACAAATATATATTAATAACAAAACAAGTTAAACAAAGACATGGACTGTTACATAGAGTTTGTATGGAGAAATTATGCGTGTGTGTTGTAAGTGTTCGCACGTACGTGTATTGTTCTTAGCGCGTTCCCGGAATTTGGGAAATGCTGTATCTGTGAGAGGTCACATATTGGCCTAAGTCAAAAGGAGAGAGATTTTACCTCACCTCCGCACGAGCTAGCGGCCCAAGCCCTAAGTCAAGAGAGAGAGAGGGGGGGGGTCAGCCAGTATTTATAGCCAGGGAAGAGAGACCCCTGTTGAAGGATTAAAGAACTGAGGAGGAGCTAACTCCGACAATCACAAGCTCATCTACAGTAAATTTGTGTGCACTGAAAAATGCAGGTAACCCAATATGTAGTGGTTCCCTGCCTCTCACCAGTGGAGAATTCAACCAAAAGCAAATAACTACAATGAGTTTTAACCAGCTACAGACTAAATCTGCACATAGTACTGAACTAGTGGCAATATATCTAGAGCAATGACTACATGACATTACTGAGAGCTTTGTATGGACATTATTATTACTATAAATAAATAAAAATAAAATATGAAATAATAATAATAAATATTATAAATAAAATGAAACAAATAACATGAAAATGTTGTTTGAAATAAATTGAATAAAAAAATAAAAAATAATAAAATGTTCTGCCAGCATGCAACAGAAACGGTTCCTGCCAGAAAACGGACATCCCACCAAAAGATGTTGAATGCAATCTCTCCGCTACCAACCTTCAAACAGTTAACGCATTCAACTTTCTCTCTGGGACATTGCTTGTGATAATATGAAGTGACTTTTTCCTTTTATTATATGCAACCTTAAAAGCACTTATAACCAAAAATGCACACACCAGTACACAAATAAATCGTATGATATTAATGTACAATTTAACATGCCTTTACTGTTATCTCTATGCATGTTTTTATTTCCTGTGAACACAAGGCTATTTCTGCTGCTAGGATGTGAGTGACCCTACAGCTTCCTAGACTGAAGTCCACAGCCATAACAGAGTGTTCTCCAATGGAATCAACAGCCATGTGTCCAGGACCAAAGCAAAGCCTTCAAAGGAAGGATTAAAGGAAATTGGCTGCGGTCTGACCTGGAGAGTGATGGGCTTTGCCATGTCTACTTTGTCCAAGACACATTATGCATGAATGAATACTTACCAAGACATGTAGACGTCCTGGGTAAGACGTTAAACTACATCCGTGTCTTGGGCAAGACGATAAACTACATCCAGCAGCAAGGCCTCTGATCAGGAGGTTTTGAGGAGCGTGTAACCACCTCTTAATAGCTACTGTTACCAGGTCTACCTTGACCCGGAGTGGTAGCACTTGTTAGGGTCCCAGCTATGGGCAAATAGTTAACTATTACCAGCAATACTTTTTTGGTAAAAATTATTACCAGCAATACAATTTTGAAGGAAAAATATTACCAGAAACAGATTTTTGACAAAATAAAATATTACCAGCAATAAAAAATTTTGTCGGCATTAAATAACCCATTGAGGTTGATATGCCATAAAACAAAATAAACCAAACCAAGACATTTATAAGATGGTCAGGTACTCAGCTATGCAGCAACACTACAACTACACCTGATCATGTGACATAATGATGAGGACTTGAACCCGCATGTATATCTAGGATGTTACAGTCACAACAATTTGACTGTTGTAGCCTCCAGTCTTTCCTTCTTCGGATGTTTGTCTCCATGCTTAATTACATTTACAAAATTTCAAATTTAACTCTTTATTCAATCCACAGGAATATTTCCAGGCTTAGGAAATTAGCTTGTATCAATTAATACTCAATAGTTTTATTTATCTTTGTGTCACTTGTCTGTTTCTTTCACAGAACCAGAGTACAATCTGGTGGCTTGGCTCCAGTCACTTTGCTATCACCATAAAGTTGCTGATATCTTTTATATAAATAATTACATGGTTATTGTTCAGATGAGCTCTTTGCTATGGTACTTAGCCTTTTTGAATTTAAGTGCAGTACTAGCCTGGCATCGAGATCTCACCAATTTACCGTTAAGCTGGCTAGATGTAACTGTAAATTTTATGCTATCAGTTTCTTTTCTCGCACTTCTCACTTGTGTAACTCAATTCTAGCTCCATGCTTTCCAGCCAACTTTAATCTGCAAGAATTTAAATACAATGTCAATCAGTATCTACTGTCCTCCTGATTACTCTTTTCTCTTCCTGCTCATTATTAATGTTTCTGTTCCTAATTCTTCCACACCCAGTAATCCCTTGCGTCTTAGTGGCTTTACTGCCTTGCATTGGGTGAAACTGATTATAAAACAAATGTGACTTTTCAGCAAATATTGAACTCGGAGCAACTAGATAAGCAGAAGTTAAAACATAATCTGGTTTGGTAGAAGAAGCAGACAAGTAACACAAAAGTGAATAAAACTGGTAAGTAGTAACTAATATGATTTATCTCCCCCCCCTATCTGAGATGAGTTATGTCTTCTGAACCTGAAAAGCAGAATGAAGACCATCTATCCCCGTGGATAAAGAGAAAACTTCCAAAAAAAGGTTACCATGTACAAAGGCAAACCTCTGAGCATGATGGACATAGAAAATCGTATAATAAGGATAATTCATCATCTCAAAAATTGCGACAAAAAGACAGTCTTACCTGATCCATAAAGAATAACTTTCTGATCAATATATTTTTCATGATTAGAATAAGTTTCTGTCGTAGTTGATGAGTTTTCACCTGTTCCTTCTGAACGAGTTTCATCCCACTTAACATGAGCTTCACCAACAAGGCACACAGAAAGACCTAAGAGACCCAAAAGGAATAGAGAATAGATTATAATGAATAGATTAGAGACAGTCAGCTTGGAATTTTTGCTCAGTTGCTTGTATGTCGATATTAAGAAATAAAGCAAAAATTGAATTAGAATTTTACACTGTTTAAGAAATCATTTTTTTTATAAAAAATTGCTTTAAGATTGGGAAAAAATAGATTAAAAACTTTTATTTCTGAACAAAATTTTAATAATTTAGAGATGTTGACTAATTTTTGTTTTTTGCCTGAAAGAATTATCCCCAGTGAAATGACACAAATATGTATGCCTTTGTATTTTTCCCAAGATTGCCCAGGTATTTTCGCAAAGATGGATTCTAAATAAATGATGTTATTTCACTGCAAATTTCAATTAAAATTATTTGATTTAAAATAGAATTTTATTTTAGTTCAATTTTAAATTCATTTATTTAATTTCTGTCCATCTGTGACTAAACAACTTCGGGTTGTGCTTGTAAACTTAATAAAATAGAAAAGCATATTTATTTTCAGTTTCCACTTGTGACTATTATTTTTCGTTCAGTTCGATTTCTGACTTAAAAGCACCACAAATCAGAAATTGGTTGGGAATCACAAGAAAAAGTATCCCTTTTGGTTTTCTGAAAACTGAACAAGAAAAAAAAATGAAGTTTGCCAATTTCAAGAGATGTTTAATGGCAAAATTCAGAAGTCAATATTATTTATAATTTTAATTTGTCTATAACAATACCAATTGTACCGAGTGTACCTAACTGCAGCTCTGTACTTAGGAGACTCTGTGCTTGAGTAATTTATTATCTAGTCTTGTCAAAAACACATCTTGTTGCAGGTTTTTATAAAGAACCACAAGAATTTTAAATGTTCTGAATTCTTAAAAAGTCACTATTGTTTGTTTAGAACTTTTATATTTTGAATTTAAAAAAAAAAATGTATCTTATTAAAGTATTTTATTAATAGAACAACACACAAATTAAATATCACCAAAGAACATTCTTCTACCAGCAGAGGCACTCAGATTATAAAGAATTAAGTTCCAATGAGACTTGAACATGCAGCCCATTTCCCAAATAAAAGTACTTTGCCAATTTGGTCACAGAGATTTGTTGCAGAGTGAATGGTTGCTTGAATTAATTACAGAACAGAAGGATTTTTTTTTTACTTTGGTTTGGCTGTGTGAATATAAACTTCTCCGCAAACATTTAACTTTGGGTATGGCACAAGGCTATCAAATCCAAAATATAAAACCACGATATGTTTTCTAGAAATAAAACATTTTCATATCAACAATATACAAAACTGAAGCATGAATGTACTCAAGGAATTTAAACTGAGTTGCAAATTGTTACAAAGTGTATGCTAACATGTAGCATTTATAATTAACAATATAGTAGGAGTTATCTACCTTTAACTTGAAATTCTTAAAGCCTTTTGAGAGAAAATATTTTTATCTGAACTCACAGAAAAGATTTCAGTTAATGAAATAAAATTCAGTCTCAATGAAAGAAATGTTCAAAGTTGCTTTTTGAATAAAATGTTTGTTTGGCAAACTGTTCTTTGAGAATAATTCTTGTCTCGATAAAAATCGTAGGATAGTAAAATTGAAATGTAGTTTGTTTGGAGTGAGTGAATTCAAATTTCAATGTTTGGGATTATGTTAGTTCAATCTAACTTAGAAACTTCAAAGATTTGAATGCTGTGAATTTGATTAGTGAATTGTTTGATGCCGAAAGGTCACGGTTAGAAGTTGATCAGTTTCTGTATCCTTGCAGTTAAAGGAGTGAATAGATGTTGTAGATGTGCGTACGTACCTGTGTGTGTGTGTGTGTGTGTGTGTGTGTGTGTGTGTGAGAGAGCATTTTCTATTAAAGGGACAAACGCGATTTCTTCACTGCTACATCTTGTATGTGCGAGAGAAAGCAAAAGAGAGAAAAGAGAAAGAGTTGAAGATGTTACTCGTATTTATAATGTTGTATGTAATGTGATAGGCTCAAAACAAAACGCATAGATTTTGGGCGGTAAATTAATTTTAACGCTTTTTTCAATTGAAAAACACATTAATTTGGAAAACCAAGTAATTGTTGGATTCTAATGTGACTTTCAGAACTTATTAAAAAATGAATTAAATTATTTTAGAAATGTCTGATTTTTAGAAATTCATGGGTTTTTTTTTTTACATCTGTTAAAAAACACACACACCAACTTACTTAGTTTTATGAAAACTTAAATCCCAAACTGTAAATTTCTGTATTTGTTTTTATTAAATGCAGAAGACTTAAATCATTGATTTTTTTCGTAAATCAATTAATTAACTGTTCTACCCAAACTTTAGCTCTGAATTGTAAAATACAAAAAAAAAAAAACTAATAAAACTATGACATTTAATTAAAAAAGCTTAAGGCTTTTCTGAATAATATATATTAAGAACATTTTTATCTGAAGCCAAAATATTTTTTTCGATGAAAAATGAATTTTTACGAAAATTGTTTTCTTTTTTTAATAAATGCAAAATGCAAGTTAAGTACCTTCATGAGATCGCTAAAAAAAAGAGCATAGAGAAATGAAATAGATGCCAAACTTGACAAAAACAAACTTTTAGCGTCTAAATGTTTTTCATCTTAAATTAAAAATATAATTTTTTTTCTTTTTCAGTGAAAGATATACAGCAATTATTAATTTTTCGTTTTTAGATTTAATTTTAGGGACGAAAACAGTGCAGGCTTTCGACATATCTTCGTTAAAAAAAAAAAGTACCTAAAAGAAATTGATAAATACTAGACTTTTGAAAGTATTTAATTTTTAAGAATTACTTTAGTTAAATAAGCTGGTTAATTTAAAAATATTGTCACTTCTGCTCTTCCGTCCGATAAAATTGCCCTAACGTTAGTTGTCGATACATTGACGTAAAACCGAAACGTTAATTCACCCCCCTCCAAAAAAAAAAAAGTGGTAAAGGCTTCAACTCAGAATGTTGTTATTAAAAAAGCAACAATAAAGATGGTTATTTAAAGAGTGGTGCCATTTGCAATGTAATAATTCATTGGTCAAAGTCACTAATGGCTCTTTCCTCACAAATAAACTTATTTTGTTTACAGTCGTCTTTCCAAGTTTTTTTTTTCGGCATAGACAAATAAAATAAAGAAATTAAGTTATTTCAGGCTGGAATTGAACTAAAATAAACAAAAACTTAGTTTTACCATTATAAACAGAAATAATTTTTTTACATTTACACTAAAAATTGAAATTACTTTTTACCTTTTTATTAATTTTATTTTTAATTTGTCTGCTGTTTTTAGTTTAATCGTCGATATTTCATTTTTTCTTAGAAAAAAGTTGTTTAAAAAAAGTTTAAATTTAAAATAAATTAACGAGAAATTGTAATTTCGAAAGAAAATAAATGAATTATTTCATAAAATTGATTAAAAAAAATAAAATCTTTAAATAACCTACGAAGTGACAATTGTAAAATTTTGGTTACTACTTTTTATTTTACTTCATTAAATAAATTGAATTATTGAAGTAGTGAGTTTATGTAGTTTTGCCATGTAGTTTGTTTTGTTTTTTTGTTCGATTTCGTTTCTTTATGAAAGTTTTATTTATGAGAAAAATCAAGTTTTAAAGTGTAAACAAAACTAGTGAAGTAGCTTTCAAAGAGTGCATCTGTCTTTATGCAAATGTGAGTAAATGAATGGTACGGAAGCATAAAAAGAACAAAAATAATTTTAAAATTTTCTTTTGCTCGGGAAAAATGAACTTAATTAACTTAAGTTTATGAGTTGTAGTTTCTATTATTAGAGCTAGGGTATTTTTTAACATCACAAATTGATTTCAAAGTCGGAGAAAAATTGAACTTTGTTATTTTTATTTTTTTTAGACTTCCGTAATTAAAAATAAACAAAAAAAAAAACTAAAAAGCTAAGGGTTTTACAATACATTGACCGTTCTCGTGCCCAAAATATCTAAGTTAATTTCTGGAAATTCAAACCACATGAAAATAAACCAAGATATTTTCATACAAAAATCCACTACTTCAGCTTTAAAGAATCGTGCTTTTTTTCTTGAAAATTTTTTTAAAAAATTTTAAAATAATAATAATAAAAAACCTCTTGGTCCTCGCTGTTAATGTCCGCGACGAGCTTCCTTACTCTGTGAATTTGAATTTCCTTGAAACGTGTAAAAAGTTAATTTCCAGAAGAAACGAAGATCAATCATCATTCATTCATAATCCAAAGAAAATAAGACAATCACACCTAAAAAAAACAACAACAACAAAAAAACAAGAAAGAAAAAAAAAGTTATTTATTAAAATTCGAATCATAACCAATTTAGTTTTCTTTACTTTTTTAAAAATGATTTTTCTAGCATTTTCTTCTGGATCAGCAATGAACAAAGTTACAAAAAACTTTTAAAGTTTTCCTTTAAATCTTATACTTTAATGTACGTAATCTTTATTTTTTTTTTTTTTACTCACCTCTAAATTTCTTAGCTTCTGACAATTTAATTATGACGCATCCTGTCACATATCCACCTGGGTAGTAAGTTAGGGACGGATTATTCGAAACGTTTATACTAAATTCTTGTAATTTCCCCATCTTGTTAAAGGCCAAAAACTGTAATGAAAGTTTATGGAAAAGTAGTTTTCTTTTCTATTGTCATATCCGGATATAAAGAAGAATCCGCACCCTAAAAGCAAATAAATGGCCAATAACAAAACAAACAGGCTACTTACTACAGGTGTAACACCGAAAAGAGTTTTTTTTTCTGACACATGGGATTTTTATAAATTCTATTTTTATAATCTATGGACTTTGGACTTCGGGGACACAGAATGATAGAAAGTAGTAGTGTGCTCTGTGAATAAAAAAAAAATGTTTGCTATATATTATTTTTACACTTATTGCAATACTTCAGTCCAAAGTGAGATTTTAAGAAAAAATATTAATAAAAAAAAAAAAAGAATTTATTCGAGTACAAAAAATAAAATTTACTACCATGATTGAATACTACTGGAAATATTGTCTTTTTGTGAAAAAGTTTTATTGTTTTTTGTCCGCAAACCCACGTCGCTTCCCAATGTGATACAAAAAAAAAGTTCAATTTATTTTGTAAAAGTCAAGTGAGTTTTAAATTAAAACTTTAACAGCAATACTGTGTAAAATTTGCTCAAGTCCCTCGGCATTTTCCCCTTTTTTGGGGTGGAACCCTATGGGGCCTGGTAATGCCTCCAGCCCCTCCTGAAGGAGAGGTACTGCCTGGGGGTGGGGAATTTCTCCCTGGGGTTTCTTGAGCTATTCAAATTTCCCGGCAGAAGCCATTTGACTATGTATGCATATGTTTCTTCATATGTAAATTAAAATAAAGGTACCACCAAACAAAAATAATGGATACTTTTTTTTGCGCAATAAAAGCACCAAAAAATCTCAACACACTCTCTACTCCGTTTTCAAATATTTGCCAAAAATCAGGGAATTATCTGATTCAAACAAAATTTTCAGGACTTATTCAAAATTCAAGTGAATGAATATTTTACTGAATAGGTTATAATTTATTTTAAAAAAATGTGGAAAATATATATTTTTTTTGTTTCGATATTGCGTGTTATTTTTTAATGTTTTTTTGGTGGTGGTGGTGGGGAGGTTCGTCTAAATTTTTTACAGTTATAAAATGAAATCCCTGAAAATATTTCAGTGTAAAAAGCATGGGATATGTGAACATATGGAAAATTCGGCCCACATCTTTTGCCAAAAACAATTCAATAAAACAGAAAACTGTAGCGTACAACCTGGAGGGGGGCGTGGTGGCCCGAGCGCCCCCGTGTCGTATATGATGATGTCACAAGGAGCCCGCCACATTTTTACTTTATGATCCGACCAGGTGAAACAATATGGACAACAGAACGAATATATGTATGATTTACATGATTATTACATGAAGGAGAGAACTGGTGGATATATTGGTAATGCTGACGGTTGTGAAAAAAAAAAAAAATAAAAATAAAATTGAAGAAGAAATAAAGTGGAGAAAATATAAAACTTTCTCTAGAGAGAGATCGTGTCTCCTGTGCGTCAGTGTGAAGGTTGATGTCAAAAACCCAAATTTAAATGAAAAAATAAACCGTCAATCAAACTTAAACTTTACCCGCATACGATCTTAAATCAATATATTTAAAATAAATTACAATTTAATTAATACACTAAATAACACACAGGACTAAACTCCCGATTTCTCTCTCGGCTTCTTCAAAGGAAATCAACAACATACCCACTCAATGAAGCAGACGATATTATAAACAACTATATACCGTTAGTGTTCACAAACCAAACATTTATTTCAACAAATCATAATTACATGCATATTGGTCCATATGCTACGTGGGTAACAAACAAAAATGAACAAAAGGATTTTTACTTACAAAACAATGTTGTCAGCAAGTAGACAACGCAAACATCAATCAACTTTTTCTTTACAACAAACAATATTGTTAAAGCATTTTCTTTTTTTACAATCAATTCAATTTCTTCTGTTTGTGTCTTCTTTCTTCAAATATTTTCTTTTCTTTCTATGAGACTCTTTTTCACTTCCTCTGGAGCTGAAAGGGTAAATTGAAAAATCACAAATCCTAACCTAGTCTAGGATCTTAAAAACTTATTCCATGAAGCATATCTTTCAAAATATGTTAAAACTTTAGCTTTGGAATTCATTTAAATCTTATTCTTTTAAATCTTATTTTAATATAAAGAACGTGAACAGGGGCGGAATTCCTGGCATCGATTGACTCCGTCAAACAAATAAAAACGTTGATTCTCCGAATCAACAAACAAATCAAATGAAACAATTCCCCTTCTAGGGAATAAAATTACTTCTTTTAGCTTCGGAATTCTACCGAAGCTAACCAAATCTTTTCTTCCAAATTTCACAAATCTTTGCTACGGAATTCTACCGAAGCTCACAAAATCTTTTCTTCAAAGATTCTCAAATAAACAAATCGTAGCTACGGAATTCTACCGAAGCTGAACAAATCTTCTCTTTAAAGATTTTCAAATATAAACAAATCAAATCTTAGCTACGGAATTCTACCGAAGCCAGTTAAATTCTTCTCTTCAAAGTTTTTCAAATAAACGAATATTAGCTACGGAATTCTACCGAAGCCAATTAAATCTTCCAACAAAGCCCTTCGATGCGTAAACTCACTCTCCCCTGTTCCCATCCATAAACTAATCAGTAATATAGCTATTAAAAGCTAAATAAATTAATTCTATAATATTTAAAGGCAAATAATTCGATACTGTAATTCGAACTATTTAAGGTAACATTAATTTACGTGGCCAACTATATAGTAGTTCACCACGGAGCCAGAATAGGGACGTCCGTATCGTCCGACGACAAAACTCTGAAGACAAAATCTTCTGATACAAAGGACTCGCTTTCAGCTGCCAAATTCCATGACAATGGGGCCATAAATTTTCCGCCCGCCCCGTCCACAGGCCACCGACCCCAGACATTAAAACAACATATCATCTCTAATACCGAAGTCGTTGCAAGCCCTCTTCTTCTTACCTCATGTTAAATCTCTGTCAACAAAGATCTCCAAAAAACACTCAAAACAAGAATCTCGCCACCGAAGTCACTGAAAGGTGACCTCTCACACTTATGTTAAATCTCGGTCAACAAAAATTTCCAAACGGTTGGACGTTGAGGTTCTGACGTTCTGGTTGAGTCGTTGGTTCGACGTTGCAGATGCGGACACTCTAGTTGAGGGTTGATGTGCGGATGCTCCGGTTGTGTCGACGGTTGGAGGTTGATGACGCGTCTGCTCCGGTCAGGTCGACGGCTGGAGGTTGATGATGCGGATGCTCCAGTCGTGTCGACGGTTGGAGGTTGTTGAAGTGCGGATGCTCCAGTCGTGTCGACGGTTGGAGGTTGTTGAAGTGCGGATGCTCCAGTCGTGTCGACGGTTGGAGGCTGTTGAAGTGCAGACGCTTCGGTCGTGTCGACGGTTGGAGTCGAAGTGAGTGTCGAAAAACCTTCCGTAATAATTACTAACAATAGTGTATGGGAAAGGTTGGTTAGTCGTCGCAGGTGGGCTTTGCTGGTCGTCAGGTTTGGTTAGCACTGTTGGTCTGCTGGTCTGGTTATTGCTGCTGGTCGTTGCAGATGGTTGCTGGCGTTGCGTGTCTGCCGGGTTGAGTCCAATCGAAATCTCCCGTAATAATTACAACTGGTGTGTACGGGGAAAGTTTGCGGACGACGTGTGGGCAGCCAGTAGGATTGGAGTGCTGAGAGTAGAACATGGGCCAGGAGCCAGAAGTAAAGAAGTGAAGTAGAGAGAGGAAGAGTTCCAACTCGTGTCCAGTTGGCAGACAAAAAAAATGGGAGCGTAACTTAATACACAGCCCGGGGCGGCATCCTGTCTCAAAGGCCAGGAGCCTGTGCACCGACAGTGTCAGAGCCGACCAGTCAGTACCGACCTCAAATTTGGCGAGGAGTCGCTGTGTTATGTTGAAGGGGACTTACAGCAGAAATGTCATCACTAAAATGCTAAAAATCTCTCTAAAAAATGGTGTAAAAACGCTTAGAGGCGTATTACGACTAGGTTCGTAATAACAGCGAACTAAAAAGGTAATTAGTTCATCTCTAAACGAAATTACAAGCGCATAGGGATCACGATGGAAAGGTCAAGGTTGAAAATGCCCTGTTCTCTTCCGCTTTAGTGAGCAGCTGCGATAAAACTTTTAAAAATATACTTTTTTCAGAATCGGTGCTTGCATAATTTAATAGATGCGTTATTTTCTTTCAGATTCGACACAAAAATCTAAGCTTAAACTTACTACTTAGTTACTTATTTTTTTAAAAAAAATGACTTTTAATTTTTCAGTGTAATTTTTAAATTAATCCTGTTGCTCTTCGTCACAGGAATTTATTTTTTTAACATATTTGAAGATTTCGAAAATGTAAAGTTTATCATTTTTGAATGTGAACCCTTTTTTAAAGAATTTTATTGTATTTTTTTCTTTTAGCAACTGTTAGATTATTTTTGGTATGGCTGTACAATAAAGAAAAATAATTCTGATATGTCATGTTGACTGATTACTATTCAATATCAGAGGGAGTTGCAGTGAGTGTGAAGTAATAATAACCCCCCACTCCCTTCAAATATGAAGGACGGAGGAAAAAGAAAGAAAGAAATTCGTGAGTCTTTGTGAGATTTTTGCCTTTCACAGAAATTGAAGAAATTTGTGAGCCTATGTGAAATTGTTTTTGAACCAATGAAAACCTTGCCTTCACAGAAATTACCCAGTGAGCCAAGAAGAAAGAAAAAAGTAGCAAACCTACACAAAATTCTTTTTGATATAAAATGAGAAAAATTAGTCAAAAGAGTGACTGAAGTCATGAGTAAATTGGCGCCAATGACCAAGACTATCCACCTCAGCATGAGAGGGAGATATGCAATACTTGCCTGGAGGGGTTACCATGCCCCACATGGGAAAATTGTTGCCTTTGATGGCCTGTTAAATTTTAATGCACAGACCTGACAATGATTTTATCATACATTTTATGGACAATTTTTTTTATTTTTCTCTTAATCACAAAGATAAAATTCTTTTCTCGATTCATGTAAATCGAGCAGCAACTCATCTTCTTTTACTCGGTGTGTGTGTGTGTGGGGGGGTAGACTGTGTGTAACTTGTTACCACATCAATTCAACAAAATGGAGGGGCATTTCAAGTATTTAACGGGGAGACCCTCATTGTGATGATGAATAAAGTTTCAATCAAATATGGACTCCCAATGAGAAATGAATCTCTCAAACATTGAGCAATCATGTGACTTCTTGGTCACGGAAGAAAACGTTAATGTACTCGGGATAAAATTGACTGATTTGTCAACTTTGAATGATAAAGGAATCTTTGATGTTGAAGAGTGAATTGATTTGCATTTATTAGAAATAAACCAGGGATTGATTTTTTTATGGTTTATCAACCTTTTGCAGGTTATTTAAAGCCAGAAAATATTTTTAGATTGTAAGAATGTTTTGAAGATAATAATTTACTGATACAGGTCCTACTAATTAACCCATAGTTTGTGGTGGGGAGCATCCCTAAGATATTTATGCATAAGTGAATATAATAAGGCATGATGCAATAATGGATAGAGCTGAGTTCGAATTCCAGTCAAGTTCGTTACATTCACTTATGTGCAAATACCCTTGGGAAAGGCATGAATCCACTTCTTCTCTGCTGCACCGATGGGTTAAATAGCAGGACAGACTGGATCCTATAGCTTTGGGTGGCAACCAGTCTAGAAGGACAACTCTGAATGAAATGGATGAATGAAAAGCCTCCAGCTATGGGTTAAATAGCCTCACCAACATGCAATTGGTCAATCATGGTGAGTATTGCCTTGAAAACATGGTCAAATTTCTTCAACAGTAGTGAGTAGACCTTGGATTTGGAATATAATGAATCCAACTGAAATTGGAACTTGGTTCTATGATTTCCAATTCTGAGCCGTTATCCATTACATCACCTGCGCATCCAAGCTTAGAGCACCTGTCATTCCCAAGTGGTCACCCATCTAATTACTGACCGGCATCTATGTTGCTTGACTTCTGATGTAATGGAATAACCTGTTATCCCCATGAGTGACTACACTATAGGTAGACTACACTATAAGTATCTGTAAATCAACATACTACAGAGCCTAGCTGAAATCTTTTTTGGCTACAGTCGAACTCTCTACCTTTGGACAAGGCTCTGCTGAAGGGCTGAGTCTCGTTTATACAATTTCAAAAGGTAATATTTTTGGCTGAGCTTACAGGCTCGGAAAACCCATGTTAAACCTCGCCTTGTGCCACATGCAACCCTCGTAGGGGGTTGGCTAAATATTCTAGCCAAAATCTTTTTTGGCTGGCAGGTCAAACTCTCTGCCTCTGAGCAGAGAAGAACCCGGACGAGGCTATGCTGAAGGGCAGAATCTCGTTCGGGGAGGTTGACCAACCCGATCCAGTTATGCGGGTTCTACGGGCATTTTTTGGCCGAGCCTACTGGCTTGGAGAACCCACGTTAAACTCTGCCTTGTGCCACATACAACCCTCGTGGGGTGGGGGCAGTTAAATATAATAGCTGGAATCTTTTCATCTATACTGTCAAACTCTCTGCCTTCGGGCAGAGAGGAACCCGGACGAGGCTATGCTGAAGAGCAGAGTCTCACCCGGTGAGGTAGACAGACCCAAACCCATTTATGTGCGGTTTACGGGAAATTTTTGGCCAAGCCTACAGGCTCGGATTACCCCACATTAAATTTGGCCTTGTGTCACATCCTACCCTGTGGGGAGATTGGTAAATATTACTAGCTGGGATCTGTTGAGTACGACTCAGACTTACGTGATAACTACCGACCTTCCAATAGTAGCACTCACTACTGGATTGACTTGCGACGACCTTGTGCATAACTGTTACCTTTATTCTTATTGTACTGGTTTTTTACAATAAACCTTTACTTGTTTTATCCACCTTGTTTTTCAAGTATATATTCCTATTAGCACGGAATATAACAACTTCATATGCCATAAGCCTAATAAACTACAGAATTTACTGTCCATAATGATTGTACTGATAAACAATGAAATCTAAATAAAATTAATAAAATAATCGGTAATGACATTTATTATAAAGATATGTTTACCTATACAGTCAAAGAAATGACCGTAAATATTTAAGTAGTTTTGCAATTGCATTAGTTATCATTTATGCATGAGTAAGTTAGGATTTTCTCTGTACAATTAGCTCTTTCACTTCAGGGAGCAGCTCCTGCAAAGGCTTGAGATCATTGAACCCTTCATAGAATATTTGATCCTTCATGCAATGTAAAAAAAAATATATTTTTTATTAAATGATAGAAATTATTCTGCCTTTTTCTTTCATTAATGTTTCTCAATAAAATTCATTTTAGCTTTACTTTTTTTTTTTAAATTCCTATTTCAATTTCTAATTTTTCTTCCGAAATTAGATTAAATGGACACTTTCTAAATTGAGTCAGGTGTCATAAAAAGTCATGAGATTAAAATGAATTGATCATCAGTAATTTTGTAATTAGGCTAATTATTGAGTTTGTCTCAGCACTTAATGATAGTTGAGCTTACTCAATGAGATAGCATGTCAGCCATTGCTATATGGCAAGGCCTGACAAGAAAGCTATGTGTGTGAACACCTATTGAGAGTGGAGTGCTCTTCACAGTAATAATGGTCGACAGGAATAATTTGCTTTATGCTGAGATGCTCAAAAAAGTTTTTACTAAACTTAGCTTTGTCTAGTACAGGGGTCAGTAAACATTTTAGACCATTGACCTCTTCAAAGAATCCTGGATCCTTCATTGACACCCAGGTAAAAAAAATCAATAATAATTAATTTTTATTTAAGGGTAGAAAATTCTTATACCCTTTTCTTTCGTTATTGTTTTTCAGTAAGATTCATTTTAGCATTACATTGTTTTATTCTTGTTTTAATTTCTAATTTCTTTTCCTATACAAGATTAAGTAATCACTAATTAATCAATTAAGTAATCAATAATCAGCTTAATTGTAAAATCACTCATGATCAATTCATTTTAATCACACACACACACACACACATATATATATATATATATTGGGCATTTGTTTACATTTGTAAAAATAATACGCTAGAATTTCACTTTCCCTCTGCTGTGTGCTGATAGCTCAGGGATAGAAACTCCGACTGATGCCAAATTGGTCAGGTTTTGATCCCAATATCTAGCCACACTGATGAGCTGTGATACTGCAAAACAGGCCTTTATGTGGATGACATTATATATGTATATATATATATATATATATATATATATATATATATATATATATATATATATCTGCGGCCCTTTAAAAGGGCTGTGGCGAAATAATTTATTACATGGAATCATAAAGTGGTCTGTTTTTATTTAAATTATTAGCTCTGATTTACATTGAGCTCTCTGGATTTTATCCTCCTTGGGTCTACCCATACGGATTACCTAGTTTTTCGTAAACTAAATATATATACATATATATATATATATATATATATATATATACACACACACACCGGGTGTAACAGCAAAATTGTACAATTCTCTGAGGTTTATATAACACTACTACTGGACTCTACTTTGAGCAATAAAAATGTATAATTCCTTTCCAAGCTTAGCAGAAGTATCATGAAGAAATCGATCATAAATGAAAATGACATGTTCATCATGAATTAATCATAGCTAACGATTAGAAGCTCATAAAGTACTGCAAGTGATATCAGTATGTATCAACAGGACCAAGTTAACATGGCACAGGGTCATCGTTATTTTGCACACTGCCACTCAATTGTCACACACACAAAAAAGACAAATATATGTCCCGTTTATATACATATAGAGAGAGATTATATTTTATAAGACCAAAAAAATGGCATAATTTTTGTTTCTTGCCTGAATTTCTGGGATGACGAGTTATCATTATTTACATACAGAATAATGTCCTTAATCTTTGTTGTTATTATTAAAATGTTTCATCCTCAGGTGCTTCTTCTTCTTCTTCCATCGTCTGTCAATCCAAGTTACTTTCAGGGAATTTTGAACTGAACCATTTATTTAATTGTTCTTGTCCTGCCGAATAGATTAAAGCATGGGTCCCTTAATTTGGTGACATAGTAATTATGAGTTCAATCTCTGGGCTGGGCAGTACAGACTTGAATAATAATTAAATAAGAACAAGACAATATATCCCAAGATATTGACTGTGGAATGAGATCAAACTAACCTCTGCCAATTAAAGGTAGGTTTCAGTTTGAAATTCCCTGAAATTGACAGATGCTTGAAGAAGGCTGAAGAGTACAATGACTGAAATGTAATAATAGCAACAAAGATGATGACATTAGTTTTTATGTATATAATGCATAATTTCTGTTTCTGGGGAAAAATAAAGACATTTGGTTTCTTTATTTTTAAAGTCAGTCACAATAATGAAAGGCCAATTTACATTGCATATGAAAAGAGGTCTCCTTCTGCTCATGACAGAGCAGAATATACCTTTGTGCCTTACTGAGGATAGTGTGTGTCCATCAATGTAATTGCATTATAAATTGTAGTAGTAGACATATATTTATCTCTGCCCTGTTTGTTCAAAATTCAGTCCTTTCCAGGTTGCAAGCCTGCGTGATGTTATATGGAGGCTGTGCACTGGCTAGACTACATGGTAACCCTATTCGCTTTACCTACCAACAAGATCCATAGGAATACAGAACATTATATTTGGGGCTGGTTTGGCTGTAGAAGTTGTTGGAAAGTTGTCAGTGTTGACACCAAACTGCCTTTGGGGCTCCACTCTGGGTTTTCAGTCTGCATTTATTTCCATAGCTTTTTTCAAGTTTGAATATGACTGCAAGGTAGTGGAGATTTAAAATCAGTATTTTCCTTCTCCTAGATGGACTCTGCCTTGGTTGTTGAACTCCAGGTGCCAGTTCACCTATTCTCCAGTTTGGAGCTGGAATTAGTTACCAGAGGCTATTTGAGATGCATACCATGGAAGCATTTTAGAGACAGTGGGGGTCTGGCCCTACTATCAGCCTATGACAACCTTTAGAACATATATAATGTATGTATATAAACATTAAATACATTATGTGTTTTGGAAGCTCCCAAAAAATTAAGTTTTTTTTAAATATATAAAATATTATATAAATAAAATCACAGGAAAAGAAGACAAATTACAGAATAGTTTGTTAATTTTGGAAAATGATAGCATAAAGAAAAATGAAGATATAAAATCGGATTTAAGCCTAAAATAAAGTTTTATTTATCACCTTTGCATTTTATACTCTTGTTCATATTTTATCAATTGATAGTTTAGGTTTAGTAGAAATGATTTTATTGTATATTATAAACAATGACTTCATAATCTCTGAGTATTTTACAAACTGTAAAGAAATAGGAAACAAACATAAGTTTTTCTGGTATTTTGGTTGACATTTTGTCTAAGTTGTAGGAAGAGATCTTCATGTAAGACAAAATCATCTTTTAAGAGGTTCAATTCTTCCTTTGAAAACTTATTTTCTGCAGAATTTGCAAGTGCAGGTTATAGATGCACTTATAAAATTACTTAAAATTAAGAAATGCACTATTTTAGTGAGTGTGCAAAAGATGATAATTTTTAAACATGGAAATATTTTTTAAGTCTAGGGAACTTCACAAGCTTGTGTCTCTCACACAAAACGGCCTTACTCGCTTAAAAATTTGAATTAAGAATCTTGGCCATTACCAGGCCCCAAATACTGACCAGAAACACAAGTGGGAAGTAGCAATGTTTAGGCTCGTACACAGCCCTTTAGCCTCCTGCTACCACTTTTCTTTCAATGTCAACTTTTGTGCAATTCTGTACAAAAAGTGGATCTCACAGGGCCTTGATATTTTTCTCACTTCTCATTAGTCAGTTAATATCAAAATCCTGTTCTCGTCTACGTGCGTACAACACCTACACATTTTTCAAAACCATTTTCCACCAAAAATCTGTCTATGCCTTTCCGGAGCCAATCATGTGATTACGTCTATTATAAATACTGTGACACAAGTTCTTTCTTCCTCTTTTTGATTTCTCTCACTTACTAAAATGTAGCTGTTTAAGAAATTGCGTTCCGACCTCTTTCGGGTGAACACTATGAAAACATATTTATACAAGCACACATATACATAGGAACACTGCAAGCAACAGAAACTTAATTACAAACATTATGGAAGATTCACTCCTTCAACTCTTCTGAAGCTAAAACACATTCTCAGCTTTCCAGAATTCTTTCAACTCTCTCACGGTGAACATTTTGAGCGGCAAGTTCATTCAACTTTCTATGAGCTCAGATAAAAATATTTCCTTAGTAAAGACTTTAATTCCAGTCAAAGGGAAGTAACTCCTATTAATTATGCTTGTATATCATTGACATACATAAATATGAATATTGTTTGTTCTTGTTATAAAAACTGTTTGGTGTTCCTTCTTATTGTTTCATATTTTGTGGTATTTTGCGTTAAATATAAATTCAAAAAGTCACACCAACTAACTCATTTCTACAGTACCTTTTTATTTTATTTTTAAAAATATTTTAAAAGTATGGTTGGTTCATAAAAATTGGGAATTTTTTATTGATTCAAATTCATTAGAGCTTCCTCTACCCAGGATATTATTTAGAATTGAAAAATATTGATTTTTATCATTTTAGAATTTGATTGATTGATTATTGTATCAACCCTTTGCAGGTTATTTAAAGCCAGAAAATATTTATAAATTGGAAGAATTTTTTTTGGAGGGAGTGGGGAGATAATAATGATTTGGTGATACAAATTTTACTAATTAATGGTAACCAATAGCTGGGGGAGAAGTGCATTCATACATTTCCCAAATAAATGAATATCAAAAACCCAACTGGAATCTGGCTCTTCGATTAAAAATTCAGACCCATTATATTACCTGTACATCCAAGCTTACAGCACCTGGTATTCCCAAGTGATCATCTAAGTACTGACCAGACTCAATGTTTCTTAATCTCAGTGATCATACTGGTATTTCAACATGATGCCGCCGTAAGCCATTTTAGAAGTGGGGTTCTATTTATAATATAAGGGATCAAATGAAGCCCTAATATTTTTAAAAACTTACCATACCATTTGTTTTTATTTACAAATATCAAATTTGAAACTTGTGCTTGTGTTGTGCAATTGCATACAACTGATATCTTTTTTCTCAATTGGGGATTTTTAAAATAAATTTTTGTGCAACAGATTTATGCTGTAGCAGATGTTAAACCCTTTTTTTTACTAGATACACATGAAACATGTTTCCTGATAGAATAAATATTTCTATCTTGTTTTGTTTCACTCTTGTTTGTCGATTTTCTCAACCCTAACCTAGTAACAACACTTTGATAACCACAAGATTAATTGTGAGTTTCTTTACTTCTTGTTAACCTTACAATAGATTTTCCGATTTAGTTTTGAATTTATTATAGAGGTAGATTGCACAAAGGGAGATAATAATTATTTATCTTTTATAATTGTTGTGTTTAGTTTATTTCTAATTTTGAAAAAAGGTTAAAATGTTTATATTTTATTTTATTTTTGTTAAACAAAGAATTACTTGTTTGAAATATTTTCTTAAATCATATAAAAAATGTCTATATCCATTTGTTCTTCATTTATGATTTGTTTTGCAAAAATTTTTTTTTTTAAATGTAAAAATATATGCAAGTAAAGGAAAGCTTTTTACAAGTTTATTTATAAATTGGAAAAACACAATAGGACAACATCAGTAGTATACAGTTATCAATGACATGGGCATAGATTCAAATTTGTCATTTTGGAATAAAAATAAATCTTTAAAAGAAATCAGGGATTGATTTGACATTGTATTTATATTATGAACTGGACCCCCAATTCTAAAATGATTAAAAACAAACAAAAATCAATATTTTTTTGATTCTGACAAAGGTTTTGAGTAGAGCAAAGTCTAACAAACTCTAATAAACAAAAATTAACCACAAAAAAGATATTTTCTTTATATTTTATGAGTGGATTAATTTCCTTCAGTAATGCCATTTTGATAGATGAGAAAGAAAAGAAATCCTTTCCGTCTCATATTTGTTGTTTCAATTCAGATAAAAAATAAAGAATAATTTATTTTTTATTTATAAAAATTGTAGCAAAATATAATCTTGGAACAAAAAAAAAAAAAATTAACTCTTCAAGGAACAATTGTTGATTTATCTACTTAACCTGATATTGAGAAAAAGTCCAACTATTCCAGCTTTGTTGTTTTCATTCCTACATAAAAGTGTAGGACAAACCATTGCTGCTTGGAATGTTCCCAATGTGTGTGTGGGTGGGTGTTAGAAGGAGGAAAAGAAAAAAGAAAGAAATTGGCCCTATCCAAAGACCAACAAACACACAGAAAATGGTGAAGAACACAATAACCCAAAATCAAATTCACTGATTAAAACAATAAGAATACTAATTTGAAGAATTTATGAAATAAAGTTGATTATACTCTTGAAAGAAAATTGTCCAATAAACATTTTTTTTTAAATTAAGGCGAAAATGATTATTTGAAACTTCTTGTAGATAATATTAATAATTCATTAACAAATTTGTATAATTTTGTTAATTTAAAAATTTGCATCATTCAGAAGACAGGACCTGCCAAAATATTTATAGTAATTAATGATGGATGGGCTAAACGAAACCTCCCAAAAATCATTCTTGAAAAAAAAAAAAAAAAAAAAAAATCTAAGGATACAAAAAACAATGTGCCTTAAGTTTTACAAATTTTCAGAATTATTTTCGTTTTATTTTCTGCATTTATCAAAGTTGGTGTGAATTTTTCTTTTCTCTTAATAGTTTAGTTTTGAATTTTATTTTACGTTCTTTCACTATTTCCAGTTTATCATGAATGAAATAAACTTGGCTTTTTTCATTTCTGAAAGAAGATTTTGGTTTAAATAATTGGGTCCATTATCAATAAACTACAAAAATCACTAAAAAATTAGCATACAAAAAGATTCTCCAAACTTAATGAAAACTAAGTTTTATCATTGAAATCTTTTAAGAGTAATGATCAACGTATTTTTTGAATATTTAATTAGATTTTTTAATCTATTTTAGAACATTCGAAATTTTGAATAAAAAACTTGTTTTTCTTGCTTCAGTGGACGTATTATAAATGAGCATAGTAAATTTTTGCATCTTTTTTGTGGTGAAAGACACATTAATTTGGAAATTCTCACAAAATCAAATGTCGGATTTTAATTTGGAAATTTCAAAATGAAAACTCCTTCCAATCAATTTAAATTATTTTTTAAATACAGTATAGTATTTTGTTTATTGGAAAATATTAAATTTAATCTATCAGCTTGAAATTAAAACTAAAATAAAAGCCTTGAGAAAAGTTTTTCATTATTAAAAATTTATTTTAAATGTTAAATATGTTTTTGTGGAGATGCATACAATAAAGTGTTTCTGGTGATGGCTGGAGATCTGTGAATTACAGAAATGAAGATACAAATAAGAATGGTTTAATCTGGTTACCTGATGATGGCTGGAAAATAGATTAAATGAAATATTTAAAAAATAGAGAAAGAAAAAATAAAATTTATTTTATCAATTTAGGTTTAATTTACATCTGATAACATTTTTGTTTTCAAAAATATTAGTTTTCTGAAGACCTGAATTGTATTTTCATTATTCTACACAATTTTTGCACTGTTATCTTAATCTTTACTATTCATAGCACAGCATTCAGCTGCTTTATTATTCAGCCTTCTTCAAGTAGATGTTGACTAGAAACAGAACATGAAAAATCTAGAGAAATGGACAAAGTTTGTCAAAAACGAAGACAAAAATAGAAACTTTTTAATATTGGTGGAATTATCTGTGGTTGTACATTTGTCATTTTATTGAACTTTGTGTTGCCTTGAAGCATATACAGTGTAACCCTGATATAAGAGAAACCCGGATATAAGAGAGGTTTTCTCTGGTCCCAAATTAGAGCCTGTGTTAATGTATATAAATTAGACCCAACCCGGATATAAGAGACTTCTTCTCCGGTCCCGACAACTCTCTTATATCCGGGTTACACTGTATATGTGTCCAGAGAGATTCTTTCATAGGAACTGGCAGATAAGACTTCTTTAATATTTGAGTTGAGAATGGAAAAAAAAAAAAAGAACCCCATCTTTAAGTTTTTTTTTTAGCAGGAATGGGGGGGGGGAGGGGTAATTTAACATCATGTAGAAACAAATGAAAAAAAAAAACTAATTCCAGCTTTTAGGTCTTCCATATTTCAGGGGTTGACACAAAGCCATGTGAAAAAAAATTTTCATGGCATTAAGAATATGTTATTGCTTCCTATAAAAGAGATCAATAAGATGATAAATTGCTCAACAAGAAAAACAAAGTCTATAGATATATATTTGGATTCGTCTTTGTTATCAAAGTTTTAGTTGTTCTGCTCTTTGGCCTTTTTTCAGGTGTCTGTCAATCCAGGCATCCTTCAGGAAATTTCGCATAGAATCCTTTATTTAATCTATAAGATAGATTCTCATTCTGTTATCTTGTCTTTTGGTCTTATTTAGTAATGCTCAGTTATTCGTCATATTCCCACAGTGAACTACTCAGCCCAGAGATTGGTTTGTGAATTTGGTGATATAATAATTGCGAGTTCAATCCTTGGCCTGGGTAGTACAGACTTAGATTCAATGCAAATATAGCAAACAATAACTGTGCAATACTAAATAAGAACAAGACGAGAGATCTCTAAACATGGACAGTGAAATGCAAACAATCTACTCCTGTAGATTAAATCAAAGGTTTAGTTTAAAACCCTGATTGACTGACACCTGAAAAAGCTCGAGGGAAGAGGGAAACAGCCAAAATATACTGGTAATAACAACAATGATGAGGACAATAAACTGAACATAAATAACGATAACTTTTCATCAGAAAAATCCAGATGGCATAGAAAAAGATCTTTCATTTTTATTTTTTCTCATGTGATGACTACAAACACAAGATCTTACAACTCAGTTCTGTTTGTGAGAATGTAAATTGAGAGGAGAGAAAAATTAAAAACGTACAAGACAAGATGCAACATAGACTTGAAGGAGACAGAAGAGACTATAGCAACCAGAATGTGTTATATGATGAGAATAGTAATATATATATATATATATATATATATATATATAAATCCATCATATAATAAAAAAATTCAAAAGCTAAGTCCACTTGAAAATTCTAACATTTTTGAGGATTTCTTAGCAATTTGTTTTGGTTTATTGAAGTCCAATCTTGGATGTTCTTTGTTGAAATTTTTTTTCCTTGACAAATTCTTGTTGGAAGAATTTCCAGCAAAACCGCCGGGTGCATCTCGAAGGCCAAAACTTTTGGCCAGGTGACCTAAATGGAGATATTTCACATGAAAAATTGATTTTAAATGTTTAGGGTAAGTCGAATAACCTCGAACAAATGACTGAAATGCCTTTTTTGCCAAGTCTAGCATTTCTGGATTGCCGTGGACAGTTTTCTCAATATAGACTTGGAATGCTGTTGCGGCTTCCTCATATGTTCTTGGTGGTCGTCGGTTAGTTTCAAGAATTTTTGACAGTCTTTCCAATAGTAATAACAAATTCTGTAAAACGTTTCGTATAGTTATTTCCTTCATGTTGATCTTCATGCTGTTAAGTGTGTTGATGTATTCAGTCTCAGAAGGCATTACAAACAAAAGTGAATTGCCTTGAGCACCGGCACGAGCCGTGCGGCCAACTCTATGAATGTATTCTTTTGAGTTTCCAGGCGTTGTATACTGTATAATCCATTTTATGTTATGTAAATGTAAGCCTCGCGCAGCCACGTCTGTGCAAAGAAGAACTCCTCTGTGACAACTGGAAAATTTTATAAATGTTTTAGTTCGATCTTTTTGATTCATATTCCCGTGCAGTTTGTAGAACTTTACCAACTTTTCGGGTTTGGTTTTCGGCTGAGAATTTTGACTGGCCAACAAAGTTTGGATGTCTGAAACAGCTTCATTATCTTTAAGGAACAAATCAGAGAATAGGCGGTAATGAAATTCAACAGAGTCCTGTGTTGAGTGGAAAATAATTATTTTTGATTTCTGATTCGATACGACGCATTTGTCAGCAATTAAGCCAATCAAAGACACCAAACGTAATTTGCAAGGCGTCACTAAAAAAAGCTGCTTGAGTTTTTCAGGTACTGAAAAGGTAAGGCATCCTTCATGGTTTTCGTTCCCGGTGCTAATATTTTGTGTTTCACTGCTTGGGATAACACCGTCGGTCGTTTCTTCCTGAGATGCATCGATCCTCAAGGGAGACACAAGCGACATTCCAGCTAACTTTTCAACCCCATCTGTTAGCGTAGCCGACAAAAGGACGGTCTGTTTTGTGACTACTTTCTCCTTAATCATCTCTATGATTAATTTAACATCATTTTCGAAACCCATATCAAAGAGTCGATCAGCCTCATCGATAATGAGGTATCGAAGTTTTGAGAAGTGCAAACTTTTAGTGTGTAGAACGTGGTCGGCGAGGCGACCCGGGGTGCCCAACAAAATATTAATTCCTTTCCGTACCCTGGCCTTTTCAGCTTTACGTTTTTCGCCGCCAATTGTACAGCCAGGAACGATCCACTGATATTGCTTGACTAATTTCTGAAACGTTTCGAAGCTTTGGAGGGCAAGCTCACGTGTTGGCACAATTACAATAGCAAAAACACCGTCAACCCGCTTGATTTTTGGACGGATCGACTGTAAGGTGTGTACAATAGGGATGGCATAAGCTAAAGTCTTACCTGTACCGGTTTGTGATTTTACGAGTGTGTCGACACCCTTTAAAATGGGTGGGATGGCCTGCTGTTGTACGTTTGTCATTTTAGTAAACTTCATATTGTCTCGAAGGTTCCGAAGCATATACATGTCCAGAGAGAGACTTTCAAACGAGTCGGCAGAAAAGACTTCTTCTTTAATAGAATCTACAGGTTTCGTGTTGATGGTCGGGATTTCTGGGTTAGATTTGAAAAGGGAAGAGAAATGAACCCCATCTTGTTTATGTTTTTTAGCAGGAACAGGGACGAAGTTTTCCGATCCATCGTTTTTACGTTTTGTCCTGACTTTCTTTGGTTTATCATAATCATTAATTTCATTTGTTGTGATCGTCGAAGCGGCATCATTCTGATGAAATGTGGTATAGTCAATGTGTTCGTCGTTAGCAGAAACTTTGTTGATGGATTTTGCCCGTTCCTTTAACTTTAATAGCCTTCTTTCTCTGATCCTATCTTGTCGGCCTCTCCAGACGTTTTCTGTCGCTTTTTCAGGCACTATTTTTTGCTTAATCTCGGGACAGAACAAATTGAGCGTCAGGTCATCATCCATTTTTGTTACCCACGTGGAAGAAGAGTTATTTGCCCTTGTCTTCTTCCGGTGGAATAAAGGTTGAACGGAATTACAAATCCAACATTCTATTCCTTTTCAGAATAGCGTTGAAGACGAGTAATAAATACCAAGTAGTATTGATTCTAATTAAATTTGAAATATTTTTTTCATGCTAACATAAATTATTTTACTGATATTTTATTATGTAGCATTACAGACACTTTAATTAAATTTATTTTAAATAATTATTTAATAACTAAATTTTAATAAATTTAAATCATGATTAAATTTTAATTAAAATTTTGCTAATTTATTTTCAGGGAAAAAGTACTCAATATCGCCGTTTATTCACCATCAGGGAAATATTTAAATTCACTTATTCAGTAATGAACGAGTTTTAATTAAATGAAATTTTGGGTAATTTGCTTTTTAAGCCTCACGCTAATAATTCCCCATATATGCTTAATTTGAAAATAACAAAGAAATTTTGATAAAATCTACCATTTAGTAGTTATTGACAATAAAAGTTCGGACTAATTCACGTTACGGCAGCCATTATTAGCGTTGTTTGCATAGATTCGCTGCTGATCAGATTTGCGTGGAAGATTACCTTGTTAACGGCTTTTTTTATGGTTATTACTTGACTCAATTACTACACAATAATCAAGGCTATTCCGCACCAAATATATTCTGCAAACTTTTTAAAAAAGGGTTAGCGTTTTGGTGGTACCTAAGAAATATTGTATTTTTGGTCAGTCATTCCCGCCTTTGATCTATCATGAATTGCGTTTAAAATTGGGGATGGTGACAAATATATTTTATAGGTTTATAAAGAAAAATACCTGAAGATGTTATTTTAGTAAAAAAAAAAAAAAATTATTGAAAATTTGTCCTGCAAATTTACAAAAAAAAAGGGTTTGTGCTTGTATAATTTAATAAGAAACATTTTGATGGAAAAATCTACAATGAATATTTATTTTTTTTAAATTACTTTTTCAGTGAGATTTTGAAATTATTCCGTTTGCTGATAACAAAAGAGATCTTTTTATTTTATTTTTTAAGATTAAATAAAGATTTATTTGAAGAATTGAAAAATGTAAAATTTAATGCCATTTTCTCATATGTATTTTTTAACAAATTTTCTTTTCTTTTTTACAGCTATTAAATAAAATAAGAAATAATTCTGAATTACCTCCTTTGATTATTATTATTATTCCTATTAATATATAAAAAAAACATTCATTCTACTAAATTTCATAAAGGCCGATATAATACAATATATTCTTAACCTTAACTTAGGGTTAAAAATAATTATTTTTAGGCATAAATGAAACCAGTTTCTGTATTTAGGCAGTTTTTGGTCATTTGTATTTAATTAAATTTGAGGCAGATTTTTTAAAGTGTGTGTCATGTGGTAAGTGTTACTGCTTGACCTTTGAACTTGTTGATGGGTGGAATATACATCAGTCAATGTGCCATGCGTGATACATGCTTAGGTGATCATGTATCTTTCGATACATGACTGACAAAGCAGATTTTTTTTCCCTACAGTAGGTTGCCATTTCTTTCTGCAGTAGACCAGTTGTCATCCAAACTATAGAACCCGGTCTATCCTGCTATTTATCCATAGATGGGGGGGAGAAGAGGAGTCATACCTTTCCTAAGAGTATTAGCATGTAAGTGAATGTAATGGATTCGATAGTTGTGTTTAAATGTGTTTTTTAGCAATATTTTAAGCCTAAAGTAAATAATAATTTTCCCAAATTCTGTTAATTGTTAAAAAACAAAAAAATGAATCTTTACTTTACTAATTTTCTTTGAAAGATATTTGATTTTTGAGGAGTTGAATTTTACAATAAACAACCAGTGTTTGCTTGAAGAAACAATAAACAACTAGTGTTTGCTTGAAGAAACAATAACTGTTTATTTGTCAAGGGTTTAACCCAATAGTTCCCAACCTATTTTTGGCCATGCTTCACCAAAACATCCCTAAAATCCTGACACCCCCATCTTGTGACATATAATTCTTATTATTCAAAAAGTGAACTATTCATATGGAGGAAGCCTAAAAGGCTCTTAACTTGGTCTAAACAAACTTCCAAAGAATATGGTATCCATGAAAGAAAAAATAAAACAACGAAAGGACAGTTGAAGTACCAAGGAAGAAATTACTAAGAAATTGTAATATATATATATATATATATATATATATATATATATATTAAAATATTATAACATAAGCATGTTGAAATCATTTAGCAATTTCATCATGTTTTTGTTATATCTTATAATAAAATAATATATTGCTCTACTTTGTATTGATCATTTTTTTTTAAAGTAAATGCTATGAACAGTGGAATTTTACTTCATCTGTTCTTTCTCTTATTTGGATATATATATATATATGGAGGTATGGAGTAATAGATAGCGACTTGGATTGAGGAATTGGAGTTCGAATTCCACTTGGATCCATTACATTCACTCATGTCCTAATACCCTTGGGAAAGGTATGAATCCTCTTCTTCTCCCCCCAGTAATGAGTAAATAGCAGGACAGACTGGTTTCTATAGCCCTAGGTGGTAATCGGTCTAGGAGATGGTAACTCTGAATTCAAAATTGACCTGGAGAGGTTTGGGCTCTGTCAAGCTATCTTACCCAAGAAACACCACTTCTGCTGTGGCTGTAGTACACATGATGCCCCTACGACCCTATAAGTCATGGGATAATATATATATATATATATATATATATATATACACATATATATATATACAGTACATACGTAATTATACATAAACATACATAGAGACAAATATTTTTATGTATGCATACTGTATATGCACGTGTATGTATTAACTTGCATGCCCACTCAGACTTACTAGAAGAAAAATTCACTGTTAATAACGTATTCCCAAATTATCCCCCTTTAAAACTCATATTCCCTCTGTAGGGCATGCACTCCATGGGAACCACAGGTTTAACCCTTCTCATTTCTGTGGTGTTGTGGTCTACTATGGCTGGTTTGTGAGTTAATAAATGTCACCCTTATTCCCACATATCACAAAAATGACAACATTGCTTTCAACTTGTGAGTGAACTATATACAAATACTTTCTCAGATCAATTGTTAAAAACGGCTTTGAGGGAATAAAGCCTGTAGGTTTTAGAGAGGACCATCCTTAATCAAACCTTGTGAAATGGTGCTACATAACCACAAAGAACTGTATCAGATAACAGAAACTTGAGGACAACAGCAACAACTAAAATGGATAGCACATGTAACTTGAAGAGAAAATAATGGCATAGTCATGATGTTGACATTCTACACAACTTCAAACAAAAGATTAGGAAGGAAACCCCCATTACTACTGGAAGAGCAATAACAAATACTGGACTTGAGGAACTTTGTTTTCTGAAAAATTGTTTTAAAAGAAAGATTTTATAAATTTCAACCAAAGGTAGCACTGAGTGATTGGCCAATGAATGCCAAATGTTTCTTTATAAGGAAACCTCTACCATTACCATATGTGTGTTGCAACAGTGTCAGTGGAATTTCTTTGGTGATCTCATCCTCTGATCATATATCAAATGTTTTTGACCTCAAAGACAAGTCAGAATTGCAGATTTTCATTAAAAAAAAAACATTCTTTTACTTAATTTTATCCATGATTTTTTCTCGCAGAGATATTTGAACTCAATTGTAATTTTTCTCGTGACGGATTGTTTTACTTGATCCTAATTGCTTAAACTCATTAAAACCCTGTTAAATGGGGAGTTAAAAATTGGACAATTCCAGATGCTAATTCAATTTATTATCAAAGTTAATTTCAATTTCACTCCTTGGTATGCTGACCCCCAGGTGGGAGCACCTGTTATGTATCTGACTTTAAAATCTTTCTCTTCATACTTCAATTTAGTCAAATGGATAATTTATAATAAATATCACCAACTTTATTGCCAATATTGTTATCATTTTGTTGGCTTTTTAGTCCTCAAATTTCATTAACTGGCCTATTAAATTTCTCTCTCACTCTCTCTCTCTATATATATATCTCCTGGGGAGGATATGTGGGTTTGTAAACAGTGACTATTACGGCTAATAATGCAAGACTCTTCGGTAAATTGAATCGAGTTCTCTCAGTCACTGTGTGTTTATCTAAAAATAAATACGCTTAAATTCACCTTCTTCTCTGCCGTGAGCCAAGGGCTTCAGGATAAAATTTCCAACTGACGTGAATTCAGCTGGTTTTCGATTCTAGCCAGAGGCAACCGGACGTCTAGCCACACTGATGAGCTGTGATACAGCGAAACAGTCTGTCTGTGGATGACAATATATATATGTATATATATGTATGTACAGGGGGTGGGCAAAATAATTTAAATACTTGTTAAATTCAAAGAAAATTTATTTAATATGGAGTTGATCATCCTTTAGCCTCACATACAGCTTTAATACGTCTAGGAATGGAATCATACAGCTTCCTGACTTCATCCAGAGGAATTTTCAGCCATTCTTCCATTAATACCTGCTCCAGCTCTTTAAGACACGACAGTGGAGGATAGTGGCTCCTAACTTGTCACTCCAAAATGCACAAATGTTCAATAATATTGATATCTGGAGATTGGGGAGTCCACTTCATATGTTCTAGCTCACTTTCATGCTCTTCATACCAATTCTTAACCACTCGAGCAGTTTGTATTGGAGGATTATCGTCTTGGAAGATGCAGTCACCATCAGGGAATAAAGTCTGGGCCATTGGATGAATATGATCACCCAAAATGTTCAGGTAAACTTTGCTATTGATTCTACCATACAGGGTAACTATTGGACCGAGACATTTCCATGATATGGCGGCCCAAACTATCACTGATCCACCTCCATGCTTCACTGTTGGAAGAAGGCAGGCAAAGTTGTAAGCTTCTTTGGGCTGGCTCCACACATACTCACACTGAAGTTGGGAAAAGAGAAAAACTGGACTCGTCTGAGAATATGACTTGATTCCATTGGTTTGCAGACCAGGCATTGTGATCTCTGCACCACTTCAACCTCTTCTAAATGTTGCAAGTGGAGAGAAGAGGTTTCCTTACAGCAGCTTTTCCATGATATACAGCCTTATGGAGCTCATGACGAACAGTTTTAGTACAAACTGGACTAATCAGATG